>CM055842.1:7748862-8948862 GCA_029490765.1 Euthynnus affinis
GTGAAGGACAGGCAGAGAGCTCAGCTGATAAACATCCAGCCCTGAGAGCAAAGCACCAATAAACAGGCCGAACTAGACCGACTAAACCAACTTAACAGGCCGCTGTGCATCCAGAACCAATCTGAGGACGTTACCCATCATTTGTCTTTACACCTGCTCTGCCTGATCTGAGACGCACACACACACACACACACACACACACACACACACCGGCCTTTAGGAGGACTGAACTCTTTGCCATAAGTGACTTTTTTTATGAATCTGATATTCAAGGTAGTTTTAGAAACGGATAGTCAACTTTTTGCTTCTTCTGCGGGAAGAAATGTCAGTTTAGCCCACGTTATCCTATCAAATCCATAATATTCACTGATTATAGGCAGGTTTTTGAGTATGTAATGTGTTTAAACTGCACGCAACTAAATTAATTCTACTCAAAATAGTTGGTATGTTGACAAAAAAGCCCAAGATTCAACAACAATCTCCCACAAAGCAATGCACAAAGGAAACGGAAACAGCTTCACGAAGAGGAAAGAAAACAAAAGTCTGAAGTTTCAGTTTGATTTGCTTTTGCACATCACACGTATCACATTATATGTGCTTAATTATGTCTGACTTTGTACCTATGCACCTGGCGTGTGTGAAGTCGTTTGGCAAAGTCTTGAACGTAACAGACGTTCATTTATACATGAAAGTTCCAAACTGCAGGTTTAACATCGTATAGAAATTTTTAAAAAAAATCTGATATCAACATTCGTCCTGTTAATGATCGTATTGCTTCTCCAAATCCAAATTAAACTGCTTTTTGTAAATTAATAGAAAGTGAAGCACTTTCGATCACAGTTTATGTAACGATGTGTCAAATCCAACAATATATAAACATAGTAACTGATTTTTTTTCAACATACATTAATTTCTTGAACTTTATTTCTTATATTTTGTATCAGCATCCTGCTACTCTGACCCTCTTTTTTTTCCTGGAGACGTGTGTGTGTGTGTGTGTGTGTGTGTGAAGGCTGACGTCTGACTGATGTTCTCTGAGAAAGAGAGAGAGAGAGGGGGGAAAAAAAGAAAAAAGCGTCTCACTGATTCAGATGTCCGGCTAATTCCTGTGTAGTAGCTCAGTGTCCCGCCTCCCCAGGGAGACTTAAATCAGCGTTTCTGTGACAGGACTTGTGAGTGGCGGCGACGCCCCCAATCAGCACCTAATAATAACCCCACTCAGCAGAGGTCAGCCCCTCCCAGCGATAAAGGGGCCCCGCCGGAGGAGTTTCCTCTGCTAATATAAACATGTGATGCGAGATGTCGAGTGGTGACCCCCGTGTCCAAGTGATTTCAGTTTGGTGGAAAAGTATTATTATTATTATTATTATTATTATTATTATTATTATTGTTATTGTTAGGAGATGTCATGACTTCTCCTAATGAGTATTTCAGCTTAACTCTAAATGAATTTAATATAAATGTTATTCTCTTTTGTTTAATAATCCATTATTAGGACTTCATTAAAGATCAAGCTGGACATTTACATGCTTCTCTGTTGATTTGTGATTTTTTCCAAACGCGTTAAAACAACTTCTGGTCAAAGATGAACCACTGTGCTTCCCAAATTCATGATTATATTTAATAAAAAATGTGGTTTTGTGCAAGGATATCTCTCTCATTGTTGCTGTTGTTGTTGCTGAAAAAACAAAATGCATGTAAATAAGGTCAAATATAAATAAAAATGGACTTTTTTGGTCACTGTGCTTTGACTGAGTTTATGATGATTGGACATCAAGCTAAGCAGATATAGACATGGTGTTTCAATTTAGTGAGACTAAAGAACTTGAATGCAGAATTTATAAGCAATAAAATCCACTTTTCTTCATTGATGCATGTGAGAGTTTCGCCACAACATAATTAATAAGGTCTGGTAAGTTTTGGTTGCTAATGTGGACTCATATTAGCAAACTTAAAGGATATAGCTGCTGATTTTCTGACTGTCAACAAATCTTATGTGCAGAGCCAAACTGACAATGAACTGATCTACTGACAAGTGTGACGTCCGCTGCACCAGGCAACATGTTTCTTCCCTGAAAAGACACAGACTTTGTAAATTTCTCAAAAAAAAAAGTTTAGTACAAATTCAAAACGTTGTGACATGTAGCACAACCAGCTAGCAGAGCGGCTACGCTGCAGCCTCTTCCTGACCTGGAAATACTCTACGGAGAGAGAAAACTTGACGCTTTCATGACTCTTTGGAGCCGTTTCTAAACAAACTAACGTGACCAAACTCTTCGTAATGAAGGAACATGTCACCCAGTGCAGCGATGTGACTCACTGACGTGTTTTTAATGGTTTTTTTTGTCAACAACAGAAGTCTGCAGCACAGAGAAATAAGATATCAGACTTTAGGTATACTTGTAAGTAGATCAATTAGTTGTTGGTTTGGCTCTGCACGAGATTTGTTGAATATTAGAAAAACAGAAAATCATCAGATATCCTTTTTAAAGGTGCAGTATGTAGAGTTTAGCAGCTTCTAGAGGAGCAGAAATGGAATATAATATCCATAAGTATGTTTTCATTACTGTTTTATCACCTGGAAATAAGAATTTTTGCATTTTCGTGACCTTACAACGAGCCTTTACATCTACACAGGAAGCAGCTTTTCTTCTTTCTGCCAAGTCTGTTCTGCTTGATGTCACTAAATCTTACATACTGCACCTTTAAAGACTGATATTAGTTTGCAACTGACATTGATTACTTTAGTCTTTTTGCTGATTTTTAATGACTTTTCCCTCCTTGTGAAGTTAGTTTCATCATGTCAGTTATAAACATTTAAGCTTTTTAATCACAAAAATAAAAGAAGTTACAAAGTCTCATTAAAGGTTTTTGTTTCCATCATGGTTTTGATCCAGCCAATGATTTTCCAGTACCAACCTGCCTCAGAGGAAACGGCTGTGTGTGAAGAACAAACTTCTCTCATGAAGGATCGTGTCATGAGGAGAGAGAACTATCTCAACAGCCTCATAACATCTTCGTCAACATCTGGAACCTCCTCCAGCTGTGTCTCTACAGCTCTGAGTTGATGCCCGAACAGACGACCTGACATCTGCATGACTGAACAAAGAGGAGTGATGAGCATCAGATGCTAACCTGCTGTTCCTCCATACAGGAAGCTGTTGACTTGGTTCTTTAAAAAATGCCTCCTTTTTTATATAAATACATGAACATCTTTTGTGAATTCTCCTTCATTTTAAGGCTTTAGTCTCATCTTAGGGATCATCTTTAGGATAAGTGACAGTGTTTAGTCGATTAATCCGTTCATCGATTGACTGGAAAGTATTCAACAACTATTTTAACCATCAATTTTATCGTTTGAGTCGTTTTTAAAGAAAAAAATACAACATTTCTTTGCTTCCAGCTTCTTAAATGTGAATATTTTCTAGTTTCTTTAGTCCTCTATGACAGTAAACTGAATATCTTTAGGTTGTGGACTGTTGGTCCAGATGTTTTAGGTTGCATCTTGGGCTTTGGGAAACTGTGATCGATAGTTTTCATCATTTTATAGACCAAACAACTAATCAGTTAATCAAGAAAATAATCAACAGCTCAATCGATTATGATCGTTAGATGCAGCCCTGGAGTCCTGACATTATAAGAAATACTGTCATAAAATGTAAAACGTTTAAATGGAAAATTCCATCATTTGATCAACAAAAAAGCAAAATCTGAGAACAAATAATCTGTCAGTTTGTGTATTTGGAGACTTTAACTTGATCTGTATCCAACATTCATCACATCATCAGTGAAATTCAAGAAATCTGACTTTAAAAAGTAACTTGACGACAATAAACAGTGACTGTGACGTTCATGTAAGTGTTTTCTATAATATTATATCCTAAAATCTACCTTATTAACTTATGACTCGGCTCCTCAGGCTGCAGCAGGAGATAAATCTGAGGGGTCACAAGCTGATTAAAGTTCATTACACACTATGATGTTTACTGTCCATCACTTGAACTTCTGGTCCTCACACCTTCATCAGGCTTGTTTGTCTGTATGAATTTTGACCAGTGAGTGAGTTTTTGATCCCACACATGTGTCACTAAGAGCTTTTTACAGCGTGCAGGAACTTTATTGAAATCTGCCTCTTTTTTTGTTTGTTGTCTATTTGTGAAATAAAAGATTTCAGTTCAGATCTTCACTGTAGTCATTACAGCAAAGCACAAAAACATGAAACACAAACACAATAAAAGCACAATAAGACTAATTAAACTCAATAATATGCAGAATAAAATAAAGGATGTGTGTTGAAAAACTGCAACATAAAGAATAAAGATGAGAAAAAATTATGATTTTTCTTTATTTCAAGTCTCTAAAATCCTTCAAATGAAAGAGGACAAAAAAAAATCTGTGATGATGCCTCATAAGTTTATTGATTCATTTTTGGGGATTAATAAGCCAAAAAGGTTGAGAACTAATATTCTCAGTTTAGTTTTGGCACCATATTTAAGTTTCCATCATCATCATCCTCATTTAGAGACTCATAATATGTGTGTAACTTATTTTAATGAACATTTTTTTTGTCTATATTTTCTTATTCAGAAAACTCAAAGACATTCCTATCTAAATGATTCAATAATATTATGCTTCCTTTTTTTTTAAAGGACACATTTCTCAGGATTAAAATACATCTTCAGTTTGTTTTATGGAAATGTTCAACATCAAATATTTACATGATGACATCTTCACTCAACTTGCAGTGGCATCAAAATGAAAGAATAAAAACACAGCAGTTACAAGCCAACCTGCAGTATAAACTTTTATTCCGCTTTATGTTTTTTTTTTAAATCTTTTATTTTTTTTATTTTTTAACAACGAACAACATGAATAAATTTATTACGCGTTGTGCTTGCTGGCGTCCACTCCTGCCGCCTCCCACTCCCACAAATCTACTCGACCGGCACAAACTGCAAAGCCACTCTAGTCACCTTGAAATTTCCTCTGCTATTTTCCAATTAAAAGCTTAATAGCCCTGGAGACGGGCTTCATGTGGGCAAGTTTACCGTGCTCTTATTCTCTGTAAGCCGCGCAGGCTCGGATCCCATTATTTGCTTGAATAAACCTTTTTTACGGTCAGAAATGGGCCCCGGCTTTGTCCGGTGTTATGTTTCAATGCCCTCTATTAGTCCAGCAGAAGGGACATATCAGCATCCTCGACATAGTTCCCAAAGGGCTTTTTTATACATGTAGAGACCTAATCATCTAAGTTATGTACGGTTGCGTAAAAAAAACAGAAGAGAAGGCAGTGCGCGTTTTGTCGGAATTAAGGCTGAAAAGCCTGCAGGCCTGCAGCCAACAGCTGACAGAGGAAACGGAAAGATAAATGCTCTGACTTCTTAAAAGCTAAATTGAATTATACGTGATCTTTGTTTTCCATATTGCTCCTGTTATTTCCTGAAAGTGAGGATATATATATGTATCTAAAAGCATCCAGATTAGAGGATAAATTAGATAAATTAGAGCATAAATCGAGTGAAACAGTTGAATTGAAGGTTAATATATATCTTCTAGACATTTATGATGCTATGTTCAAGTTAAATAGCATGTTTTGTTTCATGTAATTGTTAATGTAACATTATAAACATGATGCATGCAATTTAATATGATTATAAATTGGTGCCAACAGTCTTTAAACCTCCTCTGGATGTTTGTTTCATGCAGTGATTCAGTTTCCAGCTGGGTTTTTTGGGGGGACTTAAATGTATTTATGAAGGCATGACGTCATATTTTATGTATGCTGTGTCAAAGAAATCTCCAAAATGGGTGCAAATATTAAAAAAATAAAAGCTCTGAGTGATTCTGGCAGCTTGTTTTGTTTCATGCAGAGACTCAGTTTTCCTTCATAAGAGTCTTTTAAAAAATAAAACATGCACATCTGCAGGCCTGTCCCGCCTTTTTCTGGGACTATTTCTGGAGAAAATGTTGCACCTTTTCTTTTTTTGTGGAGATGTGAAACTTCACAGTGTTTCTCTTTGACGTCATGACAAAAGTGTTTTTTCCCTCCCTCGTCATTAAACATATTGTCTTGTTTCTAAAAGAAGCTAATACCTGTGAACCTCAGAGGGAAACATGTTGTGTTATTTGAACCTTGCTTTTTTTTTTTTTTTTTTGCCTCACATGGACATTTCTTGCAGCGTGCAGGCGCCTTGACGCGAGTGACAGCGTTTGGTTACTCGTCTCCATAAGAGCGTGTCAGGCCTGATGCATATCTGTGCTGTCAGCCGGGAGGGGAAAAGGTGGATCCTCCACTACAAGCCTACACCTCTTATCCTCATCCTGTCATGCGTGTAGCAGAGCAGCTCCATCCACCTCCAATCTCTCTGACAACAACACTCCCGCCCCGCCTCGCCTCACAGCAGATGCACTTGCGCGTCCGGGAAAACACGCCGCGTCCGACAGAATGAACGGCTACGGGTCCCCCTACCTGTACATGGGGGCTCCGGTGTCTCAGCCCCGGGCCCCGTTGCAGAGGACCCCCAAGTGCGCGCGGTGCAGGAACCACGGCGTGCTCTCCTGGCTCAAAGGTCACAAGCGCTACTGCCGCTTCAAGGACTGCACCTGCGAGAAATGCATCCTCATCATCGAGCGGCAGCGCGTCATGGCGGCGCAGGTGGCGCTCCGGAGGCAGCAGGCCAACGAGAGTCTGGAGAGTCTGATCCCGGAGTCCCTCAGAGTGTTGCCCGGCATCGGCATAGCCGGGGCCGGAGAGGGGAACCAGGGAGCTCCGCCGAGGACGGAGGAGCTGGAGCTGAGGTGGAGCAGCACGGAGAGCCAGCAGACAGGGGCTCAAACCTGCGCAGGTAGGAAGAGGAGGAGGAGGAGGACGAAGAGGAAGGACTGCTTTTAAATGTTTAAATGTCTGCTGAAGCTTTGGTTTTATTTGACTGGATGAAAATAATGAAATGGGACGAAATTGTGCCATTTTATGGAGTGATGCCCTCTTTTTTTAACAGGAAAAACGAATTTAAAACTACAACTAGCCTTCTTCTAGCATTATTACTAATAAATAAATAAGAATAATTGAATAAATAGATCACAGTATGTCACATTCTCACAGGATTACTTTACCAATTTGGATGTTTCACACATAAAAGATCTTTCAAAGGAAAATTATGTAAAACAAACTTGTAGATTGAAACAAGAAACGATTAATAAACGCAAAAAAGTGACAAACACTGAGATTTTTTAATAATCTGAATGTGACTTTATATGTCAGTTGCACAAAAGTTACCTTCCAAAGACATTTTCCTTTGACTTAATAGTGTGTTTATTGTGGAGTGACATCATCACTGATATATAAATGAGGGTTAATTCAGGTCGTTTTCACTTTTTAAAATCACCATAAGAGATTTTATTGATGCTCAAAGGGAGAAAAGTCACATTAGAAGAAACACAAGAGACAAGAAAGTGAACAGATAATTAAAAACAAAACACTGCAATAGCTTTTTTTTTTTTAAATTAAAATATCACAAGGCACGTCAGAATATAATAAAGCAAGTGCGAAAGGTGAAATAAAATATTGTTTTTGAGAAAATATTTACAAAAAAATAACACTAATAAAAAATGGAAACAAGGCCTAAAGATGACATCATAATAATCATGAACTGTATCCGGACTTATTATATGTGAGATGTCATTTATTTGATTTCTTAAAAGCAAAACTTTATTTATATTATTGAGTCTTTTACAGAAATGAATAGTATGTTTTGAAAGCTATTAGCTTTGGCAATATCTGGAAGCTAATAGTGTTGTTTTCTAATTATCAGAGTATCAAAAGAGGCATTACGGCCAGTATTTAGATTTTCTGCATTTATTATTGGACATTGCATTTGCCCTCTTCTTTTATTTTTTTCTTTAAAGGCTGATTTTTACATAAGAAATATCATATTTTTGTCAATTACTTTGTTTTCATGTGGATGCTGTAAAAGCCATTTTATTTCACCATGTGTTTTATATTCTAAAACTAAAATTCAGTACGTTTTCGTCTGTTTGTTATTGAGCAAATGAGTGTTTATTTACCTTTTTTTCTGTTATTAATCAACATGCTCAATATCCCTACCACATCTGGAGGCTTTATTTCAATCATGACTGAGATATCTCCACCTGCAGTAGCTGTTTTTGAGTGTTTTTTTTCTGTTCTCCTGCTTCCATTTGGTTGCTTTTTGAGACTTAAAACACACACAAAGCAAAAAACCTCTGAGCTTCACCTCAGCCTGACAAACAGAGAGCAGAGAGCGCTTTAAAAGATTACAGTAATCAGCGCCGGACAGCCTGAATCGAATGTAATCGCCATATTTCTTGCAGGAGGTCAACTTCAGATGAAATGTTACCAAGCAACAGGCGATCTGTTTGCCAAATGTGGTCAAAAGGCATCGACGCCAGATTCCTCAATGACACGCAGTCAGCACTTTGTGTTAACAGCTTTGCAGAAGAAGAAAGAAGAAGAAGAAAAGCAAAAATCCACATAAATAGCAGTGCTGGAGACAAGTTGACAAGCGATTAATTGTATGTTTCCTTTGTTTTTTTGGCTCTTGAGGAGACCTGAGAGTGGTCTTTCTTTTTGAATTAGAGGAGTTTGGAGTAAGAAGTGCAAGCCAGTCGTGTTTCTGGAGTCAGATTAGTGTCTTTAATTCGCTTTGTGGGGAATAAAATATGTTATCTGTTGGTGTTTTGACCCTTTTTTGGTGTCCTTGGCTTGCAGAGTCTTCAGAGGACGGTCCTGATGAGGTGTCAGGAGGAGAGAACGGAGAGAGCTCCAGTGACAAGGAGCAGGACCCGGTCAGCTCCCCTGAGGGCTCCAAACCAAACTCCTGCTACACCCCTGAACCTCCGGACACCCCCACCCACTCGGAGGAGGGCCGCTACAGCCTCCCTAAAGCCGGCAGCGCGGAGAAGGAAGCCAAAGCCGAGAGTCCTCAGAAGTATCCCGTCAGCCCCGGAGAGCAGAGCGTGTTGATTGAGGGCCTCGCCGGATCCATCAACCTGCCCTTCAGCCTCAGAGCCAACCGGCCCCCTTTGGAGGTCCTCAAGAAGATCTTCCCCGCTCACAAGCCTCCTGTCTTGGAGCTCATCCTCAGGGGCTGCGGGGGGGATCTGGTTGGGGCCATCGAGGTGTTGCTGTCCAGCCGGAGTCCTGACGGGACTGGCGCTCACCAGCAAGCCGACCCTCACCCGGACGCCCTGGTGCTGCCCTCAAACGGACACCTGTTCGAGCACACCCTGGGCTCCTACCACCCGGTGTCCTCTTCCGCCAAGTGGTCGGTAGGCTCGGCTTTCAGGGTGCCCGAGTCCCTCCGGTTCACATCCGACTCATCTTCGGGCGTGGTTTCCGGCCCGCTGGGTGTCCCCCTGCAACACCCGTCCTTCCCGCAGCCCACGCGCTACCCGCTCATGCTGCGCAACTCTCTGACGCGCAGCCAGGCCAGCCCCTTCGTGCCCAACGACGTGACTCTGTGGAATACGATGGCGCTGCAGCAGCAGTACCAGCTCCGCTCGGCGGCCCAGTACGTGTCCCCTTTCTCCCCCGCAGCCCCCGCAGGCCCAGGGGGGACCGTGTTTCGCAGCTCCGCCATCCTCCCCTCCAGGCCCTCCGAGGAGCAGCGCATCAGTATCCAGGAGGAGGGCTGCACGCTTGGAACCAAACCCGGCCTCTACTCCCCAGATGAGGAGTACGAAGAGCGATCGGCCTCCGCAGACTCCCGCATCCTGAACTCCTCCACCTAGACCAGATGCTGATGATGGACTAATGCAGCAGGGAGAACCAAAAAAAATATTGTGATGGACATCCAGTCTGTGTAAAAAAAAGGGGAGGGGGGCTGAGGGGGGGAAGGGGTGTCTTGTTTGAGTTGAACTATGTCAAGCAGTCACCCTTTCATAAAGTGATGTTAATCCTCTTTTAACATCGTCCTTTACGCTTTCAAGATGTCACGTGGACTTGACCAAAACGGATGAATGTAGCAGACTCGCGTTGTTTTGACAGTCTGTCGTCATATTTCCTGTAAGCATGTTTAGTACTGTGAAAACTTTCGATGTAAGGTTCACAACTGCATGTCAAGAGTATGCCAAATAAATCTAAAGTAGTCCAAATGGATCAGATTGTTGTTTTTGTTCGACGTTACTGACAAAATTAATGATTTAAATTCTTTAATTATGTGACTTGAAGGCCTGGAAATAGTCCTACTTGTTCTACAAACGGCTGACCACACTGTATTGTATGAGTTTATAGCCTATTTAACAAAAGATATCGATGATATTAAACACTAATAAATGCATTATCTGTGTAGTATAGCAGCAGATGTTATTAATTTGTAACAAATCAAACATATCAACCAACCCTGCACCAGCTGTCTCCAAGTTGATGCCTATATTAATATAGTAATATAATGTATTTTTCAATTATGGACAATTCAAGGTAGAAAGCAATTAGCAGCCTAATAGCATACAGGTATTGCATGTTGTAATATCTGAAGTGTTTAGGCTACTAAGTGGAGATTTATGCATCATTACATTAAAACTGGTTGCAAACTTTATGCAGAGATTAGTTGTTACAGAATATTTACACCTACTGACTGACAGATCAGTGGTGGAAGAAGTACTCAGATCCCTCACTTAAGTAAAAGTACCAAAACATCAATGTAAAGTAAAAGTCCTGCATGTAAAATCCCACTACAGTAAAAGTACATAAGTATTATGAGCTCGATGTAGTTAAAGTATTGCAGTAAAAGTAGTGGTTTGGTCCCTCTATTATTATATATGACATCATTAGATTATTAATAGTGAAACATCAGTGTTAGAGCAGCATGTTACTGTTGTAGCTGCTGGAGGTGGAGCTAGTTTCAACTACTTTATAAACAGTTAGCTAGTTTAGTCCACTGGTTCCCAAACTAGAGGTCGGGCCCCTCCAAAGGGTCAGCAGATAAATCTGAGGGGTCATGAGATGATTAATTGGAGAAGAAAGAAGAAAAAACAAAGTTCTGATACACAAAACTGTTTTCAGTTTCTGGACTTTTTCTCTAACCTTTGATTTTTTGGTGAAATATTGGATCATTTGAACATTTATTGAAATGAAAGCATGTGAGAAGTTTAGAAGGAAAAATCACTATTTGGTGGAGCTGTTAGCAACTCATAGATATCTGAAATGTGACCCCGACTACACACTGCTTTTTGTAAGACGTCAAAAGCCAAAAAAGGTTGGAAACCACTGGTTTCATCTTTAAAAATGTGTTGTATTTTAAAAGCTTGTTATATTATCCATTGTGTCAAATCTTCATCTGAAAATAACTAAAGCTGTTAAATAAATGTAGTGGAGTAGAAAGTACAATATTTCCCTCTGAGATGTAGTTGAGTGGAAGTATAATGTAGCGTCAAATGGAAACACTCAAGTAAAGTACAAGTACCATAAAATTGTACTTAAATACACTACTTATGTAAATATACTTGGTTAATTTTACAGAACTGGATCTTGTGGACGCTGAAGAGGAAGTCCTGAGAGATTGTTGTGATAGAATAAAGAGAAAGTAAAACTAGACACGGAGGATGTTTGGTTTTAAGGGTCAGGTTAGAATTAGCTTTAGGTAAGAGTTAAACATTTAGAAAACATTTAAATGAAAATCCTCACAAATATAGAAAGACAAACAACAAAAGTCAGTTAGACAGACGGTATCAATTTGTTTTCAGCTTTTAGTTTTCTTCATATGTGAGAATGTGCGGATTGTAAAACAAGATAGAAGCTTGTTTGTGTCGATTATCATCCAACAATTTTGAAAGACGTGTGTTAAACATGCAGTGAAATTATATTTTATCATCAAGCTAAAATGCTGATCTAAACTCCAGCATGCAGATAAAATGATGCAGAAATAGATTAAGTAGGTTTATCCTCCATTATCAGCAGGCCTCCATCTCTCTACAGCATCCCCTTTTGGGTTTAAACCTGTCAAATGCTGCCATCTAGTGGTGAAATTTAACTACTTCATGTTTTCATCTGGGCTCAAATCTAACAACTGGCTTCAATAACTGAGACTGAAATTTAAATAATAATAATAAAAAAGGGCACAAACAGTTGCAGACATGAGATCTTTAGTAGTAAAACATTTTCATTTTTAAACAAAACCACAACAAATGAAGCTTTTCCAAGCAGTGAATATTAAAAATATCATTTTTACGACATGGTGTCACATTAAAAAAATACAAAATAGATGAGATGAAATCAGAACTAAATCAAATTTCTGTTCATTCAACCAAACAAAAGAAATTTTTGACTCTCTTGAACTCATGGCCTTGCTTCAGAGCACATCGGCAGCAGTTCCCTCTGGGTGGTGAAAGATTGATTAAATATGTTTTAATAATGTACCTGCAAAGTTTTCTATAACCAGTCAGAAGATTTTGAACTAAAAACATTGTTTAAAGCAACAGAAACACTTTGAGATTTGACTTCCAATTCTGATTTAGTGCATTTAAAACTAAAATAGCAGTTGATTCATCAATAAGTAATACAGTCTATTGACCCCAAATTAATCAGTAACAACAAGTATCAAACAATAAGAATAACATTGATGTTTTTGTTGCTGTTTTTGTTGTTGTTGTTTGTGCTTTAAAATATGTTAAAAAAAGAGTCACTGGTCATGTTTACCTGCTCCAGTGCGCCACCCAGTGGACACCAGAGGAATGTCACGTGTTTAACCAAGATATTATAAATTGGCATGATAATATTTACTGTATTTCTCATTAACATTTTTATCACAGAATGTGTGTAGCAGCACCTTCATACATGTTTATTATTTATCCTGAATAATTTATTGTAAAACTTTTTTTTTTTTTTAATCCGAGCATTTATTAGATGTGTTATGTATATTGCTGTTGAATTATTTGGTACTATACAACAGCAGCATTGTGTTTCCAAGGCACACTCAGGGACAATAAAGTCTTATTTATTTAAAGTAAAATACCCTGAGGGAAAATTGTTGATAGAAATGTAATCAGTTTATATTTTACTTTTTAAATGAAGAGAGAAATATTCATTTTTTTGCACAAAGTCACACAAAACATTATTATCTTCGGTTATTTCTCTATACATATATATAAGTGAAAAAAAGCAAACTAAACTCAGTGTTGGTCAGTGGTATGTCTAATGACTGTCTGATGTTTTTATTTGTATAAGACTACTGGGAGAAGAAGGTCAAATCGATGCTTTCCTATAAAATGCTGAATTTACTTTGGATTTTTTTTGACACATCTATTAACACTAAATGATTGCTTATAATGGATAAAAGACTTAAAAACAGGATATCATAGAAACAAATCTTTGATGTGAAACAGTCTGAGCAATAAAAAAAAGACCTGAATGTGACTTATCAGCTGATTGAGAGTAAATAGCTGCAGGTTAAACTGTTGATATAAATCAAACCACTTTATATGAGCTCGGCAAGAATTTTGCTTTTTAAAGGAAGTGGGGAATAAGAGTTTGTTGTATAGAAATGACACAAAAAATCATTTCTTTTGGGATTTTTTTCTAACAAATTCTATTTTTTGTTTAATTAAAGAAATAAAATAAATAAAATAGTAGACAGATGTAACATTGTTTGTATATAATGTCAATAAGAATAATGAGAAAAGTTTTGGATTCTTGGATTGCTTACTTTTCATATGAAGAGGAACACAAAAACATTATTGTCAGTTATTTTTATGTGAACAGTAAACTTTGCTAAACCCAGTTGACAAATGACTTAATAACAGACATGATATGATAGAAACAAAACCATGAATGTGAAATAGAGCCAGTTTAGGTTGAGTCCAGACTGCTGCAGATAAATTTTAAAAAAACTCTGGCTGTGACTTGTCCACAGCTGAAGGACACGTCCTCCTGTTTGTTGCATGTTAGCCATGAGAGGTCGAGGTGTCAAACCCCTTCAGACAGAGACAAATGCTGTCTCGCCTGGTTTTGTATTCAGCTGCATGTGTTGTCGGTCCATCAGAGGCTAATTAACATAACAGGATCCCCAGTGATCCCACACTGCTCTTCTGTCTATACACAGCTCCGGTTACACTTTACGGCCTGCACAGCGGGACACTTCCAACAAGATGCTGTTGTTTCAATCAACCCCAAAAGTAAACCGGACAGCGTGTGAGAAAGTGCCATTATGTGTCTGTCTTTTGTTTCTCCAGGTTGCACCTATTAAAACAGGACGAACCTATTATCAGTTAAAGTGTGTGTTGAGTCATTTCAACAGGTTGCACCCAAAATAAACTAAAATACAATTTGTATTGTGGGAATGTAGGACTTCAAAACTAAAATAAAAGTAAAAAGGAGAACTATAAAAATTAATAACATTACTTTGACATTTTCTGGGACACAAAAAAATATATGCCTTAAAGATAAATTCACAAAATGTCACACTGGAAAATGGTTTGTACGCTATTCTTGACCTGTTTAAATGCATTAACGTATGCTCTGACGTTTTATGTGTAATATTTTATACAGAAAAGACAGTTTCTAGTTTCTAAGTTCCCATTATTTAAGTAAAGGGAAATTTCAAAAGTCTTTATTTTTGCCTTTCAAACTCCAAAGGGAAGCTCTTCAGAATGTCCTCATCAAACATCCTCAAGGATTCCAGGAGCCAGGATAAGGGCTTAAATCCTAAATGACATATGGAAGTCTTTCAAGGATCCTTACAACATCCCCAAGGACCTCCAAAACCAGCTGGAAGACCCAGAAACCTCTCAAAGACCTCTGGAACTATTTCATGGTCAAGTCAAAATTATTTTCAAAGCCCAATATACACATAAAATGTGGTGCAAGACAAGGAAGAACACCCAGAGAAAATATAAGAAAAAAAGTATGAAATCTTAAAAAATTTGAAGACAGGTCATCTCTCATCAGACCACTGAAAGATAGATCTTCTTCAAGAGTCTCAAGGGTCCGCAGGCTCCTGCAAAACCTCCTGAAATCCATTCAAGGACAGCTGGAAACTCCTCAAGAATCCCCAGACCACTTTAAAGACCTCTGATCCATTCAAGGATTCATGTTCTGGATGGATCTATGAACTGCTTTAAAGAGCCTTGAAACTCCTTCAAAAAGGCCTGGAATCCATTCAAGGGAACATGGAAACTGCATGATTATCCAGACCCCTTCAAAGACCCCTGACTTCCTTCAGTAATGCCCAGAATCTCTTTAAGAAACCCTAAATATCTGTTCCAGGATCTCCAGACCCTTGTAAAAAAAAACCTGAAATGTTTTCAATAATGCCTGGAATCATTCAAGGATCATTGGAAACTACTCAATGATCCCCAAACCTTGTGAAGTAAAAGTAAAAACTCCTAAAAGATTGCAGACTCCTGCAAAGATCCCTGAAACTCATTGAGTAATGTCGGTTGTCTGTATCTATTGAGGGATCAAGAGAGTCTCACCAAAGACCCTTGCAACTCCTTCAGAGATCCCTAAGACCTCACCAAGGACCCCCAGAACGCCCAAAAGATCCACAGACCCCTGTAAACACCCCTGAACCTCTTTTAATAACACCTGGAACCCATTCAAGGGTTCCTGGAAGCTTGACTTCCTTTCAAAGACCCTTGAAACTCTTTCAACAGTGCTTGCAAACCTCTCAAGGATCACCATACCATTGCAACTGCTCCTGAAACTCCTTCAAAGTTTCCTGAAACCCTCTCAAGGACCCTAAAAACTCCTACAGTATCTGCAGATCCCTGCATAGATCCCAGAAACTCCTCCAGTAACACCTGGAATTGCCTCAACAATTCCTGGAAGCTTCTCAATGATCACTGGAACCTTTAATTCCTTCAGTAACACTCATGGAACTCTTTCAGAGATCCCTGGACCCTTTTCAAGGACTCCCTGACCCATGAAACTAACCCTGAAACTTTCAGTAACACCTGACATCCTCTCCAGGATCCCTGGATCCCTTCAAAGACACCTGGAAGTCCTTTAAAGATCCACCAAGCCTCCTTAAGGATCCCAAAAAACCTCCTAAAAGACCTCCAGCATCCTGCAAAGATCCCTGAAACTCCTTCCTGTAACACCTGTAACCCCTTCAAGGACCCCAGAACCCTTCTCAAGGATCCCCTGACCTATGCCCCTACCCCTGAAACTCCTTCAGTAACACATGTAAGCCATCCAAGGATCCCTGGAATTCCTTCAGAGATTCCTGAAACCTCAAGGACTCCAAAAACTCTTTAAAAAAGCTGCAGACTCCTGCCCTGAAACTCATTGCATGACATCCAGTCAAAGATGCATGGAAACTCTTCAATGATCCCTGGACCCCCTAAAAGACTCTTTAATAATGCAGGGATTTCCTTCAAGGAAAACTGGAACTTCCTCAAGGACCCCTTGAACCACATTAAAGACCCCTTACCCATCTTTAGTTTCACTGGAACCTTTAAGGATGCCTGATATTTCTTCTTGGAACCCTTAAATGTCCTACAAGACCCCTGGAAACTCATTCAAGGACCTCTAGAGGCCCTCCCCCTCCCCCCCTCTGTCTCCCTCTGCCATAATGAGCCAAAGGACACGGACAACACATTTCACCTGGAGGGTCGAGCTCTGTGCGGATCCTCCTGTCCGACCGTCCAGCCTGGTCTGCAGATCAAAGCATTCCTGACGTGGAAACGGCAGCCTGGGGTGGCCGCTCGTAACCTCCGTAATAAATTAAGACGAAGTGGCAAATAAAGCTGCACCTGCAGGCCTGACGTCTTCACCTTCAACACATGGAGGAACGGTTAAGAGTCATCATCTGGAGAAAAAAAAAGAAAAAGGGGGGTAAAAAAAAATACTAAGAGGACCAAGATGAGTCAACGCGTAACGTCTCTAAAAACCTAAAAATGTTTTCTAGAGCTAAAATATTTTTTGGATAAAGGCACAAGTAAATATTTACAGTATTTAAAGAAATGATGGAATTTAAGATAAAATATCATGATGTGGGCGATTTTATGAAATATATAAAATAAACTAAAAGACGGTTTTGTTCAAGAATATTATAATAGATTAATAAAAGACGTAAGCACGAACGATCCCATTCAAATCCACATTATTTGTTATGGAGATACCATAAAAGGCCAAAATAGATATATATCATTATTAATTAACACTAAATTGCCCTAAAACGTCCCAACATGCAGGTGAAGATTATTTGTATTATAAAGATACCATAAAAGAAAGAAAAGTCAGACGTTCAAGTAAAAACTATAAAGAACCTAAATATTGAGCACATGCTGTCTCTTTAAGATTATTATGGGAATACTAAGAGTCGATTTTCGATGTGATTTTGACTTGAAAGAAAATATAAGGAGGGTAAGACCTGAAATTGAGCAAATAAAAGTTTTTTCCCCCGTTTTTAAAATGCCATATAAACGCTTTATAAATCAGCTTTGGATTTTAATCGATTGCCCAATAGTGTCGATTTTCTACGCCTTTAGTTGTGCATAAACCGACCCTCCTGTTGGTATTTCAAAGAGAAAAGCTCGCATCTTTCATTCATTTCACATTAACGGACAAAAGGCAGCAAGTTATCTTCACTAAAAAGCCTATATTGTCCTATATATAGGCCTGTATATTGTCCTGTTGTCAGTTCCCATGAAAGTCAGTTGGCGCTGTGTAAATTGTGCGACGTCTTTTTTTTTCTCTTTCTTCTTGCGTCAGGATTTCAGTCAGCAAGCTGCAAACAAAAGAGTCAAACACAGAAAAGTGGTCACATTCTTCTTTTAAGTCCTGTGTCACACCCTGCAATGCATATAATGCGATAAAAAAAGGGAGTCAAATATGTATACATACTGATAATTTCTCCTGCAAAATGTCAGCCATACTGAATTTAATTTAAGCTTCGATATTTTGATATAAATAATTAAATAAAGTTAATTATAAATCAGAATGAAGGGTTGTTATATATAATTATAGTTATGCAGATAAAACGTGTCTCAATATGAAAATCTTCACACTGAGGGAATTTTGTGGGGTTTATGTTAGGTTATGGGGAAAATTCAAAATGTATTTATTAATATTATATAACTGGGATTATCTGGGGTTGAGAAGTTTTTTTTTTAGTATTAGGATTTGGATTTATAATCAAACCTTTATGGTTCCAGTCTGATCATTTAAGGGTTAAAGTATTTTAGGTTGAGTATTTGTCTATTGTTGTGTGATTCTCCTGCATGCTGACATAGGTTTTTTTTTCCCAGGTGTGATTGTTGTGAAAACATTGTAATCATCCTCAGTCTTTACTGCCAGACCGAGGACAGACTGTAACAACCTGCAGGACACATACATCACATGTCTGCCTGCTCTGCCACTAAGCTCTTTAAACTGTGATCTGTATAAATATACAGGCAGAGGTACAACACTTTAATAAGGTGCCCTGCATATTTACTGTAATGTACCTATAGGGACTTATGGTTTGCCCCACAGATGTGTAGTAAACTTGTTCTCTGTTGACATTTTTGGTGTTTCAATACAACACTGGGTTAAGTTTACCTATCAGTGTTATTTTTATATTACTGTTGGATAATTTACCCCAACTAGAATATAATTATTTGACCCAATTTTAGGCACAGAAAACCAAAGTTTAGCTTAAAATGTTGCATATGTATTATCAGTTGTAAAAAAAATTATGTTGATGATAGTGACATGTAAGTTTAAAAGAAGCTCCAGTAGATCATAATAACCCAGCAATAAACACTGGTTGTCTTGGGTGGTTTGAACATTAACTCAGTATTGTGTTGGTGCTATATTGACCCATTATCTGTTTGTGATATCCTATAATAGGCTATTCTTCAAGGGATTTGCACTGCATCTGAGGTGTTATAGCACCATTTGCTCTAATTGGTGACCTATGGCAGTTTTAAATCTGCCCTATAGTTACCTTTCAAAGACAACTATATCGCTGTGTTTTTACGGTAGTGAATTTTATGGTGTATGGTTTAAAAAAAAATACATAAAAACTAATGTGAGAAGGGCACGAGTCTTATTCTTCACCTGAAACAGTTGTGCCCTTATTTAGCTGCCAATTTCAGTTTTAATAAATGCTTGAACAATATAAACTTGAGCTAAATTAGTCATCAGTGAGATTTTACAAGACTGCTTGTACATTAATGAATATATGGCTGATATAACATATCAGTTAAAGGATAGGTTCACACTTGTTTGTCTTAAACTGACAGTCAGGTGCCCATATGAACACTGAAAGAAGTTTTCCTTGCTGTAATCATTCCTCCTGTACATAGTGGCTATTAAAAGATCCCCTTCAAATATGCTGTGCATGTTTAGTGATGGAGACAAAATCCATCATTTTGTGCAAAATTGCATTTAAAGGTTAATCTGAAGTTTACATGAGGTTTCAGCAGCATGAGTTAGTCACATCAAGTGGATATCTGCCACATTTACAGCCTTTTTAGCATCAGATTCCCTCTTTGTGTTTCCTCGGACAGTGTTTCCCTGTTGAGCTGCGGTGGAAGCTTCATATTAGCGTCAGATAAACATTTAAATACATTTTTGCACAGAAGGAAGACTGTGGATTTTGACCCCATCATTTATATTGTAAGTGCATTATGAAGGGATCTTATAATGGCCAATATTAAGAGGAGCAATAATTACAGTAAGAAAAACATGTTTCAGTGTTCATTTAGGCACCTGACTGTTATTTTAATACGGACTTGAAAAATTGTGAACCTGTCCTTTAACTTTGACAACAATAGTAATTATAATAAGAGTGGGCTATAATGCTGTTTCTGTCATTTTTGAAGAATAATTTATAATTTATGTTGCTCAGTAGTAAAACAGAATAAAGCAGTAGCCTACTCAATTAAAAAAATAATAAGTTGGGGGAAGAATTTTCTATCTAGGTGTTAAACTAACAAGCTGCACATCCAATATGCTTTTCCTGTCCAAAAAGACAAAGAAACTACAGAAGACATTCAGGTAACCATCAGTTAAACAAATTAGCTTCCGGATAATTAGCTAGCGGTTAGCTCTGGCATTACAAAAACATTATAGTGCTCTACACTGAAAAATGGTGGCTGTCACATTAATGTACTCTGTTAAATTGGTAAACTGTAACACAAAATAAAAGAATTGAGTTATTTTGTAGTGATTACTAACTATAGGATCAGACTTTTCCTGAAAATTAAAAGCTTTACTCCGGACAAAGTAATCAAGAAAGCAACCGTTAAACCGTTACTAAGGAGATCTACCCCCCCTCCAGTTGAACTGCTTCTTCTCCCATTGGTCCGCGGGTGCTGAGAAGCAGCCAATCAGAAGACAGAGAGCGCGGACTGCAGCGGTTCATAGGAGTGGCGCTCTGGGTCTGAGCCTCAGAGGAAACTTGGATCCGTTCAGAGTGTGAGAGAGAGAGACATTCATCCAGTCAATTAACAGCTAATTACAAGCTTATTCTGGAGCCTGGAGCCTTGGAGCGTGTGTTTGTCTGTGTGTGTGTGATTCACCGCAGTTCGCTAACGACGTGGCCGCTGTTTTCCCCACATACACACGGCTGTAAAAACCCTGGACAGGACAGGACCGCAGAAGCAACTTGTGGAGGTAAACCAATCTCTTATCTCTCATGTTTTTGATGATTTACAAGGGGCAGTTAACGAAGCTGTTGATCTGAGTTGTGCTCAAAATTTACCTTAGTCTTTAATTAAGTCTTCAGCTGTAGTGCTGGTGTGAAGTTTGGCTGAAATCCTGGCATGAAATAACCCATTAAATCACACGCATTTAACCTGATTATAAGCTGCATTTGTGGGGTCTGATTTAAGTAATTATTGAACTGTCATTTTAATGTGATTAATTTTATATAAAGTCTCTAATAATTTGCTGTTTTTATCTTTATGTTAAGACTGAACTCCCCTGTGACAAGTCGAGGTTTTCACTAGTTGAATACTTTAATAATTTGCAGCAATAATCACATTTAAAGATATATTGATATTGGGCTGTTGAAAGGTTATCTACTAGTAGCAGCTATGTTGAGTAAAATATTTTTTTTTTTACAGTGCATTTAAAAAAAAAGAAAAAAGTTTTTAGGAAGATTTTGTCCTCTTTCTGTTTTAGTGTACACTTTTGCAAATTAATAGCTGAAGTAATAAGACGTCTCTGGGCATCTCTTGGTCTGATTGTTGAGTTTTCCTTATTTTAAAGTAAAAAAAAAAAAAACTACCAATAAGCTTTAAAAATGATATTAAACAAATATGAAATAAGTCGAGCTTAAATTTATGAGCATAACAGACTGATTTGTTTATTTACTCCGTGTGGAAGCAGTGTATTTATATATATTAGGCCTAATTAAACCTTTCAAAATAAAAAAAATGACAACATGTGTTAATTGGCTCCTCGCAGGTGATGACATTTAATTAAGTCAACAACACGCTCAGTTGTCCTGATTAATGTCTTTATTATTAAAAGCCCACGAACAGGCTCATAATAACATTCACATTTGCCTCCAGACATAAACCGGGTGTATAAAGAGCCGGTGGAAGACTCGGGCAGACATGACAGACACCCTCGGTTGCGAGTTTGAAATCGACGTGGAGAGTCTCGAGACGGAGAGCGACGACCCGTCAGACTCCCCCAGCCGCCCCGCATCGGCGCCGCTCGGCCACTGCGAGGACGACGGAGACGGCGGCAAGGGCGACGACAAGCCGGGCCCCAGCGGCTCTTGTCCGGGGGACCAGAGGAAGCTGAGCCGGACGCCCAAGTGCGCACGCTGCCGCAACCACGGCGTGGTGTCCTGCCTGAAGGGACACAAGCGCTTCTGCCGCTGGAGGGACTGCCAGTGCGCCAACTGCCTGCTGGTGGTGGAGAGGCAGCGGGTGATGGCGGCGCAGGTGGCCCTGAGGAGGCAGCAAGCCACGGAGGTAGGCCGGGAATGTGTGTGTGTACGTGTGAGTGTGTGTGTGCAGGTGAATGCGTGTGTCTAAATGCTTTATTTATTTATTTTTTTTACAGACGTGCAGTTAAAACTTGTGATGCATTCAAATGCTTTTAATGCCACAGTCATTCATTTCATTTATATTTCATTACAATCAAATCTCAATAAACTAAAAAAAAAAAAAAGAGGTTACTGTAGGTCAAAGGCACTGCAAGAGAACAACCAATAAAACAGGAAATAATCAAATAACAGTCCATATAATCTTACTCAGTGAAGGGGAGCATACTCATGTCCAAATCTGAATCAGAAAACCTCCAAATATTATTTTATTCCTTGCTAGACCTTCAAATCAGCGTTTTTACTGTAGCTTCCAGATGTTGATCTATCTTCTTTCAAGCCTGGAGTAATTTTTTTTTTCACAGCTTTATTTACTTTATGAATCAAATGGCTCAGTCAAGTGCTCTCTACTGTATAAACACTGCAACAAATGCACAACAACTGCTACAAAATATTAAGACGTCTTTTAAAACCAACAACAACAACAACAACAAAAAAATCTGTAAGAAGTCGGGACACTTTTCTCATGACATGTTTCCAGTTTTATGGATCATTTTCTGAACGCCCCCCGACAAGCTCATGATATTAAGCTCATATAACTACATTTAAAGTGTATACCTTGTAAGTTTCGCTGCCTTAAAATCGACCTGTGGCCTTCAGATTGTTGTGAAAACCTTGACTTAATACAAACAGCTTAGCCTGCTCCGCTTTTCATCCACTTCAAGTTGAGCATGAGGTCATTCAGCCTCAAGCATTCATCATAATTAAAAAGGTCCCTGTCTTTATATTTCAGTCAAGATAATAGCCTATTGAGTTTATTGCTCCTTTTTATTTATCTGAGCTGCACTGAAACTTAAATAAACACATGTATGACTTGCGGCCATAAGACCAATATACCTCAAAAAGGCTTGAATAAGTTTCCCTGTTATATTAGCAGAAATACTCCCCTGATTTCTTAAACAGGCGCATTTTAGGTTTTTTAAAAGAATTCAGAAGGAGAAACGGAAGATCTCAAGTGTATATTTAGTGACTTCAGTGTTCCTAATATTAATTACAAGTTGAGCTCACGTCAAGAATTATCAGCGGGTAGTTCTCTGTTCGACGGGCTTCCAGTTTAAACAACCAGCGCTGCATGTTTTTGGTTTTACTCACTGTCAAACTGTTGGATGACATTATGAGTTGATGAATGCGACATAATTCCATGTCTGACATGGATTTTCTTCTCTTCGTTCTGCCACCGCAGCATAAAAAGTCACTGTGTTGATTTGCCAACCTCCTCCCACCCCCTCTCACCCCCTGTTAAAAAATAAAAAAAAATACAATTTTATTTTTCCAACCAAACTGTAACTTCTTATTTCGGAAGAGGAGAGTTCAGTCCAGGATTGATTTAGGTTTAAGTTTGGGAAACGTAGTGAAATCAGATGTGAGTGTTGAGAGGTTGTAGAGTTGAGCGAGTGCTTAGCGTGTCTGTTTGTTTATCTGACTTAGCGAAGGGCAAAGTGAAAATCAGAGGTTGTCAAACTGTTGTCCTAGGAGCCCCCCGAGGGATCCTTAATGGTGTCCCAGCGAACAAGCAAACATTTAAAACATTTATTACTCAGGGAATGAAAAAACAAACTACACGGTTGCATATAAACAGTTACAACTCCCATCTTAAATGAAAAACGACTCGTATTTCCCCCTTTTTTTTATTTTTATTTTTTTTAGTGTTTCGACTTCTGCGAAATGCAAACAATGCCGTAAAATAACGAACCACGTCAGCAGTGGTATTTTAAAGATGATACCAGATGAATGTTTCTCTGTCTGACTGTGTGTTCAGTGGGCGTCATTTGATATATGTGTTTGTTTCACGGCTTTTTCCGGGCTCAATGTGCAACTGTTACTACATATTCTTGTGAAACTATTAGTCTTGTAATGCAATCGGGGGTTTAGCTGTAAAAGTGATGAAACTTTTTTCTTTTTTTTAACTCATATCTATCCTTAACAGCTCCCCCCTCCCAAAAAAACATGATGTATTAAACATGTTTAATCTATTATTTAACTTTAACTCTATTTAAGGTATCTGATCGGCCTACATTTCATGTTAAATCGCTAAACATAGTAACCCAACTTGAACCTATTTAAAGACACAAAACAGAACACAGTTTTACGAGCCCATATTTTAACAGGATTACTATTAAGAAGCAGGTTGATATTATCCAAACACACGCATGATTTGGGACTTTGTCTGTGACAAATCAGGCATTATTTAAGGATCATGAAAAAGACCCTGAAAGCATGTTTTAAGTCGGTTTTTGTTTTCTTAATTTATCAGGATAAGAAAGGAATATCTGGGAAACAAATTCCAGCGGAGAGGAGGACGATATATCAGCGACATATTCGACCGTCCACCATGCTGGCCAAAAGCATCCTCGAAGGTAACAAGGAATCAGATCTGACAAAAAGAAACATGTTTTATTTCTTTGCATTAAACATTTCGGTGTTTTTTCCTGCTCTTCTTGGCTCGTCCTCTGTCGCAGTTTGACTCTGATAAATCCTTCTTTTCTCCTGTAGCTTGTCTTGGATTTCTGTCTTTTTTTCCCCCATTTACAACACTAAACAGGTGATAAGGTCTCACTATCATTTTTTTTTTTAAAACAGTGACTTGGTAAACTTTTTTTTTGGCATGCAATCAGTCTGTCACAACATACAAAGATGAATTGTTGTTGAGCATGATTCTTATCTTGTTATACTGTCCAAACAAGAGTGAAAATCGTCCTGCGTTGTAGCTTTTTTAAAATGTTTATCGTCAGTGTCATGAGAATTTCTCGCGTGCATGCTTGACATCAGCCGTAAAAGCACATTGAATGTGATAGACCTTGAATTAAACGGTGGTTCTTTTGATGACAGGATATCGTCCGGTGCAGTCTGATCCATTTCTGGCGGCCAACCCGTCTCTCCCCCCGCCGCTGAGCGACCGCATGAGGAAGAGACGGGCCTTCGCCGACAAGGAGCTGGAAACCATCATGCTGGAGCGGGAGTACAAAGAGCGAGAGCTGCTGGAGAACAGCCAGGCGACCACGGCCTCGCTCCTCTTCCCTAACAGCATGGTCCACCACGCTGCCGAGTACAACTCCTACAAGACGGCCTACTCGCCGGCAGCTCAGGTCGAGCCGCAGCCCAAAGAGATGTGCAACTTCCTGGGCCCCAACTGCCTGGATCTGTCCATGCAGTACCCCGCCGGCTCGGCCAACGTCGAGCTCATCTCCTCCAACGTCAGCGTGGCCACCACTTACCGCCACTACCCGCTGCAGCCGTCACGAGGGGGCTTCATGATGTGGCCCCGCGGCGCCGCCAACCTCGGTGACGCCCTGCTCTACCAGCAGTGCCTGTTCAACGCCACGGCGGTGCAAAACATGAAGCCGGGCGCCGTTTGGGAACCCAAGGTGATGCCTGCTGAGAGCCAGCCACCGGAGCAGGACGCCGCCGCTCTGGCCGTCGCCGCTAAACTGGAAGGATCCCGAGCCGCTACGCTGCAGCAGCAGGACTCGACAGACCCTCAGCGAGCTGACCCCAAACCTCACGGTATCGTCCAGGGAGGGCAAAGGGAGTGCTCAGCCTTTTCTCCCCCTAAGAGGAGCTTTGGACAATCCTTCCCCAACAACTCTCATTCCCAAAACTCCAGCCAAGTCTTGAACAAGCTGAGCAAGGACAGTGCTAAGCTTTCCATGAAACTCAACTCCTTTCACTCCCTGATCCAGCACTCCCTGAGCGAAAAACCCAGCGCCGGGGCTGGGCCAGAGCTCAGGGCGCCATACTGCAAAGAGTTCTTAGAGGAGGCCGCCCGCAAGTTCAGGGAGAGCTCTGCCAAGGACGTTCAGGCCGTCAAAATCACAGACAGATATGCCAAAGACTTCCTGTCCAAGCCTGTGGGGACCAAGATGGCATCGAGCGAGTCTTTGTCCTTCTCTGTGGAAGCCATACTGAAAAGACCCACACCTGCCATGAGTCGAGCATTCCATTAATTCCCATTAAGTGTCTTTTTTCTTGCACTATAAATGACAGGTTTGTCTCAGTTAGAGGGCATCTCTAGTTGTGGTTTTGGGGTCAAACAAAAACACAGGCACTGCATCAGAAATTAGACCAGCTAGGAGTTATTTTCCTAATGTAATATTTATGTACAGTATATTATATTTTACATGTGCATGTTTAATAACTTTATTCTGTAGAGTATTTAAACATTATCTCAATGTTTTCCTCATGTCAATAAACTTTATAAGAATGAACTCTTTTCCATAAAAAGTCTTGTATTTCATTTTATTCTGAAGTTATGACACGTTTAACTGTGAACAGGTTTTTGTTTAGGTCAGAAGTTAGTCTGCGCCGACTAATAAATCACAGTGTTTTTTTTTTCATACTCAACAAAACAGTTAAAACAAAACAGGAATATAGAAATCATAAAACACACAGCTTCACATCTGACTCCCACGCACACACACACACACACACACACACACAAGAAATTATTTTTCATTATTAGACTTTAGTTTTATTCTTTATTATATTTTAGATTTTCGTCAACATTTGGCAGTTTGTGTTCTGCTGCAAGTGATATAGGAGTTATATGAGAATATATTAAACATAATATTATTGGTACAATAAGTAGCCTATTTGCAATAATTTATCTACTCGCCTAAATTGTCATCTCAAAGTCAAAGTTTATATTGAGAAAAATATTCTTCCTTTTAAATTCTCTGCCACCAAGTTCGACTAGTTTAAAAAATAATTTAGCTGAATTTTTTTCTTTTTTCTTTTCAATTTTTTTTTTTAATATCCAAAAGGAACATTTTAGAACTCGATCGGACATCAGGCATCAAGATGTAGAAACTTTAAACACTTATTTTGAAAAGGTTTGACACATTTTCAACATAAACAGATTATATATATATATATGTATCCATATATATAAAAAAAACTAAGAGCACATATTTAGTTTGTAGTATTGATGGAAAAGTGCCAAACAAGCCTTAACAGCAAACACATGACTCTTAAAAAAAATCCAACTACAACAGTCATTGATTATGCCAAAGGTCAAATATATTTTTTTTTCATTTTTCACAAGACGCATAAGAATATATTTAATCTTTAACGTGCGGTTCACTTCAATGTAACAATATGTTTAAACCTGAGATACGTTTTCCACAAAATACATTACATAAAATATAAGTTTTCTGTCAGTAATAGTCATTAAAATAAGTGCAGCTCAGTACAGAAACAACAGAAACAATACAATTTTTTTTTTCAGAAACAAAATTTTTGAATCTTCACAAGTCCTCACATTTCATCTGGACATTAAGTATCCTGAGTGTAAACCCTAAATAAACAGTAAAATAGTTCCCGGCCAACACAAGAACATAAAGCTGTAACCTCGTCGCTGACGGTCATTAAAAGGAATATCATATTGTTGTTTCCATGATTTTTGTATATTTGCTTAAACGCACATATCACACCATGAAGAAGCACGATAAATGAAGTGTGGATATGACAGAGAGGATGTAAACTAACTGCTCTTCAGGGGTAGAAACTTGATATCTGCCCATAAATCTGTGAACGGCATCATCTCATCCGTTCAAGATGCATTTCTCCACTCATTCCTTTCGTGTTACGGGCTCATATTTTGTGTGTGTGTGTATCTGTGTGTGTGTGTGTGCGTGTGTGTGTGTTTCCATGCTGACAGACATCTCCAAACATGGGTTTCACATGAGCTGCAGAACACTGATCCGTGCAATAATGAACAAGGCGATAGACGAGGGGGGGAGAGAAAAAAAAAAAAATCACTAATCTCTTCTTTTTCTGGCACAAATGTTCACATTTCATCGTTACGAAGCTGCAGCCAAAACCGCTCTACTCTCAAACAAAAGCTCTATTTTCTTGTCACTTTTCTCCCTCACTCGTAAGCCCACTGAGAAATCTCATGTCAAGAGGAGATTGTGGACGTGTGATAGTTTGAATGAGTCCTGTTGCTTCTGCTGTAATTGGATTTAGGTTGACGGGTGACATTTTGTGTCACCAGAGAGGAGCTGACATCACTTTAAGTAGCCTGCGGTGTCAGATTTTTATTGTGGGTGTGTGTGTGCGTGTGTGTGAAAGAGAGAGTTTATAATACTGAAGAAATGCTAGTAATGCAAAATACATGTTTCCACTAATTCCAGGAATTTCATCAGAATTTTTACAACATGTCTCTTTTGCACTGGAGCTTATTTCCATTTGTATTTTTTTTTTAATTCTGAGATATACAGTACAAAATCTGAGACACACATGTTTAATTATTTTTTAAAAAATGAGTTTTGCATGTTTGCTTTTTAAAGTAATAGTTAGACTTTTTGAGAAATAAGCGCATTCATTTCCTTGGCAAGAGTTAAATGAGAAGATTAATACCACTCTCATGTCTGTACAGCAGGCAGCAGACTGTTAGCTTAGCTTAGCTTAGCATGAAGACTGGAAACAGAGGGGGAACAGCTAGCCTGGCTCTGTCCAACGATAAGAAATCCATCTACCAGCATGTCTGAACCTCACTAATGAACATGTTATGTCTTGTTTGTTTAATCTATATAAAAACTTAGATGTAAAAAATGATAAGTTGTGGTTTTTTGTGACTGCGAGGCTGCCAAGCAACCCGGCGGAGACTCCAGAAAGTCACTGCAAGGCGAAGAAACAGTGTGTTAATTTGTGAACTTCAGGCAGATTTTGTTCCCTTCGGACAGAGCCAGGTGGTTTCCAAGTGTTTCCCGTTTTTTGTGCTAAGCTAAGCTAACTGTCTCCTGGCTGTAGCTTCATATTTACTGTACAGACATGAGAGTTCAATTGATCTATTGATCCAACTCTACCCAAGAAAGCAATTATTGAACTATTTCTTCAAAAATACATTATTTCTTTCCAATTTTAACACACTTGCTTCTCCTGAAATATCTTTTCTGTGTAAAATTCTTAAACTTGTAATAAAATCAAATAACTCAAAATCCACTGTGACACCTAGAAAACCCTGAGACGTGGCTGAAAGTGCCGGAAAATAAGCTAGGGAGTGAGTCTTGACTTATGTTTTCCACTTGTGCTTTTCAAACAGTTTATGTTGTTCATGACCTCCAATTCATGACTCACATTTCATCTTTTAAAGTGGCTATAATTAATATTTTTCATAATAACAACATATCAAATGACAATGCTGCTATACTTGGTTGCAACTCTACAGTTTTGGTTCACTCAGCGCTCTCGTAGTGTCACTCTCAGCTGCAACAGGCAGCTGTTTTCAGAGAAAAAGCTCTACAAAGACACTGTACACTACCTGCTGAGCACCAAACGGCAAACAGACACAGTTAGCTGCAGACTGGCTGGTGAACATAGTGGAGCATTTGGCAGCTAAAGAGCCAGATATTTTCCCTCAGGAGTCGGTAGAGACCAAAAAAACAGAGCTAAAAGAGAGTTAATATTGGACTTATAATCACCAGGTGGACAGAAATATGACTCCAAATGAATGATAATGTTGCTTTGTAGCTTCTGGATGTGGAAATAGGCAACTGTTTGCTAACAAGTTCAACATATCAACTTAAAAGGTGATACTCTGATACTGTCAGACAGCATGAAATGAAATGATTTTTCCTACTTTGATCGAAAGTAAAGAGATTTTATGGTAAATAACGTAAACTGTCCGCATCTTATTATTGTCAAGATGGAAATTATAATTCCTTTGTTCCTATCAGCTTTAAACAAGTATCACAAGTATCAAATTCTGGCGTATAACAAAAACACAATGAAGGCATTGTTTTGTCTACGACTTGACAAAGTGTGTGTGCGTGTGTGTGTGTACATGAATACATCTCATTGTATGTGATATTGTGTGTGTGTGTGTGTGTGTGTGTGTGTGTGTCTGACAGCAGTTGGCTGCTG
This sequence comes from Euthynnus affinis, assembly GCA_029490765.1. Taxonomy (NCBI): domain Eukaryota; kingdom Metazoa; phylum Chordata; class Actinopteri; order Scombriformes; family Scombridae; genus Euthynnus; species Euthynnus affinis. Next base: position 7,778,748 of record CM055842.1, read on the forward strand.
AGCAGAAGGTGACAGTGTTTGTCTGCACTAACCGCCACTGATAAGTATCTGCTGAAGTCCTTACTGTCTCATTCCCAAAGTGTGAGATTTAACATGTCAGCAGAGTGAACTGGATTGTTGACTTACCCACCACCCACCACCCACCTCAACCCCCCCCCCCCCCTCCCTTATGCCCCCACCTCCACTCCTCTTCTCTCCACCCTCCACCACCCTCCACCAAACTCTTATCAGCAGTTGCAGTTCACACAGTAGCATTTTGTTTGGGGTACGCAGGTGTCGTTTGCCATTTAGAGACTTCAGTGACTTTCCTTCATGCTGTGATGTTGGGGGGGGAAAAAAACACACACTCTCACACACACACTCTCACACTCTCACATACACACACACACTCTCACATACACAAGGGAAACGGTCTGGGAAATTTGTCTTTCGCGGCTCTTGTTTCAAGACTCGCAGAGACAACAGAACAAAGGTCACTCGGTGTGTTTGTTGCTTATACAGACCGATGCTGTCGTGTTAAATGTCATTAAACTGCACTTGCAGCATTTAAAGAATCCCACCACCTCATTCAAAATGCAAAATACAAAGCTTTATTGTCATATGTACTATATATACTGCTCTGCTCTGCGCAAATCAATTCTTCAATACAAAAAATTTGTGGTTTAATTTCTTTTCTGTGTAAACGTTCATCTTATCATTGAAGCACAAAGTTTTTTCCTCTCCTCTTCACAGACAGAAAAGTTATTTGACAAGTATAAAAGTAGCTAAAACATTTGGCAATCCATTCTGCTATATTTTAGATTTTTGGACATGCACTATATGGGCAAATATATATATATATATATATATTTATACTGCATTTACTGCTGGTCCGGGGCTGTTTTTTATGGTTTGGGCTAAACTTCTTAGATCTGATTCAGGGAATCTTAATGCTACACCATATAATGACTTTTTAGACAATAGCATGCTTTCAACTTTGTGGCACATTTGGGAAGGTCCTTTTCCTGTTTCAACATCACAATGCCCCGGTGCATGAAGCCAGTCCATAAAGAAATGGTTTTCCTACTTTGATGTGGAAGAAGTTGACTGGCCTGCAAAGAGCCCCGAACTCAGCCTCATCCAACACCTTTGGGAGAAACTGGAACGCAGACAGGGTGCCAGGCCTTATCACCCATCATCAGCGGTCGATCTCGCTAACGCTTTTGTGGCCGAATGGGAGCGGATTCCTGCAGCCAGTTTCCAAAATATGGTGGAAAGTTTAAAACCCAGAAGAATGAAGGCTGTTAAAGCAGCGGATTAATGTCTATGCTTTAGAAATGAGATATTAAATAATCACATATGGGTGAAATGATTGGGTGTCTTCATAAATTTGTTACGATGTCCACATACTTTTGGCCATTTAGTGTATTTTTCCTACTGTTCCACACAGTCATTAGTTTAAAGTATAAAAACTAAAAGTCTGCAAGGCATCATTCAACAACAATTTAACATTTACAAATCATTTACACTTTACATCGTTGCCAAAGATTTTTGGGACCATTTCAACCAGCCGTTGGTTTCTATTTATCTCCATACATTATAAAAATCAATTAGTCCTGATGAAAATTTTGTATTTTCAATCAGAAGACTTTGCTGTTGAGCATCTCGAGGTGTCCATGAAACATTTGAAAGAGTATAATAATACATCACATGTAGGTGCAAAGCTATTGGAAAACACCACTGATGAAAAGTGTAACTCTTGCACGCTAAGATAATTTAACGAACATTTAATGAAGACCAAATGATTTTCATAATATAAATGATTGTGATAACATACAGAAATGAAACGAAACCAATGGTTGCTTGAAACAGTAGGAGAAAAAACAAAAGAGTCTACAGCTCTTTGGTTTTGTACTCTGGCGCAGCGATGCTTGAGCTAAATGCTAACATTAGCATGTTGCGATGCTAATTTTAACAGAAAGTGTAGCTGAAGCTCATGGGAATGGTATTTGGTCATAAACCAAAGTATTAGATTAATTGAAACGTTGCCCTGATGATGGTTGTAGAGGAAATTTAGTGTATCACCAAAGGGATTACTGTTTATCCTAAGAGAAACATGAACGTGTGTGCCAAACTTCGCTGCAATCCATCCGATGGTTGTTGTCACCTTTCACTGAAAACCATGCACCAAGTCTGCGGATCACCAGAGTCAATAAGATATATCTTCTGGGAACCGTGAATATCTTGTGTACCAAATTTGGTAGCAATCCATCCAGTTCTTGTTAAGACATTTCAGTGGAAGAGTGAAAACTTTGACTTGCAGCTGGCGCTAGAGGGAAAGTTGGGGGATCACTGAAGTCATTATGATACATCGTCTACATACCACGAATGGCTGAACAAAATTTCATGGCGGCTCATACAATAGTTGAGATATTTCAGTTTGGACCAAAGTGCTGCTAGCATGTCTAAAAACTTAAACAAAATGTAAAACTGTACAGGCATTTGAAAATATCGTTGTTTTTTTTTAAATGTAAAGTATAATTTGTAAGTAAGGAGTAAGTAGAAGAGGAGTATTGGTCCTTAAGCTCGTCATCATGTCTTCATGTCTTGTGTGTTTTTTAATGAATGAATGCAAAGACGTTTGCTGAACCTTGATTATAGTCCAAGAGTCAATCAAATGTATGGGCTTGTTTTAAAGAAGTTAAGCATGGAGAAAATAAACTGCTGTGATCAGCAAGCAGATGAAATATGAATAACGGACTTCCCCTGCATATGATACAACAGCTCCATTCTTCTCCTGCCCTCCTGCCCATATAGCATTTGGCTGCCCTGCCAGTGACTGTGTGGTTGGTTTATTGCTTTATCACCGCCTGAGTCGTCTCAACCGGTAACACACACACACACACACACACACACACACACCTCCAAACCCTTCTCCAGGTGTTGAAGCAAGCCATCCGTCCCGCTGTTGCCGTTGTCACGCCAGTAACTCCCAGCCCATCTGATACGCTACAATCCTCTGCACATTAAGAATCTATTAAGCACCACAAACTCAAACACACACATTCACAGAAAAAAAAAAAAAAAAAAAATCACACGGTGGGTTATTTTGACTCTGGAAATAAATGGCACATGCTATATTTTGTATTGGCGATCAGCGGGCGTGAAGGAAAGGGTAGGATCCCTATTCATTTTCACCCGTGTTGTTTCTCTCGGTCTCTACCAGCAGCAGGGAGAAGAACACCGGCCGGGTCCTGCATTCCTTCCCAGCACCTTGTAATCCAATAAGAAATGTGTAGCACTGCAGCTTTTTGACAAGTAGCTCCCACTTAATTACTGTGTTGTCTGGGCTGACAGGCCTGGGGGCCGATAGGGGCAAAAGGCTGGCAGTTCATGACTGAAGGGGGCTGGGAATATCCTCACAAAACACACATGCACACATACACACATTGGTACATTTCAACACAGGCTGGCATTTTAGTTGTTCAAGCATTTCTTGGATATGCTGTTGAGGCAGAAAATGATCTTGTTGGTTGAGTTTAACCTCCATGACCAGGGACTTTTGTTGCATGAGTAAACTAACTTGCAATAGTGAGGTATCAGCAAGGTAGAGTTTTTCGATGTTCAGACATACCAGAAGGTCTCCTTTCTAGAAAATTACAGTTGTTTCCATGTGACGTGACCGATCCAGATACATTGTTCGCTAAAAAGGTGGCAGCAATCATCAACGAATGACGAGTTGGAAGCGCTCCGTAGAAAAATATCTGTCTGAGTTTTATGCAAATTTATATGAGATCAGTCTTATAACGTTCCTGATCCAGCAGACATGTCGGAAATGAAAGAGTACCAGGTGTGACAGCTTCTTGACCTCGTGTAGCGTAGTGAAATATAATCAAATCTGTTGCAAGGTCCAGACAGAAAAGACCGATATGTCAGATTTCTATGATCTTTTTTCCATGTTGCCATGCGAGTCCACAGTTAGATAACCCTCCTGATCCCAGAAGTGTGTGTCTGGCCCTCCTGCCTGGTCACTTTTGAACATCATGCACGCCCCAGTATACCTAGGAATTACGTCCATATTGGACAACTTTATGTTCATTAGTTCGTAACACATCACGGTAATGTGATTGCTTTAGAAATTCATACATAACAGTTACTCATCCCAATAACACTTCAACAGTTTAGAGGTCTTTAGGAGACGTTTTAACTGCCGAACCAGTAGTTTTATCAAGGGTTGATATTGGTTTGGTTTCATATGTGCTAGCTTGTTACAGGGGCTGGAAGTGAGGGGACATGATTTGTCTCCACCAATAGAGGAGATATGTAATGCCAGGTGACTCCAAAGTGGTTTTATTTACTTAAGAGGGAGTTTATCTTCAGATATTTTAACCAATCACAGAGGAAAAACATAAGTGGAGCCCCATCCCAAATTTACTGACACAAATTTGTTGTATACGAATATGTAACATACACAGCTGGAATTTTTTGTGAACTTTACTCTACAGGAATAGTGCTGCTTTTGTTCAGCAGTGCAAGAAGATTTTTGGAAATCTTCCTAGATTGCGAGTGCATAACGTGCTGGAGCATCTTAAAACAGAAGACGCTCAAGAGTTCACAAGTGTCCACCTTCTTGAAGATGTCGATATGTCGAGTTTGCATCCCAACGTAAACGCAAATTTCAACCCAAATTTCCATAAAACCTGCAAACGAAACTGCAAATTAATGCATGTTGTCATTCACTACTGTTATGTGGATATGCGGAATTGAGCTCATCAAAGACAAACATTTGGTGAAACTATTTTTCCGGTTTGGAGCCAAGATGATGTCAAACAACGGAAAACTGAGTGGAAATGTGAGTATGTTTGTTTTATGTATTCATTTGAGGGACGTTATGATCTTGAGTGATGTTTAAGACATGTGCGTCACGTAGGTAATGATTTATTTATGAGTTATTATTATTGAAAACACCAACTTTTCCACCTTTTTGCAATATTTTAACTTATTTTTTTCCTGAATTTTCAGCATCAACTCATGGGTGGAAACCATGAAACATTACAGGTCGGAGATTTAAAGTGGGAACTTTTAACATCTGTGAATGGAGAAGACCCGCCTCTGCTCAGTTAGATTTAGTTTTAATACAGAGCTTTACCATCAAAGAGTGTCTATACCTAAACTACCGATCCGTCATGTTTACATACACTTCTTACCGACTTACATTAACACAATCTCCTCATTGTAGTTTGCCCTCTTGCCTGCTCCTGTCCTCTTGTTTTTGTTGTTTCAGGAGCCTCACCCTGTACTTCTGCTCTCAGTGGGAAAAGAAAGACATTTTTGTTAGGCTTTTTTGCACAAACTGACACTTGCAACACCCAACAAGACAAATGAATAGTCAGTCTGTGACTCAAAGTAAACAGTAAAGCTCCTCAGGTCCATAAAGCAATTAGCCTCTTTAACCTGCCCCAAGGGAGAAGTAACACAAAAGAGATTTTTGTTGCCGGAGAAGGGGAAGCTCTATCATCTCTGTGCAGTTTGTTTAGTTTGTTTCATTTGACCTTTCGATAGACTGATTATCAGAGGGAGTCCGTGTCATTTGCAAGTTGAAGCTACTCGAGAGTCTGCCTCGTCTCCTCTGGGATAATTTTGAAACATTCACGTAAGGATCAAGGAGGAAGGCAAATCCAGCCACTCAAAATCCAGATGATAGCCACATTTGCAAGTTTATGCAAAAGCTTGTAAATCTTTGAGCAGCCAGTGTTTGGAAAGGTGAACCTTGAGAGAACAAGAAGTCAAAAAACCAATAAACTTTTACTTCACGTGGCGTCTACTTGCTTCAGCTTTTTTTGTATAATTTGATGACCTACTTGTCTCATCGTTGCTCCTTTCAGATTTACCTTATCTTCACCTAAATTTCAACTTATAAAAAAAAAAAAATCTCTATTTTGTGATGAACATAAACATTGGCGTCTTCTCCACCTGTGCTTTTGCAGGGAATTTGCCAGTCTAAACACTCATGTAAATGCTATGGAAAAATGCTTTGTGTTGCATTGTCACCCAAAGAAAATATGATGACCCTTCGCGATGTGCTGTCACACCGGGCTGCGTGTCACTCATGTTATTCCTGTCAGGTTTGTTGTCTTTTCTGCCTCTCGCACCCCCTCTGAGTTATTCACGACACGTTGTAGCTACAGTACGAATGGAGAAATTAGATCGCGGCTTTTACTGCGCTCGCACCTCCGCGCGTAGAGGTCATCGCAGATGGCGCAGCTGTAATTCTACTAACACAGTGATAAATGACCACCGCACCTGGCTTACGCTAACTAGAGTAAACGCCATGATTGACAAGGTTTAACACTTGAAAGCTCTGATTTGCATAAGCCAATAAGAGTGTATTCAAATGTACACTCCCTTCAGTATATATGGCCTCCTCTTAGACAAACAGAGCATCTATGTTTAGAGTGGTGCATGCAGACACACTGATGACACACAAAAAGACATTTTAATGACTCAATTAAAAACACATTAGTGCATGCTTTCTATCATTTCCTGTTAGTACGTTTATTTCCTGTATATTAGCTGCAAAATACTCTGAAGATACTATGAAGGTCTGTCAGTGTTTTTTTTTTAAAGCACCTGCCATTTGTCTTTGTTTTCCAGAGTTTGTTGTTTTAGAAATTAGCTTTACTTTCAGTCACTGGGAATGTGTGATTTATGGCTTACCAAAGGCTAAAGATGGATCTTCTGTTCATGATATTTCCTGTCTCTCAGTGCTCAGATCTTTTCCTTAAGTAAAAGTATCAATATAGCAAATTAAAACTCCATTACAAGCAAAAGTCCTGCATGAAAATCCTACTTAAGTAAAAGTACACAAGTGTTAGCAGCAAAATATAGTTAAAGTATAGCAGTAAAAGTAGTGGTTTGGTCCCTCTGACTGATATATTATTATATATGACATCATTAGATTATTAATACTGAAGCATCAGTGTTAGAGCAGCATGTTACTGTTGTAGCTGCTGGAGGTGGAGCTAGTTTACACTGCTTTATATACAGTTAGGTAGTGTAGTCCAGTGGTTCCTAACCTAGGGTCGGGCCCCTCCAAAGGGTCAGCAGACTCATATATAGTTCTCATATATAAATCTGTCTTCAGTTTCTGGACTTTTTCTCTAATATTTGATTTTTTGGTGAGATATTGGATCATTTGAACATTTATTGAAATGAAAGCATGTGAGAAGTTTAGAGGGAAAAATTACTATTTGGTGAAGCTGTTAACAACTCAGAGACGTCTGAAATGTGACGAGCCAATTATAGATCAGGAAATAAAAACAAAAACATCACATGCATTGTATGTCTCCTGTTGCATTTTTAGTAATTCCTGCAAGGTGAGCTGACCTTGAAGTAAAGCGTAAAGTAAAGCGATACTGGATAGTAGCAGTGTGCAGTTGGGATGCAGCTTCAGTGTGAATCATCAGTGTCTTCTTCATTACGAAGCTTTCATAATGACTCAGTTTCCTGCTTCAGGATTCCAGTTGGTTTATTCAGAGCATCCTTTCAGTCTGAGCGCAGTAGACTACACCTTGTGCACAGAGATGTCTCATCATTTCAAGCATGCAGCTGTCTTTGCAGCACGTCTTTCCACAGTGAAGGATGGATTTAATAATCTGTCCTCAAACCAGCAGACGAACTCCAGACTGGAACTTCCTGCGTCTGCATGGACGGAGTGGGACACTTTTACTGGTCCATCAAAGCCGGCTCATCTGGACCTGATGGTGCTCATGTGTGAATAGAAGTGGTGTAGTGCAGTTTACATGTTACTATTAACACTGAAGTTAATTATTTTTCAGCGAGCATTAAGTGTACTTTAAACACTACTGTGTTCATCTTTTCATTAAAAGATTTTTTTTTTGCAACATGCATCAGGTGTATTTTGTATTCAATGTGGGAATCTTTGTCTAATATTTTAAAGGCGACATATCATGCTTTTTTTTGTGATTTGCTGTCATTTTTACACTGTTATAATGTCGGATCTCTATTTAAACATAGTCAAAGCTCCATAACATGAGGTGAACGTATGTAAAAATGCTCCCTGAAAGACAAAAAGCCAGGACTTGAGTCTGCTCTGACTGCTTCGTTTGTAAAGTTACCTTGGACATGCCCACAAATATCTGTCCTGTTCCTTAGCCCTTTATTGCTAAGGTTGTTCCACGGGTTGTTCACATCGTCTCCTGGATCAGATTTCAGCTCAAACATGTGTGGATGCAATTGAGAAGTTGCCATTTTAAGTAAAGAACAAGAAAAAAAGAAGTGAAATCCTACTACTACTACTGTTTCTTTACGTAGCCTGGTTGCAATCAGGTTTTTGTACGGTTTGTGTTGCACATGTAAACACCCTATCCTGGTTTCAGAAGCCTGGTGTGCTCGCATAGAAACCGCAACACTATGTCATATACTGTACACATCTTATCCATGTTTCTGATTATTCTCAAATAACTCAAATTGCATTAGCTGTTAGTCAGTTAACAAAAAAAATGTGATGTCAGACCACAGAAATGCAGATCATAAATTTTATTGACGCTTTTTTGTTCCATTCCTTGTGATTAGATGTTGAAGCTGAATCTAGCAGACTGATAAATGCAGACGAGTCTGGAGAGCCAGAGTTCATTCTCAACTAGTGACGAAACTCAGTCGGTACAGATATGAGTGTCTGAGATGTTCAGGAATCATGACACACCAGCAATCAGATGGTCAGAAACCTGGATGCTATTACAATCATCTAAAGAGAGATGTGGAACCTGTATATGATAAATACCAGACTGAGACTTAAAACAAAGGTACGAATGCTCACGTGAACTCGCTCGCTGTTCATACAATCAACACGTTTTCGGTCATTTTTTCTGTTCTCCAGGTTTTCATTGTCAGTGTTACCTAAATAACATTTTACGTCAGTGGAAACCTGCTGATCTCTTGAGGGTGCAGGGCGAGGCTTTAACCTTGGAGTTGATCTGACAGAACCTGTTGCCACTGTGACACTTTGGCCCTGTTTAGTCAACACGGCCTGTGCTATTCTCTCTGTTTTCACATCAACACATTTTGTTTCCTGTACAATACAGTGTGAAGAAACTGGTTTCCATTTCTTATCTGACCCAGGAGAAGAGGCTGTTTATGCTGTTGTTCACGGATTTGATGTCACAAAAGTGTGCAGACGGGCGACTTTTTGCTGTGACAGTTGGTCTTTAGTGCTTGTGATGCTGGAATGCTCTTATCTGATAAACCCATTTGTCATTTTGCTCTTGAGTCTTTGCTTATCAGGTACCTGAATAAACTTTGTGTACAACACTGTATTTCAATAATTGGACGCATAAATATCTGAAAAATAATAATACATTAAGCTTTCTTGACACCAAAACATTATAAACCTAAACGCTGATAAAACATTTCAGTCTCCTGTGGGACTCCTATAACTTTTCAAATGTATAATTTAACATTAAACATCTTGATTTGCGAACTGTGTCTAATTCGTGCTCTGAACGCTTGCAGATGAAAGCGGGCTGAGGTGAATATGAGCTGTCATTTTGCATGTGATGAGATTTAAAGCCGAGGCCTGACTCACATGGAGAAAGGAGGGGAGGGGAGTAGAGAGGAGGCTGTTACTGAACTAATCAAACCATATCTGACAGATCCCAGTAAAATACCTCAGAATTCAGGAACCAGCTGGTTTTTTCACTGAAAGGTTTGGACTCTTGTATTTGCTCCAAAAAAACTGACTTCACCAGAAAAATGACCTAGATATTTGTTTTCCTGAAAAGTGACCTCTCGCAGCTGTATCAATACTGACTATACTGTCTAGGTAGCAAAGGTGCAAGAAGTGTGACGTTGTTTTATCACTATATATATAAAAAAAAACTTAGGGAAGAGGTAAGAGTGGAGGGAAGGCTCCACAAACAGTTTCCTACCAACAGTGAATGTTTTTCCTTTTTCTAACCAATACCACGCAATTCTATATATCTATAATCACATGCACAGACCCAAACCAACAATGAATTGATCCACTAACAAGTATTGTGCATGTATCCAAATTCTAATATGTCTTATTCCTCTGTGCTGAAGACCTCTGTTGTCGTCCCAAAACTATTAAAAACATGCCAAATAGCCACACTGTTGCTTCACCCCAAAGAGTTTGGTCACGTTAGCTGGTTTAGAAGCGGCTCCAAAGACTAATATCAACAATCATGTTTTAAGGCAAACGCAGGAATACTGTTTTGTTTACAATGCTTCACCACATCTATACTGCTACATATCACAACCTCTTTACTTTGTACTACTGTGCAAATTTCTCAAATGACTCAAGTGCAAAGTACTATTAGTCTTTGGAGCCATTTTTAAACAAACTGAGGTAACCATTGCCTTTGTGGTGAAGGAACATGTCACCCATTGTAGCCACTGACATGTTTTTAATATTTTCTGGACAACAATGGAGGCCTATAGATATATCCGGCTACACATACAATACTTAAATTCATTACTAATTTGACTCTGCACATGTTGACAATAAGAAAAATATAGAAAACTGCCAGCCATGTCCTTTAAGATTTCAGTCCTAGCTGATTTGGAGACAACTGGTAGTACGAGTAGCAATACGACACCAAACACTTGAGCAGCCCCTTTATTAAAAATAAAGTACAGCTACACAAACTCACATTGTTTTAATAAACAAGTCAAAAATAATTGCACATGTGATCTCATTTCATGCTGAGCAAGTGAATAGTTTCCCACACAACAGCAGGACAGCAGACAGTACATGTTGTCGCCTTATAAAGTTAGCTAGCTAACATGTTAGCAAAAAAACTGCCTTCACACCCAGCTGACAAAGAAACATTTTCATAGTGGAGTCGTGTTTGTGTGCACCTGATGAATCTATATCCAATATTAATTCTCCTTTTAGCTCTGTTTTGGCCTCTTGAATAGCAAGATGTTCTACTTTATTCACTAGCTATAATCGCTAACTTTGCATGTCCTGTGTTTAGTGCTTGGATCATTAAAGCTTTTTACACTGAAAACAGCTGCCTGTTGCTGCAGTGTGACTGTAAAACCACACAACAATGAGCCAAAATGTGCTAAAAAAAAGTGATGTAAAAATGTGCAAATGTTCACATCATCTAATCCATTGTTAACTGCTGCTTTTCCTGCTCCTCCCCATGCTTCAAACTGCTACAAGTGCTTTTACGAGATGAAAAACAAAGAGAAGTTGAAGCGTGATCCGGCCAGGCTGAAGATACTGTATGTTACTGCTCATGGAAATAAATTATAACTTATCTCACATTGAGAGTTCTTGTCAGTGACACCTGTCCTTAAGTTTGTCCCGGTAGGAGAAACTGAGAAAGTCGGACTTAAGGTCAAAAATGAAATACAAAGCCTGTAGATGAAAAATAAAACCCCTGTATTTGACTCCACCTTTTAAATTTTTACAGGACTTTTCTTCTTTTACTGAGCTACATGAAAGTGTTTTATGGGGAACCTGCGTGACACAGGAGGATACCACCTCTGAAGTAGAGTTTGGACACTTGACTCATCCAATACATCACCTGTAAGTCTATCTTTGGGAGAGACAGCTAACCTGCCTTTGATCAGGGTGATCGCAGAGTTGTCAGTGCCTTCAGTTTCAGGGGGTTGGGAGGCGGGGAAGTGGGGATAGTCCACATTTGTAGTACTGTACAATACAAATCACATATGTCACATGTTAGCCAAAGAATGGTCTCACTGTATACAAACCCAATAGAAGGTTATAAACTTTCTGAACGGCGGTTAAATTGCTCTTAACCTTTGGGACATGACTCTTCAAAGACTTTGAGGGATCAGAAGATTTTGTAGGTTTTAAATGTTACATGATGTAAAACAGAGATGATTAACCTTTTCACATTTAAAGTCAGTTAGTTAGAAAATTTGTTGACCACGATGTAAATTAAAAAGCAAAAACGAGACCACCGCAACATGACTTTAAAAGAAAGTATATGTGTACTGAAAAGGAAAGTCCTGTATCATAAGAGCAATAGGTCAGTGCACAGTTTTGTTGGTATGTTCAGTATTTAAGGGTCAGACATAGTCAGTTTTTGTACAACAGAGTTGAATTTTGTTCGTGTTATATACCTAAAAAGTTGGCACTGCAATATCAGGCTGTAAACAACACTGATTAGCTTATCACTGTTACAAAGCAGCTGCACAAATGACACACAATCATAGAAGATTCATTTCATCCTGCCTTCAGTGAGACTGTACAGAGTCCCCTTTACAAAGAAAAGAAAAATATCTGTGAAAAAACATTCATCAAACTTGCCATACTGGTACTAAATGCCAATATTGTGCTGAATCCTACGTACCTGGTATTTTACATCTTGAAATTAAATAAAAAATCTTACATTTTTGTGATGTATGATGTGATATCTGATTGTTCTCACATCCAAAACTGTTACTCAAATAAAAGTACTTAATATACTTAAAATATCAAAAGTAAATGTAAGGAGCATTTTAATGTTGTAGCTGGTCAAAATGGAGCCTTTTTTAACTGATTTATTTAATGCTCTGTTGTTAATACTGTAACACAACATCAGTATTTGTTAGTTAACCATAATGCTTGGTATGTAAAGTCTTTATCTGCAAAATTACTAGTGTCAGATAAAAAGTAGGAAGTAAAGAGTGAGTAAAAAGTAAAAAAATACAATATTTATCTCTAATATGTCGTAGAGTAGAAGTATAAAGTAGCTTAAAAGCTGCTTAATTACCTCACAATCAGTGCAATACTTGAGTAAAAGTACTCAGTTACATTCCAGTACAGCATGTACAACAGTCATTTTTTTTAATCAGTAGTTTTTTCTGCGTAATTCATTGAACTGACTGTTTTAGTTAAAGAACTGTGTAACTGAAACGGTCGCATTAAGGCCAACATAAATTTATATATTTCATTTCACTTTCTATGGAAAAGACTCAAGCAAAACATCAAATAAAAAAAGAACAGAAAGGGAAAGTTGACATGCTCTCCACTGACTGTTTCTGACTCAACCTCACACAGCACAGACACACATTAAATAATCACCACTGTGTAGAATATTAACACTGTAACAGGATCTTCAGTTTCCTGTCCTGCACAACGTTTAAGAGGAGGGGGGGGGGGGGGGGGGGGGGGTTTGATGTAGCCACGATAGGATTTATACTGCAGAACTCATTATTGAGAACCAATGAGGCTTAAAATATTCTCACCTATAGGAGAAAAGGTCCCGGTGCCGTGTGACAACTTTCAGCTGAGTCATTTTCCTGGAGTACAAGAAACTTCCTCCTTTTCGAGTGAAAACTTCCCACCTGTGAAAATGAACAACGGATGCACAGAGATGAAAGACGCCTAACAAGGAAAAAGAAGAAATGACATATAGGCATTATTTGCCCCCAACATACAACGGGGTCAAACAAGAATAGGGGTCAGGGTAAACATTTTATGTTCGCTCTCTCTGAAATACCATATTTGTGCACAGTAAACTGCTCCACCTGTAGGAAATTTATCAAGAGGGTCTTTGGAGGATGGCAGGAGGTCCTTTAACATGTGCTACTCAGCTGCTCTGCTTTTCAGAGGAAAACCTGCACACTTTACAATAATGGAAGGCAAGATTTACGCCCCTGCCCTGAAAAAAAATCACCCTCCAAGCCACATTTCCTAGGGGGTGATTATTGCTCCGATTCAAGGGAATGTATTATATTCAATGATGTAACCGTATATATCTGTGATACTAATGACTCTTGTGGTTTTGCATGTGGAACAACTTCCCAAAGTCCTAAACCTCTCAAGTAGCGTCTCTCTGAAACCTGCTGCTGTGGTCAAATATAGCTTTTTCTTTGCTTGTCCCCCATCATAAGTAATGTGTATAAAGAATGACCCAAGTGGTACCTAGGCAGGAAAAATATTCACTTCCTTTGGGCCTGAGAGGAAAGTGTCGACAGCTGAAGTCTCCGCCGCTGCTCCCATGTGAACAGACGGTTTTAATGCTTTTACTTCTTGAGTGGAGTTCTAAAAAACAGCACGCAGATCCCCCCCGTCGGCCCTTGAGGTAACATGTGTATGTTGAGAAATACTGTTTGAATTTCCAGGTGACCATGTGTTGATACGCTTAATAACTCATCGTCATTTAGATTAGTTTAGAAAGCTCCTGAATAAAAATGAATACAATATACAAAGACGAACTTCTTTTTCGAAAGGACAAACATTTAAATGATCTGTAGGGAGTGAGTTACAGGCCTTAAACTATTCATTATTTTCAGTATTATTTTTAGTTCTGATGATTAAGATGATCAGATAAACAACTGGTGTTATCCTGGCAATTGTGTCTTAAGAATGGCTTGATAGACTTTCACTTTCCAGATGCCTTTCAGTTGGTACTTTACTGGTACTGATAGATAGATACTGAATTTTTACTTTCACTTAAAGGATCAGTGTGGTACTTTTCTATATTTTTCTTACTGTCAACGAATCTCATGGCCAGAGCCAAACCAACATTGAATTGATCTTACTTATTGTGTGTGTATTCAGAGCCTGATATATTGTTTTCCTATGTGCCGTAGACCTCTGTTGTTTTCCAAAAACTATTAAAAACACATCAATGAGCCACATTTTCCTTTGCCCCAAAAATTAACTTCACAGTTGTTAGTTTAGAAACAGACTAAGGATGAATTCATTGTTGGTTTTGCTCTGCACATTTGTTTTTGTTCCCATAAGAAAAATACAGAAAATCGCCAAACCGCCAAATTGAGACTATTTTCATTTTGAAAAATAGAAATAACACATACTTCATTTCACAAATGATGAGTTGAATTCATAGGACATCAAATGAAACCTTGTTGAATTCAATGCACTCAGGGGTTTTGCTGCTGTGTGGCCCGGTAAGAACAGCACTTATTTTGGCTAATGTTACCGTAGCAAACTTTAGATTAATAGATGCTTTGTAACTGACTCAGCACTTTGACTCTTCTCTACTTGTGCAACCGTTGCACTATTGGCTAATGTATGTTATAATTTATTTTGCCACTTTTGTCACTTGTGACTGCAGTGGCTGCTGTTCAGCAGATCTTATTGTGTGACCAAGCAGCAACTACCATGAATGCCAATGCGAAACTCACTTCAAGTGCAATGCCACTGACGGCCACTAGATGCTGGCTCCAAAAAAATCCCTAGCTTCAATAGAGTCCCATTCAAAAAGTGTTAACTTCTCTCTTGAAACTCCACTATTCCACTAAATCCTTGTTTTGGAGGTTATTGCTCTGTTAATAAGATTCAAAGACTTATAGCAGCTTTGATGTGTGCTCCGTGTTTGTTGACTGACAGACTGGGACTCGAGTTGGACTACTGACACAATATTTCAGTAAGTTAAATGTTACTTGGTTACGATACCTGTCCTGTTAGCACAATTTAGCTAAAGTAGCTAATGTAAGTAAGCCAAAGTGTGCAGCGCTTGGTGTTCCCAGTAAGCTAGCATTAGCTTTGGTCTGAGGTAGCGAGGCGTGTTTCCAGAGCATGAAAGGCAAAACCCTTCACCCTTTACTTGCAAAAGGAAAAGATGGCGCTGACAGAAAGCTGCAACTGTGGGCTTCAAACTGGGTCCAGTGAAACCAACGGGAGACGTCACACCTCACTACATCCATCTTTACATGCAGTCTATGGTTCAGACAGAATGTGAGAACTTTAGATGCAGCATGATTAAATACAAAGTCGATGAAAATGAGATGCAAATTCACCCGGGGAAAATGTTTCAACTTGAGTGAAAAATCTATGTGAAAAGAGAAAGGAGAGATGGGAAAGACATAGCAGAAAGAACTGAAGTCTGAACTTTTTATCAGTAGCTGAGCTTAACAGAAATACAAGGACACGGGTGGTACGTTTGTTGCTAGCTAGTTTACAGCGAACATACAGTTGATATTTTGGCTGTTTGAGGCAAATAAACACTGTCCAGTGGACAGGTTTACAAGTGAGGTTTGGGTGAAAATTCGTTTTGCGAATTGTTAGGCCTACATATATTTGATTTTAGGCTAATACCTTTGTGTAACTAATCTAGCAAGGCTAGCCCTATTAGCAGCTAGTCTGAAAGCACAGCCACTTTCAAATTTTCTCAATATATAAAGATGATAGTTTGTGCTTTTTCATTCATGTGGATGTTTTACTTTTATTACTAAATTCTCTTATTTTTGCTTTTCTGACTCTTTTTTTTTTAAACTTATACATGAATGTATTATGAGAGCATAAATACTGGACTGGTCTATGAAAGTTGTTACTCTCATATACCAGAAAAGTTCCCTCCTCAGGTTTGTTTTCTCCTTGTACACATGGGCATTAGTCTCTTAATCTAGACTGCATGATGCAAATCAGTGAACAGTTGCATCCAGAAGGGTAAGGCTTCTACATTTGTGACTGACTGATGAGTCCTAGATACAAATATTTAACCTCTGTAGGGTCGTTTAAACCTTGAGAGTCCTGGAGGTCATGTGGGTCATCTGTGTTTTACAAATATTCTGGTTTAATTATTCATAATAGAAAGAATCATCATTGATCTTATCTTAGTGGTGGCCTGTCAGTTTTACAGATATTTCTTTAAAAATGGTGGAAAATGCTTTTTGGGCTACTGGGGATTTTCTTTCTATTTAGTAGCAAATTGGAAGCAAAGCTGATTCAAGACACCGTATCCAGCTACCTTAATACATCCACGACATAAAGCAAGGTCTGGTTGCAACAGTGATTACTGTCTGTGCATAGGTCTATGATGATATAACATTTTGAGGCAGAGAATTATAATAAAATATTTTTAATGCTTGCATTACTCGAGTTCCTTGACTGATTTCTTATCTTTTTCCATCTGCACCTGTTCCTTTCTCAATGCTATATGAGACTGTAAATGTTTAATATAATTTAGCATCATGGCTCCATTGGACCAGTTTGAGTTTGAGAGGCTGAGGAGGCAGGAGCTCTGATTTCCATGTTCAGATTTGCTCCTTTATAAAACCTGCTTTTTCCCTGCCGAAGCACAGGTGAGCTGAGCTGAGCTCTATAGCCATGTCCTGCTTCTACTACACAACCACAACAGCTGCAGGTTTCACATACGAACACATGATATGAAAGAAGAAATAATCTGATCTGACCACCATCAGCAAAATCCCCATTAGTGCAATAAAGCCTCACAATGTGGAACCACAAAGATTTATCAGGATTAGGAATGAACTTTAATGGTATTAATATTAGTCTACAGTAGCACAAGCTCTGCACTACTAGATACACTATACACTAGATACAACACAGTTGTGCTCCTGGCCATTACAGATTTGTAAGTAAAGTATTATTACTATTAAAAGGTAGTATAAGAACTATTAAAGTAAATAGTATTAAAATTAGTGGAGTATTGTGAGTCAGAACCTATAATAGTTTTTAAAGATATTATGATTTGTCCAACACATGCATATAATTAAATGACCATATAGGTCAATTGTAGCATGGACTTTAGAGTGGCCCACAGGAGCATTTTATAATATGCTGCTTTCCAAAACCATTATAAATCACAGTTAAGAAATAATTGTGTTTTATGGTGTGACAATGTCTGGTTAGGTTTAGTTCAAAAACCACTTGATTAGGGTTAGGGAGAGATGATGGTTAGGCTTAAAATGATCACTTGAAATGTGGTGTGGGTTAAAGTTACTACTTCCTTAAAGTTAGGAAACTTTCGTCATCATGGCAACAGTCAACACCATTTTTTTTTCTCCATAAACTGTCCCAAATGTGACAATATGACACTCATGGTTGGAAGCTGAAAGCGAGCAGTGGTCTCCTGCATCTAAATTCACTTTTTGTCATCTAACTATCCACCATCCACCCTGCCTGCCTCCTCCTAATAATGACATTTGTCCATATTAGGACAGTGCGTCTCTTCTCTGGGTCATAACTACGAGGGTGTAGAGATACTAGATGGTGTCTATCACTCACACGTAACTATAGGTTGATGATTCAAAGTTAAAAAAAACTCCTTATTTATGTATACTGGCCCTTTATGCGGCCCCTCAGTTCAGCCTCTGTCTCTTAACAGGCTGTTTTAGCTCCTGTCTCTTTAAGGCTCCCCTCTGATTGGTCAGCTTTCTGGAAGCTTGCCCATATCAGAGTCGTGTTAAGTTACTGCTGATGAAAACACAACACTTCTTGCTTTTGCCGCTTCCTAAAAGCTTTTAAATTACTTTAAATAATAGGAGACTTTTATTGTGAGGAATTTACAGGAAATTAAATGTGTTCACTGAATTAGTGGAGATTCATTAGTGGCGCTAAAAACAAACAAAAAACTGTTAAAACAACATCTGGAAATCTTTGGACGAGTAGTACTGCAGAAACAGCCACAGTGATGTTTGATGAGCTGCAGATGACCAGCACACCTCCAACAGGTAAACTACTTATTTTACTTTGCCCTGCCGTGCTATGGAAAAACATCCATATGTGTTCAAGCCGAAATCCACTCCAAAATATATGCATGGACGATGTGAATAACCCATGGAACAACCTTGGCGACGAAGACTATACGAAATAAACAGCCGTTTGTGGCTGTGTGCAAATATCAAGTCTGATTTCAGTTCATTTGGGAAGCAGAAGTAACTTTGCAAACGGAGGGTACAGTGAAGGCTTAAGCCCTGGCTGTTGACTTGAAGGGAACATTTTTTTTTACATATCTTTACCTCAAGTTTTGTGTGCAAAAGACGAAGCTTTTGACCCTTCGTTTAAGGTGAAAACATGCACATCACCATCACATTTCAACACATTAACACATGCACTCTGTATGTACTTGTACAGCTAAATCCCAACCTGCTAAAAACAATGTGACAAATGGGGGAAATCCCACATATACTGCGGAAACTTAAAGTGTTTGTAATGATGCAGCGTTGAGCCCTAGGTGCACTCAGAGCCACCTGAGCTGTGCCCGGCCTGTCCACAGGATTGATGGGAAAGCCAGACAGCATGTGCGCTATTTTACTGTGGGCTGCTCCTCTGTTTTCTTGCTGGAAAAACCTCACATCCATGAAACACACGTTTGAGCAGTCCGACCGTACAGGAAAGGGGGCTATATAGGCTATAGCATGACATGTGTAAGCAGATCTAGCTGCATTTGAAGTTTTAAAAGCTTCTGCCTGAAAGATTTAGTATTAAGAGGGGGAACCGTATACGACACCCTTGCAGGACCCCTTATAAATTGGAATCAATTTTTCAAAGGAAATCATAAAAGCCTTTTCCTTTTCCCCTCTCGCCGTGCCATGCTGATGGCTCCATTTAAAGTGGGCCTATCCACATTCTTTCAGTATTACTGTTAAGTATCCGCCTTGAGCATTACCTTCAGTGACAGAGGGTTTGGGCCGAGGTTAAGGCATTTTAATGGCCCAATTTGAGCCATTTTTACATTACATCAGGATATGTTGTGGTATTGTTTGGAAAAAGGCAAAGAATAATACTGGGCCGGGGAGAATGACAAAGCCAGTCACTTCCTACAAATTGAGTGGGCTGATGAGAAAAGCAAAGCGCGTGTAACGACTTGGACTTCTCCTAAAAGGCCCCATATGTTTAAAGAGGATGGTTAAGCGTTTCTAGTCCTGTCACGCTTCACTTGGGGAGCTTGTAACAAAGGAGGGACTCTCCGGAGGTATTGGTGACGCAAGTGGATGGAAGGCTCCTGTTCGCTCTCATCCCAGTCATCACTGCTTTCATCAAGATCCACAAAGTTCGTCCAGTAACGGCCTAATAACGTTTATCGCTTTGGTTTATTGTTTCGCTATTCCTTGTTAGGAAAATGACACTGGCTGTGTAAAATGTCAGATGAAAGAGAAGTTTTGGAGTTCAGATGCCCTTTGAATGTGTTTCAGTTTCAGTGGGCTGCAGATTATTCACTCGGTTCCTTAGTTCAATGTGTAAAATACTTATCCATGTACTATATTTTGTGATCTTGTGACAGAGAGAGAATAGCTTATAACCAGAAGTGTCACATGTTAAATCCCCCAACACAAAACAAAAAAATATCAAAATGCTCCTTCAGAGCTCGACAATCTGACCCTGCATAGAGCAATTTGTGCTGAATGACTGATTCACAACATTTTGTTGGATGTCTTTAACTACTTTCTCTTGATCGAAAAATCAAAGACATACAATTTTCCAGCAGGACAGTAGGTCAGCAGTTTGACATTCAAATGCTGACAACATGAACTACAATTTCCAAATTATTCAAATAAATTTCCTACTGTGCAGAAGGGTTTTTCTGCAGGAAGAATGTAACTAGTTTAAGCCTTAGATTGTATATAAAGATGGACGTAACGAGGGGTTACGTCCATCCAAAGCCTAGAGTTGGATGGACAAGTGCTAACAGGGCAGGTATTAAAATTGTGTAAGATTAAATTTACAGAAATATTGCATGACAGTATCCTGGGAAGTTCTTGTTATTGTAGCTCCTGAACCACAAACGCAGTGGAACTGCATGTCTGCAGAAAAATCACTGTTTATTCTTTAAACAGAAGCTCCAACAGTAAGAGTCGGTGCGAGTCCTGGAGCAATGGAGAGAAGCAGGTGAGCAAACCGTCAATCAACGCCCACAAAGCAGACATCAAAGCCTACTATAAATCTTCAAATCTCATTAACAGCAGGTTTATTAAAGGGCCTGAATTTAGAGTTTGAGACCATAATAATGATAATAATCTTCATTTATATAGCACTTTTCTTAACAATGTTAGAAAAAGCTTTACAAAAAGAAAATAAAACCAGATAGAAGAGCATCAAATAAATAAAAAAAACATATCAAACATTTCTTTTTTTTTCTTTCACAAAGAGAAAAGTTTTAAGAAGAGATTTAAAAGACGCTAACGATCTAGTGTGTCTATGTGCAGTAGGCAGACTTCCATAGTGTGGGAGCTCTAGTAGCGAAACCCTGATCACTCTTAGTCATCAACCGTGACCCGGGAGTAACCAGCAGGGCTCCATCCGGAGATCTTAATGGCTGAAAGGGTACATACCATCTCAATAAGTCAGAGATATATTTAAAACGAAAGGCCATTTGAGGTCTTAAAATTGAGCAATAAGATTTTTTAAAATCAATGCAAAATCTAACAGGGAGCCAGTGTAGTGAGGCAAGCAGAGGGGTAATGTGATCATGCCTCTTTGTTCCAGTAATAAGTTGAGCAGCAGAGTTTTGTACCAGTTGGAGTGGACTAGGGATTGGACCGGATACGTAAAAGATTTTTTTTTTCAGAGTGTTGAATAAGTGCACAAAGTTGGACTCAATTATTTTGGACTGCTGATTACAGACGTCGTTAGAACCAACATGGACAATTATTTTATCAACACTGGGCAAATTAGAAAAAACCTCAGGAGCTCTGTCAGCAGTGTCACGGACGGTGGAACCAGGAAAAGAACCAGCGTGCGGTTGCTGATCTTACCCTGACATTTTTGATTATTGAGTCACCTAAGATTAAGGTTGTGGGCTGACTGGAGGATTTGGAGGACTCTGGAGCCCCGTGGAGCCCTCTGAAGTGCTGGGTGAGGTTGCGGCGGCGAGGGGGGGAACTTAAACCGGGCTCGAAACTCAAGCTGGCGGTATGGACCGTTGCACTAAACCAAGAGAAGGCTCCGTGTCGTTCTGGGAGGGGGAGCGTGTGCCCTCTCCGGCTTGGAGGCCTGGACCAGATGATGGGTGAGCTGCATGCTGATGGGTCGTGACGAGGAGGCGTGTTATTGAGAGCGAGGGTCAACGGGAGAGATGGACTGCCTGGACGCAGCCGTGGCAGTGGTTGGAAGTGACTCCGGAGACGAAAGTCGGGATCCAGGGACTCGCGAGTGGAGGGAAGTCTTGCTCACCCAGGGTGGAAAATTTGATGGTCAGCTGGACGTCCTGAGGCAGATGGGGACGAAAGAGAAGCTTCCCACCATGTTTACCCCAACGGGCAGCAGTCCCTGGCTCCTTCTGGCTAGGAGGGAAGCCGAACAGGGCCTTGGGTTCAGCTCCCAGCAGGGTCCAGCGGTCTACAGTCTGGGCAACGAACGGTGACATCCGGACACGGGACAGTTGAGTCCAGCTCTCTGACGGTTGTGGTAGTGACAATGAGGCCCGTGGTGATCAAGGAGTCGAGAAAACTTCCTTCCAACTCTGAGATTTTCCGGGTCGGGTGGAATAATGACTCCTTGAAAAAAAACATGATTGATGGCGTTTCTAGAAGTCGATGCATTTTGAGTGAGAGTCAGTTGGAGCCAGGGTTTTTTTTTTTTTTTTTTTTTTTGGAATCAGCAGAGCAGCCGTCTGTTTCATTGCATTTTAAGATACTTCTGCACTGGCTTCAGTCGTTGTAGTTGCAGCTCGAGGCTGACAAAGCATGTAAAAGTGAAGTATTCTCTACTCGCATACCGAGCAAATGACCATATCTTCTAAAAAAGATTCCCAGAAGTGTTGAAATGGTGGGCTGGTTTTGTTTGTCTGATAGTGTGTTTTTTTTTTTTTTGGATTACAAATATCTATTTCTGTCAGCTGTCTTTGCAGTATGTTTTTAGTTCAGATTTGAACAGCAGACACGAGGTGATGTAAGGTGTTTCGTTTAAATCGGTGTTTTGCTCAGAAGTCAGCTTCTGGGTTTCAGAGCCCTCAGGAGCGAAATCCTCACATTCCTACCGCGGCATTTTGTGCTCCATTCCCAAAACAGTGTGACAGCGTGCTGGTGACCAAACTTCTCGGGGAAATAAAGATTCCTCTCTGCTCGTCCTACTGCCTGTCTTCATCATCTTCTCTGTGCTGCTCCTCATTTCCACTCTTTTTTTTTTTTCCTCACTGTTTCCCACAGGGATGTTACAGTTAAGTGAGGCAGATGATGAGCTTCACATCCTGTAAAGTGTGTTAGTGAGATGACTTGATCGCAGAGCAGCAGGGTGGTCTTCAGACGCTCGACTTCTTGTAAAGACGAGCCTCCCTGGGTCTAGTGAGGCCCGGCTCTTTAAGCTTGATGACCCACCCAGCTGGAGCTCCCAAAACGTATTGTGTTAGCATTTACTCATGGAAAGTCAAACGAGTGAATATTCATTTTTATAGCTCTGTCTTGCTTCTGATTCATTCCGGTGCTCCTGTGTGAATGATGATTTTGGAATTTTGTCACTGGGTTTGGAAACTTTTGAGACTTCTGTGATTAAATTACCTCTCAAAAAAGGAGCTTGAGATAAATCTAGATGCCTTTTTTTTGCAACAGCAGTTTGTTTGTGTGTCAACTCCTGCGTTTGGTAAATGGACTGCGTTTATCTCTGGAGCCTCTCTTATTTTCTTGAATTTTTTTTTATTAGCCTTTCAAATATATACAAAACATAATGAAACACAAGACCACATACTGAAGGCAGGAGTTTTTTCCTTGCCGCTGTCGCCAAGTGCTTGATCATGGGGCGGTTCCCCCTCTGGGTAAATTAAAGAGTACAGTCTTGAAAAGTGTCCCGAGATAACTTCTGTTGTGATGTAAATAAATTAAATTGAAGTTTAATTGAATATTACAGTAAATCAGGGAAGCAAATATGATTAACTACAGAAACAAAAATAAAAAATAAGGGCGCAAAATGTGTCAATAAATACGACTTTATGAACATAACTAAACCTCATAAAGCTGGGCTTGGTATTTATTAGTCCTTGCGTTTAGAGATTCAAAAGAGGTCTGTGAGATCAGAAAATGCTCTTACATGTCATTCATGAGTCCGTAGACCAATAAAATATTTCGTCGTTTCATTTGGAGGACGTGATGCAACCAAAACTGTGCTTCAAGCTACTTTCAAAGGAATAGTACGTCATCACTGGCAGCATGGCAACAGAGGAGATCCTCAACCTGAAGGGAAAATGAGAGCGAGAGTGTGTGTGTGTGTGTCTTCTGTTTTCTCTCAGACTCTCCAATGTGACACCCCGAGGTGCCCAGCAGGGATCCTGACACACCCATGTTTGACCAAAATGGGCTAATGGTAACCAGATCTTCAGTCTCTCTCTTTTTCTCACCTCTTCCTGTTTCCTCTCATTATATCACTTCTGTCAATTCTGCTCATCCTCTAGTCTTTCCGTCTTAATTTAACGTCTTCGTCTCGCTCGACAGTCACACTTAAGGAGGTTCTTAAAGAGGTAATTATCTTCTGTCTCAAACTCGTCGCTTTAAGTTCAATTATCATAATTAATAAACAAAAGAACATGCCTTTCATATTCAAATCTCAACTCTTGGCTTGTCTTGAGTAGCGGTTGTCTATCAAGAGACAAACAAGAAAAGTCATTGACAAAAACAATCTCAACTCTGGTTCCACTTATTTGCTTGCACTGGAGCTTTTAACCGCACCACATGATCTTCATCAGCGGACTGAGCTTGATCAGATGTCCTGGAACTGTAAATGTTAAAAACTCTTCAGTCACGTTGACTTGTCAAACTCAACATAAGTTATTGTTTTAGGACGATCTTTTGAATTCTCTGTCTTTAAGTTAAAGGATCCGTCCGCTCAAATCACACAGCAACATTTTTTTATTTGCTGAGGTTTCGAGCGACGTCTGTAACTGAGACTTTGAATTCAACGGTGGGGAATGGACTTTCATTTGTGGGGCTCAAATCATATTTTAAAAAAACCTTAAACCTTATTGCTTTCTCAAAACGTCTCACTCAGGTTAACAAACCTGATCATCGGCTACCAAGTGGTCCTAATAAAATAATGTGTCAAAATAAATTAATCAAAAGTAGGATCTTGTCCAAAAAATTTCAAGTTAAACGTGTAGATAGATTCCTCAGATCACCATCAATTACCTTGCAAACATTGTCACTTGTAGGTTATTGGAGGTATTCTATATATTACAAATAAACTGTTCAAGGTGCAGTCAACTTTAAACTTTAAAACCTTACACTACCTCTTACATTACAGTATTTTAACCCATATTATATTGTACTTAACCTCAGTAACAAGAAAGCGATACTCATGTGTTAGACTTTCCATCTCTTGCTTGTGTGCGTCCCCGAATCTCCGAGACCGTACCGCACAAATAACGCTCGAGTTGCAGTTCCCTTTACAGGTTTGTTGACCTGCCGAGAGCAAACGTCCCACGGGATATCACTCCACATGTGAAACCTGAGGTCGTCCGCGGCGTGCTGACGTTCCTAAACCTCCCTAAACATTTTGACGTCTAGCTTTACTGGTTCTTAAGCTGCCCGAAGTCTGCACAGGCCCTGCGCGGTAATCCACCAGGAGACCGACGTGAGACAGCCTGAAATGGAGAGGGCTCGTCTCGAAATCTCACCAGCTGACGCTGACGACAAAGAAATAGATGTTAAGATTCGAGTCTCTGTGTGTGAATGGGTGTGTGTCAGACATTTTATTTATTTATTATGTTTATATCATGTTAGAGTTACTATAAACGGGAGGAAAGGTATCCTTGATATTGTTGAGGTGACTGTCTGAGATGAAAGTTGACAATCATGGGAGAAACATGATAAAATGTTTGGTTGTCCCAGAACTCACTGTGAGACTGAAGTAGCAGTAAACACAAAACTGGCTGATGAGTTTTGCAGATATTTGGTCATGAGCCAAAACTAAATGAAAATCTGACCTGATGAATGTTTGTACCAACTTTCGCGCCAATCCATCCAGTGGAAGTTGAGATATTTGACAGGATAAGGAAACCTTTGACCCCCTGGTGGCGCTAGAAGAGAAATCAGAGAATCACCAAAGTCATTTGAATTATCTTCTGGGGACCATGTCTGTCTGAACAAAATTTCATGGTTATCTATCTAATAGTTGTTGAGAGATTTCAGACTGGAGCAGAGCGGCGGACTGAGCAGAAAGACAGAGATGGTCATTCACTGCTACTAGCATGTTTTAGTCTTGAGATGGATGAGAGGATTTTAAAATAAAACTCAAACTTGAAACTCAAAACTCCACAAAAATCTCTGAGAACAGCAGCAGAAAACTAACTGAGGCTAAACTCCGAGCCATTTTTACACACATTAAGAAAAAAAAAAAAACTATCACCAAAAAAAAAAAAACTGAATGAAACTGTAAGATTTAAGTAACCCTGTCCCTGTGTAACCCTTTGGCCCGGCAGTTTTCTTTTACCCACCATCCTCTGCTTCAGTGGTGTTGTGTGACCTCCTGTGTGTGTGTGTGTGTGTGTGCTTCCCTAGTGTGCAGCTGGTTGTCTCAGCGCCCTTCAGCCCCGCTGGAGAGAGGAAGACGTCCTCCTCTCTCAGTCAGAAACCTTCCTGCTGATCTGTTACTCCGCAGCTCCTTCAAGCTGTGTCCACGAGCTGCTGTGTAAACACTGCTGACCAGACATATGCAGAGCTGGCAGGTCAGTGAATCACTCTCAGGCCGGGGGCAGCATGATGGTGGGAAACTGACCGCAAATCACTGCAGAGGGCTGCTTGATTCCTTTGGTGAGGGTTGGTGAGGTTAGGAGAAATAATATATTTGTCTAGAAGAAACTTGAATGCCTCTTTGCACTTTCCTTTACACTTGCAGCTTTTTTTTTCTTTCTGTCACCCACAAAATAAGCAAGTGAAAGATGCAATTCAAGAGCGTTTAAGCATGAAAATATTTGGATGTGAAACAGGTCAGAACTATGTTGAAAGTGCTATGCTGAAAACTAGTCACGGGTATGTAGCATACATGTTGGAAAAAAAAGCTACTCTGACCAAATGTTTTAAAGTAAACACAGTCCAAAACCCAAAGATATTCAGTTCTCTATCATAGAAGACTAAAGTAACCAGAAAATATTCACAAAACAGACGGGATCGGAGCACACCGATTTAATTTATAGCCTTTAATTGTGCAAACAGACGAACGTTTCAACAGTACTGTGTCATCAGAGAGACTCTGACTCTGATGAAGACATGGCAGTGTCGAAACATTCGTCTGTTTGCACAATTAAAGGCTGTAAATTAACCGGTGTGCTCCGGTCCCGTCTGTTTTTTTTTTGAGGTCTGTTGTCCTCAAACTGAGAAGCACCTGATTCGGTTGCTTTTTTTTTTTTTGCTGGAAGATGTGCAGAAAACCCTGAAATATTCACACTGGAGAAGCTGTAATCCAGGAATTACATCATTTTTTTTTCTTAAAAATCATTCAAAATGAGCTGAAATGAAAATAGTTGGTGAATGACGAACGGTTGCAGCTCTCAGCTCTCAATGTAATTAGTGTCAGGTGTACACGTGACACCTATCAGTGAAGTCAGCTGTGTGAGGGAGGTGACTAAATGATATATAGTCTTGTCATTTAAACCAATAACTCAGACTCCGCATGGACCAAAATGTTAGTTTAATATATTGGACCGAATATTTTGTGTGCCGACTCAATAAATATCTCGAATGCCAGAACATTGTGCAGGAATCTTCCTCCCTGCATGAGAAATACTGCATGCGCATGCTGGACTGATGATCTCATGAACAATAAGGGAGCCCAAAAATAGTCAGTCGATTCTTAATGGGGAGATAGAATTGGGTAGAAATGTGAGCTGTTAGATGAAGTCTGCCTAAAGAAGTTTGTCAATTTGTTTCTTGATGGAGATGAACTCAGACTAAACCATCGTCGGAGATAACTCAGTGTCAAAGGTAGCAGAGCCAAGTGCATGATTGGTAGTGGTATAGTATGGAAACAATTACAGAGAGAGACAGTAAACTGAAGTATCCTCTCCAGATTTGTGTGTTATTTTTTCTTTGGGGCAGATTCACAATTCAAAAGGAACAGCAACAGAGGTAATGTTTTCAGTCCAGCTGCAGCTGCAGACTGCGTAGGATGAGACGCTCCTGCTTTTGCTGACCGTAGTGGTAACAGCAGAGTACAAACTGAAAAACCATTTTTAGAATAATAAAAATAAAATTGTGATTGTTAAAGTAATGGGATTGAATCGTGCCAAGAGCTGAAGCAGCGGGGAAAACAGACCAGAGGTGACCAAACAAGATACATTTCCATCTGACACATGTGTCCCTTCAACCCTGCATAAAAGAAAGGTGTAAGTCAATGTGCATGACCTTGCATAAACACTTGCCATAAAAGTTAACACAGAGGATTTGAAGTGCTTCAGCTCCTTGATGTGGGCTTGCTGATGACCTGCCCAGATCTGGTCCTTTGGCAGAGGCCAGCTGCTCTTACGGCTACTTCAAATCATCAGCCCGGCAAGTATGACGCAGCTATTTCCGTGCAAGCAGGTTACAATAGGAACAGGAATGCTCGCAAAGCCATAAAGAAGGCAAACCGGGATCTGGAATCTAGATTGGAACATATAAAGCAGTGCATTAATCTCTGCTGGAGGTTTTCCTTTTGTGCTCTGGAAGTCTTTTCCGCAGAGTGACGGCTGGCGATGACCTCTGCATCTGTCCGACTCGGGGGTTTAATGAGTGGCCTTGACCCCCTTGCCTTTTCTCATTGGCTCCTCGGGTAAGTATGAGGAGTCGAGGCAGGGGCGGGGTGAGGCAGGATGAAAATCTATAAAGGATGTAGGGTGATGTGATCTACTGAACTAATCTTGTTCTCGGATACACAAGCCCTGAAGCTTAGAATAAATCAGAAGAGACTCCCCTCTGCCTCCCCCCCCAGCCCTCAAAACCTTTTGTCTTTTTTTTTTTTTTCATCCTCCTTTTTGTTCCAAGATCCCACATGTGCCCAATAT
Organism: Euthynnus affinis; assembly: GCA_029490765.1. Taxonomy (NCBI): domain Eukaryota; kingdom Metazoa; phylum Chordata; class Actinopteri; order Scombriformes; family Scombridae; genus Euthynnus; species Euthynnus affinis. The sequence goes on from CM055842.1 coordinate 7,807,400, forward strand.
ATCACTTAGACTGTATCACCTTCTCCCTTTGTTTATCATCTTCTTGGATAACCATGTGGAATCCCCATCTCATCCCCTTTGCCTTGTCTCCAGGATTTCCAAACGTATTTTACAAGCCACCAGTTACTGAGCCTAATGGTTTGCAGCAGCAGAGCTGGTAGCGCACATGATATCTTGAATGTAACAATCAAAGAGGCATGCAAGATTTTGGTATTTCCGCTGGCTTACAGATGTGCTTGGCCTTCCAGCTCCAGAAGCTGTAATCTAAGTTAAAGACACAGGGGAGAGAAAAAAAAAAATACTTCAAACAAGCGAACATCTTAATGCCATGTGTCACTATCACAGATAAACATGATAAGAGAGAAAGTTTATCCTGTAAAAAAATGTGCATCTTAAACTTCAGTAGCTTCGGCCGGCTGTTGTGTGACGTTGAATAAAGACACCAATGCTTGTCACTACTGAGAAAATAATGAATGTGCAAAACAGGGCCGACCCAAGACATTTCAGGGCCTTAAAGATAGACTTGGCCCCCCCGACCACATCATAATTTAAGAGGATATATTTTTAACCTGGGGCTCAACTGGAATATCTTTACATGATTTACAGTAAAGGAAAAAAAAAATCCTCCTTTATTTATTTAATACCGGCTCTTTTATGCAGCCTCTCAGTTCACCGGTAAGGCTACGTCAACAAACTATGAAGCAAACAATAGTAGTCGGATTTCACTAAGTTAATATTTCAACTTCTCAAATACATCGGTAAATTTCCGAGCCTGAATCTGATCCAAAGTTTGTGAGCGGACAATGTGAACAACACATGGGAAAACGTTAGCAACAACCCTTAGCAACAAAAGGGTAACGGAAACGACGGCTGACGTCAACTCATCGGGAAGGTGGAAAGCGTTCAGATGTATGTTGAAGCTCTGGCTTTTGACTTACAGCACGCATTTCTACATACAAGTACAAGAACTTTGACCATGTTTAACGTAGACATCATCAGTTGTGTATATAAATAACAGAAAACCACAAAAAGCATGATCTGCCCCCTCATTTCTTTTGCAAATGCTAACATGAAAAATTAGCTGCTATTAAGTGTTTCAAGGTCCACCTACACAGTCTTCCACAGTGGCCGAAGTTTCCAGCTTTTTCCTTTGTACGTTATGTACAATGTTAAAAAGAAGTACATAAGAGCTCACTTAAAAAAATCTGGGAAACCGATTGCCATGAAAAAGTTTACTTGTTGAGTTTACTTAAGACTGAATTATGTTTTATTTAATTTTATCAAGTCAATAAAAGCAATTAAAAGTGTCCTTTCTAAGCGTAGGATGTGATTTTATCTGTGGTTTTATTAAAGCAATTTGGTGGTAAATACAAATATGGATTCATTTTCAAGAAAAATATGTAGATATATAGGTCTTTAATGTCAGTCGCCCCAAAAATGAAAGTTACGTTTGTGTGACAGATGCCATCTAGTGGCCGTAGAAAATATGACCCGGAGTGGTGGCGCAGTTGAGATTATTTAAGGAAGTAGTAACTTTAACACACACGTTTCTCAAACTTTAACAAAGTGATCATTCATTCAAATCATGATCTTTCCCTAAACTTAACTAAGACCTTCACCAGAACCTAACCAGACCTTCACCACATCATTGTCACATCATAAAACGTCTGTTATATTTTTTATTTTTTTATTTTTTAACAGTGATTTGCGGATAGGGAACTCAGATTATTAAACGCTCCCATGACTCCTTCTTCTGGAGTACACATGGTCACACAAAATATTTGGTCGTTTAATTCAGAGGACTGGAAATTATGTTATTACACCCAAAAGTAGCTTTATTTGAAAAAAAAAAAAGGAAAAAGTTTAAATTCTTTTGGGGGGCCCCTGGCGGCTGAGGGGCCCTAAGCAGTCATATAGTTTGCTTGTGCTTCATGCTGGCTCTGGTGCAACACATGTCCTTAATATCAACGCAGTGAGCACACTCTACTCACTGGGTTGATTTCTTTCATATGTTTCTACAGTATCCGAACAATATGGGACACAGCAGAGACAGAGGGTTTTAATTATTTTATATAAGTCTCACTAAAGTGAAAAATCAATCTTGAGCTTTTTCTTACAACCATACTTGCGCCGGACAAATTCGTGCATTTTAGATAAGATTTCTGCTAATTTGTCTCTGGAAATGTAAAGTATTTAGTGGTGGTTTTACAGAGAGCATAGCCAAAAAACATCTGAATTTCTTCCACATGTACACCTACCATTAAAACAACTGCTTTTCTTTTTTTTTTTTTCTCTTTCACAGACATCATTGTTTTACCCTCTCAGAAAGTCCATATTTGTCCGACCAACAGGCCATTCAGTATACAATGATATAAAACAGTCAAAAGCAGCAAATCTTCCCATTTGAGAAGCTGGGGTGGCTCGGGCACCAACGGTTATTTGCTAACAGTTTGTTTCCAGACCTTTTTTTTTTTTTTTTTTTTTAATTTTTTTTATTGCAAGTTATTTCCCATCCAACTCTCCAACTGTGGTCCCGACTGTTTTGGTGCCTTTAAGGCAAACTTTCATTGCCAGAAAGAGCAAAGTTTTTTTAAGATACACGGACAAACTGTTAATCTACATACAATCAGCTTTTCCTTTCATTCCTAAAAGTGCACCATGGGTATAACAAAACAGGCGATGGGCGGGAGACTGCGGACATAATGGTTGAAAATATCACTTTCCTGCCTGTTTATGCTGAACAGGTGTTTTGTTGGCTACACTTATTAGTTGGTGGTTTCTGGCGCCAATAGAAGAACTTAAAAATACTGAATAATGGAATATATTTATTGATGCATTGATGCATTCAGGCAGTTGCCTATGTCGCCTATACCATGGACCGCTACCAGCAACCAATTAATAATAATAATAATAGTAATGTTTTCTCTTGATCAGCTAATCAAGTAATCGTTTCATCTAATTCATGCACTACAGATTTGCAAGTTGCAGCTAAAACAGTTGAGTGTTGAGCTGAAATACCCACAAATCTCGACTAGATACGCACGTCTGGATTACTTTACACTTATAAGACAGACAGGAAATATATTTAATGTTGTTTTTCTCCCAGTTTTCCAGTTTTGGAGAGACGGTTTGGATGGAAATTACACTTCAACTTGTCTTTTTTGTCTCTTCCCGCGAGTGGAAAAGTGACGGTGTTGTCTGTAGCCACCTCACTTTCTAATTTAGCCTGATAACATTGGTGTGTAATTATTCCTGGAACTCTTAAGCAGCTTTAAAAGGGGGAAAACTGGTGTGGTTTGTTACAAGCTGGGTTTTTATTTTTGTGGTTCTGGCCATTGTTCCTATTTGTTATGATAACAGGTTACTCACCGAGATAACCGTTCGAGCTCTGTGGACACGTCGACTTTTATCAGATTCCACGAGAGCAAGACGCACCGGTGCTCAGACTATAACACAGGTTGTAAACAAACCTGCGTTGTTATTATTATCGAAACCATGTGTTTGACGGTGAAACCTTTAAAACAGGCTCATGAGGAGCGTCCTTTTTTTTTTTTTATAATTTTCCATTGCAATGTAAAACTCACTCTAAGTACAGAAGGTCAAATTGAACCAGGAAGGATCATATTTTCAACATTTCTTTGTTTTTTTCTTTTTTGTGTTTCTTTTAAATAAATCCTATCGTAACTGATAAGGATTAATGACCAAAACAACAAAAAGTAAGATCCCAGTTGTAAAAAATATAGATTAATAGGATGATACTTGAGTTGCCAAGAAAAGATGGCAGAGGAAGTCATATCAGCTTGCCATGGCAGACCGAAGAGGATCCAAGAAGTGACATCGGCGTAGTAAAGAATCATGATTCCTGTCAGTAAATCATCCAGCTCAAAGGGAGCTGGAGCAGAGTTTGGCCTGATCTCAGATGCTGTGTGGAAACCTGAGGGTCAGTTTGACTGTGTGCCAGCCCCTGACAGATAAATATGCTTTGTGCTTCCAACCCCTCTTCTACATAAAGAGATCTTTCACTTTCACACAGTTATTCAAATCATAATCAGTCGTCTGTCAGCGGAAGAGCCAGTTTTTACAACAGACATCAGAAAAAGTGGATTAGTCAGTAAACAGACTGATTAATTAAACCAACAGTGGACTTTTTGCACAGGAGACAGCTGTTTGTTTTTTATGTTTCTAACCGCAAGTGTCACATTTCCAACTGTGAGACGACAAGTTAAAAAAAAAAAAACCCCCAAACAAAATGTAAATATAAGAGATAATCTGATAACATCAGATAAGAAGCAAAATCTCCGGCACTTTGGGATGCTTAAATTCCATTTTCCCCACGTCTTTGTTTGCTTTAAGGATGATCTTCAACGCACTCGCTATAGCCAAGAACACAATCTTGCTCAACTGGAAAACAAGGAGAAAAAAAACGGACTATTATTCAATGGCAAAACTTACTAATACAACACATCTCTGTGGATAAAATGTCTGCCTCTGCCAATAATCACTTCACATATTTTTCTGCAAACCTGGACCCCATTTCTTAATGTCATGACATCATAGATTTATGATTCATGCATCATACCTGGTATTAATTTTGCCCTAAGTCAACCCATGCGTGCACACACTCATTAATTTACACCTACACATTTTCACAGACAAATGAGGTCATCCCGCTGATTACTGCTGATGCTGTAGGGACGCCAGATTACAAAACGCTCCTATGTGTCATTCTCGTTGGTAAAAACAAGGTAAAGAATATCTTCCGAAAGTCTTTTTTTTTTTGCTGTTAACCTCACTTTAAAATTTTAGTTAAACTTCACAATGTTTTTTTTTTTTAATTATCTGCATGAATCTTTTATTTTTGTTGCCACGCTGTAGAAACTAATTCCACTCCCCTTTAATTTGCCTCAAGGACGGCACATTAGCACGCGCCTGATTATTTCTTTTGCCCCTTTTTCATTCAGAGCTGCTACTCAGACGTCTATGAAAAAAACCTGATTGCATGAAACAATTAGCTTTTCTGGTTTTTATTGTACTTTTATGCCGGAGTTTATGTCACTACGGTCTAAAACAATCACGCCTGTGAGTCAGTGGATTGTGTCCACATTAACAAAAGCCCGGCAGCAGACGCACAGATGTTGACTTCGCTCAGCAGTTTTCGAATAACAGAACATAAATGAGGCAGCAAACTGTAGCTTTTTACTGCTTGTAATTTGATGCAAATCAGCCGCGTGAATGCAGCCTCTGCCTGACAGCTTTGTTGTGTCTTTCAAACCAGGTATTACAGACATCAGGCCGTGAGGTGATATTTTGCCCTTGCTTTGCTATAAAGATAAAGTGAACCCTGACACACTTCTGGACTTTGATGTTAACAATAATAAAGGAAGTCCTGACTTAACCAGGTGGTATTTTAACTTCAAATTGGAACAGAAAACTGAAGCCCTCAGCGTTTTTGTTGACATGTGAAACGGATGCTTGGTGTGATCCGTTCTCTCTCTTGAGAGATGACTTGGAAAACAGTGAGCAGGAAGAAAACGCAAGGTAAACAGCACCACAGGTGGTAAAAAGAGAGTAAAAGAAATAAGAAGAAGAAGGGAGGTCTCACACAGTCTCTGGCAAAAGTGCCTAGAGTGCTAATGGAAGCAGTAAACGCATATTAATTTTAATACTTCACACGCAAATACTTTTGTACTCTCCCACCGTCTTGTGTTACTCAACGCTCAGAAGACAAAAGCCAAGCGCTTCTCATATTTCTGACCCCAGCAGACCCTCTCTTGTGCGAATCCAGATTCTCTTCTGGTTGAATGTGCAGGGAGTGAAGTTTAGCTGTGATCTGTTAGGAGTGTATTGCTCCCAGGGGAAAAGTTCAGCCCTGACTTTATTGAGATAAAGTGATCTGGCCGTTTTCTTCTCGCGAGAGCGGAGCCAGTAGCCACTTTGTTTTGCAGCTGACATCCTCGTGTGTTTGGGGGGAAAACAGAAAGTGATGCCGGGTACCGAGCAGCCGGAGCAGAAGCGGCCTGTGGGGACTTTCCATGAATTTGGCTACTTTCAGACTTGTTTCCATGAGACAAGCATTTCTTGTTACAGTGGAAAAATTGACAAGCTGTGTTGGTATTTCAAACAGCATGTGTCATATTAGATGAAGCCACTATGCTGAATGTGTAGCTGGTTTCGTAAGACCAGGTTGCTCAACTGTGAAGTTTATTTCCAAAGCAACTTTACCTGCAGGGTGAAAACAAGGAAAGTAATTAAAAAAATATATAAAAATAATTTACATCAGGGAGTAAACGCTTTGAATATGCAAGTTAAACTTTATTTGTACGTATAAACATTTTAAATAATAAACCACTGGATTTAGAAAAATGAGCAAATACTGTAGGAAATATAATGCTGCTTTGTATATGCTACATACAAACATCCAACATGGCCCACTTGCACATTACATGGACTGTTTATACAGTGAACATCTGCACATTCCAGTATCAGTATCTTCTGTAATATTTTTTTTGAAACTCTAACAGCTCTTTCCATTCACTTAGAATATATTATTTTTTATTGTAATTTTCTTTTACATTTTTATTGTAAATTCTATTCAGATCATTTGTGTTCATCTGACTTTTATAGTAATTGTATTTTCTCTGTGTTTTTGATTGTCATGCACCACAACGCCAAAGCAAACTCTATATATTCGCAAACCCACTCTGCAATAAACCTGTTTCACATTTCTGATTTTCTTAATTCTTTCTAAAAATGCATGCTCAGTTTATGTTGTTGTTGATTCATACTGTCCGTGCATGTAAAAAGACGTTTTAAATATGTTTTCGTTTTGACGAGGAGAAAGCGTTCTGCATCGCAAATGTGATTTAAATGACTTGATTTTTACAATGTCGGGCAGTGAACGTCATGTTTGAAGCTTGTGTCAGCAGCACACGATACAATGATGAGTACAGATTTGCAGTAAATCCATTAAAGCTCAGATGGGCCATTATGTGCGGTGACAGAGAAAGTAATGTATTGATGATCTGTCCTCCCTTTGTGCTCTCCGCAGTCTTCTGAGCATTCGGGTTCTTTATTGGTCAATAAAGTACTGCTCAGTACAGAAAACAACTTTATTATTCTGAGCTTTTCCCCCTCTATAGAGTCAGTTCACATCCAGAACGAGTCAGACGAGGCCAGAGATCTGCTCAAACCAGGAAAGAAGAAGAGGAGAGAGAAGAGAGAGGGGACTGTTTGGGAGAAATAAATTAAATAAAAAAAACTTTAATTTTTCTAAATTAACATGTTTTATTCATCAAACTTGGGGCAGAAATCTTTTCCATATGTTTGTTAGATTGGTGTCACAATATTTCTGTGAGCTCCTCTTGAAGCATCATGTAATGAGCAGAGCTAAAATTTTTTAGTGAGCTGGGAAACTAAATGTCAAAGAAGGATCTCTCTTCAATGACAAATGTAAATAGTAACTGTTTGAACTTATAAATGACGACAATTCATTTGTTAGTCAACTGATGATTCATGATCTTGTCTGCTCAAGAGCCAAATTGATAACAGTGCAAAGCTTTATATTGTCAAGTGTAACTTCTGTATCAATTTGTTTGTTTAAATGTAACTAAAGCAAAGCATTCATCAGGTGTTATTGTGCTTTCCTTCTTTTTCATTGTATTTATTCTTTAGCAGAAAAACAGTGGAGCAATGTAAAACATTACCAGCTGTGGGTCTGACTCAGTTTTCCAGCAGGTTTCCTGCTGTCCCACAGTGAGGACAAAGGCAATAAAATAGTATAAAAACTGGCAGAGAATAAAACTTGACAAGTTAGATAAAAAAATATTTTGCATACACATATACATATATACATACATACACACACACACACACACACACATATATATATATATATATATATATACACACACACACAAAATATACATATATATACATGTATATATGTGTGTGTGTGTGTATATATATATATATATATATATATAGGATAAAAACATACCTATTTTAAAGAGTGAATTCTCAATAAATTAATACAGCATTTGGCAAAAACAACAGTAAAAAGAGTAAAAATTTGAATGCATACAGACAAGATACACAGAATTCAAGGGGAACAATAAGATTGATTATTAAGCTGTTAGTGGATATAATTTTGATTCAGAATATGGAAATATCTGTAAAAATGTTTAAATCATAAAAGGCAGGGAGAATTTTTAATATCATGTGGGATTTTACTCCAATTTTTCATGTATGTACAGAAAAATAAACTTAAACCATAGTTATTAAAAAAGCAGGTGTGGGGGTTCAGTTCTTTATAAGGAATTGTCTTTAAATCTGTTTTTAATTCACGTGCTACAGAGCAACAACAGGAAGGTTTGTCTCGTCTCACTACTGAAAATGAGACTGCAGTTGTCTAATCATTAAATAGCAGAAGTAATCTTGTTTACGGTTTGGGTTTTTTTTTTCTCGCCTTGTGTTGGAGAGCGATGATCACAGCGAGCAGTGGAAATGGATTTGCTAGATCACAAAATATGTCTGGCATTACTGGTGAGGAAAGGATTAAGTTTTCCATAACTCCCTTGATGTTGTCTGCACTATCAACAGTTTCCACAGACATTGGAAACTTGTAGGAGAAAACACAAGCAGCCAAAGCTGACCAGTCACTGTTTTTATGGTCTTCAAGTGGTATCTCCTTAGACCCTGTAGCCTTGACACATTTGGGTTTGATTTTTAAGGAGGCACAACCTACAGCTGTAGCTAATGAGGCTCCATTTCCACAACATAACCCCCAACGCACAAAGTATAAATCCAGTTTTAGCAAAAAAAAAAAAACTTTGGTACTTTTGGCTCAGACTCAGAAAAAAGCTGATACACATTCAAACAGCACTAAGTAGCTCTACTTTACTTGCAAATGATTGGACACTTCAACACATGCTGAAACCATTCCTGTTGACTTCCACTGCATCTGAGAGCTGAATCAAAGAGACGCTGACAGTCCTCATATAACTTAATCCTGAGCAGGAGGAAATAAAACAGCTCTGCGGTTTGAGACTACTTGGTAGAGTGGAGTGACCCAACCTGGTCAAGTGTAACTGAGAAGGCCATGTCTGGTAACCCCCAGGTGCAACAGAGGCGTTAAATGATGTGAGGAAATAAGCAATAACTGGGGAGTGTGTGCATACTCTTTCAAAAGCGGTGTCAGGGTCGATAAGTGTCCTGCGGAGGCAGCGACCAGCTGGAAACACAGGGGAACTCTTGACTCAGAGAGCAACGCGGTACAATCTGTTTCACATGCAGCAGGTTGAAGACAAAACTTGCAAAATTCCTTTTTTTTTTATTATTTTCCGGACATTTTAGGTGTTTCAGTAAGTGATGATTGCTGTGATAAATCTGCCCGTGTTATAGTTACTGGAGATGTAAAACTGCATCAGTTTGTGTGCAGCAGATCATTTTTCCCAGCAAAGATGAGCCTGAAATGCTTACGTAATGAGCAAATCTTGGGAGCTTTATCTGTGAGTGGGAGGTTATGACACAAAGACAGATAGTGTAACAACTACTGTGATTAAAGGCTCAGTAAGGCCAGTTTAACCACACAAAAGGACTCTAATATTCACAGAGTGTATTCTCTACTTGTCCCTTTTCATTTTTGGATGAAATATAAGCATTTTGTTTATCATTATAGAAAGATTCAAGGCTGTTTCTACTCTGTTTATATACATTTCTAAACCTTAAACATCATGATATCACATCATACAGTTCTGTAATAACTTAATGTGAAAGTGTTGGTAGGATCCAAGACTGCTATTCAAATGTTGGTGTCGGACCACCTCATTGGTTTACATTTAGATAACTTGATTGTCCCTTTTAAGATGATCCAAATCCATTTTTACACTCTCTTTCTTATCTGTGTATTATTTTTATAATGATATTGTCTTTATTACTGGATCGCCTCCAGATTGCAAGATCTCATTTCCATGTGTTTTGCATTTACTGCACTGGGTTAGACAGAACAACACCTGACAAGACATACAATCTAATGCAACTTCCACTTTTGGGAAGCTTAAAATATTTTGTCCTCCCTCTTTAGTCGCATTTGTCATCAAACAGCAAAAGAATAAGAACAAATGTAAAGGTCTTCCTACTAAAAACTCTCACTTCCTAAGAGCTATAACTCGGATACAATAAGCTTTTAATGATGACTTTTTGAATTATCTAGAAAAAACTTTATAAAAATGAGTTATTTAATCTGGCAGTACAGTGATGCATCAGCTGACACATCGGTACAGACTGACGGGCCTTCTGGGTGAGATTATTGTTTCATTTGATATTTGAACTCATGAAACTGATGAAATCATTGTTGGAAACGTGCCTCTTGAATCACTATTTCATGTTTTCACGTGGTTTTTCCCAGGCGGAGATGGACCCAAAAGAACACAGTTAATGGTGTTGTTAAAAACGAAACAACTGAACTGAATCTCTGAATAAAATGGTTTCTTTGTTTGGACAAGAATCAACAGGTCCTCCTAATAACTGTTCAGTGTAAAGTTACAGTACATCAGTCAACCGTGACTGCAACTGACAGTACGCTGAAAGAAAAGAAATTCATTTACCCATGTCGAACAGTGATTGTCATGCACTGCTGTAGCTTGGTGTCTTTAGGTGTTTTTAGGCTTTCCAAGACCAAAAACACACGAGCAAAGGTGTAAAGAATGGACTAAACTAACCATGTTAAGCTAACTTGTAACTACAATAATAATACTAACATACTTTCAAGGGCAAAGAGCATATTGTATCATAGCTATCTACATTATTTCGTATAAAAAGCCTGGTTCAGGACTGGAACACCCACTGAAAGAGGCCTGCATGGTGCAAGATGCTAATATATCAGAGTTTAGGCTAACCTTAGTGTTTCTGTATTACTCTTAATTGCATTTGGGAACATTTGCATTAGATTTTTTTTCAGTTTTCCTTGAATAAATTGACAGTGGAACAGAAGGGAGTTAAGGATTGATGTACTGTACCACTGTAAATAAGTGCCAAAATGGGGCTAGACGCATTCATTCATGCCAGACATCTTAGTAACTTGAGAAGAAATATCATCTGCTTCCAGTAAACATGCAGCGAGCACATTTCCCATCATGATCCTGGCACCCAAGTCATAACTTGGTAAGAAAAAAACATATATATATATATATATATATATATATATATATATATATATATATATATATATAGCCTAATGTGTGATTTCCTACCTCCCAGGTTTTAAATAATGTCTGCTGATGCTTTGGTTTTCACGCTATTTCATTTAATTTTCACACTCCTGAACCCACACGGTGAATGTGTTCTTGCAGTCTGAGTAATGATTTTGGAGATGGAGTCCGGTCTCAGAAGGCAACCATCAAATTCTGCTCCCTGGATCCTCTCTAAAGATGGAATAATAAAAACCTCACACTCTTTTTGATGTAAAAAGGGGGGAAAAAAAGGCCCAAGCTGGTCTCTACATTATCAAGCCCCCCAGTAAAATATTCAGATTGGTAGAGTTCGGCAAAAAGGGGATGTGAAATTGGAACATGAACCCCTATTCTGCAAAAATTACACTTTTATGAGCCAATAGCATTTAATGACTTCCTAAGTGGTGAAACCATAGAAACAGATTAACTCAATATGAAGACACCTTTTATAGCCATTGATGTCATTCAGCCATAGAAACTAGTTTTGCATTTTGGCAAAAGCCTTTACATCGGGGATAAAACATGAGATTAGCAAACTTTTTATACAAAGTCGTAGCATGTTAAGAATCCCAGAGTTGCTCCAATTAGTTTTATTTTATATGAAGGAGGCAGATATATCAGTGTTACCACTCCAGATACGGACCCAACAGTTAACTGGATCAATTTTATAAGCTTCACGAGGCTGTAAAAAGTTAAAGTTGCCACGGTGGTGGTTTCAATGCCTCATATAATCATTACATAAGCAAGGACTTAATGTTCTGTATGTCTTTTTTATTTCTGTGAAGAATTTGATTTGCAAACTATTTCTCCGAACATGATGTTAATGATGAGGGTTGTGGATTGCCTGGGTTTGGGTTTTCCCAGGGATGTATAACCCCTTGTTGCTTTGTTAGACAGCTACTGGAGACGGAAAACACAGGAAAAGAAGCCAGGTTGGAGCAGGTGCAACAGGTAGCAGCAACCAAGAGGTATTTACACCTTTTAACCTAAGTAGAACTGCCTATACATTACCGTAAAATACAAAGATTTCTAGTAAAATACCTGCCTATTCAAGTTAAAGTAAAAAAGTTTCATCAGCAAAATGTCTAAAAAGCTAAAATATTTAAAGTAGAAGAAAAAATGTCCCCTGTGACTGCTTTATTATTATATATGACATTATTAGAAATGTGACATGGGGCTCAAAAACACTGCTATCTTGGAAAGCCTAATATTTTGAGAACCACTGGTTTAATCTTTAATGTTGCACTGTATTTCATCATACGTTTTTTTTTTTTTTTTTAAGGTGATGTATTATCATATATTCACTCTGTTTTTAGCTCCATTTTGGTCTCCACCATCTGAGAAAATAAAACAAACTCTTTCCATAATTTTTTCTTTGTCTTTGTCTTTCTTTGTCTATTTATTTTACTTTATTATGATAAATAATGAATTTTAACTGGAGTAGATTACAGTGAATCATTTGAGAGATATAATTCAACAAAACTGTCACTAAGACACAGCAGAAGTGAAACAAATCAGAATGTAACCTCTTGACATAATGATGTGTGGCCATTACAGGAACTACAGTTGAATGTATCCTTGATGAAATTATCATTTATTATATATCAAATTTATAAACACAATAAATGCTAAGAAGTGAAATTGAGACCCACTGTTTCTTGCCTTTTTATTGGATAAGAAAATTGGAAGATTGATTCCAGTTGGAAGCCGCACCCAGTGGCCATTACAGGAACAACAGTTTAAGGCTCTTGTGGTTGCTCATGGGTTGCTTCCTGGGCTGAAGAGAAGAAGAAAAGAGCACCACCTGCAGAAATGTGCTAAAAACAAAAGAAGAAAACAACACTGTATTTCCCACAACATGTGATTAGCGTGTTGTGACTGAAGTTCAGTACCAAAACACCCCAAACAATGAGCACTGAGACAAAAATAAAATGAGCATTGCCACTTTAAAGCAGCTATAATTGATATATTTTTTTAAATCAACAATGTATCAAATGATAATGTTTAATGTCAGAGGCATCACTCATGAACCGACAGAGAATTATCAGCGACTCTGCAGCACTTTACAGAACTTTATAGCGAATTTCAGCTCATTGTTTAGCTGTGCGGTTGCAACTTTATTATTTTGGTTCACTCTCAATGTGCTCATAGGGTTATTTTCAGCCTCAGCAGGCAGTCTTCAGAGAAAAACCTCTAGAAACCCCACTATACACTACCTGCTCAACACCAAATGGCAAACAGACACAGTTAGCAACTAGCTAGTGAACATTTAGCAGCTACAGAGCCAGATATTTCTCTCAAAGAGCAAAAACAGAGCTAAAAGGAGTGAATACTGTACAGAAACATGACTTCAAATGAATGATTATGTTTCTCCTTAACTTCTGGATGTGCGAATAATCAGCTGTTAGCTAACAAATTCGCTATCTTAAAAGGTAATGATATAACAGTGTTGTGTTCACGGCTTGTTTCTGCTGCCCCCAAGTGGCCAAAAAAAAATCTGTTAATGCAGGTTTAAGGTTTCACAATTAAATGGTGATGTTGGTGTGTGTGTGTGAAGTGAGCATAAACTTTTTGGTTGATGTGTAAGAAAGAGAAATCATAGGAAGCCATTAAAAATTAAGTTTGTCCATCGCAAAGAGGCTTCTTCCTCCAATGCTCTGGACACTTGAGGAGGAAGGAGACGCCTGCTAAACAGATAAAGCTTCTCCTTCTCCAGTTTCTGTTACAGCCAGCTCCACCCAGTGACCCTCCTTAACGGATGGCTATTTATTTGCTTACACAGCTTTCCAATGGCCTAGTCAGCCTGTAAAGGTCAATAACCACGCAACACCTGTCTCAGTCAACACTAATTGGAACAAAGTCTGCTTCTTTGTTTTGGGACAACAAGGGACACAATTATTTTACCCGCTGCACCTCACCTCATGTTCTTCATCTGCACGCATACACACACACACACACACACAGCTTGTCTGCTTGTGTGCAGTATTTATGGCGAGATGAGGTGGGTAGACACATGGGAACCCGACACCACATTTACTGCCAATTGCTGTGGAATGATGAAGTGGCCCATTTGGTTCATGTACACTATTTGTCCGAAGGCAGGCTTTGTTCTGCGGGCCTCCAGATCCATCATGTGCAGCTTGTCAGCGGGACATCCTTACACCTCCACTCACGGTGGCACATACGATCATATTTATCAGCGACGACCACCTGTAATGATCCAAAAACTAGATCATTTGATTTTCATTTCACCTTTTATTACACCAGGTTTAGTTCTGTTAAGGTCTTTTTTGCAAAGATGTCCCAGCCAAGGCAACAGCATGAATGCAACAAAATGAAAAGTGTAATTTACCAAATAGTCTTTTTTTTTTTTTACATGTAATATTTGTGTTTGCTAAAACTTAAGAACAGTGGGATAACGACATATAGACTGAACCAAAACTATATACATTTAAGATGATAAAATATGACTATTGTATAGATATTTATGCTGTATATAAATCATCTAAGAAGCCAACATCTTTATGTGTCCAGTTATCTGTTTTCAATTCAAGTCCAGTTGAAACTGGACAGTATGTCAGACTGAAGGACGAAAAGTTAGATTTATTCAACGATATAGAAAAATTAGTGCCATTAAGTTTTGTATCGTCCCTTTAACTGGAAAATACTTAAAATGGAAATAGATTTTTTTAAAGCATGGACATTGCAGACGGACTGAATTGACCATTCACATATGCAAGTACAGATTATGATGTCAGATGGTTTTGTGTAGTTGTTGCTGTAAGATGTATTATTGTAGTTTTGTAATTCTGTTTCGGATGGTGCAAATGTTTGGCGTGACATGGAAATAACTCCTAAATAATAAACTAACTGTAAGGTTATTTTACACCCATTTTGAAGTTATATTTGCTACAGACAGAAATGCTTTAATGTTCTTATAACAACATTCATTATATGTCCAATAACAAGAAACTAGTAAACAAGCCTCAAGATAAAATGATGAATGAACTTCCTGCATTTAAAAAGAAGCAGTGTTAGCAAACACGTTTCTAAATTTTAGTGACAAGTTGTAAATTCTGAGACTAAATTTCCGGATTAATCACTCGGCAAAGAAGCATTCTCCACGGAAAATCATTTAGACTCGTATTAGTATTATTTTTTGATAAAAGGAGATAATTACACCTGTTTCTGGTGCTGTGTCTCGGGTCTCTCTTATGCTTATTTTCCTTGACCTAATTTGTGTTTGAAACTGTTTTTCTCTGGCAGAAAAGAACATGTCAGGACACAAAACAAGTAAAACATCTGTTGGGTTGGAGATTTATTAGCAGTGGAGTCCACCAGTAAATGTCACAAAAAAAAAAAAAAAAAAAAAAAAAAATCCACAATCATGTATTATTGTCATTAGTAATGTGTTACAGAATCAGCCCGTTGAGGCGCTTCGCTGTACTGCGATGTGTCAGCGGCACTGAAATGTTTTGTTTTCCAGTCTTTCCTTGTCACTAACCTTTTTTTTTTTTTTGTCAAGCAACCAACAGCAGCAAACTATGTAATGACGTCTAAATCAACAGGACTCACCGACTGCAGTTGTTTTAACTTTTGCCTGCTTCTGGTTTTACTGCCAGAAACTGCCAGATTTTGGCTCTCGTCTTCCCTCTACCGAGGCCTAAAATCCGCACCAAATGTTTCACATTACCCAGTGTGAAAACCCTCCTATTCCTGAGATTCTTTTTTAAGTCCATACATCCGTGGAAACTTGATATTTCATATTTCATTCTGGTTTGTAGATGTCATTGCAAGTGGACGCCGGTTCACATGCAACCGCCCGACCGCTTCCTTTGATCAGCCTGACCACGACTAATTGTGGACGGAGAACAAATGAAAGAAATATCGGGAGATTTCATGGGAATTGCCACTATGGCCCGAGCTGCCCGGCGCTTGCTATAAGCAGTTAAAATAGCCAGTGAGCACTTGGAGAATTAGCCTGTTTCCTCTTAAGGTTACACAAAGATAATTTTGCTGAAAAGCCCTTCATGCTGTGGCGTTGGGACGTGCTTGTGGCTTAGAGGAGCGCTGGGATTTAAAGTTTTCATCGTCTCACTGAAGCCATTACTCTCTTCCTTTTTTTTTTTTTTTCTTCTTCAGCGCACATAAACAGCACATGGAAACATAACATTTACACTGTACTCCTTTAAAAATGTTTAACAGTGTGAGCACAAGTCATCCCTACGCCAAATTGACCTATTTCATGTGTCCTCTTTGAGTCTGTAATAAATTGCATCTTGAAACTTAATACCGCAACCACAAAATCCCCATATGTACTTAAAAGGTATTCACAATAGAGAGCAGAATTGTTCTGGCAAACAAAATTCATTCCACGGACAAAGTATCAAGGGAAAGATGGTTAAAAAAAAAAGAAAAAAGAAATTTAAAGCAGCATAAATGTTCCAAATGTTTAAGAGTGGCCAGGGAATCCCGAGGGGCTCGTTCGGTATCGGTCTTTGTTCCTTGTACAGGATGTAACTTTGCAAGCTGGTTTTCATTCAATCTCAAGCTCTTGACAAACCCACAGAGCGGTTCACTCTCTTAACAGCTATCTCAGCTCGGATTTGCATGCAACAAAGCGTCTTTCTTTTCTTTTTCGAGACACAAACAATTTCCACCCGCTGTTTTTTTTTTTTTTTTTTTTTTGCTGCACAAACATGTCAAAAAGTTAAGGTATGTATCCGTCCAAGTAGGATGTTGACCTGTGCGGCTTCAGGGAGCATTTGTAAAAAGGCGGCAGATTTTCCGGTTAGGAGGGCAGGTTAGCCACGGTCTCAGCAGCAGGTGACTGGAATGAGGTCATGATATGGTCATGGGAGGGGGGACAGCAGGCCTATGTATGTGTGTGTGTGTGTGTGTGTGTGTGTGTGCGCTGAAACCTTCGAACAACTGCTGTGAGGGAGGTGAAACACATCAAGAGGCCGGGCTACACTGTTTTTCTCTCTCTCTCTCTCTCTCTCTTTCCTCTCAGCTCAAGGTGTCGTTTCACACTGCCGATCCCTTCTGCTGTGGAATCCTCAAAATGACAGCAGCGGATTGATTTGCTTATCCATGAAAGAGATGGACGGCTACTACGAGCCCCAGGAGATAACAGGGCAGAGGACCACAGCACACACCGTGGAGAAAGACTCTGAACCACCTGTGTTGCATTTAGACCACTTTGTCTTATGTCTTGACTTTCTCTGGTTGGTAATTTGCAGAACATCATGGTTCCTTAATTCAGTGACATTTCCCCTCCATTACTTACTAACATGAAACAGCAATCCTTCACCTTTATAACGATTTCATAACACGCTCTGAATGCTTGTGGTGCATCATCATTTGAAATCAACATTTCGAGATCAAAATATGCTGTAAGTGGTTGTTAGGGTGTGTCACCCTGCAAAAAAAATAAAAATAAATAGTTAAACTGTATCTTTAGTTTTTACTCTATTACTTATTTTGATAACCTTGAAGCTTCGAAGGCATTATAAGTCTATATTTCTGCAAGATACTGCTTTCATAGTCTCCAGATTTTGTGTATTTGCTTGCTTAGTCTTAGAGAGTCAACAAGTCCCGTTTCAAAGGCCAAGAAATGCGGTCTCCTCCTGGCCATATGTTGTGGAAAGCGAATCATCTGCAGCACTCAGTGTCCCACTGTGCACTGTGCACTTTTTCAATGGAGCGTTCAGGTGCTCCTTGTAAACTCGTAAATTAAAAAAATATCAGGTGGTCATCAATCAGGCAACGGTGAATGCATAACATGATCCGAAGCGACGGGGAAAAAAGCAGAAAGTAGCTTTTCGAAATAAACAGAATGAGGTCTTCTAAATCGAATAATTGCTGCATGATACATACTTCCAATTCTTTGACACTCATTTTTGAGACTAATTTTGTAAAAACTTCAAGATACAGATTTAGATTTGATACCCCCGTGTGTTTCTGTGTGTTTTCTGGATATACATGTAAAGCTCAGGGTGGGAGGGAACTTTATGTACGAGGTCAATCAAGACATTTACCATTAATCTACTATCAACACAGCTGGTTCTCTCTTGATCGACCAGTTGACTAATTGTTTTACCTCTAGTTTTATATACCTTCATCTAATGCTGTAACACTGTGCTACCATTAACTTCATTCATTTTTATTTGTTTGTTTTATTGTTGTTTTTTTTTACAAGTGCTACATGTGGTTTTGATATTGACGCTGTCATATGTTGCTAATTTTCTCTTTACATTTAGAAAAAAAAAAAAACCAAACTGAAGAAACAAACACTTCATTTACAATTTTCAGTTTGCTTCCTACACTCCCCCCCTGCGTTCCCCCGCCAAAACCGTTTGATTGACAGATGTTTCTGGAAAGTGCACAGAGCAAACACTTTCTGATGTCATTAAAAATTTAAGCTACAAAAATCTTGTAAATGAAAGAAAAACATCTGCATGGAAGCGCGAAGCAAAATTCGACTTTCAAAAACCTATAAAATACGTATATTTCTAAGATTACAAGCTTATCAGAGGTAATTATTATTAAGTGCTCTTCCAGATACGCCGTTTTTCCTCCATGATTCTATCCAAAATAAAAAAAAAAGCAACACACTTTTCCATTGCATAAATGATCACATCTCGACCTCATCCATCTTGTGTCAGTTGTTCGGTGTTCTCTGCGAATACACTTCTGTTATCTGTTGCCTGGAACCACACGTTGTACGGCAGCAGTTCAGGCCACTCGCTGACTTTGCTGGGCATCCAGTGAGCTTGGCATGTTTTGGCAAGTTTTCTGCAAGATATTGTGTTCAGTGAGGTATCGCTTTTCACTGTTTTACTTCCCATCCCATTTGCTGTGCAGCGAGGGCGACAAAGAGACATAAATCTCCTGAACTACCTGTTTGATAGTCGGCCAGAGGCATCTGTTCACCATTGCCGGGCTGAGGAGGGAAACTAGTGGTGGACTGGATCTCGGTTGAGCTCATAATGAGGTTTTAAACAAACCCTGGCTTCTTAAAGAGCGAAAAGAGGAAGGAGTGTAATTATTGAGAAGTCTTTTTTGAATTCTCAGTGGCTTCATAATGCAACCTGTTATCCGATATGATTCATAGAGTGTGTTGAGAAAGATTAGTGAGTGTGAAATTTTCTCCGCTTGGCGTTCTTGGCCTTTACATCCGACAAGATGAATGAGCTTGATGAGTTCTTCAGTTTCCATCTCAGTCTCCTCGCATTTGGCCTTCACGCTTTCTCTCCCTCGCAGCGGAGCCACTTTACGGGAGTCATGTGAAATGCCGCCATCAAAGAATGACTTTGTTAGGATATTATGAGCCGATGTGAAGTAAGAGAGGGGGGAGGGTAGGGGGGAAGAGAGAGAAAAGAAAGAAAACATTGGTAATGGATCATAAATTACTCTTTTTACGGAACGATGCGATTTGATCTGGGTGTCAGTTCTTCTGAACTGATCGGAGCGAGCAGAGCCAGTAGGTTTCCTCAAGCTGTTTGTGCTCCAGACGAGGTTGAGAGTGAGAGGAAGGAGGACAGTTAGGCCTAAACAATTAGTCTCCACGGACCGATGGGGCTGCGTCGTGCCAAAGCCCGGCAGAAATGAGAAACTCAGATGTTCTCTCAGACCAAACGTCAAATCAGATTGACTCATTTATGGATCTGGTTCAAATGTGTATCTCTGTCTGGGAAGAGACTATAAAAGAAGTCCCTCCTGTACCAAGTATCTAATGGTATCTAACAGAAAATGATTAGATGATTCACCACAAACTTAAAGAGGGAGAACAAGTTGATCCCAGAGAGCCAACCCACTGAGACTCTGCGAAACAAATACAGAAATATCAATTTAGTGGTGCCGTTTCTCTACTTCAAAATTACTGGTGGAAAAAAAAAAAGGACTTAAAGCTGCACCAATCAATATTGTTGTATGGAAAAAAAATGAAAATGTGTAATGCGAACGGGGTCACTCGTGGAAATACAGAAAATATCTCTAGTGTCTCTCAGCTCTCACATTTTTAGCATCTTTCAGCATCTTTCTTGTGGTTTTTTTATGATTCACAAGCGCTCTCATCAACTGTTTTCAAAGCAAAAAAAATCACTCCGCGCTACCTTCCCAGCTCCAAATGATGAGAGATAAAGTTGGCGTGTATAACACAGTGGAGAATTTAGCGGCTAAAGAGTTGTCGGAGACCGATGAACGCTAATGCTGCTGCATAACAACAACAGCAGGTTGTTGTGCTGCCCCCAAGTGGCCGCAGGTTTAAATACAAGTAAAATAGTTGCTTATTTAAAATTTCATGGAGGTATTTTCGAAGAATTTAGTCCAAATAATTGTAAATGGCTGAGAAAGTTCCTTCTTCAAGGAAATTCACTCAAGGTCCACTTACTTGCTTTATGCAGGGCTTTCATCTCACAGTCTCCCCACACCAAAGACCAGCTTAGTCGGTTTAAGGTTTTATGGGTAAAAATTTGTACACAACTCCAAACCAGTATCCAAACCACAATGCCCAATCTTACACTGTAACTTTTAATTTCTCATTAAAAACCAAGTAAATATTCTAATTTAAGTGGAATCTAATATGTTGCATAACAAGTTTATTCGTAAACTCTTTAAATAACATGGCCGCTTCTTATAAACTTGGCAGATTTATTCAATTGCAGAAGAAGGAGCTGAAGCCAATTTCCCACTTTTGAAACATCAAACTTGCTGACAGTCCTGTGTAATTTCCTGCCAGCACATTTTTATGTTGTGGAGTTTTGATACACTGAAGGAAAGTAATGTGTCCTCCTTGTGTTAAACACCTGACTTGGATATTTTGGAGTTTACATTTATCTTCTTACTTGTCAAACCCAGGCAGGGTCAATTCCCAAATTTTGCCAAGAAGGTTTCAACTATGAGTGAAAATGCCAAAGTGTTTCTTATCCGGACAGGTTTATCACCAAATCTTTAACCCTATAGTTAACATGCTTCACCTTAACATTTATACAAATAGCTTCTTTTCTTGCTTGCTGAGAAGCTCGTCTCTTATGTTTCTCATGTGACAAACAGGTGAAAAAGCCGTACTGGCTCCACCGCGTTGTCACTTAATCCTAGTTGAAAGGGAGGAATGCATTTCCGTATCATCAGCGTCCACATTTAAATGATCATTTTCTGAGTCGATGCTCATTTTTCAAAAAAAAAAAAAAAAAAGTTACAAAATGTTCGTTGTAGCGAAACCCACCACGAGGAGGGTTTCATATCCCCCTGAAGTGAGGAACAAAACATCAGACGGCTCGAGAAGAGTCTCAGCAAGTGCAGCAGCCGCATACCACATTTTAACAAGTATCTTACCACACTCACGCTGTAACCAAGTCAAACCATATGGACTGAAGGGAGGGGTGGGGTCTGTTGGTGTATGTGTGTGTGTGTGTGTGTGTCGAGGGGGGTGGGGGGGAAACAGAGGCGTCCCATCTCAGGATCAAGCCATAAGTCATGTTGAAATACCTCAGAGAACAACAACATGTGGACAATTACTGTCCTTGAGGTGGAAAACAAAAAAAAAAGATAGTCATCTAACAGAGAGATAACAGCACTTTACTTTATTGAAGTAACCATAAAAAGCAAAGTCTTATAATTAACTCAAATGTTTTGCATGTAAAGCATCATTATATAATTTTATCTTGGTGATTAACTGCTTAAAATGTTCATGTTAATGTATCTTGTTTCTCCCCCCGAAACAGTAGATATATATATTTTTTTAATATGTACAACAGAAATTAATAAAACTTGTCCGTACCAATAAATGCTATGCCACATATCTATAAATATGTTTGATAAGGTACGAGAAAGGTATAGTGCAGAAAACCTATTCATAAGAGCAAAAAATAAATAAATTTTTATGACATGTCCAAGCTAATCTTAATCTTAACTAAAATTGGTTTCATAACAAATAACACTACTACTACACGCTGTATAAAACGCGACTGGGGACTCCTCGGATCCAGTTCTACTTGCCAGCACGTCAGAGCTCATTACTGCTGGAAGAAAAGACGCAGAGAAAGTTTATTTGAGATTTCCTCAAGTCAATATTGAATTGATTTATTTATGTGTGTTTCTTCAACGTATTTCATTGTCAAACACACACATCGAAGCAGACCGTACATGCACATCCACCTCGGCATATGAAGTCATTCCAGCAGTCTTTTGCACTTTTTTACACTCCCCGTACGTAAACATACAGTGGTAACAGTCTGACCGGCGTCTCTTGGCCTTGCCCTGGCATATAAAAAGGAGCCAGAAACCTTGTTTGAGGTGTGTGCAGCCGATGTAGAAGCAACTTCTGTATAGTTCAATTACGTCAGATATGGACTTAGAGGACGGGTTCACAATTTTTCAAACAACAATCGAAGAATCGGAACAAAAAGAAGGATTTTTGGCACTTGATGTGACTAATTTGGACAGCTGAAGCTCCATATTAACTTTTAAATCCATTTTTGCTCAGAACAAAGACTATGGATTTGGTCCCCCATACATTTGAAAGTGATCTTTTAATAGCAAGTATGAACAGGAGGGATGAATAAGGCAAGAAAAACCTGTTTCACTGTTTATTTGGGCGCCTGACTGTCAGCTAGGCAAATTTATGAAATGGAAAAACTATGCAAACACTTCATCAAGACAATATTTTGCATAATTACTGATGCTACTGTTGATGAAAAGGTGCGAATATCCAGTATTATTAATGATGCGTGCAGCAGTTTCCCCCCCGTTTTTTTTTAAGGAACATAAATCAAGAAAACCTGACTTTAAATAGTTTAAAAGTGATGTCAGATTAAATGCTAATCCGCTGTGAAATATTGTGGGGAAGAAGAGGGTTCTCGTATCGCTTATGAAGATAAAGAATTAGTTTTTCCTGCGTGATGGCGAGCGGGGTCCGGTTGAAAAATTGCGCCTCTGATGACAGGCCCCAGTTAAAAGTATCTGTGGCAGTGAGTAAAAAATGACCTCGCTTTTTTAAAATTGCCCAAACATTCCTCCTACAGAGACATGCAAAACGTTTTAGTTCTACACAGCATGCGCACGTAATGGTCAGCCACCTGGCTCTGCTTTTTTTTTATGTGGGAATTTCAGACTAATTCAGCCTGGAATGTCAGATGTGTTCTCAAGATGATGCACCTGATACTAAAAAGCACTTCACAAGAGCTCCAATACAAGACGGATCGCTCCCTGGAGAGTGTTGCTCTTCTTTCCATTGTAGAAGCTACAAACCTTTCTTTTTTTTTTTTTTTTTTTTCCACCAACAGATACGCTTTGCTGATACGCACTTGACAGCCTCCCATCATATCATTTAAATTTCTGTAAGAGATATTTCTGTAAGAGGAGACCTGGTCAGGAAGAATCACACATTATCTGAGAACATGCATGAGCTACAAAACACACGGCAGCACATACACACACACACACACGAAGAAAAAAACCCTCTCTTCTGATGCATGCTTTCTTTTTTGGACCCTGAAGATGATGGGCTGAGACATCAGCAGGCCTGAGCTCAGTGGGGGAGCGGGTTATGTAGTGGGGGTCTGGAGGGGAAGTGGAGGTCTTGGCAGCAACTTCAGAGAAGATGGGACACCTCAGGATCAGGTCGATTAGCTCTTGCGTGCCCGTGTCCAGGTTTATGGTGGCTTTTCACTGGAACATAACCTCTTTGTTGGACGGGGACGGGAGGGATGAGGCAGGTGTTTTCTCCCCCCTTTTCCTTTTCCCCCTCATCACCAGGTCGTGTAACTCGATGAGGCCCCGGGACAGACAGACACGCGGTTGAAGAAGAAGAAGAGCCACCGGACCTTAAACTCTCACCTCCCTGCTTCGAACAGGCCAGAAACGTTTCGTAGATTCAGGTGCGAGAGCCTCACTCGCCTCCTGCTCAACCTTTCACACCAGTGAAACAGAACAGAGCCTAACAATGCATCTCAACACCACCAGGTTACTACTATGGGAAGTCCTGGAACAAATAACGAGGTATATCATAGCCATATGTTTGTTCTGCTCTTGAGCAAGGCTGGATTACCAAGCGATTACTGTGTAAAATGGGAACCAGGGGGTTGGTTTGACACATCAATGTTGTGTTTTGTCTACAGGAGGGATGTGGAAGAACAAGAATTATCCTTAAAATTAAACCAGCAAATAACAATTTCAACGTTTTTGACGATGACTTCTCGCATCATATTCAGATTAAACTCACAATCCGAGACATAAATGAGACATTTATTCTCTTCTTTTGGAGTCAGCACATTTGTGTTGTATAAGCTGGTTTTGCAGGTGAAAACAAAACAAAACATCAAGGCGCCTGTTAAAACTCGGGTAAAGTTTTTTAACTTAAGATGTGTTTTTGAGATTTCATGATAAGACAAGTCACAACAGCTGATGCCCAGGGGGAGAATCTACGGTTTACAGCAGCATTAGAAACAGATTAGATAATGATGATAAAGGGATTAAAGCAGAGAAAAGGAAATAAAAACAAAACATGCATCAAAATGATATGAAAAGCAATACGCCAATACAAAATAAGAACAGAAGAATGAACAGTAAGAAGAAAAACATGTGCTCTAAGTGCATGAATGTAGTATTTGTGCAGAAAATGGTGCAGTTTCTGCACTTATTTCTTAGCAAAACCGGTCAAAAAAAAGTGAAATCCTTTACATACACTACACCGTTATTCCCGCTTCAACAGAAGTAACAGGATCACAGTAAAAGACAGAACACATTTAGCCCAGTTTTTAAGCGAGACGTCTTTATATTTCGACCCTCGAAGCGTCAAATGAAGGGCTCGTTCGGCGGGCTGGAGTCTGTACGGCAGCTTTAGTTAAAAAAGAGAACGTCGTTTGAAGGGTGGAACACAAAAGGAGTCAGTTAAATATGATTTATAGTCGACGCAAACAGCACTTCCAATCAGGGGTGTGAATGGGAGAAAAAGGTGGCACGCATTTTGAACACACATGTTCCGAGAGAGGATGTGAGATCGAGTGTAGAAAAAAAAGTCCATCGACTTGGCCTCGCCGCCTGCTGTGTGACTGATAGTTTGGTATTTCTACACGTGAAAGACGAACACTTTATTGATGTGTTGGGCCTGTTTCGCTCTCCTCTGGCGGTGGGGAGACTGTGCCATGTGTAGAGTTGCTCACGCCTCGCTCACCATATGGCCACCCAAATGGAGTTAAAGGAAGCTTTTAGGGTTTTTTTTTTTTTTTTTTTTTTCCTCCCTTCTGCAAATGCCAAACTCATTCTGCAGTGAGGAGTTAAGGGAGATCAGTGCTGGATGGTGACAAAAAAAACTGACGTGACGGGACAAATATAGAATTTCAACGAAGATAACAGGTTTTTTTTCTTCAGATGAATAGTGCTTTGTTTTCTGTTGTTGTTGTTTTTTTTTTTTACATAAAGGCTCACTTGTACTTTTTTTTTTTTTGTGCAGTCCAGGTATTACAGGTAGAGGCGTGTGTTTCAACTGTGCTACCGGTCATTAAAAGGATAACTGACTAAAGGGCAAAGGTCAAGCAAAGGGTTACTTCAAGAGAGCCTGAGGGGTGTTTCTCTGCTCTTCGCTTTTTTGCATAAAGGATCTCTGCATAAGAAGATAAGCACCACTGGTTTCTGTAACTATTTGCATAAATACCTTTATCAGTTGTTTTTTTTTTTTAATCTCTACTACTGTCACTGAAGGCAATAATAGAAAAACAATAGAAATGAGCGTTGAAATGCACATTAAACTTAACTGCTGCTTCTATTTAGCATTAATAAGCAGTATATAAATATTTATAACAAACTATAATGTACTTTCACACTGACAAAAGGACATTTCTAAGTGTTTATTAATGTACACTACTTATCAACCATAACTTGTCCTATGAAGACATATGTGTTTTACTATATTGTCATTCATTATCTGTGTCAGTATAGGATGTTTCACAGGAGGATTTATAGTTATTGACAGCTACATTAATAATTAAGTGTGTTATAAACCATTTATAAAATCTTTATATACCGCTCAGAAATGCTAAGTAGGCTGAGTTAAAGTAAAGCGCCACCATAAGTTTTGGAACGGACGAATAACTGATGAAAACTGGTGTGTCAGATCAGAAAATATAACTCCTGTACTTGTCTTCTATACGTCTGTTATCAGGGTTGCTCCTATCAGTGTGTCAGCCCTAGGCAAGATTTTGACTCTTATAATAATTCACTTTCAAGAAACACTTCATCTCGCAGTGCCTCTGTGATATTTTGCACCCCGGGCAACCACCTGTGTGGCCTCTGCAGTAGACTGAGTGTACGGAGAGCCACTGAAAACTGGAGTCAAATTCCTTTTGTCTTCCCCACCTTGTCTGTGGATGTCAGACGCGAGTCCATTGATTCCTACTGAAGCTAAATCACAAATATACATTTTTAGCTCAACACTGTTAGTTTTAGCAGTGTAGTGTTGGGGACCACAGTGTTTTCAGTTTTCAGTTTGGTGCTCTAGTTTGATGAACTTATAGCAGCACGACACCGTTTGTGACATTTACTCTGAATCAACTAGAGCACTTGTGTCTATAAAAAGGAGAGAACATGACAGCAAGTGCAACAGTTTGTCTCATCAAAATGCTTTTAATGGATTTTAGGCATCCGTTAAACTCTAATACGCAAAGGAAAAAGCTAAATCAGACACTTGCTATGTTGTTTTTATGGGATTTGTTGAGAATAAGAAGAATTCAAAACATCACCGGATGTCTTTAAATGATGTTCCCATTTAATCTGATGTCATAAATGAATTGTATTTCACCAAACTGACAAACAAACGGTGTGAAACAAAGCTGACAAACGTCTGACCTGTACTCCTGTTCTCCTTAATGACTGCTACGAGCCTCCTTTTTTTTTTTTTTTATTTCTCTGCGAATTGTTTAAAGATGACATCTTTATTTTGGATTTCATGCTAGAAATGTTGCATCCATAGATAATCTTTTTTTTTTTCTTGTGAACCTGCTGAACTAAAGTAAAGAAGTCAGAACTTAAGTCAACTTTGTGCTACTACGGGCATGCAGGTATTTGGATTTTGAATGATAGACGATCATCATAAACCACCACCAAGGCAGATATGATTGAGGTGACAAGAAGAATGGTCGACTGTGACCAGCGATGTGATAACAGTCCCAAACAAAAGGCCCGGCTCTGATAGAGGAGATAGCGGAGATGGAGCCATTTTTCGGGGAGAGATATGATGCTGTGTTTTACACGCTTACATGAGTAGAACAGTGTTAACATTTTGATGGACGACCACGATCTTTATCTGACTTGCAAACTATCCAAATGCCATCATCCTATCAATTTTAGCATGAACGATAAACTGGCTCGTTGATTCGCAGATGGGAAAATTCCCCCCGGTCAGGGTCTCCGCTTTGATCACGACCTCAGCAAGATGGCTCCTCAGATCTCAGATGTACAGCACCAACACCTGCGTCCATGTTGTTTGGCTATGCTCCATTGGCGGTCTATCAACACGAGTGCTGATAGACCGCCAAGGTCTGCCTGACCAACAAACTCGTGGGAAAAAACACCCAGGAGAGACACGGTCCATGTTGGGAAAATATAACTTTAGTAGGAGAGCAGTGAGGTAACATAAATAAAGATGTTTAGCTGATAATACATCAAGCTTGTCACAAGTGTCTGAAACCTTAACTTGAACATGAAAAGTCATTTTTAAGGGATGAAAAACATTTGGTGTTTCAAACAACATTTTATTTTGCGTTCATTTAATATTAAAAGCCTTTATTTTTAGATTTGTAGTCAGAAAGTTAAAACATGAAACCTTCAAACTCTTCATGAAAGTATCTCCCTCCTCTTCATCATAACCTGAACACACAAGTAAGCTGCAAAAAATCTGATCGAATTATTGCAGGAATGGAAAAATAACCATCAAGACTTTACTGAGATCAATTCATGTTATGAATATTACAAATAAAACTCTTATCACAACTTAGTGGCCGCTGAACAGAGATGCTGGAAGAAGAATAGAAACGTATCAACTGTAAATAATGAGCCATTTTACTGTAAAATGAATTCAAAGGTTTCATCTTTTTGTTTTGTGTGAGATATTTCATTTCTAAAGGTTAAAAAAAAAAACATATTCAATTGGTCAATCATCACTTTTTGCAGCAGGACTTTAGTCTTTAAAAGGAAAGAAACAACATCTCTCATCAGATTCAATTAAATTCAACTCAAATTCCATTTATATAGCACCATATTGTGCTTTTTCATAATAATAAGTAAACAAAAGAAGCAAATATGTGCTTATACACACATACATACAAACATCTATAAAAGCATAAATGAATTTACATCCACACACACACACATATATATATATATATATACATACATACAGTTCTGTGCACTATAGATGTTATCCGTAATGCTATAGCTTACCATCAGGGAGGCGTCTGATTGATCCCAAATGTATTCTGCAGCATGACAATGACCCCAAAACATCCAGCCAGAGTGATAAAGAACTACAAGAACAAGGAGTCCTGCAGACAGATGGTTTGTCCCCCTCACAGAGCCCTGATCTCTCATGGAGTCATCCTGGGAGATTAACATGAAGAGACCGAAGCAACTGAGACACCTAAATCCACAGAAGAAGAACTGCGGCAACTTCTCCAAGATGCAGGAAGAACCGAACTGCTTGAAAAACTGTGTGCAGGTGTAACGAGGAGAGAACTGTTGCTGTTTGAAAGGCAAAAACATGGTCACACCAAATATTAATTTAGGTTTCTTCTGTTTACTGCACTTTGTATGACGTTAACTGACAAGTGAAAACCTCCTCGTCCTCACTTTACTTTTATATACACATACATAAACTGCAAACATACACAGATCTACGAGTTAAGAAAATGCTTAATTGAATAAAAAGTTCTTGCTTTTTACCGTCTCCTTCTTTAGTTGTATAAATGCTAAATGTTACCTCTGCGGACACGGAGAAGATCGGCACCTTGTGACCTGAGAGATCTACTGGAGTTGGACACTATTTGTACAGGAAAACTCAGAGTTGTGTCTTGGATTGTGGGGACCCTTCGCTGTTTCAGGTGTATTATGTGGAGGCAGAATGTTGACAGTCCGTGTAGTGCATATTCTTATACTTCAGATATATTATGTGACGCCTGTGTGAGTCAACAATAAAGTAAATCTCTGCTCTTTCGATTCATTGTTTAGGAGACATTCTTTAAGAGAAAAAAGTCCAAATTCTCTTATTGCAGCATCTCAAATGTGAATATTGTCTGGTTATGACAGTAAACTGAATATCTTTGGGTGGTGAACTGTTGGGTCGGGACAAAACAAGACATATGAGTGAGTCATCTTGTGCTTTGGGAAACTGTGACATCACCATTTTCTGACATTTTATGGCCCAAAAAAACTGATTGAGTTATCGAGAAAATAAATAATGAATTAATCAGTAGTAAAAAAATAACCATTAGTTGCAGCTTCTGAATCTATTATCTATTATCTATCTATTTCAGCCCTAGCAGGATGGCTTACTTGTGGAATAAATGATCCATAATGTTCCAAAGTTGAACATTGTTTTATGTATAATCTTAAACTCATCATTTCTGGATTCTTATACTTTAAATAACTAAATTGGATGCGACTATGATTCCTTAAAAAAAGGAAAATTATTGTTATTGGTAGTTTTTTTTATGTAGATGATGAAAGGAGAAAACCAAACTTCTTTTGCTACTGACAAATACAGCAGATAACTATCATTACAGCGAGTAAAAAAAAGCAGTTTTTTTTTAATCCAATTGTAATTTTAAAACAACATAATTACGCCTGGCTGCTGAGAAAAGCATCAGGGGAGCATTTGTCAGGAGAGCGGTGCAGCTGCTGGAGCACTTGAATACTCAGGGAGTTTATGATCTCCCCCGTTCACCAAAGTGCTCGCTTCCCCAGGGGGTCATTACCGAGCTCCTGACTTCATATTGGTACTTAACATTACCAATAAAGAGGGGATCCAGTGTCATTAAACAGCACTGCTGATGCATAACCGTTTCTGAGGAGAGGGGGCTGCTGACGGACTCAAATCATCGGGGGGGTTAATCCAGGAAACGCAAAAGTTCGGCTGATGCACACCCTAACCCCTGCGTGTGTGCTTGTATCATATTTTGAGACGCTAGTTTATTTTACAGCTTATAAGAGATTAACACTTGAAAACACGAAGATACACAAAAGAAGAGGCTTGAGTCAGCCGTCCCGTCCCGTCGGCTGATCAAAGCGGCTGACTGTTGCAAAGAAACATCTCCGAGACCTCCGTCAACCTTTCAACATGTATCACTTTGTCTCGATTTGCATCACTTTTAAAATAACACCTGATCACATTTGCCTTCTGGGCTCATGAGCGTGACATATTGTTGTCTTTGGCTGTTGTTGTGCTTCGCGCCAGACAGTCAGTTGGATTTTGCAACTGCCAAGATGTAATCTCTCTCCTCTCTATATACGTGAAGGACGACTGCGAGACTCAGAGGCAAAGAAAATATTCCAGAGAAAATTCAAAGTATTGTGTTTTGCAAGGCTACACAATCTGAGCATCACTTAATGTTCAGTGTAGCATTCACTTATATTAAATGAAGTAAATCCGCTGTTTTTTAAAAATTCTTGGCAAGTTTCTCCTGGCTCAATATTTCCTGTACGTTTCCTCCTTCTTCTTTTTTTGTTTGAATGATATATACACTTGTTTATTCATTAAATAAAATCCACGCAGCGTAGATTTCACTTGTATTTATGCAACAGCTTTTTTTATAAAGGGTACCGTTTCTTTCATGAGAGATTCCTATTTGACATCAAACAAGTGGCAGCGGTTGCTGTTGTGGTCAAACGCTGCCAGTGTATTATGTAAATATGTATTCAAGCTTTTCAGGAATATGTGCGACGTGAGGCTCTCTGCTGCCGCTGCTGCCGACTGAGGGACGTGACTGCAGGGTTAGAGCTCACAGATCACAGGATGGAAACACTGCACAGCAAATAACTACACAATGGTGGAATAAGAACTGAGATTGTTATGTAGTAATAGGCCAACGTAGATAAATGCTTCAAGTGAAAACACTGTGTTTAACATTTTAACACAAGACAAAGCAAACAAGCAGCAGTGTGTACTCAACCATCAAAGTACTTATTAGGGTGAATGGACCCTGTCAGAGAGTTAAACTGGTCTTGGTGTGTTTGCATGTGCTACATGGTTGCTATCATGCAAAAATCTTTTGAAAATTAGCAAAGTTGGGGTGCAAAGTTATTGTCATGCTTTCATAACACCTGAAGGATTTCATGGGCCTCAAAAATCTGCTGAAATCTATTCGATTATGTCTAAAAGTCATTGATCTCTTGAGACTTTAATACATTTTTACCCCACAACAACACAGATTTTGAGCATCTACATTAAATCGTGGCTTTGGAATAGTGACTTTTAAAAAAAAAATCTTAACTCTAGGTCCACTTACTATCTTTTTATCCTCAGACTGATGCTCTTGTCTTGTCATCAGTAAATGGCGTTTGCTCAGAAATGAAACTTAGCAAAAGTTAAATCAGGAAGACCATCTTCATGCACCAACACCACCGGTGTCTGGACTCCATAGGTTGGGGTTAAATCCTAGACAGCTCATGGCATGATCTCTCCCTGAAAATGATGATGTCACATTGAGGTCTATGCCAAAGACTTATATATTTCTTCAAACTTCCTCATTGTGCTCACTACATTAAATAAATGTAATTACTCCTGATTGAACTGAGCTGATGAAGAACATAAGATACAGTTGGAAGTTTTGGAAAGTAGATAGAAATGAATCCTTAGTTAAGATTCTAGTGTTGAATTCAATAATCTGTATGATCTGCAGAGTGACTACAGCTGCTCTTAGATAAATGAACTGGAGTCAAACTGAAATGATTTCCCTTTAAAGCAAAAAAAAAAAAAGCCCCAAAAGATGGAAAAAAAAAACTCAAGAAAGTACCACTGAGTACAAGAGTTGAGGAACTTCTGCTTAACTGCTTGAAAATTATGAATATCGCATATATCAGCACAATCTCCCTGCTGTGTAACGTTGTACCACATGCCAAATTAAATCCAACATTAATTTACATTTCACATTATTACTCTTTTCTTGTTATTACTTCATATTGTTTATATAGCTTTTGGGGTTCATATAATATTTCAAAAAAATGGCCTGACCTTCATCATTTCTCACCTAAACTTGAGCAACTATATCCAATCTCTAATAGTATTCTCCTATTTTTGAGCTGTATTCTGATGAAATGTTTAATGTATATTTCTATTTTTCTCCATTTATCTTGATATGTATCTCATTATGAGTAAATTTGTGTATTTTGTACTGTAGGTGTGCATGGATGTACTCGTCCTCTGTAATATTAGAGATGGGATCTAACATTTATTGCACCTCATTATCTGTGGATATGAGTCTGAGTGAGTGCAAATGTATATTTATGTCTGATTTTGTAATTATAGTAACCTGTTGCCTGTTTTTGTACCTTTTTTTTGTGCATTTGTGTTAGAAAATGAGATGCTGTGTGTGGCTATTTAAAGACACACCTGATAGCAATCAAGTGCAGAGCAAATCTGATGAAACAACATGCAAAAGCATTTTATTTTCTTAAATGCAATCCCTCAATAAATCACATCCTTCCTGAGTATCCTGAGTAACCTGCGCTGGAATATATTTTTGACTTTCTATGATAATATTTCAGCTCAGGAATCACAAACTTAAACTGCAACACATGTGTCACATGACATTATAATTACCCATTTCTTCACTCCACAGGTGCAACCGTTCAAATATTGACTTCAAAGCAAAACCGTATTTTCCATAAGCGCAGAAACATTTGAGAGGTCGCTTCATTGAGCAATCTGCACCGATTCATCAACAATACAACATCTGTCACTGTCGAATAAAAGCGTTTCACATATCCATAATGTTGTTGATGCTGCACAGATCCACACACAGAGCGTGATTGATACCGTGTTTGTGCAGTAAAGTACACTGAACCCTGCTCTTGTGGCTTTGTGCTCAATTCCCCTGTAGCAAAATTCAGAGCAGGCTGGCACACGCTCAAAAATAAGATACAATATTGCAATTTAATAAAGATGCAGATATGTTTAAAAAAAAAAAAAAAGACTTCTCTGGGGCACCTCGCCCTGTAAAACAACAAGAAATAAACCAGCTCAAGTGTACCCATTCAACATCCTTGTTGACATGACAGCTTATTCTGTTGGCAAGCGAGTGAAAAGGGCCTGTTACATGCTTCTCTGACACTTTTCATTATCACCTGCACAAAAGCAACAGTGAAAGACGAGGAGGAGGAAAAGAAGGAGAGGGAGGAGGAGGAGGAGGAGAGGGAGGGGTGGGGTGAAGCTGACAGTATCCCCACGCTCATTCATCATAGCCAAAGGTATCTGCATCATGCATTAGAGTCAATAAAGCCTGGTGAAACTGGAGCTGATTTCTTGCTAAATTCCGCCATTAGTCACAGGCCCATATTTCAGGATTAGCCAATCCTAAAAGGGGTAATTGTTGCACAGGGAGGACTCTTAAGGCTATCTGAAGCAGTGAGCACTCAACGTTTTAAGAGTGTTTGTTTAGGTATGATTTTTCTTTTCTTTTTTCTTTTTTTTTTTTTTTAAAAGAAGTGGTGTCATTCTTTAGGATTGTCCAGCTGTAGGATTCCTGAGTTTGTGGTCCTTTGAGGTTTTAAGTGATCTTACTCAAGAGCACAAAAGAGAGACATCAGAGAAGCACCACATGGAAAGGCTACTGTATGTTTTAAAAAGTCTAATGGTTACATTCTGAAAGTATTCAATTGTCGCATGCACACTTTTTTTTTTCCTTCCTCTTTTTTTTCTCCCCCCCATAGCAGCGCTTAGCGTGGCGCGATCACATTTCTTCATCGAGGTGAGGCGCTCACAAGACAATATGACGCCGCGGAGTCACTTAAAAAAAAAACCCCGCTGATATTTGATAGAAGTCTTAATCGTTATTTTGGGGCAAAGCGGGACAATGGCGCCTGCAGGAATAGTGTCAGATTGAGTTCCTTTTTTTTTTTTTTGTGTGTGTGTGAGTGTGCAAAAACTCTAATACACGCATGTTAAATCGTTTGCAATTGAGGGAATTTTTCAGCACCGGGCTTTACCCACAAGAGAAACCGCTGAGAAATAAGCTATTATTTGCAACTCTATCCCGTTTGATTTCTCTCTGCAGTGAAAGGAAATAACTCCCATTGAGCTCTGTGAAACAAGTAAACCATAACATTTGGTCAGTCTCTGTCGTGCGGTTTCAGGGAAAACCAAAATATCCCATTCAGAACAGGCTTCCACAGGCTCACGGTGCACACTGAACTCCCGCTGAACTGGTTGTTAATGATTATAACCCTGATATATGCGGGTATATACGGTAAATGAGGGCACACTTAGGAAACCACAGGGGCCTTGTTATGCTTTTGCTATTTTCTTACAGCTTAAGGAGGTCCACCTGTTCCCCGTTAAGTCACACCATGTTACTGTTAACTCGGAATATTTTAGAAGCAACATGGAGAAACGCAAAATCGGTGCTGTCAGCGAGTCACTTCCAATCATTTTTTTTGGTCAAAGGTTTCATTAAAAAACGAGACGAAAAACATTAAGCCCCTCCGCTTTTACACACATTATAAACGCCAAACATTTTTAAGACTTTGTCCACTAACAGAACTGAAAGAACATGTTTTATTGTGGGACCAACTACACGTTTCATTACACTTGTAACTTTCTGATTCATGCATGTGAAGATCTAATGATAAAAGACGGCAGCGCCATAGAAAATCACTGAGGAGGTTTAGGATGAAAACATTTTTAGTGCTTTGACTGTTTCTGTGGAACATCCCATGTTGTTACACGAAGTGAAAAGCTTTCAACGCCGCTGAAAGGAAAAAAAATTGAAAACTAAAAACATCGTATTCACGGTCACTTAAAGCTGTATTGAGCATCCGGGGAGTATTTCCCCCCCAAACTATGGCCTGTATTAGCTTGTTTGTGCGTAGTCATATAAAAAGCTGCTTTGTGGTTCAATCAAACTCTTGTTTTTAACCTTTACAGAAAGAGAAAGGCGCCCTTAAATGTGTGTATGTCATCTCCTAAAACATGACAGTGCGGCTCGTCTGGAGTGAGAACAGAATCAGCGCACAGCTACACGGAGACGGATGTTTATGTCTAATAACAAACAGGAACTGATGCTCATATTCAGGTGTTTCTCTCTCTCTCTCTCTCTCTTTTTTTTACTTGGTATGAACACCAGAATAGAAAAAGTGCATTTACAAACCTGTCATGCTTAACTAAACTGATATCAAATGTCATCATGGTACAAAAGTATTCCAAGTGCTGTATTTTATACACTAAATGGCAAAACACATTATTATTATGGAAGTTAATCAGTCCGTCTACAGTTGATAACTTTGGAGTGAGGTTGGTTAGTTGTTATGCTGTTTCATAGTTTTCGATGCAGTTTGTCTGGATTTGTTTGTATCTGACTGGTGCATCTGCATTTTGAAAACAGAAACACTGACATTTTGTACATGTACATGCCTCTATAGCAAAGATAGATACATATAAAAAAACAGATATACATTCATTACATATACAGTAAGAACACAAAAAGACTAATACATAGCTGGTCTTGTGATTAGTTGCAATTCAAACTGCCATAGCGGAGGAGACAAAACTCAAACGACTTTTTCCATCTATGTGTTATGTATGCTGCTAATCTGTATTGCATGAATCCATTCTTGCTTTAAGACATTAACGTCCCCCCCATTACTCTCTTAAATATCTCCCATAAGTGCAGGAGCTTCTCCTGTATCACGTGTTACCATAAAGTCAGTTTTTTCACTTTTATCTGTCCTGGAAATCTTGATCAGTTGACCATAAAGGCTTAAATCTCCAAGATAATACACATAAGGAAGCCGAACAAAATGACACAAAAAGGGTACAACAAATACATGTCTGTCTATACAATGACTTAAATGTCCACAGCTGGGATGAAGGTAAGAAGTAGAGTCCGTGGCACCAAGGTCAAGGAAGGCCTAGGATGAAGGCTAAAAAAACTAAAATCACGGCGGATAGAAGTGAAATACAATACAGTAATAACACGATTAGTTCCCAGGTTGACTCTTCTCCCTTTTAATATGTTCAAAAGGTCATCAGATCTAAAGAAACGTACGGTGTCTATTGAGCAGAGTGAACTACAAACTATGTCATTTAGCCATTTTAAAGCACTTGTGATGCTCTGATATCTCAATTCAGTTTTCCCTGTGATATGAGAGCATACATAAAGCTACATGGAGATTAATACAAGGTACAAACAACATAAGTGCATAATCTTTATATGTCACTGAACAGACACTATTCTACCCTGAATACATACAGTTTCTATTTCCAAAACGGCAAAGGAAGAGATGGTGTTGAGCATTTGTGCAGAGTAAACTGCCTGATATGTCAGCACCTCGAGGATATGACATGAAGAACTCATTGAGTTGACACATTTTTGACATTAATGAATAAAACTGAATTTCAAGAGTTCCTCTAGCGTGTTCCAGTGCCAGTAGGCCACTGGGTTTTACCGACAGCGTTCACACATTTCACCTTCTTTCATCAACAGGTTTCTACTGGTCACATCATTATTCCCTCCTCTCTGCTTTGACTGCAAAGCGAATTCCTCTTGATGACTGCAGTGGGCCTGCTATGTTCTGGCACAGAGCCAGCCCTGTCTACATTTCACTGATGGACTCGCACAGCAATTTGCCTGAACAAACTTATCCCAGCTGTACGGCTAAACCTCTGGAAAACGCATCACTGTGACAATTTCAGGCATGTTTGGCTTTTCAAATGGATTTTCAGAGATGTTCCTTCCTGTAACTTGTGTTATTTGAGTCAGATTAAAAATAGAATCAAACTGACTTATGTCAGCACACCTCTCAAAGATGGCATTTAGTTCATGTGTGAGTGTTTTCTTCTCAGACAAGTAACTCCGAGTTCAGCGGAAAACTGTCAAGCGGTGAATGGCAGAGTAATACAGGCTTTGAATGTATTACAAATGACACCATCATAAATAACTTTTCCATAAGATGGAACAGACGGTTTTGCTTTTGAAGGTTTTTTTTTTTTTTTTTTTGAAAGTTTGATGCTGTGTCTCTCTGGATATATAGTTATAAAATGGTCAAAACTTTAAAAAAACATATCCACACATGTCTGATGGACAATATTTAAAGCCCTGGCATTGCAGGGTGCACCAAAAGACAAATACAGACCACATCATGAGAACTATTTCATTAAAAATTCAATCTTCACTGTATACCCTTTAAAAAAATAATCATGTTTGGCAGCTAAAATTGGGACCACTGCCATGTGAAGAAATATTAAAAAGAAATAAAAAAAAGTCTGAATCTGAATCAGCATAAGTCCTTACCTGAGGGACCAGACTGCTCACTGACCCGAAGGCCCTTTTATGCCAAATTCCTGATAGTTCAAACAACTTCCCGTTGGACTGAGAGCCCGAAACCAAACACCCATTATTCTGAAAATACACACTTTAGAGTTCAGTGACATCTGAACTACAACATCAGCTCCTTCTAAAAGATAATTTATGATTCCTTACGACGCATTAACAGACACTAACTCATTCGGCGAACATTTAACATAATTCGGTATTAATTTTGGCTCCATGTAAAGTGAATAAACGTGATATTTCCTAGATAATGCTCATCTGTCTTAAAGGTCACAGTTCACCCATGTTTATAACTCCTGATTTATTAAATCAGAGTTCTACCAAGTGAAACATGATGTCAAATTTAGCAGAAGACCTCAGTAATATATAAAAAAGTCTGTTTTGTCAGGTAATTAACATCCGTGTCTGATAACCAGGTGTTCTTTTGCCCCTAATACCTTAATATCTTAGTATATTTTGACATGCTTGTTCAAAAATAATGATATTTTATGGTGTGACTACACTGTGGTTATATTTAAGCACAAAAAATGCTTGGTTAGGGTTAGGAAAAGATCATAGTTTGGGCTAAAATGATCTCTTGCACATCAAAATACATTAAGGGTAAGAGAATGGGCCATCGGACCAACAGCATGGCACCCTGACCTGCTGGTGTCTGCTAAGGTTAGCTTTGTACCTGCAGTGCTTACTGCAGTATAGGGCGACATAGTAAAGGATATGATATGAAAAAAAGATGCTTACAGTCAGAGTACAGAAGTGGAGATAGATCCCAAGATGTTTTTCATAAAACTGTCGGCTGTTTTCTGAATCATACGTCTGAATGTAAGCTGACTCTCACCCTGATCCCTATGTGGCTATTTATGATTTGGTGATGTGAAGACAGAAGGCAGATTTGAAGACTGAATTTGAAAACCAAAATTTGACCTTAGTGTACTTAAAGGGGACATATTGTGCTTTTTTTTTTTAAACTTTGTTATTTTTATACTGTTATAATGTCAGGTGTTTATGTTAAACATGGTCAAAAGTCCAAAACTTGAGGTGAACTTATGTAAAAATGCAACCTGCAAGTCAAAACCCAGGGCTTCACCCTACTCTGCACACTCCATTTGCAACTTCACCTCTACTTCCTCCTCATGATGATGTCAGACTGTTCATGCATGTCGACAAACAGCCAGCTAATCCGTAGACTTTGTTGCTACGGTCGTTCACTCACATTTCAGATCGGATTCGGGCGTGAACACGTACAAATGTTTTGAGAAGTTTATATTTTGACTAAAGAAGAAAAACAACAACAAAAAAAGTGGAATACTACTACCTCTTTTTGTTTGCGTACCCTCCGGAGTCGCCGAAAGTCTTCCGAGATGCAGCCTCTGAAAGCCGGCCAATCAGAAGAGAGTGAGCTCATCAGGAGGGGGGGGCTTTCAAGAGACTAAACTAAAACGGCCTGTTTCAGATGGAGGCTGAACTGAGGGGCTGCATAAACGGCCAGTAAAAGATAAATAAGGAGTTTTTCTGAACTGTAAATCATGCAACGTTTTTCCGTTGGAGCCCAGGAATATAAATATAGACTTGGAAACGTGCATGAAACGTCCCTTTTAAGACCCTATGGTGCAACATTCATCAAGACTCTGGCATTAGTGTGGGAATGTAATTTGTGGTTTTCTGTAAAAAACCACAAGTTATTGTATCAGACACTCCAAAGAGCAACAGTCGTCTATTTGATTTCAGTTTTACGTCTTGAAAAGGGTCAATGTTTGGCAATGTATTTTTTAAATATTGATGTTAAGCTTTTGGTTTTCATTAAAAAAAATAAAATCTCGAAACGGTCCGCTTTTAAACAAAATATGCCATTTGTTGTCTTACAAATTAAGCTTTAATTAACTTGATGTAGGTCGACATTGTGTGGTTTCTGCATAATGTTGAGAGTAAATCTGATGGGTGCTGGGTGAGTGCACCCATGAGAAGCAGTAAAAGCTCTGCTCCACCCCATCCGTTACGTGATCACCCAAACCAGAGTTTGCATATTTCGTATTTGTGTACTGGTTAAAAGAATTCTTCCGAATGTCAGCGTCCTGATGATGTTTTTGGCAATTAAAATCCATTTAATTTAACATATATATACTAAATAATAATAGAAAAAGTAAATATGTATAGATATGTCATGAATTATGATCCATCCTTAACTTTAATCAAGTGATTATTGTAATTATGTTGTCAAAGTAGACATTTTAACCCTAATCGTGACCTTTCCCTAAACCTATAAGCAAATTGTTTTTGTGCTTGAACCAAACCAAACCTTAATCATAATTGTGTAAGATTAGAAAAGTAATAATAGACAGACAAAGTGTATCAACTCACATTTGGAAAGGTTACAGAGAGGAATTAGTGTGGATATGAACCGATCCCTGAACATCACTTGACTCCTCTCAGATCATCCTGTGAATCCTCTCCGTGCTTAATGCCATGACAAGACATGAGCCTGACAAATACGACCGGACAGCTTGTTTGTGGGCGACAACAAGTCATCACAAGATTCCAGCGCAGGGTGAAAAAGTTACCTACACATCTGCTCCGAGAGACGAGGGGAGGGGAAAAAGGCCTTTTGAGAACCGAGGCGTCGAAGGCCTTTAAGTGCAGCCCGGAGAATGGCGGTGGGATTTGTATTGTGAAAGGCTTTGAGAGGAGAGAGGTGGGGCATTTTGACAAGCTCTTTGTGAGCAGAGGAATCACATATTAATTGCAGCGCAAGGGCGGCTGCCATTGCTGTCAGTGGGCCTTCGTCAGCAGTGCCAGGTGAAATACCACAGGCTTGAATACAACAACTAAATACTTATCTCTGGTATTGTTCTCTGAAAGTGAGCGCTGAGTCCCGAGTCTAAAGATGAAGGCTGATTTATCTGAAGGCAATGACTTATCCTGTTTGTCAAAAATACATCTGTCGTTACCTCGGTAATGGGTTAAGCCCCGAAACCTGTCAAATGGCACAGGGTTGACAAAACATACATCATCTTCTACTTACACACTGTCGAATCTGATAAGAATGGTGTGGATTACCCACAAGTAATAACCTGTATAAATACCTAATACAATGTAACTCTGGGAGTTTAAGAATCACCACTTTTTTTGTCCTGTTTAGTTCACTTTATAATCCATATGGGGAATTTAGTTTAGTAACACAAAGACAGCCAGAGATACACCACAAATATGACAGAAATGATAAAAAATGCTGCAGATACAACGAAATAAAGTGACATTTGTGACAAATCTCCACTTTGTCTTTGATGTAACATATCTCACTTGGAGTTTCTAATAGTGAGAGATATTCCAACATGTAGAAATCACCACAGAAATGACCTCATCCAAAAGCAACGACAACGAAACACAGGCAGGCTTTTTCTTTGCACAGACAAATGGTACAATGTTTACAAAGGGGTGAGCGCCCGTGTGAAAGTATGCCGCACAATATACTGTATCCTTTTCTGTCAGGTCGGTCAAACAAAAGATGCCAAATATTTTCAAATATCCAGACTGATAATACACCGTCACTAAACCTGTGTTACAGGGGATCATCTCACAAAACCCATTTGTTAACTTTCAGAAAAGAATTCAACTCTCTTTGTGTCTTGTTTTGGCCACACCAAAGATCGAGCGGTTAAATCCTTTACTTAGTGTCTCTGTGTGAATTAGTGCATCCGATGATTATTCACAGCTTCTGAATGTGAAGTATGTCGCTGTGAATACTTTTTAAGATAATGTGAAAACAAACATCACAGGAACAAACCCTTTTTATTCAGAGTTCGGAGGCGTAATCAGAACACTGTGTTATTCAAGTCCAAACTCATATGAGGCTCACATGATCTGATGTTAAGCAGAGATGTCTTTCTGCAGGAGCTTCAAACAAATCCATTTTAACATTCGAATGATTAATGAACTAGTGATGTATAAAAGTATAAGGGCCCAGTGGTCTATATATACAGAGAGCAGCTTTTAAAGCATACATATTTAATACACAGACTCCAGCCTGGATCCAGACAAAATTTAATCTGGTCAGAGAACAAAATCTAACCTCGGCCTGACCCCGGACCTCTATCACTTCACCTCATCTGTGTTCATTCAGCTGGCTGCTAGTCGCCACAGCTAGCAACATTGTTGTTGAATGTTTGGTTGATAAAGTAAAAGTAGCTTTTTCAAAACTGAGCCGATACAGAAAAGAAAAGTCGGAGGGTGGAAAACTTGCATTTAAGGATGAGCGGACTGAGAACTATACGATAATTTTACCAGTGGGAAGTTCAAGACCTTTGCGCTTGATTTGCAGTGAAACAGTAGTCACTGTGAAGAGCTGAGAACCCCAAACCCCACGACGACGACCGAGCATGTTTGTTTTGAAAAAAAAAAAAACACAGAGGAACCATAAAATTACAAAACTGAACCAGCTGACGTCGTGATATCAAGACTCCAGCAGAATCATTATAAAATCAAACATTTTCAATAATGTATCCAGTGAAGAACTCATAACACTCACACCAGTGTCTCCATCTGGCCATCACACTTTTTTACACTCAAGATTGAAGTTGAGTTTTTTGTACTGAAATATCATCATGTGATGAGTCGTTACCGGACCTTTGACACACAGGAAATGTATTAATTGGACCTCTAAGACTTGTATTTGAGTGTCCTCGCTTTAAAACGTTTGCAAGGTTGAGGAGAAACCAAGAGTACAAGTCGGAGGAAGACATACAGTATCTTTAATTTTAAGGGAGGTAGGAAAAGTCGACACACTTGTGATAAAGACAAGCAGATGTCAAAAAAAAAAGAAAAAAAAAAGAAGTGCAAAGATGTCTTGAAAGTGTGTTTCAGCGAGAGCCAGAACTACTACGGATCCACCGAACATCTGGCTTTTGACACCTCACTTTCAAACCACTTAAAAGGTCAAACACAAGGAAAAGATTTTGACCTCACAGGTAAAAACAGGGACAGCCCCCCTATTTGAAATGTTAAAGTATCTATTTGAATCATGAATTCCTTCTGTAATGGCATTTTTGGGTGATTCAGGCGTAGAAAATGATTACCCTGTTGGCTGTCCACCACTGGGGCTTCCCAGTAAATTTTGTGAGTGGAAACAAACTATTAGCCCTAGCATACCACACATACCACAGTGTATCATCCCCGAGCTTCTTCTTTCTGCACCAATTCAGAGAAGAAACAAGGCAAAAAACACATTTCGCACATTTTCTCATTTAACACCGAATAGACGCACAGCAACAGGCACACTCCATGACAAATACAGATGGACCTATTGTACCTTTCTTTACACCTTAACACCACTAACCCCACCGCTGTGGATGTGGTTAAGATGAAGTGGTCTTAACAGCTCACAGATGCTCGCCATGCGCTGATGGTGGGCAGGTATTCAGGGCTGACTTCATCCCCCCTGAGCTGCAGCGATTCACTGTGACAAGTTCAAAACACATGCTGGCTTAGCACTTTCAGCTTCGCCTCCGCTACAAGTTGAAAGAGCTGGAAACACATTTAAGTAAAAGGAGCCAAACTAACCATTTTGCCCCGTTTCATCTGTTTCATCCAATTCCAAGTGGCGTTGAGAGAAGAGGACACAACTCAATTACTGATTCCATTAACAGACATGTAGCATGAGCAGTTGTTTCATTTTTGCGGTTGAAAAACTCGCAATAAAAACGTTTTAATGGCCGGTTTGGTCGCCGCTACGGTTACTTTTTTTCTTTTCAAGATTTCTCACAAGTTCGTTTCTGCACGTCGCTTTTGCATAATTCACATGTCAATCACATGCTCTCGGGCAGGACTGTGAAGTCTTTTTTCCTTGAGTGCGCCCGGGCTTCGTCACATAGTGATGAATTCCTCACTCACCGTCGTATCTTACATGAAAAAGGTGGGAAGGTCCCCATTAACAAAGAGAAAGGAGCAGTGTGTTATTTATTTATAATGTTCTACTGCAAAAAAAAACTGCCTCATTACCTCTGCTCTCCGGTTACCTTTAAACACAGTGACCTTTTAACATTAGCTGTACCTCTTTTTCACACTGAACTTGGAACAGGTGGGTTCAAATGCTATGCTAATGGGGATTACTTGCAAACAATATGAAGTTACACTCTCTATTTAGTTTGATTTTAAAAGGCTGTACTTTGCAGTTCCACTTGTAATTGCTTCTCTCAATGTGAAAATAATGTCTAACGTGTGTCTGAAGTATCTGTGCGTCTCAAACCGCATATTTTTGTTCTTCTTGAAGAAGAGATCCCGAAGAGACTACCTGTTTAAATAATGGATTAAATAAATCGGTTGAAGTTTGAAGGTCTGTAGTTGACACTTTGTAATCTCAATCACAGATATTTATATAGCAAATGTTTAAACAATTGGCTGAAAAGGTTGTAGTCTTTGAAGGAGTGCCCAAAAACTAAGCAGCAGATTCTGTTGAGAGAACAAATATCTTCCCCATAGACTGGATATAAAGATGGATGTTGGTTTGCGTTGGAGCCAGTTCGAAGTCCAGAGTCGCAGCTTATGACCGGCGCCATCTTTTCCATTTGGAAAAGCTAGCTTACTGGGAACACTGAGTGCTGCACACTTGGGCTAAGGTTAGATACTTAAGCTAAATTGTGCTAACAGGGCAAGTAACATAAAACTTATCAAAATACTGCGTCAATAGTCTGACTCAATGCGAGTGCCGGAGCCAGTGAGAACAACAGGTGAGCCAACTGTCAATCACGGCTGTCAAACAACACCCACACAGCAGACATCAAAGCTGTTCTAAGTCTTCAAATCTTATTAACCAAACAATAATTTCCAAAATGACCAAAAGTTTTATGATGTAGTATATGCAGCGTTGGAGGAGGTTGCGCCTCAACAATGGGATTCTCAGTGGAGCGCTAAACCCAAGATCCAGTGAGCTCGTTCCAAAAAATATGAAAAGGTAGGACCTCTCAAATTTCCTTGTGAAGGGGGACAAAGTATATTTATTTGGCTCACATCACAATAGAAAAACACGTATGCGTTTC
The DNA here is from genome assembly GCA_029490765.1 of Euthynnus affinis. Lineage (NCBI taxonomy): Eukaryota > Metazoa > Chordata > Actinopteri > Scombriformes > Scombridae > Euthynnus > Euthynnus affinis. The sequence goes on from CM055842.1 coordinate 7,852,190, forward strand.
GGCACGGAGCCTTCTTCTTCACAGCGTTTGAAGTATACAGGTTCAATTCCGTCATATATTATTCAAGGGCAGTTAATACACCGCCGGGAGTTGGACCCAGTTATTTAGGTACAATCATCCCATGGTTTCTAGACACAGGGACCGATCATGTAGTATATGCAGTTTGATACTAGAAAGCTGTTTCATCTTAAATCGGAGTTTAGTTGTGTACCTGCAAGAACGATTTGTGACATCACAACTGCTTTGAAAGACAGTCAGAGTCCAGTATGTAATTTACACCTTCAATTAAACTTTTGAAATGAAAAAATATGTATCTATTCTGGATTTTCTCCAATGAGGGAGAAGGAGTAGATGTCATTTAAGAAAATTTAAACTCGTTACCTGAACCTTTTCATGGAAAAAAACATTCATTATTCAAAGCAATGTCTGGAGGAGGAATCTTAACCAAGTAGATATGTCATTTATCAATACACATTGAGATGTCAGACCAGAAAAGGTTTTATTTATGCATCATCAAATCATGCATCACGATTTGTAAAGGTTTTCAAAGACTTGGACATATGATATATCTTTCTGATGGGGGCGTCAGATCATAAAATGCTCATATGTGTTGTTCCAGGGGGTCAGTTTTGTAATGATTTGGACAATTTGTTGATTCTGTGATAGCACAAAGCAAAAGTTGACATTTATGTAAACAAAATTGTTGCAGATTTTCAGTCAGGACGCTAAACAGCATGTGCAAAACGCTTACACATGGTAAATGCTATAACATCACCGGCTGTTAATCAACATCTGCGCTTATGTGTATTCTGTCAGAAGATATTATCAGGCAGGATCCTCCTTGATCATCATGCTGCTGCTTTGGTCCGGCCCCGGGCCACCAGATGTCAGGCAGGTTGTAATATTAAACAGTGTGCTTCAACAATGAATGGCAGAGCACCTGCAACAAAGGCAACTACAAAGACGGGCTTCCTCTGACAGCATTTCCTCTCTTCTCAGCCTCCTACATGACCCCGGCACCATCTTGGAAAAAGATCTCAGTGCCGTTGCTCTGGACCGGACGCCAGTCCCTCGGGAGCGCTCAAAAGCAGCTCTTGCAAATTGAGCACCGGCAGGCAGAAATTGAGGGTGGAGTGATGGAGGAGGGCATGGTGCACCTGCCCGTAAATCTTACTGGAGTTTTCCTTTCATGAGAAGCACTTGAAGAGAGAAATAACAAACACTGGTCAGAGGGCCAGAAAATAAAGCAAAGAGAGAGAGAGATAGAGAGAGAGCAGCCAGTTGGCCAAGAACGATGTTTAGGAAATCCTTTATCGAGACGACACAGCCGGGGGCCAAACCGGACACCTCTGAGACCCAAAAGTCAACCATGCAGACACTAAACGTCTGTTTTTTTCCAACAGTCTGTGTGAATGCGGATTACTCTTGTAATATAACACTCAATAACGTTTGAGGATGACTAACATATAATCATTTTAAAACTTCAATAACTTGAGAATGGCATTAAACAATGCATAGAACTATACACTAAACTTTTAGTACTTTTTTGTTTTTATCACCGCTGTAATAAAACAGCACTATTGCTAATATACATTGAAAAGTAAATCTGCACGAATCAATGAGTTCAACTTTGGCGAAATTTGACATGCAAACTATCTAGACAGTGCTGACCTTGATGAGCCGGAGAGTCCAAAATGGAGAAAGCTATCGTAGCTTATTAGTTGTGCTGAGTCATCCGCTTCAATTCGACCTCCTCTACCACAACACAAACTCCTCCACAGTGTGCATGCATTGCAGACAGGTATGAAACAGCTAAGAGTCAATGTAAAAAAAAAAAAAAAACGTTGACTCTGACTGAACTGTGAGACCTTATTGTCCCGTCCGGTAAAGACAAATTAGCCCTACATCTACAACCGCATATTTTGTAAAGATGCAAGAATTAAAGGACCAGCGTGTAGAATTTAGTGGCATCTAGCGGTAAGGTTGCAGATTGCAACCAACTGCATACCCCTCCCCCTCTCTATCCTCTCCCAAGTGTCTAGAAAAACTTACGGTGGCCACAAAACACCTTAAAAACATGAAAGGCCCTCTCTAGAGCCAGTGTTTGGTTCTGGGCTACTATAGAAACGTGGTGGTGCAACATGGCAGGCTCTGTACAGTGACAAAAACGCAATGGTCCTCATTTTCAGGTGATTATACACTAATTAAAACATGCTTGACTATTATATTCCACTAGATGCCACTAAATTCGACACGCTGCTCCTTTAATTACTTTGTCACTCTCTGGTGTGACACAGTAGTTAAACCTGCAGAAGTTGCAAACACAACTTTGGCCTAACATCATCTTTTAAGTTGATCTGTTGAACGTGTTAGCAAACAATTGCTTATTTCTACATCCAGCAGCTAAGAAGCAACATTATCATTCATTTGGAGTCGTGTTACTGTCCAGCTGGTGAATGTAATTCCAATATTCACTCTCTTTTAGCTCTGTTTTTGCTCTCTGCAAACTCTTGAGGGAAATATCTGGCTCTTTAGCTGCTAAATGTTCCACTATGTTCCCCAGCTAGTCACTAACTGTGTCTGTTTGGTGCCGAGCAGGTAGTGTATAGTGGCTTTTTTAGAGCTTTTTCTCCGAAAACAGCTGCCTGCTGCAACCAAAAATGACGCTATGAGAGCACTGAGAGTGAACCAAAACAGTAAAATTGCAGCTGGACAGTTAAACAATGAGCTAAAAACTCGTTATAATACTCTGTAAAGCCGGAGGGGAGCTGGAGAGTCACTGATAATTCTCTGTAGGTTCATCATTTGATACATTGTTATTATAAATAATAGCGATTATAGCCTCTTTAAAGCAAGAAGCAGAGAAAAAGGAAAGAAAGAGATGATGCAGGGAATGAAGAGAAAGAACAAGACAACGATGGAAGGAGGAGGGAAAGAACATGCAATATAAGTAAAGAGAGAGGCAGAAGAAGTGGGAGTTACAAAAAAAGGACACAAGAGTTAATAGAAAAAGTTATTTCTGCTGCTAATATCAATAATAATTTAAATGCAATGCTTATAGACATAACTATAACATACTAAAGATGCTCATTAGCTGGTATCTTCTCATGGTAAATACGGCCTCTTTATTATTTCGATGCCGCCCGTCTTCTCTGTTTGCAATCTACGATTCCATTTGCAGTGTTTAACGCGTTGTTTGAACAGCCACTCCATCATCTGACTCATAAATAAAATAAATACACCACAATGTAAGCATCGCTTATTCAAATGGGACTCTCAAATAACACCGAGAGAAAGCAAACAGCTCGCTGCCAAATGTGGCACATGTAAAACTAATTATAACACACCCTTTGTTTGCACACACCTGTGCATATCAACACGGTGCATGTAGAAAGCTCAAGCGTGTGCGTGTGCGTGTGTGTGTGTGAGTGTGTGTGTGTGCCTGTCTGCTGTCTGTGACCGTGCGTCTGAATACCACTCATTTTTCATTCAGTACAAATATCATGTCATACCTTGTTAAGACTGCAAGGATGATGCTAAAAGTTGTAATATCTATATTTTAGAGGTATGACATAAATGATGCAGGCCTACAGCTGTTTCTTTAAATGCAATTTTGTCTCTAGATATTTAAAAATACAGACTACCACACTGATGTTTTAACTTATTACTTTATTCATAGATGAACAAGAATGCAATTTGAATATTTTTTTCTTGAAAATACTTGAAAAAACCGACACGTGGAGCTGCAAGTAATGCTTTAAAAAACATGAATTAATCTATAAACTAAACAGATAAATCAATAGATCAAAAAAGTATGATAAGAATGACAACTGCTCATCACAAGATGCCCAAAATAATGTTGATACTGTGTAAAATAAGCATTATTATAGTGAGATTGTGTAAAATATAAGAACGCTTGGCAACTGTAATGCTGCAAACAGCAAACTGTCAACATGTTTACTTTATAGATGAACTTAACGATTTATGCGTTACTCTCTACACTCTAATAAATTGCTTAGTCAGTTGGTTAAGCTTAATCGAAGACATCCTTAATAATGATAAAAGTCCATCACAAAGCAGTCGACACACACACACAGATATGATAATTAAAACATTTACAAACATCATTAAGAATAGCAGCAAGCACGAGAAGTCCCCCAGAATGAATGAATAAGTGTGACTTCAGTTTGTGTTGCAGTAATGAGGCACATAATACCAGAAACTAGGAACTTTTAAATCTATTAACTTACTTTCTATTGTTAAAATGATTAATAAATTGACAAATTACTTTAGTTTTACCAGAATGAAATGACATTTAAAGTAAAATAATCACAAAATGCAAAGGAAGCCATGGGATTGCTTCTTTCTTAGACTTCTCAGCATTAATATCAACATCTTCATGTCATCTCCATTACATTGAAATTAATTTCATTTCGACTTTTGTAGATACAAATAAAGCAAAAAGGGATTTATCAAAGGAAAAGAGAGGGAAAAAAAGATGAATTCAAGAGACCTCCTTTGCATCTGTAAGTCAGTGTCCTATTGTTCAGGCCAGTCATTTCAAAACCTGCGGAGTTTGAATAAGATGTCACGCCAGTGCCTCATTCACCAGAGCCTTTTACTGAGGGTTTCAAGGTGAATGGAAGCCACAACCACTAATCCTTTCACTGCCAAATGACTGCGGCCGAGCCTTTTCCTGGCTCGGTGAATCTGAGGGGGGCGGCGACTTTAACCGCAAGTTAATTAGGGTTTGTTTATTTGGATAAAAATTTACATTCAGGAACTCTGTGCACATCCTTTTATGAAGACACGACATAAGAAAGGGCAGAATTGTTGAAGAGAGGGGAAGTTAAGATCAAAGTTGAAATGTGCAGCTTTGTTTATTGACCTTTAGGTATTCAAATGATGGGCTGTCAGGCTACAGTACTTTGAATGTCTTACAAGGTCATTCAAGTGTCATCCCTCAGATATCTATCTATCTATCTATCTATCTATCTATCTATCTATCTATCTATCTATCTATCTATCTATCTATCTATCTATCTATGTACATACACACACACTCATACATTCATAGATAGATAGACGGATAGAACAGGTTGTATAGTGCTTTGAATGTCTTACAATGTCATCCAAGTGTCATCCCTCAGATAGATAGATACATAAATAGATAGATAGATAGAACAGGTTGCAGTTATAATATTAGTTTTAATTGATTTGGATAAGATACACTTGATGTAAATACAGACAAATTATGAACTGAATCATGTAGGGAAAAAAAAGAAAAAAATAGTAGCCCAGTTGAGTTCAAACAAACAAATGTCCAGTAAAAACAGCTTTATCTTTTCATAATGGAAACACAACAAAGTTTCTGATATCAGAGGGATGCAAATGGAGCTTGACTAAACCTGTGCGTTATTTGCATGGCTTGCCTTTGAAGCCCCACATTGCTATCATCAGACTTACTAAGTTAGTGTATGCAAATGAGGACTTACACTCAATCACCCTGGACGTGGCATGTTTGTTTTGTTTGGAGATGCCAGTGATAATTCATTACCTGCCAGGTGCATTTGTGTTACACGCTGCTGCTGCAGAGCATCAGAGGCCTGTAGAGGAAACTAGCTAGCCACTGCTGTCACCTGCTGTCAGCTTTAAGAACTGCACACAGCAAGACAAGGTGTTAACAAGGATCTAGAGTTAGAAATAGCTTTATTCTATGTGATCACTAAGTTTGAGTGAAAAAGTTCAGACATTATGTTTTCATGTGGCTGCAGTGTTACTTTAAATGGAAACGTTTTTTCAACATGTTTTGTCAAAAACTAACATGACGAAAGAAGATGAAGAAATCAGCTCTTTATCAAATGCTGTTAGACAACTGCTGATATAATACAAAGTCCTCCCTGATCTGATCACACCCACTCACATAAAAACAGTCTGTTAAGCACTCATGTTTGATTTAATCGTTTCATTTAAGCGATGAAACGTTCAACTATCTTTGCATTCTTCATTTTGATGTAGTAATGCATTCCAGACATTAACTAGAATTGCAGTTTCACACTTTAGAGAGCTGATAAAAATTTAAAAAGTTAGGGGGTTGGGATTATTACTGAATATTCATGCTAGTTCTTGCATAAACCAAGATACTTTCTTGCATACGACTTGTTCTGGATCTAGTAGAAGTTCAGATTCTCTCAGTAGCAATACCTCAATGTAAAAGTAGGACACACAAGTGAAAATCTGAAACTCTCACATCCATAAAAGCATGTATAATCAGGAAAAATACTGTAAATGACTAAAATATCATCCTCATTTTGCAGAAGAACGTGTTACTGTGTCAGCAGCATTTCACTGTTAAACTGTTGGAAGTCATTTTAACCTCTTAGGTAATTAAATATACAACAATCATATTTTATAAGATGTCATAGGTTTTGAAATGAGTGATTACAGCTGTAAAGTATTTGTAGTTAAGATGTATTTAATATGTTTCTTGTGGTTTCATCCTTGAAATTTCATTCAATCTCATTTGTTTTTTTTTTCATTTTATTGTTCTCATTTGTCAGTAAAGCACTTTGTAATAAAAGTGCCGTACAGATAAAAGTTTAATTGGTGCGAATGCTGGAAAGCGTTCACAACATTTGTCATTCTACCGTCATTCTGATTATTTATTATTAATCCGCCCACTTTTTTGGCACTTATCTCCTTTTTTATTCAATACAGAAGCTTCCTTCAAACATTGAGCTCAGTTAGGACATGATTACTATTCATTCATATCCCTCCTTATTTTCCTCCATTCAAATAAATGGAAAGAACGTTCAAAATTGGCACATTTTCACACTTTTTCATGCATTTTCATCTCTCATCTGCTCTTTCACATCCTTCAGCTACAAACTTCATGCAAACCTTGAAATGGTCCACACCTGTCATATATTCAATTTTCAAATCCCATTCAAACTTTTCAAAATATTTGACTTTGTTTGAACTTTAGTTATAATGGAAGTCAATTAGAAAAATAAATCCATCTTCAACCTCTTCCAAATCATTCAATCATTCACATGTAGAAACTTCATTCACTTCCTCATATTAATTCAACATTTTCATTCACATCTTTTACACAATCACAGTTCAAGTTTAGTGAAATTTTCAGCTCTTCTCGGACTTTTTCATCAGTGTGTGTAGGGTGGAATGTTCATGTGCATGATGTCATTATGACATCATGCACATCATCATGCACATCAACATCATCTGGGTCCCACGCCTTAAAATTTAATAAAAAAAATCTTCAACACATTATCATCTTACTCCCACAGCTTCAACTCTACAAGCACAATGTACATCAAAATGTAAAACTAATTTGTCCTCTCATTATCCAATATTACTTCAGTTGAAATGGGACTCACAGTTTTTGAATAAATACCCTAATGGGGGCAGAGAGTGCTGTGTAAAAGTCTGATGAACTGCCATGTTATCTGACCTCTGAAGCACCTTGACAGAAACAGAGATGATGGTGAAATTGATCACAGCTCCTTTTTTTCTTTTAAAGGACCAGTGTGTAAGATTTAGTGACATCTAGTGGCGAGGTTCCCATTATCGCCTACCTCTCAAGCCTGTAGGAGAACCTACGGTTGCCATGAAGCTTGCGAAAAACACGAAAGGCCCTCTCTAGAGCCAATGTTTGGTTTATCTGTTCTGGGCTTCTGCAGAAACATGGCGGTGGAACATGGTGGGCTCTGTGGAAGAGGACTCCCTCCCTATGTGTATATAAAGGGCTCAATCTAAGGTAATGAAAACACCACCATTATTATTCTCAGGTGTTTATACACTAATTAAAACATACTTATGACTATTACATACTATTTCTGCCAATAGATCCCTCTAAATCTTATACATCAGTATTGTCAGTTAAGTCTTGAGTTGCTCAAACTGATTTTTTTCCTTCTGAGTTATAAGAAGTTGGAAGGGATGGACTTTGTTTTTTTTGTTTTTTTGTTTTTTAGATAAAAGTCATTGCTCTACAATTCCCATTTGATCTTCTTTCATTGCTTACTCTATATTTTGTATCCTTCATCCCTTTTCCCAACTACTCATATTGCTTCAGCTGCTTTTTCGTGCATTTTTAATGTTTATCTACTGATTCATACTCCATTCAAACCTTAAAATGTTCCACATCTTTCATACATTAGGAGTTTTATTCAATTCAACTTTGTTCAGCTCTATTGGACCCTTTGCCACTTTTCCAATTCATTTATACTCCTTCAGCTGCATCCATCATCCAAATTAAAGCGAGCAATCCAATTTCGACAACCAGCATTCACACTGCAATTACTTCAGAAATGACATTTTCTAGTTATTATTTATTCTATTATTATTTATTCTCTCTAAAAAAGTACATTTTCCTCATAACGTAAAGTATCTCAAAATTGTGCTACCATACTGCAGTAAATGTACTTGCTTATTAAGCAGCTATAATGTAAAACTCACTTGCAGTGAAGTAAAGTGTAGCCAGCTGTTAAATTTGATTAAAGACAGGAAGGGGGTTGACACATAACTGATCTAATTCACTTTCCTCTTTTGTTCTGTTTTTTTATGACAATCTGATTGTACTTGGATCCACACACAAGATCTCCAAACGACATTTAAATGTCGATGTGCTTTGTTATAAACTTTTACAGTGAGTATCATTGTGTTGTTTGCAATCATGGCCACTCAACCACAAAGTTACAGCAATGGTTGCAGAAGAGCACATACACCGACATACACGCCCAAGAAGGGAGCAAAAATGACTGACGTGTGGATCCAGCCAATCACTGATGAGAGAGGCGGGACTTCCTGTGACATTGACAAATCAGTAATGGCGACAGAAGAAAAACTTTAACATGTCAGCAAAACAACAGCAAGGGGGAGTGAACTTGTGGACAGCAGTCATATTTTGGAGAAACATTATATTATTTTCATCCATTTGTGTGCAGTTTCAGTTCAACCGGAAGGTAAAGTGACTCACTGTGCTTTATATTTAGTTATTACTAACACGTAACTACACGGCGCACTGCTAACTGTCAAAACTTTCTGACACGGATCATGGACACAGTTCGTTAGCTCAGGCTAGTTGCTATGCTAGCTGACATTAGCCAGCCGTTAGCTGAGTTCTCCCCCGACGAGCGAGCGAAGCAGGCAGTCTGAAAATGACTTAATTTGTCTGTGGCACTGCATGCTACTAAATTGAACCTTAAAGTTTATTTTTGGTCTACATAAATGTCGCCAAGGTCATGTCAGCGGCTTGACTTTCATCTAAACTTTGATTTTGTCTCCGTATCCGTGATGGCCACCCGTTTTTTGGGGAAGCTATGATCCAATCAGAGTTCGCCGCACAGACTGACAGTTAACCAGCCAAGTTAACGTTACTGTAACTGTACCGGAGTCGACATAAAACAGTCTAATTATATACATTCACCGTCGCTGTATACATTTAATATATTGATGGCAGTAACGTTAGTCTAATTTATGTAGACATCTTTTTTAATCTTGTGGGTTTTTTTCACACGCTACCTTTGCTGGAAATGAATTGACAGCATTGAAAAGAGTCTTAATTACACTACTGACAGCATTAGGTTATTACGGGATAATAGCGATAAGTGATTAAGGCAGGGTTTTTTTTTTTTTTAAATGCAGGACTTGTTACGGAGTATTTTCACGTTGCTTTATTGATACCTTCACTAAAGGATCTGAATACTTCTTCCACCACCGTTTCCGAGGTTTGACAGTAGAGAGTAATGATAGTTTCTAAGTTTTTACTAAGTGCGTTACGAAATATTTAATTGCATTGCAGATTGCGTTAAAAGCTACAAAACAAAGACACGTCTAACTTTGAATAATAGCACAGGGACATTTGCATTTTGTAGTTGTCAAAAAAGTTGCAAATCTGCTGCCTTTTATAAACTTAAATCCTAAAGCCTACAGTCTTACAACTCTATAACTGGAAAAAAAATACAGCAATTTGTTGTGAAATAACATTATATTTTAGTACTAAAGGGACTTAGTTTACAAGTAATCCAACAAATAAATGAACAGGAAATAAATAGAAATTTTACAAGCTGCTTCATTTGTTACACAAATTATGTTCATGGTGCTTAAAACGTACTCTGAAGTACAATAAAAACAGGAATACTCTTACAATATAATCCAGTAAAACATCACTGCAATAAAGAGCACATCTTTGTATCATATTCATCTTTTGATGCTGATTGAACCCACTGTCCAAACTGAAGCCTTTAATCGTATCTTTAGTTCATCGATACAATAATTCATACAGTTATTCATATAGTTAAAAACATACAGTTAAGGTGGAGTCATTTATGTGTTACTATGAGTTAAAAAAATGTAAACGGTGACAAATACAGACAACAAGGTGGCAGTAATGTTTAGAGCAGAGTCCCTACACCCTTTTGTTTTTTTTCCAATATTTTTTATTCATTCACAGTTTCAGTAGAAAAGACAATCAGTGACACATATTTGGGTTTTTTTTTATATACCCCCCCTCCCCCACCCACATATACTCATCCCACAGACCATTGATCGGTTAGAAATTATTAGTAGTAATGTAATAGCAGTGTAATACTTGTGAAGAAAGACTATATAAATGAACTGAATTAAGAATAGTAGGTAATAAATAACCTACACCTTTTGTTTGTGGTGTTTTATGATTGTTTTCATGGTGTTAAAATCTTGTTTTTCCTTTTCTTTTTTTTTTTTTTTTTTGTTTTCTGAAGCTGTCTGGGATCTTCCCAGCAGTTCAGTAGATGTCCACCCCTTCAGACACATCAGGTGGTATGTCCCATCCTGGCCCTTCACCGGGGGCAGGCTTGTCCCCAGGTCCAATCCTCGGCCCCAGCCCTGGACCGGACCCCTCACCGGGTTCTGTCCACAGTATGATGGGACCCAGTCCTGGGCCTGGAACACCTAATGCACCTCATGGCATGCAGGGCCAGGCGCAAAGCGAGTACTCTCAGGACGGCATGTATTCTATGCACAAGGTAAAGCCTGCCGCTGTCAATGTTGTGGTCGCATTTTTTATTACAGGCGCACTTTAAATGGGATACCTGTCATCTGTCTTCAGGTTTTTGTTTGGTATTAATTGCTTGGTTGCTTTAAAAAAATATAGTTTGAGTGGTGAAATGTGTTGGTACAAAGAATGAATGTTAATTTTTTTTTTCTATTTTCAGCCCATGGAGGGAATGAATGACAAAACCATGGCAGACGCAATGCACTTTGGTCACATGAAAGGTGTGGGGATGAGATCGCTCCACAGTGGCATGGGGCCTCCACAGAGTCCTATGGACCAGCACAGTCAAGGTTTATCTCTTTATTCAAACTAAAAGCTATTTGCTTAAAACATGAAGTATTCTTTGCAACAATTAAACACTTCACAAGTACTTAAAGAGGAATCAATTTAGCTATGCATAATTACCAAAACACTCTCCCATCTGCTGTAGGATACATGTCCCCCCATCCATCCCCCATGGGTGTTCATGAGCACGCTTCTAGCCCCATGTCGGGAGGTGGAGGAGGCGGGGGACCCACACCTCCGCACATGCCTCCTTCCCAGGCAGGCGCTATGATACCCATGGATTCCCAAGGAGCCATGGCCAACATGTCCAGCATGGGTCAGCAGGGACGGGGACCCTCCGCTTTCAGCCCGGTCCAGCTGCAGCAGCTCAGAGCTCAAATCCTGGCTTACAAGATCCTCGGCCGAGGGCAACCCCTACCTGAAAACCTCCAGCTGGCTGTTCAGGGCAAGAGGAGCCTACCCACGATGCAACAGCAGCAGCAGCAGCAGCAGCAGCAACAACAACAACAACAACAGCAGCAACAACAACAACAGCAGCAGCAACAGCAGCAACAGCAGCAACAACAGCAACAGCAGCAACAACAGCAGGCGCCTAGTGCTAGTCCTTACAACAGACCTCCAGGTAAGAAGATACTGGCACAGGCTCACACCATCCAGAATTTTACCTTATAAATGATTTTTTTACTTATTTTGTTAAAAGGCATGCCAATGGCGCCCATGGGTGGACCCCAATCAAGTCCCTGCCCCACCCCAGCTATGCAAGGTCACAAGCCTTGGCCTGATGGTAAGTACTCTATAAGTTTTGCAGTTAAATGATGCCAAATAATTTGTGGGCTGAAGCCACACTGAGCTGCTTTGACCTCACAACAGACATTTTCATGCCACACATCATATTCCAAGGTTTGAAAGGTTTGAGGCTGCTGAGGCTGCGCCCCGGCCGTTTGATGTCTAGGCTTGCATCAGTTCATCTTTTGAAATTGCGAGTAAATTCTTTTGAAGCTTCGTATTATAATGTGGAACGATGTCGAAATCCAAGGTTGACATGAAATACGCCGGCTTTGAAGGTGCTGCGTCATTTCTGCTGAAAAAGAGGAAAAATGGACGTACGTCGCTGATTATTTGAACATCTTCATCAAGATAATAATACTAATTAGAAGACACAATACAATGACAGCAACTGCAATAGTTTGTGATGAATGAATGTTGATGCAGTAGTGGAATAAATGCTCAGTTGGATGAGACATTGAAGTCTATGAGTCTACTAGTAGCATTTGATTTCTAAGCTTTTGAAGAAAGTTATTGTATTGGCTTCTATGAATATTTTTACAAATATTAGGCTAGACTTCATTCCATGACTTTAATAGAAGGAGCATAGCTATTAAAATTAAAGGGTTGATCCATCCCTAAAGGGTTTCTTTCATTGAGAACCAGTCCCAGCTGTCTGTAACTCTACGCATCCTACTACAGTGTTCAAACACATCTTTTCCTGTTGATGTGAATAGCGTACCTTACAAACGGATCATCTGTCTTTCATAACTCATATTAATTCATACGAATCTCCCGAGTTCACAGCTCTGATTATTAGAATTTCAAACGCTTCTTTTGTCGAGCGTACTATTATTAAAGATAATAGTCAGCTCGCCAAAAGAACCTAAAAAATACAAAAAATAAAAGTCACACTGAGGTCAATTTAAAACTGAATAAATTCCCCCAAAAATTAGGTAGTCAAAACAGCAACAGCTCCTCGGTGGGACTGATAGCAAAATGTGTGCCAGCTGAGGGATCAGATTCAGAGCGATCCAGAGACGTCTCGGTCTAGAGCTGAGAGACCAGAGAGACCAGACAGCTCTCATGGAGCCAGGCCTGGGAAGGGATTGGCGTGTAATGTTATTTAGAGGGGTGTGGTGTGTTGCAAATCCATCTGTTATAAATGTATAAAAAAAAAAAAAAAAATGCTGAAACTTGCTGGAATGAACCTCGCAAGTATATAATGCTGCCCACAGATCTGTCTGTGTGTGTTATCTCTGTGATGGAGGGTGTTGTTTACTGGCTGAAAATGTATTAGGGCTGCAACTAAGGCATATTTTCCATTATCGATTAATCCGTTGATTATTTTTTCAATTAAATGATTAGTCATTTGGTCTATAAACTGTTTCCCAAAGCCCACGGTGTCCAGTTTACTATCATAGAAGACTAAATTATCCATAAACTTTCACATTTGAGAAACTGAATCAGAGAATTTGGACATTTTCTCTTAAAAAAAAAAAAAGACGATTATCTGTCAGTGGACTAATCGATTAATCAACAAACTGTTGCAGCTAGTTACACGTAGCATATAAATAACAAAGATGATGATTATTTCTGTGTCTTTGATCAACCCGCCCTGCAGAGAACTGACCCCATAACAGACAAGAGTTTTTGCTCCTCAGGGCAGGGAAGTGAAAATCAAGCCGCGGCTCAGAAGCACCTCACCCCGGCTGCCAGCGGACGCCCGTCCCCTGCACCTCCTCAGGCCTCCGCCGTGCCAGCCGGGCCCATGCCGGGCAGTTCGGTGACCCCTCAGCCTCCCGGTCAGCAGGTGTCCCCCATGCCCCAGATGCAGCAGAAGCAGAACCGCGTCACGCCAATCCAGAAGCCTCAGGGCTTGGACCCAGTGGGGATCTTGCAAGAGAGAGAGTACAGGTATTTTAATACGGCGTGGTAATAGTTTCATTGCTGTCGTGTCGTTGCTACCTTAAATCACATTTAAACCAGGCATGAAATGACCCATCATGTAATTATATGACTGTTTCTAAATTAACCTCAGAATTATGACGTTTACCACCTAGTGGTTGGCATTCATGGTATTCCTAACTTTGTTGTTTTTGTTGTTAATTACGATTTAATTAGCTTCATTTAGCCTCTAATGTTAACATAATATAGGCTTCAATGAGCAAATGTGTTTTCCAGCGTATTTATTTTATGTTAGGAGAGTTTAATTCTTGGTAACAAACATAAAATACTTCTTTTTTTACAAACTATTACAAATTGAACAGTTTGGCTTTTGGAGCTGATAAGAGTCCATTAGTGAGTGACATCAATAGATGTTCAGAATAAGATCTTAACAACCTGCGGGTCCTGCACATCCCACAACAGTTTTTTTTTTACTTTTACATCTTTTATTTTGGAGCTCAGGAACAATCGAAAGTATAAAAACAATTTAATCCTGGAGATAGAACAAAGTCTCATTTATCAGTGCAAGTTTCCCTAATTGTTTTGTTGACGTTTTTAGTCTGCTTTGATGGATTTTAATATCTTCTCCAGAGTGTGAAAACTACAGCTGGCGGCTCCAAAAGTATGAAAGTGATTGAAGACACAAGCCAGCATGTTTCCAGAGTGAAACGAAAAGCAACCTAACTTATAAGTCTTACTTGTAAATCTCTATCAGTTTAGAGAGTGACCCTAAGGCTTGTTTTTCCTTCACACTTTCAAGGCTCTTGTTTGATGGTCTCCTCAGATCACCCTCGACGAGCCACATTGGTCAGGAAAAGCTCAGAGATCACAGAGAGATGACCTCACTCCGCCTTGTCTGTACAATTAGGCCATCCTCACATATAACGGAACTATAAAACTACTGTGGAAAAACAGTATAGTTGTAATGCTATGTAATAACTGATTAATAAACGTCTGATGCACCCTGACAGTTGCACAATCAAAAACAATGAAATAAGAGGTTATAATCAGAGGATTTACAGATGTCCTGTTTTAAAATTTAATTTAAATATCTTTGCGTTTAAGACAGTTTTCTTGGAAGTTGTTATAAATATTTTTTTTTTTTTTACAATTTTCTGACATTTTAGTCAGTAAAAAAAAAAATCAATAATTGCAGCCATAATAATTTTCTCAACACTTGTAGAAGTGAGGCGGCTGTGCTTAAACTTTTGACCTTCTGTGTTTTGTCAGCATTTGTTCGGCACTGATGGAATAACATGAAAGGCTGCCGTCTTTTTTTTTTAGTCTAATCATCATCACTTTGTAGTCAAAAAGTTTGGCTTAATTACTTGAAATCAGGACGACTTTCATCCCTTTTTAAAAAGGTCATTGTGTCTGACAGCATGCATGAATACATTAAACCACTTTCGCTATCAGCTGTTATCCAGAGTGTATCAATCACCCTCATGATGTTCCTCAGGCTGCAGGCTCGGATCGCGCATCGAATCCAAGAGCTGGAGAGTCTGCCGGGGTCCCTGCCTCCTGATTTGAGGACTAAAGCCACAGTGGAGCTCAAAGCGCTGCGTCTACTCAACTTCCAGCGGCAGGTACACAGCAGTCGCTTTGTTTCACGTTAAATGCGACCGCGTGAATGGAAAGTTGAGTTGAGAGGAAAGGGTGTTTTTTTTTTTTAATTATTGACATTGTTTGAGAACACAGTGCCGAGTTGTTTTCAATCACTCCGCTCCATGCTCTTGAAATCCCCACTGTGATTTCATGGGAATGAGAGGAGTGGTTGAAGTGGAGTTTTTCCCCCTCGGGACACCACAGGACTGTTTGCAGACAAATCGAACAAGAGCCAAATAGGTTTAAATAGTTCAATAATGCTTGGAGTAACATCTACACAGGTTTGCATTCAGGTGATGACTGCACCAGCATCTCCAGACTTGTATCTTTGGATATTAACCAGCTATCAATTCCATGATTCAGCATTTTTTTAGAAAATAATAATAAATAAGTGAGGTTTATTCTTAAGTATTCAGCTCAAGTATGTATATTTTCTATGTAAGTATACGCATCAGATCGAATCTAATACGTAATCCGTCCTTATCTCCAGCTGAGGCAGGACGTGGTGGCGTGTATGAGACGGGACACCACCCTGGAGACGGCCCTCAACTCGAAGGCCTACAGACGCAGCAAGCGTCAGACGCTGAGGGAGGCGCGCATGACCGAGAAGCTGGAGAAGCAGCAGAAGCTGGAGCAGGAGAAGAAGCGCAGACAGAAACATCAGGTGATTCACACTCACGTCCAGACCGACGCGTTGCCAGTATAATGATCTCAGTGGACAGTCTGGTGTTTGTTCAACATCACCTTTTTCCTTCCGTCATTATTTATCAATTTGCTTTTCATATTCAAAAAGTGAAGGGTTAGTTACTTCTCCTCTTCAACACGCTCCCCATCTTGCTCTTGTGGGTCCCTTATCTTCTTTTTGACATATTTATGACATTGACTTTATGTCAGCACCTCATTATATCTTCTGGTGGGCTTCACCCCTGCCACCATCAGGCTCCGGCTGGTACCCGTGTCCACGCATGCACACACGTTCTGGCCAAACATCTACAACACAGTCCACGCTGCCTATAAATCTTCATAACCTGCTCATGCCCTTTTTTGTAAGAGACACAGACCTCTCCACCTCATACAAAGACACACATATATCATTTTGTTAGGATTAAATGTATTATATGCATATACCATGTTAATCACATAAAAAAAACACACTACACCATCTACAGTGCATGACAGAACTGACAGAGAAAGTTTCTCATGTGCCGTGTGTTTTGAAAATAGTCATTTTTAACACAACTTCAACTTTTTACGATGTGTTTTTTTCCAGGAATATCTGAACAGCATCCTTCAGCACGCTAAAGACTTCAAGGAGTACCACCGCTCGGTGTCCGGCAAGATCCAGAAGCTCACCAGAGCCGTCGCCACCTGGCACACCAACACGGAGCGCGAGCAGAAGAAGGAGACCGAGAGAATCGAGAAAGAGAGGATGAGGAGACTCATGGTAAGGAGCGGAAAATCCAAACACGTGATATAAACCTCTTTTTAAAAAATAAATATCAAGAGGCTTCGGTCCTTTTTTTTTTAAAACATTTGACTCTCCTGTCACCGTCCCTTATCCAGGCAGAAGATGAGGAAGGCTACCGAAAGCTCATCGACCAAAAGAAAGACAAGCGTCTGGCGTACCTGCTGCAGCAGACGGACGAGTACGTGGCCAACCTCACCACCCTGGTGTACGAACACAAAGCCGCCCAAGCCGCCAAGGAGAAGAAGAGGAAGAAGAAGAAAAAGAAGGTAAAGTTTATACTAGTCAATGTCATTCAGTTCATCTGTATTCAACTAGTTTCTGAAGGTTTTTACTTTCTTTATTGGCGTTTATGGGTATTTTTCCCCATTCAGTTGTTAAAAAAACACCATCTCTGAAAACCTTTTGGCTTCTATAACCTAACCATAGCCTGAGCTCTTTTTTTATTGGACAAAAGGAGCAAATCACTAAAGATTTTCAAAATAATTGAAGACACATGATGATGTGGTCGGTACATATGGTCCTGCTGTGGTGTGGGGGTGAATATCATTACACAAAGCCAGCCCCAACACTCCCTACCATGAGATATTACTCTTTATAACCACCTTAATCTCACTTCCTGAGTCTTCCAGAACGACAGTGAGGTTATCGTCACGTGGGCACCTCGTGATTTTTAAGCGTTAAAAAGGGTCTTAAACTCAGTGACACGGTGGGGCTGAGAGAAAAACGCTACCCAACATCATTTCACACCCCGTCAGCGAGGCGGAACTAATCAGTCGACTCATCTGGCGCGCTCTTTGACTGGAACGAACACCTGCAGACTCTGTGATTCCCCGACACTGATGTTAGCTATTAGAAAAAGTCTCTTCTCTGTTACTACACACTCTGTGTCACATCAGCCACTTCAAAACTGTCACTGAGAGATTATCTAGTGCTTGTTGTACCTTTTATTTTGAACGTACCCCACTGTGATATGAAAATAACATTTTTAATGCTATGTCAGCTTAATGGTTTTATGTGTTTCATGTCTAGAAGGTGGACGGAGATGGCGAAGGCACCAGCGCAATCGGACCTGATGGAGAAGTAAGTCATCGGATGTTTTTTTTTAGACTATCTGGCAATCAGACAATCCACTGGCATGAGTTTCAGTGATGACTTTGACCACATGAGTATAGTCAAATGCAATAGAATCATGGGAACATATTTTTTGAGCATTTAATAATCAATAAAAGACAGCTGCATATGATGCAAGATTTGAATTGTGGCCTATTCGAACCACTGACGTATAATGTCGGGCTATTATATGGATCCGCTGGAATAATGAGACGGGCAGCACACATGTAATTCTGTTTAAATCAAACTCTTATAGCCTCATTTAAAAAAAACAACAACTTGTGAAACACAGTGAAACTTGTTTACGGTGACACTGCTCTCACATACTTGTTTTTCTCAGCTTTTGTAAAGAAGCCTAATCTGCATTTTTTACCTCAATCCTCAAATGTGCTCTGGCACAAATGGAAAAAAAAAAAAGCAATCTCAACATCAGATCACACAAATAGTAATTATCCTTTTGAGAGAGCCATCCAAGGTGAGCCTCTTGTATAAATAATGCAGCAAAAACAAATGGAAATCTGAAGTGTCCGTTCTCCTTCTCAGCTCCACTTTTGCTTTTATTCTCCTCCTCGTGTCTCCCTAAAACCGTGACGGCCAATTTCGGAAGAAACACTCTCATCATTGTCCTGGTTGTTTATCTGCAATCCTAAATGTTGGATTCTAATGAGAGGGCTGATAAAGGGCTTAGAACTGTGATTAATTATCCCTCCTTTTATTTTTTAGTACCGTTTTAAATGAACAAATCAGTGAAGTAAGGGCAGAACATGGGAATAGGAGTACACATGGGAATATTGGCCGTCGTCCAGATCATTCAAGTTTTGTCATCATAATGATGGCATTTTCCTTTTTTTCAACTTCCCACCACCAGCTTTGTTTCTACATATGTGTGGGTTTTTTTTTTATTGCAGGCAGTTTTGAAAACAAATCATCAAGATTTATGAAGTGTTAAAACACAGTTCGCGAGAAAAGGGGGAAAAGGAAGCAGCATAAAACCATATGTGTTGAGTTAAAATGAAGTTATTTATCGCACAAGATTGGTAACGAGATTCCACAAATGACAACAAAGACGGTAAAAGGTGAACTACAAAAGAAAAAAACAACCAATAAATTAAAGAAATGAGTATAACCAAAACTTAGAAGTTGTAGAATTCAGAAGAAGTGAACAGCTATCTTAATTGGACCATTTGAGCTCACTTTTATTTATTCACACACACTTTGTGATTGGTCTGTCCCGTAGCCGATGGACGAGAGCAGCCAGATGAGCGAGCTGCCGGTCAAAGTGATCCAGACGGAGACCGGGAAAGTTTTGCAGGGAACCGACGCTCCCAAATCCAGCCAGCTCGAGGCCTGGCTCGAGATGAACCCTGGGTGAGACGTTATTGTGTTGTCAACCACACCTTTTTCGAAAGTGATGTCATCATTTGACATTTTAAAAGAACTTATTTATAACGTACTTAATGGTTTCTGGAGTTCCTGGATTTGGCGCCCATTGTTTGTTTTTTTTGTTGCTGCTGTAATGAATGAATTCTGCAGGATGTCTACATTATTTTGCGGTAACGAAAGAAAAAGTAAGTTTTTCATTCGTTTTTCTTTTCTCATAAACCAGTTATGAAGTTGCCCCGAGGTCAGACAGCGAGGAGAGCGGCTCAGAGTTTGAGGAGGAGGTCAGTGACTTTCTCATTAATGAACTCTCAAGAGTGGGGAGATTTTTTTTTTTTTTTAATAAGCCTTCTGCTGCAATTTTTTTTTCAAATAATACAGATATTACTAAAAGGGGATTTAGTGTACATCACAGTCCAACTCAAGCACACACACACACACACACACATCAAAAATCCACCAGGGGGCTGTAGCTGTACGCGCTTCAGTAATGCTGTTTATGATTATTTTGTATTATCCCCATCAGAGCTGCTTCTTCTATGATCTCTCTCTCTCTCTCTCTCTCTGTGCTGCTGTTATTATCATGTCAAGTATGCTCTCACTCATGCGGTATCAACTTTACCTTATAAGGAGGACGAGGAGTTGGCCAAGGCAGAAACAGAGGAGAAGAAGATAATCGATCCCAACGGAGAAGAAGTGTTTGTGACGGCGGCCAAGCACATCATCGAGTACTGTATTACTTCCCCTCTATCCAAATATCCCAGATTTACTTGGCAGGGTGTATTATTTTTTTTCCTCTGGTTAGAAATCCTGACTTTAAAAAGTCCATTTTTTGACATATTAGAAGTTGAGTGCTTCCTTGTCGGTGTATATTTTTAGGAAGTGGAATTATTTAAAAAAGCTGTTTTTCATCTTGAAATAAATTCAAAGAATCCACTTTTTTTTTTTTTTTTGATTTTTGCCAGTCAGAGTCTCACAAAGCAGTAAATCTGTCAAACTTTTAAGAGACTCAGATGAAAAGATACAGTAAAATTATTAAAGCACTGTCACGCTATTTACCGAATCTAGACTTCTCCAGAGGGCTCCTGCCCGAGGAGATAAGAGCTCCCAGTCTTGAACCTGATCAGGAGTAACTCAGTTCAGGAGGTTTTAAAGACTCTCTCTTTCTTATATCACACACACACACACACACACACATTCAGGTCCGCCAAGCAGGACGTGGACGACGAGTACAGCGTCGCTACGGGACAAACCAGCTCCCAGTCTTACTACGGTGTCGCCCATGCCGTCATTGAGAGGGTGGAAAAGCAGTCCTCGCTGCTGATCAACGGCACACTCAAACATTACCAGGTACACACACACACACACACACACACACACACACATCTGCATCCCTGCTTATTTTGCAGACTTCAATTTTGAACTTGGATTGTTGATATTCTTAAACTATGTATTCTTTGATCCAGTAAATGTTTTGGTTGAGTTTCAAAGTGAATATTTGTCACATTTCTGCCAAAATAATCTTTATAAAAAGGAGAGATTCACATTTTCATTTTCACTTCATATTTTTCATTTTTTTTAACTCCTTCTGTCAGATCTGGTTTTTAAAACAGCAGCTGCAGTAACTTAATAAAATACAGGTAACCATAATAGATTTCTCACTTCAAGCTGGTTTAAATTCTACAAATTGCTCTTCAAAGTGTTGAAGTTAACGTTTGATTTGTAGTTTAGGTCATTGACATGCTGCAGAATAAATAAGGGACTGATCAGACGCCTCCCCGATGGTGTTGCATTATGGATAAGAAGCGTCTAAAACTTTTGCACAGTACTGTATTTGATTATTAGACGAGGAGATAACATATACAGAAGGACTGGTTTGGTTTTCCAGTATAGTGCCATGCTTCTAGTACCATGATATCAAACTGACTTCCATGATAAACAGAGTATATTTGGGTTTTTGGCAAAACAATCAAATTTTCTGATGTTTTATGGACCAAATAATGAATATTTTAATAGTTATTTGCGCCTGACAAACAGCTTTATGTTTAAAAACATCTCTAATCCTCCAGTTGAATAACCCTAAAGAATATTGTTGACTTTAGCCTCTTCTGTTTTGTGATGTTAGATTGTATTTATTGCTAATAACATTTAATTAAAACAGGAGTGTTTTTGCTGCTCTTCTGGTGAAGAGACACACTTGAACATGTGTAGAAATAGAGAGAGGGACCAACCCTGTCGCTTTCAGTTCTCATCAGGAAGCGCTGCTGTCATGCGAGTTCGGTCGTGATCGGAGGATGTGACCAAAGACAAACGAATTTCCCCGATAGGCAGGTCAAGATAGTCAAGATTAAAGACTGCTGTTTGATTGGACCAATGCAACCACATTGTTTTCCTGCATGACGCTCTGATCTCACCTTTACTATAGTGAGTAAGGCTGGCAGTGAGGGATAGCTTATTACTAGAAATAGGGAAACTGGCAATTGGGTGCTGCTAACATTTCTTTTTTTCTTCTTCTAATCAGGTTTGCAGTGGTAGCACCGCTCTGATATATGGTGCGCCAGGCTTTTAAATGAGATATGGTGGCCGCTCCCTCGGGAAATTGGGCCAGATTTTAGCGCTACAATAATTGGATCAATCGTCTGCACCGCCAACAGCAATATATGCGTAACAATGCCGAGTTGTCAACCAGAATTTGGAGAAGCTACACATTTATATAGTACAAACAATTTCCAGTTCATCATGTCTTATTAATTTTACCCACCTCCAGCCCCCTTTTCTCTGGAATTAGCTCCGCTGTCAGGCTTTTAGTTAACTAACATACAGTCGGTAATTGGTTGGTGGTCCCTTTTCTCTGCTGATACTGCCCTCCTGCCCTTTCCTGGTTTTTTTTTTCCACACACTGTCTTTTTGCTGATTGTTTTTCCTCCAGACCTCAAGGAAGCTACATAGCCTCGCTAACACAATTGATATTTTTCCACCACACACGAATCCCCTAGGATATAAAATGCCAAAATGGAAATGAGATCACTATTAAATTAACTTCTTTAGACTCATCTGAAAAGGTTTATACTGTTAGAGAGGCAGAGGGAGAGCCTTTTACGTGTCCGTTTTTCAATTATTTTCTAGCAATTTTGCCTTCAAGACTCGTCACAGTTAACAATGACAGGAGACGCTTAGGAGAAAGAACGGGACACCACATGCAACATTCATGTTACGCACGTTAGCCGTCGGAGCCGCCGCCATGAGGAGCTTTCTCTCTTTTGATATTCAGATTGTCACGCCTGCCTTTTTTTTTAAATAATACAACATTCAACAGTTTAAATCTTTTGTCTCTTTGATGTTCAATTAGACATGCAACGTGTAATTGTCCTTGATATGGCACATTACCGCTCAAAGTCTTCTCTGTTTTGATTTTTTCTTGTCTTTTTGTGTACAGACGGAGTAGAAATAGGGCGTAGTGTTTTGGGAAGAAACACCGGAGAGGATAATATTTTCGCTTGTAAGCCTTTTTTTTCAGGCATGCCCTTTATTTCTCTGTGTCATCCTCTAGATCCAGGGGCTCGAGTGGATGGTGTCCCTGTACAACAACAACCTGAACGGCATCCTGGCTGACGAGATGGGCCTCGGCAAAACCATCCAAACCATCGCCCTCATCACCTACCTGATGGAGCACAAGAGGCTCAACGGCCCCTATCTCATCATCGTTCCTCTCTCGTCAGTACCGCTCAGCTGGCGTCCATCAAGGCTTTTATCACGCAGTGTTATGACAGCCTGAAATGTTTGTTTTGTTTGTTTTTTTTTAAAAAAAGGGGCTTATGTGTGCACAGTGTTGGAAATCACTCCAGGATATAATTTGAAATTGAAATGCAATACCAGTCAAAAGTGCTAGGCTCAAAGAGCAGGGGAGTCTGATTAAGACTATTACTCACCTGTTTGCTTGAAGTCTCATGTGTGCATACTTGGTACATATAATGCTAATAATAATATAAATAATACAGTTTATCTGCATAGCACCTTTCAAACCCAATGTTACAAAGTCAGTTGCACACAACAAACAATAAAAACAAGAGATACAAGAATAAAATCAAAAGGTAGACACCAGTAAAACCAATGTTACGATGTGCTTTACACCAATATAAGATTAAAATCTTAAAAAAGTGCAGTGTAGAAAACATAATATGATCTCACACATGAGAAAAAATGAAGTGACGAGTCAAAGATTTGAACAAACACAAAAGAAACTAAAGAAACAGAAGAGCAGTGAGTCACTAGTCCGTTTTATTTTAATTTTAATTTGAAGTAATAGATAAAAAACTGACTGCGCAGTGTGTGTACTTCACTGACATGCCTTTTTTTGAGCAGATAGAAGATATTAGTCATCACTGCACAAACTTCCCAAGGTGAAAAGAAGTCATGAATAAATATAGACATAAATTAAAACATTCAAACGAACCGTCGATGTTTATTGTTAAATGTAAAATTTCAAAACAACCTTTGTCGGGTCAAAATGAATAGTAAACAGTCTTAACAGCAGTCCTTTGCATGCTATTATTGGCAGTCTGTTCAGTTCATTCATTTAACTTAATGAAACGAGTGATTTCCCTCGCTGTTTTCACTCCGTTAATCACTTCAAACACCACTCCGGCTTTCACTTGAAAGCAGCAGGAGACCCGGTCGGCCATGGTGCTGTTGTTTGATTCACGCTCGAGTGTTAACCTAACCCCCCCCCCCCCCCCAAAAAAAAAAACAAAAACCCCAAAATAAGTGAGTTTAAACTCTTGGGGTCCTTTCATCGTCTTTTTAACACAGCAAGTGAACGCACCTTTAGAACTTTCAGTTATCTTTTGTTAATTTAGATTTCAGGGAAAGCTCCGCGCTGTAGTTCACCTAGTTAGTATTTCTTTTTAGTTGATGATGTACGACTGCAGGTGTTGGAAGGATTAGAGTTAACTGTGATTTGTGTAATTGATTGTGTTTTTTTTTTTCATCATTGCTGAGGAGGCACATTGCTTTTTTTTGTTGTCAAACTTAGCACACAGCACAGGCTTAAAGTTCGAGCCGCGGGCTAGTGGTGAGCTTTTTTTTGATATGCACACCGAGCTAATTATCCTTCTCTCACTTGTAGCTGTGTGTTGGGAAATTAAAAACGAGCGGGCAGACAGATTGATCTTCCTGGGAGGCACACATTTTTTTGAACCGAACCCCTCGCTAAGAAAAGTCTCTCGCTTTGAGCTACAATCCATTTTGACCCTTTTGGAAGGTTATTGCTCTTTGCCACTGCAAGGGATTTCTTTTTTTTTTTTTTTTCTCTCCCTCTAATGTTTATCCAGCAAATTATGTCTGGACCTTGGAGACAGACATTTCAATGAGCACTCAGCCTTTTAATATGTGATTGCTCAAGTTCTTGCTTCTCCTCTTCATTTTGTTACTTAATCTCAGCTAAGAATGCCTGTAATTGCTTTAAAAAAAAAACAAAAAAAACGAGGCTGCTGATTTTCAAATGTTTCTCTTATTGTCAGCAAACGTCACGCACAAAGACAAAAACCGACAATCGCCAGCTTGTTGTGCTTCATGTCACAACCTCTTGACTTCTTACTCTTTCGTTCTTTGAGAAATTCGTGATGTAGTACAAAGTGAGGAAGTTGTGATATGTATGTAGCAGCGCAAGCTAGCGACACTAAACCGAACCGCGTTCTCCTTCATGGACGGCAGCGTCTGTCCTACAAGGAACCTCACTCCTGAGATTTTACGTTCTTACAGCTGCTCTTAGTCTTTGGAGACTTTTCTAAACAAACTACCACGATCTCTCTCGTCCTGGTGAAGGAATGTGTGTCGCTCATTGCAACGGTTTGACTCTATGAAAGGTTTTTAATAGTTTTTAGACAACAATGGAGGTCTTAAGCACAGAGGAAAAGGCTTTTAAATACACACACAATACTTGTAAGTAGGGTCGATTCATTGTTGATCTGGCTCTGCGTGTGATATTTGTTGACAATAAGAAAAATCTAATATAGAAAATCAGCAGTCTTATCCTCTAAATTCAAACCTTTTTTTCTCACCTGTAACCTCTCACATTTATTTCTACCAGGACTTTGTCTAACTGGGTCTATGAACTTGACAAGTGGGCTCCCTCTGTGGTCAAAATAGCTTACAAGGTAAGAACAATCTTTTTTTTTTTTAAATCTAAAAACACTCTGTTTACATTCGGCTGACTTATGACAGAGAGTCGTCTTTTCTTTGTGTCTCTCCACCATCTGTAGGGCACCCCCGCTTTACGCCGCGGGCTCGTACCTCAGCTCCGCAGCGGGAAATTCAATGTTTTGCTGACCACCTATGAGTACATCATCAAGGACAAGCACATACTGGCCAAGGTGAAACAGAAGTGTGACTCTCCACACACACACTTTCTCACACAGAGTTTCCTGCAGATTTCACAGATACATGCTCTTTTTATTCACTTAAACATCTTTATTACACCTTTACTAATCAATTATTAAAAGAGCGATACTTACTTTTTCACCACACAAGTGCAAGGAAGTCATTTTTCCACAACTGATCACTTCTATCGCACTATTTTGCTCTGCCAAACTCATGGAAGCAGTAATAACAGAATTCTAAGTAAAAGCTAATCTTAAAAGGTGCAGCGGATCTGAAAAGGCAGGCGTTTAAACTCCTCAGATCCAGAGAGAGATTATTCGGGTCAGTGTGGATTTAAAAAGGTGAAGAAGGAGCTTTATCAAAGGTCTTTATCAAAGGTCTGTCTCAGCTTTTGGAACAGTGGGAAGAGTCTTTTAAAAAGGCTCCTACAATACAAACCACATAGCACCACATAATACCTCGATTCCCCCCGGGGAATGGCCGCGTTACGTTTCCACCGTGATGCGTTGTGTTTTTGCACGAGCACGTATATTTTTTCCCCGACAACGATACAGCTGCAGTAAGGGAAACCGTGGATACGCTTTCCCCAGCTGGATGGCTCAGTCCTTAACTTGTCAGTGATAGGCCGGCGTGTACGGGTTTTGTTCCCTGAACAGGAGCGCTTTGCCTCCTGACATAGTACGCGCTATTCAGGGTGCGAGAGCTCCATCTACTACCAACTCTTAGCTATGAACACGGCAAAACGGTCCGCTTTTTCAGCACTGGTGTGTGGAGAGGGGCACAGATGACGGTGACCTTTCAGTGGCACTCACCCCTGGCTTTACACACTCTGGGGGAAACCCCCTTTTTCAAACCACTAGCTCTCGAACTACTGTCCTCAAAGACAAGCACTTCTCTTCGCCCTGACTTTAGCGAAAAGAGGAATTGATCTGTGTACACTCTCAGCCTCTCCTTCTTCCCTCATTATCAGAGATGACGGGAGCTCAGCCGCTCCGAGGCTGAATCCCGCACCAAAGTCATAACCAGCTCTTTTTAGGTGAAGAGTTATTTCCTTGGAAGGTTTTTTTTTCTTCTCCCTCCTCCTCCCCCTCCTCCTCCTCACAGAAACGAGAGGGAAGAAACATCACTTCACCTCCGTCCAGCGCATGCGTCGTCGTCTCATTATGTCTTATATCATGCATTATATCTGCGGCGCGCACACACAGCAGGTTTCAGGCAGGCGCGGCAGATGTTCGTGCATTACAGAGAGTATTTCGCGGGGAAAGCCGCTGATGAAACATCGCCATGGCCATGGGCTGTGTGAAGCTATCACCCAAACATATGTTGCAGCGGGTGAGGAATCCTCCCCCCCTCCCTCCCTCGCCTGGTATCTGTGCTCATTATATGAGAGCTTTGCCCTCCTCCACAGCCCTCCTCAGAGGAACGGCGGTGGGAGACATATGAGCAGTGGCTTCTTTTATTTGGTTCTCTATCTGTGTGATGCATCTGAGTGTACTCATTCAGTATTGAACATCCTCTGAGACACACACACACACACACAGTCATCTCTATCGAAAGCCGCTATATGCGCTACAAGCAGTCATATAACTCAAGCTCTCCTCTAACTTATTTGTACGAGTTTCGGGGGCTGCTACAGCACATAATAACCATCCCTGCCTGAAGTTCACTGTGTGAAGTGTGTGTACGTGCGTTCGCTGTGTGCACCCGCGCACCATATGTTATCCTCCTCTACTCATATCATCATAGCTCAGTGAATTATTTTTGCCCTTTCCTTCCTGCTCCGCTTGCATTTGAGACTTTTCAGTACCACAATAGCGCCTGAAAGCGAAAGGTCTCCAATGACCGCTAGATGCTTCTATTAAAACTTCTATTTAAAAAGCCTCAACTTCTCTCTTTACAAATACCGAGTCACTTATTTTTTCGAGTCATTATGATCTCACATCTCTTATCGTAGCGTCGATGTCTACGGCGTGGGAGTTGATTGACAGGTTGGCTCACCCGCTGCTCCTCCTCGACTCCGGGACTCCCACTGAATCTCGCACTTAATGTTTCTTGATTGCAATTTACAAATACCTGCTCTGTTAGAGTAATTTTAGCTGTCATCACAACGTCAACAAAAACTGTTAAATGTATAAGCTTCGTAAAAAGTAGAATTTATGGCGGAGCTGTTGGTGTTGGATTGCATTAGATAGCACAGGTGTAGCTAATGAAATAGCCGGTGAGTGTATATCAGCCACTCTGGAGGACAAAGTGAATCTTATCTGGCAGTCTGCAGGTGTACATAATAACATGACTGAGTGTATATATAACCAGTGAGTTGATCTCTACTCAGCACTCACTACTGTAAAGCCCTTTATAATCACTGTATTTCTGCAGATTTTGTGTTTAATTAACAGTAAAAATCTTGCATTGTTACTCAGTTTCATAATTTCATTTTCCAAACCGCAGTAAAAACATAATGAACGTCAGATGGCGAGGAATTGAAACAATCAAAAAGGGTGCGGTTTCGTTTCATTAAAGTAGTGTTACATGTTCATTCTTTCCATACCAAGATTGAGAACAATTATTATGAGCACAAGAAAGTAAGAGAGGGAGTGAGGAACCTCTCATTTGTATTCAGTAGAGTTGTGTACTCTCGGGGTGGTCAGAGTAGAAAATCAGGGCATCAACATTTCCTTCCCCCTGCAGCCACTCCTGAACTCCTCAGCAGTCACGGCGTTGGAAATCTAGATTTAACAAACCCTCTTCCGCACGACAGATCCGTTGGAAGTACATGATCGTGGACGAAGGTCACCGCATGAAGAACCACCACTGTAAACTGACCCAGGTGTTGAACACCCACTACGTGGCTCCCCGCCGCCTCCTCCTCACCGGTACGCCGCTGCAGAACAAGCTGCCCGAGCTGTGGGCCCTGCTCAACTTCCTCCTGCCCACCATCTTCAAGAGCTGCAGCACCTTCGAGCAGTGGTTCAACGCCCCGTTCGCCATGACAGGAGAGAGGGTAAGTAGTAGTAAATAGTTTAGAAAGATGGATATGAAGACGCATCTTTTGTCAGATCTTGCTCCTCGTCTTTCCATGCGCAGTAATCACACACAAGAAGAAGGAAGTTAATTAATGTGAAGTATAATTTAAGAAAACAGATATAAGGTACCTCAAACTTTATACCAGATGTTCCCACTTACTACTCAATAAACTATTATTATTATTATAGGAGGTAGAGCAGGTCGTCCAATCATCAGAAGATCGGAGGTTCCATCCCCGGCTCCTCACATCAGCATGTCGAAGCGCAACTTGCACGGCAGCCCCTACCATCGGCGTACGAATGTGTGTGTGAATGGGTGTAAAAGCGCTTTGCCGTCCATTCACTACTTATTATTATGGCTATTATCCTCCACAGAGAAGTGTTCTCTGCACTCTGTGAAGTAAAGCCAAGGTCAGACACAAAACAGCACCCTCATTAGAAATTCAGAGGCGCTACAAAACAATTTCACTTTCCCCTCAAGTACCGGTTACACTGTCCCCCAATAGCTTAAACTCTTCACCTTCAGATCGCATCTAGGCTCAAGACTGAAGAAACCTCTAAAAACCAATTTGCGGTAAAAACAAAAAGGAATCGTTCATATTTCCAAAAAACCACCGAGTCAAAGCAGCTTTAGCCAGATGATCTCTACATGTTATATCCCATTTCTCAAACATTCGTCATGCTGGTTCAACTGAGATTACATTTTTTTTCTTTCAGGTTGGCGCTCTTACTGATCGGTCACTTTGCAGGGAAAATACAGAAAAAAAAATATTATTCAGCAGCAATCGAAACCAAGTGTATGAGCTTTTCAAGGCAGATCAAGCACGCCTGAAAAAAAGTTAATTCAAGTTAACCTTTTTTTTTTTTTCCTCCATTGTTGTTGCTATGCTTTTCCTTTTACTCTGGCTATTAGATTCATATCAGTGTGACAAATTGGGTTCACCACCGGCCACAACAAAAGCACCATGCCCCAAAAAACATAATGGAAAATATATACGCTCTAGCAAACCGGAGGATTCAATCGCAGTCACACAGATTGTTGTTGAACAAAAGATCCGTGTCCATATATCATTTTATTGTCAGAAGGTTAAACTGCAGTTTGCAGGACATGTTAGCAGGTAGAAATCTTTCAGTCTTCTTTTGTGCAGAACAGCCTGCGACATACCGTCACATATACTTTCTGACTTTGTTTAGGTCGACCTGAACGAGGAGGAGACCATCCTGATCATTCGCCGTTTGCATAAAGTGCTCCGCCCCTTCCTGCTGCGCAGACTGAAGAAAGAGGTGGAGTCTCAGCTGCCGGAAAAGGTGAGATTTGAAACTGGAAACTCTCGTAATACAACAATATAACTCTTGAAATATAATTATCATTTGGAGCAGACACAAGCTGGAGAGACTAATAACCTCTATGGAGACCAGGGGTGGATGAGTGCAGGTGTATTATCCTGCTATCCAAATTGTATTTAATTATATTTGGGGCTGTTAAAGCTATTAAAGTGGAAACTGTTGGCTCAATTTTTTGTCTACCTTGAACCTTTTCTACTTTCCTATTTCAGCAAAGTAAATTGAAACTGTAGCTTTTATGACTTCTGACACAAAACAGCTTTCCTGCTGTGAGTATTAATTAAAGAACACTGATGAGGCCACTATATGTCACAACATGTGCAGTTATAAGAAAATTACGCACACCTGCTGTCCCATAAAGGATCAAGTGTCCATGTCCTGGGTTTAAATGAACTGAACAAGGTTGCATGCTTTTCTTGTTATCAACTTTACTTCGAACTCTTAACTGCAGTCTCATTACTAGAGGATGATGACATCGGCACGCGCTCGTAAGAAGCGTATAAAAGTGATAAGTTACGCTGTCTGAACCGCACCGTCAGAACAGAGACATGTATGTTACGGTAGGGCAATTCTAGAAAGTAGCAGGTGGTTTCTAATAACTTAAAATCTGCTTGTTTCATACAGGATCAAATGAAAATAAAGACTAATCTTAACACCCGTCAATGTTTCAAAGAGTAACAGGGTGTGTGCAGAGCACTTGTTGACCCAGAGTTGGTATGAGACTAGATATCGTCTTATCATAATATCGTGATATGGCACAAGTGTCGGCTTTTTCCTGGTTTTAAAGTCCGCATTACAATAAATTGATGTGTTTTTCTGAACTTACCAGACTAGTTCTGGCTGGTCTGTTATTTGGCTTCACCCACACAGTCATTATATTCACATTACTGATGATTATTTATCAAACATCTCATCCTGTAATCATTCTATGAAAGCACCAGTAGTCATCTCTACAATATTGTTGCAATATGAAGGCATTCAGTCAGACGTATTGTGATATTTAATGTGACGCTGCCTTTTTCTTCTCCTTCACTCCTCTTGCTCGTGTGTTTTGGTTCTTATTACCTCTTTATTTTTCTCTCATTTGTGTGAAGAATGATCGTGGTGTCAAGTTCAAACAACCTCGCTACTGAGATGACATTGCCTTTGTTGTCTTCTTGTCATTCACACAGGTGGAGTATGTTATAAAATGCGACATGTCTGCTATCCAGAAGGTTCTGTACCGGCACATGCAGAAAGGCATCCTTCTCACCGACGGCTCGGAGAAAGACAAGAAGGTAACTCTACCTACCCTCCCCCCCCCCCCCCCCTCTCTAAGACTCCCTGTGGCTCTGGCTTTGCTTTATCAGCGTGCGCCATGGTGACAAACTGAGCTTTTAGGGCTTAGAGCTCAGAGGTGTTTACCGTTTTCCCGCTGTTTGACATCACAAGGTCCCCTGAAATTTGTTGTATAATTGAACAGTTGCTTTTGTTTTTTGTTTTGTGATATGCACAAGGTATTTTGTTTTCTAAAGATGACTCAACTCCTAAAAGCTACGCCTCGGCTGTTTTTTTTTTTGTTGCCTCCGTTTAGTTGTCAGTGCGGCAGAATGTACTGTAATCCAAGCCACCTGGGAATGTAGGCAGCACCAAACAATGCTCAAAATCTGTTAAGCTCAAAGCAGTGATCTAACAGTCAATATCATGTTAGCTCATTAAACCGAGCTACTCATAGATTCAATACTCCATAGACATCAATACAAAACTACTTGTTTCAGTTTTTACATTTTTATTATGTAATGATTTTCTCCAGGGCAAAGGAGGAGCGAAGACCCTGATGAACACCATCATGCAGCTGAAGAAGATCTGCAACCATCCGTACATGTTCCAGCACATCGAGGTGAGCTCAGCCGAGTCAAGACCGCTTCCACTGGCTGTTAAAAGCTTGTGAATAATAATAATATAATATTCCACATTTACCCAAATATCAGCTAGTCGTCATGTTCATTACCGTCACTGACATAAGTGTTGTTTTTGCTTTGCATGAGTCATATTTCTTTTGTTAAATGTTTTGTTCATCCAGTAACAATTTGCGATGTTTGTGTTTGTGCATGAATGACATTACAGATGCTACGCAACGATCGAGCTTATAGATCAGCTGGTTAAAAACTTTGTATTTACTCGACAGCAGTTGTTATATGCAGAGTTTGAACTTAGAGTTCATTTAAAAACAAGTCCTGCATTGTAAAATTTAAGCCAACTTATAGATTTAATTAAAGTAAGTAACAGATGAGCAGCCTGCTTCAACAAAACACCCACTTCCTGTCTATTCATGTTTAAGATGGCACAGTCTATCCACAGTATAGGTTAATTTAAAACGTCATTTGACAGACTTTCGCCTGACACAAACTGATAAATGTTCTCTTTTGTAGGAATCTTTTGCTGAGCACTTGGGTTATCCAAACGGCATCATCTCTGGGTAAGTCGGACAAGTTCAAGTTGGACTTTTCAATCTGCATCTGTACACACAAATACTGTAAATGTGTAGGATCGCAGACTTGTGATTACAAAGTGAGGGATGATGAAAGTAAACATATGTTTTGTGGTTCCTGATGACTGTGGAGTAAAGAATAGCTAAATCATTTTCTAAATTATTCTGAACTTTCTGTCAACATCGTTTTACTTTTCATCCTTTTTTAATCTCAGATCTATTAAGAGGATTTTTGTTTTTCTCCCAAACAAAACGCACATAGTCACAAACAAATAGTTTGACAACAGATTATATGTATTTACAAGTGAGTTCATTGGATCATCGCCAAGGTTCGTCAGTTTCTCTTGTAAAGCTTTGTGTAAAGCTCATTATCAGCACAGCAGTAAGTCATTTAAAAACTCTAATATGAAAAGACATCTGAAGTTCACATACAGAATAGTCGGAGGGATTTTGAATTTGAGCTCTCTAAGTGATGTGTGTCCACTATTATTTTAGCTGCTCACACTCCAAAGTGCCACGTACACAAAACGCAACTTTGTCAGGATTTTTGTCGTATGTTGCTTTGTGAATCTCAATGTTTTGAAAACTAAATCTTGCCTTTCTGGTTTCTAGAAAGTAGCAGGCGGTTTCTAATAAATCAAAATCTGTTTGTAAGTTTATACAGGATCAATGAAAATAATAAAGATTCATCTTAACACCCGTCAATGTTCCAAAGAGTAACAGGGTGTGTGCAGAGCAGCTGTTGACCCGGGGTTAGTATTTACAAAGCTAATTAGAAATAATGAGCTGCGGTCTGTCCATGTGCGTGACTTGTGGATATTGGTATGGATAAAGTTCAGCATATCTTTAATAAACCATAACCTCTTGCATAACAAATAAGATGATAGTATCTCTATGCTGTGAAGGTGGCAAGAGATGAAGTCTATTGTACAGTAGAGCCGCATTAACTACAGCTTGTAGCCTTTAGAGGTGACTTATTTAGATAACATTGATCCAGATTGTAAAGACCTTTTTTTTTACATAATCAATATAGAGATGCCACAGTTGTTGCAGTAAATGTTGCCACCAACTGATGGTTCCTTCTTTACCTTTACTGCTGTCAAACTACAGGCCTCAGAGACTTGAATAAACACTGTTGTTAAAAATGACTTATATTGTTTATCACCTCCACCTCCACAGGCCCGATCTTTACCGAGCCTCCGGGAAGTTCGAGCTCCTCGATCGCATCCTGCCGAAGCTCCACGCCACCAACCACAGAGTCCTCCTCTTCTGCCAGATGACCTCTCTGATGACCATCATGGAGGACTACTTCGGCTACCGCAACTTTCAGTATTTACGTCTAGACGGTGAGACTGCTTAACACTTATCACAGCTCTTGCAACGTCTCGCACGGCTTGTGTAACAGTGTTTAAAAAAAAAAAAAAAAAAAAAAGTTGCATGTGAGCTTCTTTCCTACAGAGGAAACTATGACATAAGCACCACAAGGAATCAACTCAGAAGTAAAAGTCAGAATTAAAGTAGAAACAGAAGCTACAGTTCAGAGTCACATTTTGTCCTTAACAGAGAAGAAATATTTTAAATTAAATTTTTTATATCTCCTGAATGTGTCAAGAAAGATAAACATGTCAGATGAAGTCAGATATTGAGGATTTATAATCCCCTTTTGTCCCTTTATGTGTTTGGTATATTAAAAAAAATCAGTCTCATTGTAACCCTGAAATTCACTCACACATAATCTAATCTATAATAATAATAATCAGCACTCAGTATGATACACACACACACACACACACTCTACATCTCAAACAAAAGTCAGTCCTATTAGCCGCTAGGTCTGGGCGACAGAAAGCAAAGTTCACAGAGGAGATCTTATCCATTCATATCCTGGGCTCCTTTTGAAAGAGAATAAATTGTGCGTGGTGAAATTGAAATAGTTTTTTTTTTTTACTTTAGTTTTATGGTAACTGTTCTACTAAAAAGATGTAGACTGTGTAACACTTTGCAGACACACACAGTGTTTTTTTATTGGTAATTCTTTGTAGATAAGTTTTAAAAATGATAAAAAATAATAAGGCAATCAGTCCATATCCAGGTATTTTTGAGATATTTTGGTAACATTTCAAATCTAATCAGTAACAGAAAACATACAGAACTTGTAAAGATCTGTTGCTGCGATAAAGAAATTAATTAAAGATTAAGTTTAATAAGATTTATTAAGTCTGATAATCAGCTTTCATGTCAGAAAGGATTTAGTCAAAGATGAGATGCGATATATATAAAGTTTCACTTTCCTGAATATAATAGGATTGAAACCAGAAGGTCAAGCTGCTTTTTCAAAAGTGACGTGACAGACGTTTGCATTTCAACACGATAACGTTCGATCTTTCAGGAACCACCAAGTCCGAAGACCGAGCCTCGCTGCTGAAGAAATTTAACGACGAAGGATCTCAGTATTTCATCTTCCTGCTCAGCACCAGAGCCGGCGGCCTCGGTCTCAACCTGCAGGCTGCCGACACCGTTGTCATCTTTGACAGCGACTGGAACCCGCACCAGGTCGGTAAACAGATTCATTAAAACTGAAAGGGCAGGACTTGCTGTCTTCCACGCGTGCGGTTACAGCAACAAGTAAATTGGTCACAGTGTTGGAAGGAGAGATGTGGGGCAGATCCAGGCGTTTTATGAAGGATCGCTATAAGCTAAAATAAAGCTAATCAAATACTGATACTTTCTTTACTTACCATAATACAAATTACACAAAGACACTAATGATGACGACAGATGGATCAGCACACAGATCATCACTCTGAATGTCAATATAATTAGTAATAAAGTCTCTCTCAGATCAGCTATACATGAATATTTACAGGTTTCCATTTAACAGTCACACACTCACCTGGGAGCCTGGTCTGACTTGTTCCCCCTGGTGATGGTTACCTTGGATACTGTGTAGCAGATATAAGATAACAAGCATAAAAATATATGGAAATAACACCTTATAACTACTAAATAAAACAGAAAATTACTGACAAAAACATTTTCTCTATTATGAGATTTTTGCTACTAGACATAGTGACCATTTAAAGCTCCAATGATGTATTTAATGTAAAATGCAAGAGGCATATGTTACATAAGCAAGTGAACTGCAGTGTTTGAATGTGAATAATTATCACATCGAGTGACTCTGAATTCAGATACTGAGGCAAAAATGCACCAAATTACTACACTTTTTTTTTTTTTTTTTTTTTTTTAAGCTGCCGCTGCCGCCGCTCGCTGTGACCGGTTAAAACGAGCCAGTCGGCTTTCACTAACTGATCTTGTTTGGCCTGTAATTAGATCACTTATCTGATGATGTCTGCTTTTTCCTGCTCCAAACTATGGTTATTATATCAGCCTTAAAAAAAAAAAAAAAAAATCCACTATCAGTCAGCCTGTTGTTAGTTCATCATTTAGTCAGTTGCCGCCTGGAATCCAGACTTCAAAGCAGAAAGAAAAGCAAAACTTTACGGAGCCCGTGCCAACTTTTTTTAACTTCTCAATTTGTAGTGAGAGTATGTGGCTGGATTCACAGCAGAATCAGTAGTTGTTTGTCTTCCTGTGATGTTTTTTTTTTGGGGGGGGGGCATTTCCTCTCATGCAGATGCAGAACATAAGTGCACGGGTGACGATGCAGTTCGTTTGATCAGCCCTTCTTTGATTTTTCTTTAGCTTGGTGTGTCATGGCTCTAAAAGGCAAATATGAGTGTGTTTGATACAGAGCTTTGATTTTATTTACAAGCATATGGTGGCTCGAAGAGCGATGTTTAACAATGGTAATTGGCTGAAGACTACGCCGTCATCGTACAAACTTCAGGCCCTTACGACACGACAGAAATATTCTCACATCCCTCCTCCATTTTTTTTTTGCCGATTTCAGGACCTTCAGGCTCAGGACCGCGCTCACCGCATCGGTCAGCAGAACGAAGTGCGCGTGCTTCGCCTCTGCTCCGTCAACAGCGTGGAGGAGAAAATCCTGGCGGCCGCCAAATACAAACTCAACGTGGATCAGAAGGTCATCCAGGCGGGCATGTTCGACCAGAAGTCGTCCAGCCACGAGCGCCGCGCCTTCCTCCAGGCCATTTTAGAGCACGAGGAGCAGAATGAGGTATAGTTTCATATCTTGGGATTTAAAAAAAAAAAAAAAAAGATCTCAGATTGAACTATTTGTGCCTGATGAGGCAGTGAACGAGTGTGAGGAGATCCTAAATAGTTTTCCTCTTGTTAAATTACGCATGCTGGTTTTGATTGAATTACCGCAGGCCCGGTAGTGCAGCTCCCTTAGATATGATCAGCAAGTTAACCGTCCATTACTAAGAACATAACATGGCTTTATAATGGAATCTCTGCTATTCAATTGTTATTTGATTCAATCTGTATGCCTTAATTGACCTGCGAGGCTTCTGCTTCGCCCCAACGGTTCAAACTGAAACCGGAAAGATCGTGTATTACATTGTGTTTGTCATGATGAGACTTTTTTTTTTCTCTCTCTCTCTCTCTCAATAAAGGAGGAAGACGAGGTGCCAGATGATGAAACCCTTAACCAGATGATCGCCCGCAACGAAGATGAGTTTGAGCTCTTCATGGTGAGACAAACACACATCTCCCCGTGAGGTTTTAATGACATTTAAATTGCTGAATAAACCTCTGAAATGTCAGTCGTTAAAATATTTAATTTTCCAAAAACAGCAGAAGCCGACAGCCGGTTCTTTTTTTTCGATGCCAAATAATTGCTGTTTGTCCGTCATATCAAGGTGAAACGGTGAAACATCACTCACCATGTGACTTCACAACAGCTGTCTCAAACCAGATGCTTCTTAATTGCCATGGTTACAGGTCTTACAGTCACCCCGTCATCCACAGTACACCACCTGGAAGTTTTAACACCGCGCAACTCTTGTTTGTGTGCATCAAGTATTTGAAATGTTTTGCTTAATACGTGCACCAGAAGTTCAAAGTCAAATGTATATTTCTTAACACGGCACAACACAACCTCAAGCTCCGCCGGTTCCCGGTGATAGTGCCTCCTCTTTCATCTTTCATGCGGTTCTTATGACTCGCTCCAGTTGAAGACTAAAAGGAACCAGAAAATATTCACTTTTAAGAAAGTGGAAACAGAGAATTTGGGCATTTTTAGTTAAAAAAAAAAAAGAAATCAAAAACACATAAAAAACAGCTGGCGATTTGTATTTTCAGTCAGTCAGTCTCCATGGCGACCAGCGGTGAGACATCCAAATTGTTTGAAAAAACTTGTATTCGGCTTATTGGAGCCAGCTGAACCCGTATTACGTAACGTCACACACACACACACACACACACACAAGTAACCGAGCTTCATAAGCATCTGGAAGCGAGCCACAGCACACGGCTGTCTGAAGGTGCCTTTTAGTATTACTGATTCTAAAGCTGTATTTATCATAGTGCACCAAGAGGTCACAGCATAATTTAATAGCCTACGCCGTGAATGGAAGAATGTAAACATGGCAGTTTGACAGCAGTGGTCTCCTAATGTCAGTCATAAGACCAGGCAGAATAGAAGTAACCTTGCTTGTAAATCTAGTTATATTAGTACATTGGTAGCTGAAACTGAGTAATAACAGTTATTATAGGGAACATAACTAAAGCACAAAATGGCTCGATCACATACGACACATATATTGTTTCCGTGGTGATATTTCACAGAAGAATCAGACGCTTATTTGCACATAAATCCATCTCAAGGGTTTCATTTATGTGGTCTAAGCAAAAAGAACCAACAACTGCGCGTTAATCGACCCGTTTCATCTACTTTTTTTCCCTCCTCCTCTTCCTCCTGTAGCGCATGGACATGGACCGACGCCGGGAGGACGCCAGGAACCCGAAGCGCAAGCCCCGTCTAATGGAAGAGGACGAGCTGCCCTCTTGGATCATCAAAGACGACGCCGAGGTGGAACGCCTCACGTACGAAGAAGAGGAGGAGAAGATGTTCGGCCGGGGGTCGCGCTGCCGTCGGGACGTGGACTACAGCGACACGCTGACCGAGAAACAGTGGCTACGGGTAACGTCCGAGCGTATCAGTCAGACTTTTATTTTGGAAATGAAAGCGTTTATATACAAATATGGTGGATATTTTAACTGCTATAAAGTTATTTATTCACCTGCATAGTAATGGAAAAGAAGAAAGAACGCACAACTGATGAAAACGTGTTTCTTTCCACTCGTTCACTGAGCACCACAACAGTTAATTAT
Organism: Euthynnus affinis; assembly: GCA_029490765.1. Classification (NCBI taxonomy): domain Eukaryota; kingdom Metazoa; phylum Chordata; class Actinopteri; order Scombriformes; family Scombridae; genus Euthynnus; species Euthynnus affinis. Next base: position 7,891,282 of record CM055842.1, read on the forward strand.
AGCGATCTTGTGTAATATGGTGACTGTGATTTGATTCACATGAACTCAATTTGGGCAATTAAAGATAGAAAACTTCTCTGTGCTCAACACCTGCTGGAACATCGCACTTGTTTAGTCCATTCAGTCATACATCACAGTCCGTTATGTAATCTCACATTGTTTACTCGACTGCAATTAACCTGCGGTTTAATTTCTTTCGTCTGAAACAAAAAAAAAAACCCTTTCATTTGTATTTGATTTATTTAGGCTCACTTTGCCAAAAAGTTACACACGAGTTTCTTCTTGTCAACAACTCGCATGAAAAGAACAAATCAACTGGGGAATGTTTTATTTCCGCTCTCAATACTTTCCTACTTCCCTACTCTGTCTATGCCACGAGCTCATTGGTTCCCACTGAAGTCATAAAACAGTATTTAAAAGAAAAAAAAAAACAGGTACAGAGTAACACAACTATATTTAAGTTTAGTTTATTAATAAAAACATCTTGGCACTTAGTTTTGTAGCAGATGTAGCTCAAACAGGAGTAAACAGTGCATTCATTGGGGGCTTTTTCTAGCTGTGGATTAGCATGCATTTGTTACGCTAGTGTTTACGGCGGCAATGTATGCGAGAATCATGTCACCCAATGAAAAGTTGAGGTTCAGTGATGTGTTTTTGAGCAACAGTGGAGCTGTTTGGCAGCTGTTTGGATACATAGACAATAGTTGTTAATAGGATTGAATCATTGTCTGGTCTTTTTATGGGGTTTTGTTGAAATTTAAAACAAATATGTTGCAGTATTATAATTGCCATGACATCTTTTTCCATTAACATGTATTAAAAAAATTTTTATAGTGACAGCCCTGCTTAAGGAAAATTGTATTTGATCTGTTCAGCTGAAGCTAAAATTAGAAGCAGCTGGATAATGAAGTCTTTCTTTTTTTTTGCAACGTCAACAGTTCCACAATCACAATGTGGACGTAATGTAAACAGACAAAGTGACATTTAATTGCAACCAAATATTTTTTTTCCTCTAACAAACAAAATTAATACCCTCTGTCAGCAGATCAGGTCTTCATCATAACCGGATTTAAAGCCGAACTTTAGCTTAGCTTGATGCTAATGGCACGCAGTCGCCCACACAAAGATATCTTGTGACACACTCCCCCCCCGGAGAGACGTCTCAGACTTGGCAGATTCCATTTTTATTGACTATACGGCTCAGGTGTTTCCAGGGGAAAAACAAGAACAGAACAAAGAAACTTTCGAGACCGAGGTGTGACAGTGTGTTGGAAGTGTCTGTCGCAGTTCAAAGAAGCTCTAATCAAAAGAGGAAAGATGAGTAGCGACCTGTAGGCTGTCTGTTTCTGATGAGAATGAAAAAGAAGACAAGACTACATGCAGTAGCAGTCAGAGGTTTGGACTACACTTTCTCACTCAAGAGGATGGGAAAGCAGGTCCAAACTTTTGACTGGTACTGTACATACGAGGAAATAAGCTATTAGGGAGAAAATTAATCTCTCAACTGAGATCATTTTGTCACAGAAACGTTAAAGAAAGTGACATTTGAAGGAGAAGAGTGAACGCAGCTCTGTTAGCCATCTTATGTAATCTTTAGAATATATAAAAATGCAAGCGAGTACCTAAATTAAAGATTTCAGACACTTAGTTAAAAAAGGTACCATAAATAAAATAAACAAGCAGGAATGATGTCAAATATAAAATGATGATGATAATGAACGACGGCTATGTCAAGATGATGGCCAGACTTCTTAAAACACTGCAATCAGTATGGAGTAGTCGCTGCTGTCAAATCATTTATGCTTGTGTCGCGTATTGATTGGCTAATCCTACAATTCCACTGAAGCGATTGTTAGGATTATAAACCCTCCCCCCCCCCGTCTCTTCTCTCAGGCCATCGAGGACGGGAACCTGGAGGAGATGGAGGAGGAGATCCGTCTGAAAAAGCGCAAACGCAAGAGACGTCAGGACAAGGACTCGTCGAGCAGGGAGGACGGCGGCGCCAAGGGCAAGAAGAGACGCGGGCGCCCACCCGCTGAGAAACTGTCCCCCAACCCCCCGAAACTCACCAAGCAAATGAACACCATCATCGATACGGTGATCAACTACAGAGACGGGTAAGGAGGTTCACGGCCCTTATGGGTTAGATATCAGGCTGACTGCCATGACTCTAAAAGATAAACTTTGTTTTGCACTGAAGGCCAAAAAAATAAATGTTCTTCCAACAAACTTCCCCCTTTTCAAGCCGACATCACACCCTGCGTACAAAGTCACGTACAAAGTCATCAATCGTACGTCTGACTGATACAGAAACACTTGAGCATGCACTCATCAGGTACTGTGACTGCAGCCCCTAGCATCTTGTTAAAACTTCAAATCCCTGTTCTTAAGACTTTCACACCTAACAGCATTGTGTATCGGGTACTGAGTGAGCGCCGTCAAAAAGTATTTCACAGGTCCGCTCGGTTCCTAGACCACGTCGAGACGGGTCCGAATCATATTTCAGTCTAATCAAATTGGACAGGCTCCCGTTGTATTTGCTGCGGGTCTGTAATGTCAAGATGTGTAATGCCTCAAGTGGATCTAATTGGGCTTTATGAGCTTTTTAACCATCTGGTGTCACGGTCTCCACTGGCTGGCAGGAAGTGTGTTTTTTTTCTCGTGAGATGGCGAGTGTGAACTGTGCAGTGTTGCAATTTGGCCTCCGTGTTCTCGTTTATTGGCGGAGCGTCGTGCTGCTGCCAGTGTTGGTGTTCATTTACACACGTTTATGTTTAGGCGGGTTTTTCCCCACAGGTGTGTTTCGCTTAAGGGTCCCAAAAAAAAAAAGAACTAATAATTATTTTTATTATTGAATAATCAGCAGATTATTTTCTTGATAAATCATTAAGGTCTGACAACAATCCAATACCCAAAGATATTCAGGGGGGAAAAAAAATGGAGGAAATGTTCACAAATGTGTTTTTTTTTTTACATGGAGAGTAAAGACAAGGACTATGATTCCTCACCAGCGTCCCACTCACCATCACTTCCAATCATGTTTGATGTGGTCAACCACAGTCTCTGTTTTCCTCTTCATGTCATCTGTGTATCTCAATGAGGGTGAACATTTTAATACCATAAACTAAACTTTGGTGGCATCTATTTTTTCATACCTTCATACCTTCCTGACATTTCACCGGAGTATATGGTACATGACTGTATTTGTGTTGAGTTTTTTTTTTTTATATATAAATTTAAAAGCTTAGCTGCTGGTGATCGAAGTCATTGTTAGCATGTGTGACATTTTCTAGTAGTGATGCATCGGTCAGGGCCTGACCCTTAAAAATCAACCACCTGACTCACAAACCACCATATCTGCAGAAAACACATGATAAAATTCGAGCGCTTACGGCCAAAAATTCAGAGATAAAACAATTAACAACGTCTCTTACCGTTCATCCGCTGCCACGGCGGAGACACAGCTGAACAAACAAACTCACTCCAGACCGGCACAATATCAGCTCGAACAAAGAAAAAAAGTCTTGAGAGTTTCAATCCACCACAAACATAACAAGACATAAATATCTCATATTTTGGCTTGAGTTTTCAGTTATAAAACTGGAATCACTCCTTCTGCAGTTTTCACTTCCTGCGGAGGCAACAAGCGGAAATGCATATATTCTCATGAGGTACATCTCTTTAAAAAAACAAAAAGAAAGAAGCACCTCTAGTTCTGAGAGTGTTGCACATAGTCGGGCTGAGGACCGTGCTGTGATTAGTCCAGAGGAAAGTACACATCTCTGCCCGGCCAGCAGAGTAATTAACAGATATGAAGTCATGTCTTAGAACATACAGTGTGATAAATCTCCTCGTATTCCTTCAGTCCTGCAGTCCTGAAGGTTAGCGTGCTTGTGTGTGTTTTTCCTTGTGCTCTGTTTTGTTGTGTAGATTATTTTTCTTTTTTTTTTCTTTTTTTTGCCTTTGTGCAAAATCTTCAGTATGTGTGTGTCTGTCTGTCTTTGTAACACACACCCATGCATGGAAGAACATGTGCATTTGTGTTCCCATTACTCAAATATGCACTGGCCGACTACTGTGCCGGAGCTTTTCCAGGAAACTGCTACCTGCCGTTCCAGAAGTCAAATTCTTTCCTCTCCCGCTTGATGGTTGTTCTTCCCAGAGCATCTCAATCATAGCTCTGGCGTTCCCCTCACTTAACTAGAGCGGGACAAATCTTGGAATTTCCACTCCAGGACTTTGGATTCCTACGGCGCAGCACTGTTTCTCCATAAAACAAAAGCGCACTTCGATTTTAATTTGATCCGGAGCTTCCTAGATTTTGATTGTTCAGTGGAGGCCAGACAACAGTCTGGGCTCCGTTTCCTCCGTAACGCAGATTAACGTGTGATTGTGTAGAGCTCTCCAGTGAACATGGCAGCAGAGATCTTTGTGATTTTAAATACAGTAAGTCAAACATAGGCCACATTGTTTTGAAATCTTCCGGGTGTTTTAATCATCATACTATCACAAACCATTAGAAGAAAAAAAATATAATATAACATATTACCTCGGGGTAAAAAAAAAGGTAAAAGTCTTATATCAGTCTTGTAATAGAAGTTTTTTTTTTTAATAATCAGCCAAATAGTCGAGAATGTTTTTTTTACTGGGAGATGGTCGGGAGTCCAGCTGCAACTATTAATTGATTAGTTGCAAACTATTCAATTAATTGCCAGTTAATCATTTTGTGTAATTTGATTAAAAAAAAAAAAAAGTCCAAATTCTCTGAGTCTAGCTCCTAAAATTTGAGTCCGATTTTGTTAATCTTCTAATAATAATAATAAAATGGATCTCTTTGGGTTGTTGGGACATTTGCAGACATCATCTTGGCTTCGGTAAACAGTGATCAACCAGATTTTATGGACCAAACAACCCAATTAAAAATAATTATTATAACCAATAATCAGACCAGTCGGATATTTTTGTCTTTGGTCTCATAACCTGTAGCTGTCCCAACAAGTCGAGACGGACGTCATGGTGAGGTAATGTGTGATGTCGTCTAGTTATATATGACAGTGATGTGCAGTTAGTTGTAGCTGTTATTGTTCTTCTCTTCTCTGTAGCTCTACAATTAGCTTCCCAGCAGCCTTAAATGAATCACTACAGGTTTAAAAAGCCACACTAATATAATTGCTGTCCTTCTGGTCAACCTAGAGACCAGAGAGACAGAGGTTACTTATTAGAGTCTTACTATCCAGGCAAAGAGCAGCAAGCAGATTCTTAAGTGATAATTTATCTGGCTAAATTTACTATGAGGACATTAGCGTTTATGCTAATAAGAACAAAAACAGGGAGAAGAATTTAAACGGCAGCAGAATTTAACCCCTAATAAAGTAATCACACGTTAATCATTTGAATCAGATGGAGCAGGAGCAGAAACCTTTCTTTGGTGTTGGCATAGAAAAACCTTTTTGTGGGATGAAGCGGATGCAGATGAGCAGCAATTGGTATTAATCAAGCTCCTGTGTTTACAACATTAGTGTAAAACGCTCATTAATCCTCGCTAACTTTTCCCAAACTCCGGGGAAATGAGTTGGAGATAAACTTCATTTAAAAGATACCGCTGTCAGTCTTTATCTCTGTTGCAGGAGGAGGCTAATGATTCAAGGGTGGTTTGATTTCTCACATCCTTATAATGTGGCCTCATCTGTGCGCTGCGTACTGTCTCAGAAGAACAGAGACCTTGAAAAAACAGCCGAATCAAAACTTTGCTTTGAGCATTGAACATATTTATTTTATAAAAAAGGTGAAACGAGGGACGAGGTGTGAAATAACTGCTGCTTCTTTGTTTAATATCGCTGCATTTTTAACACTGGTGCCCTCCCAAAGGCCTTATCATAAAGACTCTGCACATTGACTCTAATAGAGCTGAAACAATCAAGTCTGTTGATTGACAGAAAAATAATTGGCAACTATTTTCATAATCAAGTAGTTTTTTCAAGCAGAAATGCTAAAAATTCCCCAGTGCCGCCTTCTGAATCGTGAGGATTCGCTGCTTTTCTTCGTCTCACGTAACACCGAACTGAGTATCTTTTGGTTTCGGAAAGACATTGGAACACAAAGTTAACATCGATGTCGAATCATTTCGTGTGAACAGGTCAGGAAGACAACTGAGCGAGGTCTTCGTCCAGCTACCATCCAGGAAGGAGCTCCCGGAGTATTACGAGCTGATCAGAAAACCCGTGGACTTCAAGAAGATTAAGGTACGTCGAATATGACGACCCGGGAGGAGTAAGATGACGACGATGGTTAAACGTGGAGTTTCAAAATAATCTTCAAATCATTTTAGTGAACAAGTAGACGCAGAATATACATTTGACAGTCCAACAGTTTTGTGAATTATATTAAATAGTTATAATAAATGAAATATACAGAGGAATATATGAAATAATAAACTAAATTTACAGCATATATATTGTACATATCATATAATGGGAGAGAGTAGAAACTGTACAACTGTCTAAGAGATTGTAATTTGAAGACAATTTCATTTTCAAAGTGTGTCCTTCAGGATTCAAGGTTATTTACATCATCATCTGTTTGGAGCCAGTAAGAGGAAACCTTGAATATCACATCAGGTTGGAGGCTCACAGTTTAAAAAGCTGTTTTTCTGTCAACAGGAACGTGTCAGAAACCATAAATACAGAAACGTGGGAGACCTGGAGAAGGACGTGATGCTGCTCTGTCACAACGCCCAGACCTTCAACCTGGAGGGATCCCAGGTCAGGACTGTAGCAGTGGAACTTTACATTCTTTAATATATCCTTTTATTTTTCTTTTGTCTACTCAGGAACCAGAAACCTGCAGCTTTTCAACTCTAAAGCAGCGATGAAACGATTCAAGTGTCAGAAAATTTATGAACAGTTTTGAAAAAATAAGTAAATCATCATTTATCAAGGAAAAAAAAGCAATTCTGTGGTTCCAGCTTTTCCATCGAGAAGATCCTGTATTTTCTCTGTTTTATCAAACTGTAAATTTATATCTTTGTTTTTTTTTCCTGTGTTTGTCGTCTGTCGAGACAAGACATCACCGTCACCGTCATGTCAAGTAAAAAAAAAAAATGAATGACAGCGACTTTTACTTTCCTTTTTTTTCCCTCTTTGTGTGCAAATAGTTGCAAAGACTAGGCTAAGAAATAAAAGTTCTTTAGGAATAGGCTCTTATGTTTATTAACAGTGTCGGCCTGTGACCTCATGTCTAGACGGCAAACGTGGCTCCGACTGTGTGTCTACGCAGGAGGCACTCAGAGCCCCGATACACACGACCGTAGCGACGCATGTAAAAAAAAAACGGAGGAAAAATAGACTTGAAGTTTAAACGAACGCTTCAGGTCGCAGTCACACCCGCGAGCCTGCAGGGAGCCGGTGCACACGTCGGCATAAATTTAAAAAAAAAAAAAAACACGCGAGCGCATCTGTTGTTGGTGTGACATGCACGTGAAAAACGCATCTGACACGCTTGCTGTGGAGACACGGGGTGTGATGTATTACGTCATCCCACAGAGAGTCCCAAGTTTCTCTGGTTTCCTCAGTTGCTTTTCAGGAAACTGACCAGATTTCATTCTTACGGTTTGAGTTTCTGCTTCCTTTAGATGAAAAGAAAGTGTCAGTTAATAATTATCGCTACTTAGCTGCTAGTTTTACTCCATTTCTGTCCATCAAAACTCAATATCTCCACCCCACAGATATACGAGGATTCCATCGTCCTTCAGTCTGTGTTCAAGAGTGCCAGGCAGAAAATCGCCAAGGACGAAGAGAGCGAGGATGACAGCGACGATGATGACGAGGAGGATGATGACTCAGAGGCCGAGGGTAAGGCTCACCATTTCAAAAGACACGCATACACACACAGACGTTTGTGTCGTCTCATTTAAATTCTACACTGTCCTGTTCTGGTTTGAGATTCGCTTTGCCACTGTCCCACTGGGAGTCATGGATTTCTGCTGCCGTGAAACTGTGCAGCACCGAAGAAAATACAGCAGAGTTTAAAATACAGGAGTGAAAAGTACATGTTTGACTTCTGATAGAGTAGTTTCACCTGAAAAAAAGATCCCAACTTAAGCCACACTTGCCTTTTCTGAAGCTTTCAGGTCTTCTTCCACTGTGGAAGAAAAGTTGAAAGACTGTTAGATACAGTTAAAAACTACAGAAAAAAAGATAGTAAGTGGATCATGAGTTTAAAAGAAGTTTTATTTTATACCTGAAATGAATCAGAGTCTTGAAAGTAAACATGATCTTTTGTTTTATGCGTTACAAAATCCAGTCAAATCATTAAGTAAAAAGTACAAAAGAATATAAAGTTTCAAAACAAATTTCTGTTTTGGAGCAAGAACACTGAACTTGGCCAGCTGGTTGGCTTTCTATTAGACAAAAAAAAAAAAATCAACATTTTCCATATATAAAAAAAACGTGCTGGCCACAATTTAAGGTTTTAATGATGATGTAATTTAAGCCTAACCTGCTGAATCCAGGTATAATCACTCAGGTCCTTTAAAGCCTGAATGTGGCTGGAAACTCAGACCAGACAAAATGTGATCTTTGTTTTCAGACACGCCAGTTATATTTGTCTTTGTTTGGTGGGACCCTAAAAAAAAAAATTCCTACTCCCCCCCCCCCCCCTCTCTTGTGCTTCATTCAGCCAAGTCTGTGCGGGTTAAGATCAAGCTGAGTAAGGAGGCGCGCAGCCATGACAAAGGCAAGAAGAGGCAAAGCCGAGGGAAAGCCAAGCCGGTGGTCAGCGACGACGACAGCGACGACGACCTGGACGATAATGTAGGTCATTCCACTTCATGGTATTTTAATAAAAAATAACTGCCACAGTGATCATTTACTCAGAAAAAGTTTTTAAAAAGTCTTTTCTAGTGAACAAAATTCACTCTGCTCTACCTTTTTGTAATTGAAACTGTTTTTTTCGGCCACCGCAGTTCAGGAGATCGCAGTTACATTGTTATTAGAAGAAAAAACAGCAACAGTCCGGTTCATTCAAAAACTTCTAATGCGAGAGCTTAACATTGATAACTCAAATTGTGTTTGGAGAAAACGACGTCATAGTGGTGAAGCGGTGCAGTTTAGGGGATTGAAAGCCTGTAAATTCAGATCTGTGTATTTCCTGCCAAAAATCCATTCTCTCTCACCGAAGAAGAAACCACACGCTCTGAAGACTACCATATGTACTGAAACACAAGCCCCGACATCACTGCACTTCAGGCTGCAACAAAGGATGATTGACTTTTTTTAGTCAAATACACATAAAGTTAACGCTGTCAAATGAGTTGTTTTGTCCAAACAACCGTCCAAAACTCGATGATATTCAATTCACAATGACAGGAAATGCATTTAAGAAGCTGGAACCAGAGGATATTTGGTATTTTTGCTTGATGAATTACTTAAATGATGAATCAATAATCAAAATTGTTGACAATTTGGTCACCGCATGTCTCACCGCTAAGTGCAACTGTCTGTCAATATAACTTTTCAGTCTGCAGTAACTTTTCCCGCCTTTGTGGCTGGTAAAATATGTTCAGGTAAGTTTTGGCAAGGAACAGAGCGAAAACCAGTCAATTAAAAATGTAAAAATATGCAGGAAACTCACCAAATCTAATTAGACAAAATGTTTTCAGCAGATGGAATCAGTGCAGAATAAACTAACTTAGAACAAAACCTTTCATGAAATGGATAGTAGTAGTAGTAGTAGTAGTTAATCTAAAATAGACATAGACAGGAGAAAATGGGCTGAAAAGTGATATAACAACCCTCTGGAGACACTAGTGTTCAAATTAATTGAGCTTTTGGGTTGTAAGTCTTTTAAATATTCTATTAGGAAGCCATCTCTCTGACGCCACTGTGTTTACTGTATCACCCTCTAACTGTGTTTATCCTCTCTTTCGCTGGATCTGTACAAACAGTCCACCATCATCTTAATTTGCCACCGGCGTGTGATGAAACAAGTTACGGGAAATGAAAACCATGACAACCGGCGGTTATGTACCTATTTTCATGTAATTAGCACCTAATAGAGAGCTCATTTCCTCCTCCCTGCTTCTGCTTCTGCTTATGCCGTTAGTCGTGTGAGTAAAACCTTCACCACACATACGCATGAAAGAGGTTCAAAGTCATCTTCATCCTAATAAAAAACACACACACACACACCTCACGAAATCGGAATATTTTGCACATATTCTCTCTCAGTACCGTTTTAGTTAATAAATGATGGATGCTTTTATTGGCGTGACCTTGACGATCCTCAAAACTGCACCATGAAGCGGACTCTTAGTTCCTTCATGAAATATCTCGACAGCTACCGGGTGGAATATGGTGACATTTGGTTCTCACATCCCTCCCTCCGTCTCCAGAGGATGATGAGTAATAACTCCTGACTTTTCATGTTGCACCATCATCAGGTCAAAGTTTCATTTTCTCCATTACCGTGTTATGTGACCAAATATCTACCAGACTGACTTTCCCCCGTCAGTCTCAGCTGTACTTTGTGCTGAGTGTTAATTAGCAAATGTTTGCATGCTAACACGCCGTGTGTTAGTCTTGTTTAATCTGCATTTGATCCAGATCTGCGTCAAATTACATGTAGTAACGGACACTCCAGTGCCAGTAGACCCAAATTGGCCGTGATTTTCAGAGTGAATACCTAAATCCTGATGATTAGCAGAATCTGTTTCTTATATTCTTTCTAAATTTAGCAGCTTTACACATTACGTAACGTGTGCTCTGTATATTTCTACACAGACACACACAGTTTTGTCTAGTCCTGTCTAGGATGATTAGAGCTTCGTACAGGGATGAATTGTCAACAGTATTACATCTGTTTGTTAAGTTTTTGCCTGAATTCAGCTACTTGATTCAGGACATGACATATATTTATACACACACAGGTTTGTCTTCTTTATTCGTGTGGATCATTAACCTTCAAAACAATCCTATGAAGTAGTGAGCACCTGCCAAAACGTCCTCACAACAGTGGTTTCAAACTGAAAGAAAGATAATCACACACGTAGCAGACAAAATATTACACATTTGTCTCACAGGTGATGCTCTCACTGTTTACACATTTTGTTTTGTATTCCGTAGAGCTGCCAGACCGTTTCCATTATCAGATCATCCCGTTTTCTATCTGCCTCTTGATATTCCAAGCCACACTGGCTTTCTCAAGTAATAACAGCCTGCCTTTTCTTGTCATGGGATATCATTTGGCTCCCATGACCGCTGAGTGTCTTCCATCAAAAGACTGAACTCTTCACATTTTAAAAGGACCTATTGATCGGCACGCTCTTAGATTCTGAAAGGATTGTTAATTAGTGCTTTATTTGAAGTATGTGTGTAGGTGTGAAAAGGTCAACCATTGAGGACTTTATAGAAACACAGAGAGTGTGAGACATAATTATAGTATGGTGGCGGCTACTGGTGCAAAGGTAAAGGTCAGTACCTAGAAAAATTAAGTGGAAAACATTTTTGCAGCCAAGTTACTCATATAACTTATATAGTACTTATAATGTACGTTACCTTTTTTTTAACAATCCATGATACAGTCTAAGCTCAAAGGTCGACACATCGGCAAAAATCAAAGCACAGGATTGGAAATTGAGTTGTGAAGCAGTAAGAACTATTTCAGGCACTGGCTCAGATCGGCATTGAAACTCTCGGTTAAATCGTCAGTACAAAAGATGATCAACCATGTTAGATAATATCTGGTTCTTTGATAAAACGTTGAAGACTCCGTACAGAAGAAATGTGGGGGTAGAAGTTACTTACAACTCCCAAGGTGCATTTTGGCAGGAAACAGTCAATCACCATGCTGAACATAGCTGTGTTGAGAAAACTGATTTTACAGTCTGCAGAGTGAATCAGTTCAATTTTAAATTTATTTTGGAGTCTATTCAGCAACAGTGGCGCCATGTTTTGTTTACAACTTTAAATTACAAAGCGTTTTGAATTCATCACCGCATTGATTAGTGCCTCTGACTGGCTTCTTCTCCACAGCAACACTGGCTGAGGCTCATGGGTACTGAAGTATTCTTAGCCGTCAGTCATGCCAAAATGTGATTTCTCAGGGGAAAAAAAAGTTGAAATAATTTGATCTTGTGGTCACAGTAAAAACATATAGGATCGTCAGCAATGTAATCTGCAGTCCTGAGTTTCTCTGTTCAGTAATATTGAGGGAGTACAGAGTGGGGCCCCTCTCATGTCGCAACTGTATAAACAACTTGTACATTAATGTTTTCTGGTACCATAAAAGAAAAGTTTACATCAGTAATATTTGTTCATACGACTGTAAAACTCATCGTTTAATGAGACTTCCTGGCTGGATGTCTTAGGACTAATCCATATATGAAAAATGTATCATATCCAGGAAAAGGGCAACGATTGTCAAGTTCGTTTCCTCACAGCCTTCGCACAGATTCTTATCTTTTCATTCATTTATGTTTAATCACTATGTGCACATTTTTCAGCCAGACTCTGATGTCTGTGTAGGTTATTCTCAGTGCTGTTCGCTCACTATCAAAGTTAATGTATTTCTGTTGTACTGCTCCAGTGAATTAAATCATGTTGACTCTAATTTTTCTATATTTAACCAGATAAGTCTTCATAAGAATAAAATCTCTTTTTCCAAGAGACCTGGCCAAGACGGCAGCATAAACATAGTTCAACAATATAACATAAAGAGACTAAAGACAACTGTCATACGCTACAAATGAAAACACACACTATTCATTAAATAAGCAACAATCCATTTAAAAGTAGACGCAGAGGCCAAGAATATTATTTTTTCTATTTTACAGATTCTTGGACAACCCACATATACAGATCTGGTTCATCTCAGTAAATGCTAATCAAAGTTGATCAGAAATTCACCAGATGTGCTTTATATACTGAATTGAAGGAGGAGGTTGCGCTTCAACGATGGGATTCTCAGTGAAGTGTTAAACCCAAGATCCATTAGGCATGTTCCAAAAAATGTAAGAGTAACACATCTCAATTTTCCAGTCAAGGAGGACAAAATATTAACATTTCACTTGTTTATTTGGCTCACATCGCATTAGAAAAACCCTTTCGCATTTCAGCGCAGAGCAATGCTCTGAAGAAGGCATTTATTTTTTGGATCATACTTTATATACACTGTATTTTAATTTTCCACACTCTTGATGTTAAAGTGACCAATAAACCGAACCAAGTGAAGCTTCCCTGCAGTATATGTTAGTAAAAAAGAAAACTGACTGGTGCCTTTTTATTTAAGCAGTCTGTGGTCAGAGAGTGTTGGACAGATTGCTGCAAGCTTGGCCCCTGCCGGCAGACAAGGCTGTCGGATTGTGTAATTGACTTGACAGAGTCGGGGGTTTTTGTTCTTTGAATTATTTATTTGGCCACCGAAGTGACATTTGGCATTTCAGGGGAAATTCTCCGGAGATGCTTAGTTTTTCTATAAGATACATAGAGCTGGAATGATTTCACAGTCATCCATCAGTTGATCGACAGAACATTAATTGCATACATAACTTTTGACAATTGTTTTATTAATTTTGGAAGAAAAACTGCCAAAAAATGATCTGCTTTCAGCTTTTCAAATTTGAATACTTGCCATTTTCTTAGGCGTAGCAAGTTTAGATTTTGGACTGTTGAGCAAAAAAAAAAAAAAAGACTTCAGATTATATCAACTATGGTTTGGGACATGTTTTCAAACTTTTGTGACATTGTCTGGATTGCATAATTAAAAAAAACAGTTTAGCTGATAATGAAAATAATTAGTTGCAGCCCTAATAAGAAACAAAACATTAGAAAAAATAGTTTTCTCCGTATGCCTCTAAGCCCCTGTCTGGGTAACAATTTAATTAACATCATGACTTATGGCTAAATAAATATAGAAAACAAGATAGCTAGTATATGGCCTTTTTAAACTAGCTATGCACTGCACTTTTAAAAATGGAGCCACCAAAGTAGTATGGAAACTTTTTAACCTGTTAACACAAACCTGAAATCTAAGACCATGAAAATTACAATTTGATAGTACTGTCAACAGCAATGGGCCATACCTTAATACTCAATCCATAGGGTTGTTTCCTTTCATTAGATTTTGGGTCAATAGTCACCTTAAAGAGGTCAAATTATCCCCCTTTCCCAGTTTAATATTTTTGAAACAGGCTGTTTTGTGTCTGCTCAGTGCCCCTCTCTTCTGATTGGCTGACTGTTTTCCGAGTTACGCATGCCCAGACCACCCACAGCTAACAGATTGTAGCCTACTGTTGCTAGGAAAAAACAGGGCTCTGGGTAAAACTCACCATTAAATGATGATAGCCACCGCTGAGGATAATGTTATCCAGCTGTGCAGTGACAAATTTGCTTCCTGACATTCATCAGCTGCGCAGCGTTTCCTCTGCTGTCTATCTCTCCTCTGCTCCGCTCCGTGTGTGTGTGTGTGTGAAGGGGCTGGCTCCGCCCCCCCAGTGAGACACACAGACCAGAGCAGAGCAGAGGAGAGAAACTAGCTAGACCATAAATGACAGCAAAACACAGTAGAGAGTCACACTGAGCTGAAATTAAACAAGAGGGTATAAATTAGGTAAATAACGTAGATAAACAGATTTTTGTTTTGGATTAGCAGGGAAAACACTGAGCATATAGTTGTGACATCACAACCTTACAGAAGTCCAACCGGCTCCTTTTAAAAAGGTGCAGTGTCTGAATATGGGCTGTGTGCATTACTTCATGGACTGAGCATTTTGATACTTTCACAGTATTTAAATGGCACCTACACCTGCTTTATAAATCAAAAAAGAAACAGAAATCTCCTTTTCTACAATATGTCCCCTTTAAAGTGGGAAAGCGGAGGCTGAACTTTTGCAGGCGTGGTGCATGAGTGTTTTTATTCTTGCCAAGTGATGCTGAACTGCAGGGCGTTTGAGGTTAATGTAAACAGCTCCGCCAAGACCTTCATCAAACCGTGGCCAACAGCCACGTTACTCTGAATATCAATGTAGTCAGTTATTTCTTCAGCTGTCTCAGTCATGGTGGTAATATATTCTGAGTTTATGCAGTATGTGTTCTTCCTAGATTTTTTTTTTTTTTAATAATCTCTCCCTACTTAACCACAGATTAAAAATTAAACTCCTCTAAAAAGGTATTTTAGTTCTCCAAAGGGTCTCTAAAGTCTTTTTCTCCCTCTACATCTGCTGTTGTCAGCTTCTGCCCTCAAACAGAGTCTACACAGGAGAAAATATAAAAAAGGAAAAAAAAAAAACACTGCCTTCAACCTTCACAACTCCTTTCGTCAGGAGATCTTCCTTTCTTATTTCAGGGTGTTGATTTATTCAGCTTATGATGACCTATGCTGCCTCTTGTTGATGCTCTCAACAGGCAATAAACCTTCATCACACAGCTTTCTCCCTCTCTCTCTGCCAGCCTTTAAATCTCTTTCTTTCTCTCTCTCTCTCTCTGCAGGATCAGTCAGACAAGAGCAAGAGCGACGACGAGTGAGGAAGAGGACGGGAGGACATGATGATATTGTTTATAGCACTTATACACAAGAGGACAGTATCTTCCATTACTGTTGTTCAGGTTCATATTCTTTTATTTTTAAATTTTCATTTCATTCGTCCTATTTGGCCGTCTTGTGCGTTTTGTCGCCTCTCTTCCCACCAGCTTGGAAATGTATTACTAATAATCAGCTATGGCAATACAAGTCTGCATATATTCCTGTTTTTAAGACAGTTTTGTAGTATATTTTTCAACTCTGTGCTTTAAAAAAAAAAAAATTGAGATTGTGTATGGAGAAAAAGAAAAAAAAAAAGAAGAAATGTAGCCATGCTATAATCAGCTTTTGCTTTATTTGCAATTCCTTGCTTGCACTTTTAGAAAATGAAATATCCAAATCTTAGAAAAATTTAAAAAAAAAACATATGTATATAATTGCCAAGGACATCCAAGTTAATATGGAGAGCCACTGGTAATTGTAAATGGCAATCAATGCAGTTGTTACTTTACAGCACAGCTCAGTTTTACTTTGTGCAGTGCCAAATGCTGAAATGTAGAGAAGTCGTCAGTCGGCTGAGCCCCCCCCCCCCCTCCCTCCTTTAGTTACTGTTGCTACGCCTGTCAAGCTTTATGTTCCCCAACTGCACACCATGTAGTTCACAAGTAAGCTTTTAAACATTGAATCCTTGAATGAAGTCAGACAGGTCGACAATCTTATTTATCGGTAAGTTTTGTCAACTACAAGCTCCATAATTTGGTTGAAAACAGCATCTGAGATTTTTATGTCTCTTGCTGATTTTTTTTTAATTTATTTTTTTAAGTTAAAATGGTAAAATGGTCCTAAATATGTATTTGACAGCCAATTAGTCCAAGCATTAAAAGAATGATATAGTAAATGCATATCTGTTCGGATACTTAGCTTTCTTACATAACTATTTTCACTTTAAATGTTACGAAAAAAAAAGGTCAAATCAGTCTGTTTGGTGAATGTAACACTGTCCATGGGGTTTGGTTGGGGATGCTGGAGTGTAAACGTGAACATGGCCTTTTAAACCCAACCAGTAACCCCACAAAATGCTCTTGATGTGTTCCTCTGCCTTGGAAGTAATGCTGTAGTGTAGGACTATAGTCAGTAAGCTAGTTTAGGTGGACATGCTGATGTATGCAGCTGACATCAGAGCAGATAAACACACGGTTTGCTCATTTTTAAAAAAAAAAAAAATTTCTTTTAAATATACTTTTACTCTTGTACTTTTTCAACGTGTGGAGAAATGTAAACCTTGACAGGCCAGCTGTGCCTGGTTATGCTTGCTAAGCTATGATTGGACAATCAATGCCGGGTTTGAGCGAATGGTCAAACACATTTGTGAGAGTTTAAACCATTTTTCAGGTTTTTAAAAAAATCCAATAAAATTTCAGCTGTCGCTCAGTCACCTTCAAATTAAATTTGAGACGGACGTTAATGCTTTTTAACTGCTTTTTATTAAGAAAGATGTAACCTTGCTTTATAGAGGCCGCACATATTTTAGCTCAGTCAGTGTATTTCATGTATCTTTTCTTCTAAATGCTTTCAAGTTGTTGTGTTATCAGCAGACATCTTGACTTTGTTGTAATACTTTTCTTTCTCTCAGAGAGGTGAGTTTGTGTTATTTTGATTTGAGAAACTGGCCTTCAGAGCAAACGCGTCGTTTTTGTAGAGTAAAACCAGCGTTTATCGTAGCAATAAATGTAGCTTTTTTTTAAGCGTCCGACAACATTTTGCACCTTGCTGTTCTGTTTCAAACAGATCGCAAAGAACTGAGTGTCAGCTGGATTTTTGCTGATTATAAGAGAGACAATGACAAAATAAAAAAAAACAGTATTATGAGTATGCAAAAAAAAAAATGATTTGAATGACATTCAGTATAAACAGTATATTTTTGACAGTGTTTTGATTTATGCATTTGGATTGAGGTGTTTTGTGTTCCTGTGTTACTTTTGAGCCCTCACTTTATCGGTTATACGTTTGTAGCATGCAACTCTTTTTTGCAATATATGTACTGTAATGTACTGTTCACATGCAGATATATCATTTTTGTTTGTGTAATACGTGCTTACCGACTCATTCATAAGTGTGACTTAATCTTTGCTTTCTTTGCACAGTGTCTTTGTGGTTGTATCTCATAGCCCAGGGCAAAATAAAATCTCACAGATTTTCAGCACAAAGAACGTTGTCTTGTGTTTCTGCTGGGAACCGTTTCTACCACACCGTTTGTGTTTTTTTTTTAGTTTTACGCACACACACACACACACACACACACACACACACACACACTACTTACAGAGCTTAAAGTAAATGCTTTATATACTGGAAAGTCCTCTGAGCCTTGAATATGAGAAGAAGAGCTGCACGGATAGTAAAGCAGAAGATAAACAAGCATCAACCCACCTGCGCTGTGCATTTACACCAGGGGGCTGAGTGCATTAAACTCTGTAGGTTCATGACTAAAACTCTGTACTCACAAAGACAAATATAGCTATGTGTCTTCTTTTCCTCAGATTCATAAAGCTGTGTGTTGTTCAGTTCCATAAATCTAAATTTATTTATAACATTTGATTTTTTTTAACCATGCTAGACGTCTCCTATTGATGGTGTAGACCACTATTTTGGCCCAGACTGAAATATCTCAAACTGTGGCGCAGATGTCAGTGGTGCCCAGTGGATGAATCTTACTGACTATGATGACTTTTTTTTCCCCCTTTAGCGCCACCAACAGGTCAATTTCATTTTATTTATCCAGCGAACACCTACAAGATGGATTGGCACAAAAGTCTGGAGTGATCTTAAATGTCATCATCAGCATCACAACTAAATTTGAACTCTGTTTTTGTTCTCGGACGTTTGAATGTTACTGTACAGAATGAGGTATGTGCAGAGTTTGATCTCTGAAGACTTTTAACAAGTTAATTGAGCTTTTTTTGTTGATAAAACATATCAGATACATATTAAATACTCCAAGCAGGGAACATTAATATATTAATATGTGAGCATTTTTAAATTCTGGTGTTGCTGCTTTTACTAAAATAAAAAGAACCTCATCCCACAACTGACAGTTTCACAATATTTTGTATGGTTTAAGTGTGAAATACAGATAAATGTAGCATAAAAGTGGCTGTCCAGGGTCAGTTTTCCATATTCTGTTGTTTACATAATAAACTTAAACATGAATAATCAGTCTATTTCCAAATCAGCTCCATATAATTTCACAATTATGGAAAAAACAAAAACAAAAACTATGACTTGTGCATTTAAAAGCTTTTTAAAATAATAGAATAATTGTATATTGAACAAAAGGTCAAAGTTATTGTAAAAAAAAAGTGTTATTGTACATCAGGAAATCTGGTATGGAGGATAAATCCTTATTTACATAACTTGGCCTTTTGTCTGGCGTCACCCATGGGAGACATCTTCAAAGATCAAAGAACAGGAAAGATATATTTCTCCATTATTCATTCGTCTGACTTTGTTTTCCGGTGTTTAATGAGTGTTAAAGCCATGAGGAGCTGCTAACGTGGCCACAGAAGACCTCATCTTTCATTCTCTTTCAGTTTTTTTTTCCCTCTCCTCTCCCCGTCTCTCTCTCTCTTGACCTGAGGTAATTAAGTGTGTTTTCCCTACAGTCTGTTTGTTTACTGTACCCCATACTGTATACTAGCATTCCTGCAAGAAGGGGCTGGTAAACAAAACCTGATGGAGAGGCGGAGAGAGACAGAGACACAGAGAGAGAGAAAATCACAGCAATGGAACATAATTTAATCTGGAACTGTCCATGTTGTTGCCCTGCTTCACGCAACTGGTCACCTGAGTCAAGAATGTGTGTGAAGTGAGCTACGGTCAACTCTGCTCTGCTGTGCATGAAAAAAAAAAAAAAAAAAAAACATAATCAGAAACATGCTTTACAATTTATCGACCGTAATACGTTTTACACTGCTGCTACTGCCTGACCTCATTTTTAGATACATGTAGCCTGTAGCCTTGCTAATTACCCTGAGCACATGTACAGTCAAAAAGTCACTGATTTAAATTGATTTTTTTTTTTTTAAAAATAAACTGGTCACAGTAATCTTTATTTTCACCAAAAGGGCAATTTGTTGCACAGTAAATACAATCAAACAATTAAAAAACATGGAATCATATGATGTTATTCCAAAAAGGTCAATAGCGGCAGGGATGATTGACTTCTTAAATCTATTGGTCCTGCATCTTGTCAGATTATATCTGCAGCCAGATGGAAGCAACTTGAACTCAGTGAACGGGGGTCAGCACAGATCGACCGGGCCTTCTCTGCCGCTCCGACTTTGTACACTCGAGAGAGATCGTTTAGATTTGCGCCTGCAATTGTAGCCGCACATTCTAACAATTCCTTCCAACCTGCTCCTGTTTTTCAAGGCAAGTGACTCAAACAGATCCAATAAAAACATTTCTCATGAAGCTTGATGTCAACATTAAAAACTTCTGAGCTTCTCATTAAAAAGAAAAAAAAAAAAAAAAAAAAAAAAGCACATGCGCTGACGGGCCTTCGCACAAAACAGCAGTATTTGGGTTCAAAGGTCAACTTATCATCAGTTATCGTCCCCAGAGGCTTGTTCTGTTGAGCAACTTCAAGGGCTTGGCCATAAATAACCGCAGGAAGAATAGGGAGGACGCTTCTTCTTAAAACCCCATCGCCATTTCTTTTGTTTTAGACACATTTATGAGCGAGGAGGAGTGTTTGGCGCCGCTAAATTCATCCGTCACCGGACCGTGTTTAGATTCATCATTACTGGGCAGGGACACAAATGACTGAATCATCCACGAACTTGATGATGTCGACCCTCATAACGACACCGTACACCGCTCATTTGTATACAAAACAAAAGCGGTGAGAGGGCATCAGATAAAGACGCCACTGACTTTCACTTTTTGAGACCTGTCAGTTAAAAAAAAAAAAAAAAAAAAAAAGGAGTCAACCAGCCAACATATTAATCCAGTGTTGATGTTGTGGATGCTGGTAAATCCATCTACTAACAATATGAGGTTGGATAGTTAAAAGCTGAAGGAGAAGTTAATAAAAAGCAAATCTTACAAAATTCTTAGAGGGCAGGCAGAGGTGTTGATGATGCCACAGGCACCCTACTTAATATGATCCCGGATCACCTGGATGGTTCAAAGCACACTGGAGGGGATTCAATTTAGTCTGAGTTGAACCCCCCCAAAAAAATCTCCTCTTTTATAATCTTCTCAAAGCTTTTCATAAGTGAAATGCCACAGGGCCTATTTATTTAATCACAGCGTTCAGATGTGATGCCGATTTGCAATCACTTACACTGATCTGATGAAAATGTTCACCAAGTAAAAAGGAAAAGTCTCACAGCTCAAGGTGACGTCTAGTTAATTTAAAAAAAAAAAAAAAAAAAAAAAAGGCCCCTCTGTCTTTTTGTTTGTTTTTGACACACGCAGAGCTGCTTACATGGCAATTTGTGCTCTCAGATTAATAACTAGTACACACACACACACACACACACACATTTTTCTTCATTAGAAAAAGGTGAAGTAGCTTTTTGGTCTCCATCTGCTGGACTCTGTAATGGCAAATAATGACTCATAATTATCATGCTTTCATGAGCAATAATGCCAATAATGAACTTCTTACTTATAAGTATTGTGTGTGTGTGTGTGTGTGTGTGTGTGTGTGTGTGTGTGTGTGTATCCAAAGCCTGATAGATCTTCCTCTGTGCTGTAGTCCTCTGTCAAGTGAGTCACACCGCTGCGCCGCATGAGATGTTCCTCCATTAATGAAGAGTTTTAGTCATGTTAGTTTGTTTAGAAACGGCTCCCGAGATTAATTAATAAAATTTTCAGTCTCTGTAGAGTAGTTCTGTGTGACGCCGCTCCGCATGTGCAGGAATGCGGTTCTGTTTACAGAGCTTCACCGGCTCGTTGTGCTACATACCATCACTTCTTGACTTTGTGCTTAAGTTCTTTGAGAAATATACAGTCTTTGTCCAAGGCTCCCAATGACTGGAGAAGTATGAATGTACTGTATATGTTTGATGCACAGGAGGCGTATTCCCACTTGAATGGTGGAACGTAGGGATAAGATATATCAGGCTTTGGACACATGCACACACACACACACACCTTGTAAGTAGATTAGTTCATTGTTGGTTTGGCTCTGCACATGAGATTTGTTGACAATAAAAAATGAAAATAGAAAATTGCCAGCCTTATCCTTTAAAAGGTTTATCGGAGAGAATCAAGCATCTTATTCAAAGTCAAACTGAAATTTGAATATAATCTATGATCGTACAGCTTTGGATCATGATTTTCATTTTTTCCCCTCCTGAAATCTTGACCTTGGAAACAGTAGTGCAGAAAACAATGTCACCACCAGCTCCAGTAAGCAGCTGCCATTTACCAGGTTTAAACTATCATGTGATATGGTCAAAAGCTCCTAAACAGCAACTTTTTTTTTGTTTTTACTGCTGTTTCTGAGGTCAGGAATGAACATAACTTTTAAGTCAAAATGGGCTAGAAGTCTTAGAAGTGCTAATAAAATAAAAATAAAAAATGTAAACATCTGCAATCCCATGACACCTGAGCAAACTGCAAAACTGTTTTTGGACACAAATTTTTGGAAACAGCAACCGAGCCTGGAACCTCTGACTGGGTGTTTCCCCATCACATCCTGCCCATCCTTGTTTCAGTTTAGAGGCTCCAAAATATATATTGATTTCTTGGCAAAAAAAGAAAAAAAAAAAAAGGAACTTAAGACTTTAAAATCTTCATCTCATTCATTTGAAGAGTTTTACCTGGCACAGCGTTTTCCGCACATACCGGTCTTAACTCTTGCGGTGGTGTGTGTGTGTGTGTGTGTCTGCTCCACTGTCGGCTTCATACTGTATTTCATGGCACGGTGCCTGTATTATGCAGCTCTGACACTGGAGGGCAGAAGAAGGGCCGTCCACACTGTACAGCTGGCCGGACCCTCACAATCCGCAGCACATCAAAACAGCTTTCCTTTTTGTATTCCTGCCATTTTAAACAGAGCTTCACTAAGCCAATTCCCACTGAAGAATGACCATCCATCGCCCCCCTTTTTATCTGGCTCTTTGAAGTGCCGAGCTGTTGGGATAGACTTGAGCCCAGGAAGAGAGGGGCAAATTGGATGTTAATCCTTGTCTGAGTGCCAGAGATGTCAGCTGGAAAAAGTCAGGTGCCAGTACAATTTCTGCTATTCCTCTGTAGCCTTTGTCAAGGGCTCCACCATCATCACATTCTCCAAGCGCCAAATACAGGTCCCTCCAATCCCAAACTGATTCAGGGAATTTTCCTTCCTAATGACTCATGAATGGTGATCTGAAAGGGCCAGGTGCTCTCTATTATTAGAGAGTCCAGTTTATCTGGTTTTGTAACCCGTCCGCATTCAAGGCGGGAAACGGGCCCTATCGATGCTAACTCTTGCACAACTTAAAAGGAAGAGCGGGAAAAGGCTTTGTCTCCCTTCGGATTCCGGGGTTCACTACCAGTTTAACGCATGATCGAGGAAAAGGCTCATTTTTCTATGCCGCGCTGAGTCCTGGTGAGCTGGAAGGCTGCAATGACAGGCAGGAGGAGAGAAATGTACCTGGTTCCCTTATCAAGTTGAAATCAGGGCGGTTGTTTTCATTATCGATTAATCTGTCAATTATTTTTCTGGCTCATCATAATCTTAGTCTATAAAACGTAAGAAAAAATTCCTCCGAAGTTCCCCGGAGTTCAAGATGACATCTTCAAAATGACATCTTTTGCAGAAACTAAGTTCTCAAAAAGGTTTTTAAATTTACAATGATAGCAAACAGAGAAAACAGAAGCTAGAAACATCAAACGTTCGCTTTTTTTTTATCTTCAATAAATAACTTGATCGATCATCACTGCTAAATAATTTACTGTAGGTTGACCGACAGTTTCAGCACTTGTTTTTATACAAAGCTAACAGCATTAGCTCGCAAACGGTTCTGCATTTTCTGTACATCGTGTACAGTGTTGGACCTCCCTACCTGAGGATCGGAGGTGACTTTTTTTTTTTTTTTTTTTTTTTTTTTTTTTAAATCATTTCTCAAAACTTTTTTTCCCCCTTAAGGTCTTTCTTTAACCAATACCATTTAATTTTTAAACTGTCTCATTTCACTTTGTTTTATTTGAATCGTCTGATTCTACTGCCTGATTTTAATCCTTCATTGTTTTAATCCTGATTCAACCATTTAAAGCATGTTTAGTAGTAGTAGTAGTAGATGAGCTTGTGTGCGAGTCTGTGTTCCTTGTATGAGTGCACTCAATCTCTTTTGTGTTAAATTTCTGTATCTTCAAACTAAATGGGACAATAAAGTAAAGATAACCTCTTGTGGCTAATGTCAAACATCTAGGTACAGGTAGTGTATCCTGACCACTCCAAAAGCACTATGTGAATCTATATTGTCCACTTGAATAAAATTACCATCTTCCTGTGTGAGGTAACCATGATTACCGTGCCTGAAATCCAGTCCTCTAAGGTTTGAGTGTTAGTCGTTTCTCTATTGAGGCACGATGCACAAAACCCCTCTTGAGTTTTCCATTAATCCTGTGGAGACGAGCAGCAGCAGCAGCAGACTGGGGGGGAAGGGGGGGGAGGGTTCAAGTTCCTTTGATCTGGAAGCACCAGCATCCCTGAAATGAGGTGGAAACGCTTGAAAAAACAAAGTGAAACCCACAATAGCGTCATAATGATGATGCGCTGATGTGAAAATGTGGGGCTCATTAAAACAATAATAAATAAAGATTTCAAACTGCAGAGTTTGGAGAAAGTGTTGTAGTGACCAGGAATTGCCAGTTGAGAGGACTTTCTCAGGGTTGTTGTGACTCTGAATGCACCTTAAATCCAACTGGAATAGTGCAAGTAGGGCTGCAACTAATTCATTTTCATTATCGATTGATCTTTCATTTATTTTCTCAATTCGTTGTTTAGTCTATAAAATGGTGAAACATGTTGATCACTGTTTCACAAAGCTCAAGATATGAACTAGAATGTCTTATGTTGTCCTGACCAACAGTCCATAAACCCTAAAAAACGATCATAAAAGACCAGAAGTAACATTATTTTCTTAAAAAAAAAAGAAAAAAAAAGAATTAACTGATTAGCAAAACAGTTGGTGATTAATTTTCTGTACATTGAATAATTGACAAATAGTTGCAGCTCTAAGTGAACTGTTGACAATTTCACAATTCTAGTAGAGATGTGATGGGTGTTGCATGTTGGGGTATGTTGCATCTTGATTTATTTCACCATAATATTCATTTTCTCTCTCGTTTCATTGTTGTCTTAAAAGCATATCGGACACAACTGATTACAAGTAGTATTAAGATAGTATAAAAAAGTGTTTTTAAGCATCTTAGTAACTGGATAATTTGAACTGGTGACCCCTCCATCACCAGTCACTTTTGTTTCTAGACAACAGGAATATTTTTTTTTCCCCTCAAAAGTTACAACAGTGTAGATTTATACATTTTCCCCACGAGTTCTGTGAAAGAACAAAATAGCAAAGACTGTTCCTTCCCTGCAGCAAAAAAAGACATCTTGATGCAAAACTTTATCCTCAAGCAAGTGTTTTTTTTTGTTTTTTTTTTAAACGCATCACATTTTCTTACAAATGTAGCTTGGTGTACTTTCACAGAATAAAAATGCAGAATGAAAACACTCATTTTCCATAGCTAATAGCAATGCCATAAAAAAAAGAAACTAATCAATTATTTCCCCAAGGTGGAATGCTGATGAATATTGATGGTCAAAAATGCATTTCATGTCTGATAAATGAATGAACTTTAATTCATCAGACACGGAGGAAATGCAGAGTGAAGCATAACATTTTGTTCAGCTCCTGAGATGTGGAAGATTTCACAAGTGGAAATGATTATGTGAATAAAATGGTAAAAAAAAAAAAAAAAGCCTTGCTGTTCACTTTAAGTGACGGGTGTTTTCCCGTCAAATGAACTTTTCCTTGGAGCTCGACTTAGTCATACTGGCAGCCGTTGTGTAATGTGTAAGGCAATTTACATCAATAGGCAAACAGATTTCACAACATCTTTAAACTGTCACATCATAAAAGGTTAAGGAATTAATCTCTCTGTGAGTGTTTCCATATGGCCACAGGTTGTATCTCTGCCCTGAAATTATGAGTCAGAAGACAATGTTTATTTTAACATAATTTGGGATGGATAGACATGCGTACTTAACCGTGATGAGTTGGTTGAAAAATTAGCTGCTTTCTTAATTAGCTCTTTAAACCATTCCCAATGGAAATACATGAGTAAACATTCAGATTTTGCCACAGGCACAATATCGTCACATCTTGTCATTATAAAAAAAAAAAAAAAAGGTGCATAACGTAAGATGTTTTGTGGTAGTATCCTGCTTTAAAATGGATATGGCTGGTGAGATTTTTCTTATCGTCAGTAAACCTCATATTTAAAGCCAAACCGACAATGAATTCATCTTACATGTATTAGCTCGATATGCATCTTATTCCTTTGTGCCATAGACTTCCTTTGTTGTCCAAGAACTATTACAAAACACTTCAATGAGTCACGCTGTTGCACTGTGTGACATGTTCCTGGGACTGCCTGTGTGTGTGTCGAAACGGCTCCAAATACTTCAGCGATCATGTTTTCAGTCTCTGGAGAGTAGTTCTGTAGACCTGTAGGAGCACAGTTCTGTTTGCATAGCTTCACTAGCTTGACTTTGTTCAATATTGTAAATTTCACAAGCTTTATATAGCACAACAAGCTAGCGAAGCTCCGTGAACGGAATTGCATTCCTGCGCATGCTCAGCAGCACTCGCCTTACACTGAACTACTCTTTGGAGACTGAGAACGTGATCAGTGTTAGTGTTTGGAGCAGGTTCTAAATCAAACTAATGTGCCCCAAAAAAACTCAATTAAAAAAAAAAAAAAAAAAAAAAAAGGGACATGTCACCTAGTGTAACAGTGTGGCTTGATGTGTTTTAAATAGTTTTTGGACAATGGAGGTCTTCAGCACACACACACACACACACACACACACACACTATAAGTAGATCAATCATTGGTGGTTTGGCTCTGTGCATGAGATTTGTTGACAATAAGAAAAGATGAAGATGCATATCATGAAAGTAGTTCTCTCTACCATTGTTCTTTAACACTGATGTGATATTTAAAGCAGCAAAAAAAAAAAAAATTCTTACATTTACTACATCTCAGGTTTGCCATCGCACAGTATGTTCATTCATATTTTTTCTGTTGTTTTCTGTTCTGGTGTTGTAAAGCTTAGTCTAAACCCTTTATTTATCCAGCAGATGTTCACTGCAATACTATGCATCTAACCCTCACAGAGTTACATACATTCACAGCTGGGATCTTCTCACAAAGAAACAAAACAAAAACAGTTGTTTTTTTTTTTTTTAAAGGCCAGATTAACCCACTGGGTGGCCCTGAAGCAAACATGAGCCATAAGCCCCTTTTGACCCCCATCTTCCTCCCACAGTTTGCATTGTATATGCACCCCGTCACCTTCAGGCAGCCGTCAAGTGCACACAGTATGCAACAAGCCCAACTAGCAAAAGCTATAAAAAACACTCTGCTTATCAAATAAAATAAAATAAAAATTCAAATTCAATGAATGGAGCAGTACTCCAGTGACTGAATATTATCTCGCCAAATGTCTGGAGGGTGTCATTTTGTTTTTGAGTGTTTTTTTGTTTTTTTTTATTATAAAAAAACAAAAACAAAACGTCCTCAAGATTAAATATTTATTTCTTTGGCAGCCAGTAAACAAGAAGCATTCTGGT
This sequence comes from Euthynnus affinis, assembly GCA_029490765.1. Lineage (NCBI taxonomy): Eukaryota > Metazoa > Chordata > Actinopteri > Scombriformes > Scombridae > Euthynnus > Euthynnus affinis. The sequence continues at coordinate 7,918,653 of CM055842.1, forward strand.
TAAAATCTGCTAAAGGGAGACTCAAAAGGGATTGTTGAAAGAGGAGAGAGGTTCACTTTTTCTCTCCCAGACAATCCAGAGTTTTGATCCAATGGTTTTCTGATTAGTAACATTTTCTAGTCAATAATATATTGACCCCAGGAGCCAATTTTTGTTAATTTAAGCCATTTTTTAACATTTAGTACCACAGCGCTATGAGAAGTATTTCCCCTTCTCCTGATTTCCTCTATTATTGCATATTTGTCATGCTGAGTGGTTTCAAACTTTGGGGGAAAAAATGAGTCCAAGGGAACCTGAGTAAACAGATAACACTTTAAAAAAAAAAAAAAAAGTTTTTATTATGTCTCTTGTAAACCTGTAAGTGTCAAGAAAGTAGCAGAAGATGGACCCAAATGTAGGACGCAGCAGCCAGAACGAACTCTTTGTTTGGGCTCGAGGGCAAACGGAGCAAAACTGAACTGAATAAACAATACAGAACAGAATAATACACAACAAAAGATCCAACAAGACTGAGCTGAAAACCAGGACTTAAATACAAACTGAACTAATGAAACAACAAGGAACAGGTGGCAAAACACAAGGGTGGGCTGGGAGCAGGGCAGGGCTAATGAGACTGATGCAGGACAGGTGTGGAGGTAAAAAAGCAGGCTTGAAACTCAATAACACACACGGTAAACAGAAAGCCAAAAACCCAGAAAACACGATGAAACCAAGAACCCAAAAAAACACGAGACGGATGATGTTGCTTGCAGTGATATATGTGTCAAAGTCAGGGTAGTAGAACATAAGCATTCACATTCTCCTATACTTCTCAAAACAAAAACAGATTGAACCCTTCTATTGTGTTCGGGTCAAATTTGACCCGTTGTCAAGTTTAGATGTGGTCTTTTAATCATCTTTCTTTTAAACTTTTTACAACTCATCTAAGGGTGTAAACCCTTTTCTAACACATTAGAAAGGTTAAAGCCAAATAACAAAAGGTAAAATGTGGCAGTACTTCTCACAATGGCACACAGAAGCTGTGGATGAAAACTATTCAAATCTACAGAAACAAATATGAACAAACAAAAGTCTTTGGATAAGAAAGTCTGCTAAATGCCCTGAATGTAAATACAGAGGACATGTGAAATGAACTGTGTGGTGCATAAATTGCTGCATCTTAAATGTCTAACTAGATGTGTCAAACTCCTCAGTCACATTTCACAACTAGTGTGAAAGCAAACTATACTTTCAACTTCAAGTGGCCCACTGCCACTCAGTCTCAGTCCAGTTCAACAAACAAAGGAAAAGTCTGAGGACATCTGGTGGACTGGTGGAGGGACAGAGCCACTCTGGGACCAGAGCCATGACAATAACTAGTACAGCTAGGTACGATTATATTTCTCAAAGTAAGGTTGTGTTTTCTTGTTGATCCAATAGTCAGATATCAAATCAGCCAGTATCAAAAAATGTCTAAAGATGTTTTGCTACAAAAACATTTTTTAAATTAAAGAAGCTAAAATTATCTGATTTTGACACAAGCAGCTATACAAGAACTTTTACTATATAAATGTACATCTTGATCCAAATCAGTAAATGTCTGATTAATGAATAGGTAAACAAGATTGTGAATCTGACTAGAGAATATCTGCCTGTTTTTGGTACCTGACAGACTATAATCAATATAATAAATGGGCCTGTTTGTGTAGCAGCATTACATAATATCTTGCCTCATGGTAGAAGATTGTGGGAACAGTATCAACCTTTATCTTTTTAAAAGCAATGCAAAGAGTTTTGTAAGTACAACCTATATGTACAGCACAGCTACTCTTAACAATTTTACAGGTTGCAGAGCAAGTGTTTTGCACTTTCCCTACATTAGGTGGTAATATATCCAACTGTCAGCTGAACCCTGACAGCAATTACTTTTCTGTCTTGAACTTAGATAACCATCTGATCAAATGGGCCAAGTAGTGATCAATCCTCCGGACAGCAATTGTGTGTCTCAGAACTGATGTACCCTGAGTTAAAGCTGGTTTTTCAAGGTCTGGGGGAAAAAACGTCTGTCCTTTTTTGGCAGCTGTGGGATGTTTAATAAATGAGCTGTGGAAATAAATGATTGGATGAAATAACTGGTACAGACTTTGACATTAGCAGTGTTTTAACTAGTTGGTCTGTTTAGATTTTTTAAAGGTAGAGTCTGTCATTCTGGAGAATGATTGGTGATGTTTGAACTAAACACCCAAACAAATACACCGTTCTCTTCGTGCTCCTTCAGAAGCTCTGCCCCCCCTCCATATTCATGGACGCACATTTCCGAGACAATGACCAAAAGCTAAACATGGCGGAATCCAGAGCAATGTGTCAGCTGTTTCTCTCACACTTTATCATGAGTGGAGAAAAAAAAAGTGTCTCATGTGAGCACAACAGTCCATCCACACTCTCCCCTTCTATGCAGCCTCTCCACTTCTCACTCGACCTGCGTTCAGCGTCTCTGTCCACAGTAGCGGTCTGTCAGCTACAGCTCCTAGGGAGCTGAGAGGACAGCGGCCGGGCAAACTGCCTTCACTAGGCTGACTGACAGCAGACATTTACTGAACCAAAATAGTTTGGATGTGGGCTACTTGAGAAGAAATCAACAGTTACTGATATGATTAATAAGTTGAAAACACATATACAGCATAAGGATGTGCAGAGAGCCCAGTATTTGTATCCGTATTTGTAGAGGCAGCCAAATTATTTGTATTTGAATAAAGAGGCTTAAAAATCCTGCTTTTTTAAATTATGGCTTATAATAAGTGTTGAGGATTAAACTACCTTACAAAGAAGGTCCCCACACCAGGTCTTGTACTGGAGTCTCCCAGATCATAGACAACTGCGCTGACCACTGAGCTAAAACTTTACTCCTCACCTCATTCCAGGCAGACCTCTACCTATTTATACACCCATATCACAGAGACAGCACACCATCTAACGTGTAGGGAGGAACTTAAGAAAGGTTATGCATGTTTCATTTCAACACGTAACTTTGTAGAGAAGAGAAGGGGAACTACAGGTTATAGTGAGTCCAGCACCTTGCATGTATCAGCTCAGCTTTTTCTCTGGGGAACATCCCAAACTCCAAATTAGAAAATGTGCGTCATGTAGCAGGTGGATGTGACTCCCCTCATTAAGAACTGTTGATAACAGCGGCGCAGAGGAGAGAGACTGAGGTAGCAATGTAACTGACCTGTGTGCTGGTTTTTGACATGTATTTTTGCTTCCCACCAACAAATAATTAAAAAAACAACAACATATGAAACATAAAACAAAAACCCACCAGTTGTGCTTTGTCGAATACCGAATTTGTATTCGGGCACACCCCTAATACAGCGGGAAATCTGTGTGATTTAAAAAGCTGCCTGCTCATATTACGCTTCACTAAACACAACAGTAACAGATTCAAAGCTTTAAAAAAAGAGCAAGGGGTCTCTGTGAGACTGTCTGAGATTCAGTGTGGATTGATACATTTAATACAATGAAGCTTATCTATTCTGTGAGAAAATACTTTTTATGTGAATTGGCCACAGTCTCTTTCTCTCTTTCTCTCTCCACTTCGCCAGCTCTCCCTCACCATACCATGGGTACTGAATGCATACAAACTATTAAAAACACAACAATGAGTCACGCTATTGTGCTGGATGACACAATATTCCTTTGCCGCAAAAAGCTTTGCACTCGGTAATTTGTTTAGAATCTGCTCCAAAGAGTAATAACAGTGATCATGTTTTCAGTCCCTGGTGAATAGTTCCATGTATCACAAGCTCTTGACTTGACCAAAGTTATTTACAATGTATAATGTAGTACAAAGTAAAGAGCTTGTGATAGCACAGCAAGCTAGCAAAACACTGTAAACCAAACAGAGGTTCCTACATATGTTCAGTGGCATCTGCCTTATGCTGAACTACTCTCCAGAGACTGAAAACATAATCACTGTTATTACTCTTTACAACAGATTCTAAACAAACTACTGGGCCCAAAGCTCTTTGTAAAAATGTGATCGTTGTCATTAGTCACCCGGTGAAACAGTATGGCTCACCGATGTGTCTACAGCACAAAGGAATAAAAGGGTTTGGATACACACACTTTACTTGTAAGTAGATCACTTCTTTTTTGGTTTGTTGACAGTAAGAAACACGTCGCCAGGCGTATCCTTTAAACTGAAGTGTGAAGCTAAACGTATAGTTTTAGGAATCGACCTATATAATCCCTGAGCACAGCCTTGAAAACAGAGGGAGATAATTGGCCTATTTCGGTTCTGCCTGGCTAGTCTGACTTACAACTGCACTGGCTCACACTTCCCATTGTGTCAAAAAGCAGATAAGCTCTTGCTGCAATGCTGAATTAGTTTCCTATTGTCAGGGGAGTAGCAGGAGATGGACTCAAATGCAGGACAAAGCAGCCTGTATGAAGTGAAGAATGTCTCTCTAATAAAGATTAAGGTATGCAGGCACAGCAAAACAGAACTAGACAGGACAGAGGTGAGGATCCAACAACACTAAACTGAAAACCAAGACTTATATACAAATGAAACTGATGAGGGGATGAGGTGCAGGTGAAACAGGAAGGGAGCAGGCTGGGGACACAGGACGAAAAACACAGGGTGAACGGAAAACCAAAAACCCAGGATAAACATGAATATAACTTAAATACACAAATAACACTGAGCAGAAACAGCAAACACACCTCAGCATAACGTTGTCCTTAGGGTCTTTGAAGAACTCAAACATATATTACTGTTGACATAGGCTGCATGTAACAAAACAATTTTCAGGAGCAAGTGGCCTGGGGCCAGAACAAGTCTGAACGGCCAACTGGATATCTGGCTGAGCTTCAGTGAAGATCGCCGCCTGATGGGCTGGAGAGTCTGGCTGTGGGTTTGGCGGAAACTGCCAACTGCTGGAGGTCTGGCAGAGCATTGGCAGGTTCAGCTGATGGCTGAGGGTCTGGCAGGGCTTTCGGCTGGTGTGGCCGACAGCTGGGAGACCGACAGGTGAGCCAGAGGAGCCAGAGAAACAGGAGGCTGCTGTGGCATGGGAACAGAGGACCGCTGCATCATGGGAACTGGGAACTTCTGTGGCTCAGGAAGAGGGGACTGCTGCAGCCCTACAGGAAAAAAGGAGATTGCTGTGGCTCAGCAGGGACAGGGGATAAAGGACCGCAGGGAATGCTGCAGACTCTGGAAGTGGGACTGTTGGGAATCCAGGCAAGGGGCAGGGCAGATCAGGTGCAGGACATACCGAAACAGGATCAGCAGTAAAAGTGTTCACAATCTCTTTCAGATAAGCCAGAAGTTCCAGCAGCCACGGCTTGGATGAAATAGTGCGGCATGCCGGAGAAAATGCCTCATCGTTCCACTCACTGCTGGAAATCTCACGACAGTAGGTAGAGAATCACTCCACAGCATACAAAACTTCTTCTACCTCCTTCAGTTTTCTGCTGGGTCCATGTCTAGTCAGTCTGTCTTGCATACAGTGTGCGCAGGGACAGGGGCTGGATTCGGAAGAGCATGATCAGGCAGGAGGCTAGCAAAGTCAGGGGCAGAGTTAGACTGGAGACAGGTTGGTGGCCAGCAGACCCAGGTGCAGGCCGAAGTGTAGAGGAGGCTGGAGTAACGGGCTTGGGTTGCTGTGGGCTAACAGGCTTGGCTGCAGGTTAGCTGGCTTGGAAGCAGGTTGAAATGCACCAGTGTTCAAAAAGTCCTCTAACCACCCAGGTAGCAGTTTCTTTTTGCCAAGGCTTTGAAGTCACTTCCTGGCATGCCAACAATAAAACCGCCTCTCTGTCCTCTCTACTGGAGGCGGGCTTCCAAGCATTGCGAGGGCAAAAGTGATTAAAAGTCACCTCATGATGTTCATCTGCTAGGATCCATGTGTGGTTGGATCCCTTTGTCAGCAGAGTAGCAGGAGATGCCCCAAATGCAGGACAAAGCAGCCAGTATGAACAGAAGAATGCCTCTTTTTAATGAAGATTCAGGCGTGCAGGCGCAGCAAAACAGAACCAGACAGAACAGAGCAGAGGATCCAACAACACTACACTGAAAACCAGGACTTAAATATGAGCTAAACTGATGAAGGGATGAGGTGCAGGTGGAACACGAGAACCGGGGACACAAGAGGAAAAACACACAGCAAACCGAAAACCAAAAACCCAGCACACACATGAATATAACTTCAATACACAAGTCACCACTGAGCAGAAATAGCAAATATACCCCGACTTTACACTGTATTCCTGTAGGTCTGTTGTCGACATAAACATGAAACGGTGTCAGAGACTTGCATATGAAGGCTGCATGTTACAAGACAATTTGTTACTTTGTTTCTACAAGGGTCAATGAGCGAAAGAGTATCTCAAGTAATCCTTTAATACAATATACAACCTCTCAACTGTCCTTCTCCCACTCAGTCCAGCTCAAAGAGAAAAAAGTCTTTGAGCTACTAATACTATCTTAATACTATTATTTTGAAATATTTTAAAAAAAAAGCCCACAACAACATAACTACATAACACAGTGTATTAAATAGATCATATTTTCTGGGTTTCCTGCGGTATCAAATATGACTAGATGATGCACAACGACTTGCAGACTAATATTTGCTCATAACACGTTCCAAACTTGATAAACACTACAAATTCTTTATTGAACAGTACCTGTTTCATTATGAAGTTAAGTGTTTTTGTCTTTTCTTAGCAACAGTGCTGGGATAATGGTTGCTGAAGTGATCAATCTTTTAGCTTTCTGTTTTGCAAATACAAAATCTTGGCCATATTCTTCATTAAGTCACTGTAGTACAGACCTCAAACTCTTGTTGCAACCACTTTTCCATATTACTGCTGTTTGCTGCTTGAGTCTGGATTGTAAGATAAAATTAGTAACATATTCACCACTAATGTCGCTCCCTTTCTCCCAACCGTTGCATTGGAACACCGACTTAAATGTCATTGACGATGAGGTGATAGTAAAAGGTCGATATCACACGTCAATGAAGACATAAGAAAGAGCCTCATTACCTTTTAGGTTTCTCAGATGAATGGTTCTCTAATGTTATGAATCGAGACTTAAGTTTTTCTTTTTTGTTGAGGTTGCAGAGACTTTGCAGTATCTCACTCGTAGTTCGGTGTGTCTCTCAGTTCAATGTCATGCCATTGTACACAACTTTAAAAAGAAAAGTGAGTTGTTTGAGAAGAAAACTGAGAAAGAATGTGTGTGAAGGTCAAAATAAAAATAATGTACAAAGCTTATATACTTACTGTAATCCTTAAATTAAATTCAATTACTCTTTGTAGATATAATGAAATGTAAAAAAAAAAATGTTGTGCAGCAACAACACTCTTTATTATGTCTCTATTAACAGCTTACTCTTGACTCTGAAAAGGTTCCTGTGGTGCTGAAGTGTCTCAGTCATGTTCCTGCTCTGCTGGGAAAGCACTACGCAATCACATCGTGGCACTTCTGTGCCTCGCTGCACGTCTGCAGTACTGTGGGGGCTTCAAGACGGTGGGCTTCTGTCATGCACCAGCTAACTGGCCTAGGACACAGATCACACTTGGTGCAGCAGTTCGTATTGACTTTTGTCAATTAATTGTTCATCATTATTATGTTACGGGGAATTGCACCACAGGCTACAAATGACATGGTGGTGTGTAAACCAGTGGCGAGGACAAAAAAAATAGAGCAGATGTGAAGTGCACACTGCACAGAGCATACGCTGGTGAGTCCAGACTGTGCAAACATTTTAATGCATTTCTAACATAACAAACATAACTGTGAACAATATTTATTAGTTTTTTTATAGGCCCTCAGTAGAGATTATTATATTTGGCCACTGTATAATGAATTCTCAGTATCAGGGTTTGGAGCAGCTTTTAAAAGGAGAGTTATTTGGGACAGTTTGCATTACAAATATGTACAGGAAGGTGATAAGTATGGTTGTCTGCTATAGTGTGAAAAGTTGGGTGACATTATAATGAAATCAAAATTAACCTCACTTTCATATCAGGGCCTCTTCTGGATTGTGGTGGAAAACTCTCCTTCCATGAATAGGCCAGTAATTGTGCAAAGAAAACATTCACATCGATAAGAGGTGGTTTCCCGAGGGAACGCGGAGGGGGAGGATCGGTAATATCACATTTTAATCTTCTGTGTGTGTGATGAGCGAAGGCCACCAGGCCGTGTGTATTGAGACAAATGTGGAAGAGGCCAAATACAACTGATACATGTTAGATAAGTGTGAAACAGCTGTGTTTTAGAAGTGTGAGACGTTCTTTTCTGAAGCAGAGTCATGTCTGGATTATTATGCTTATGAGAGATATATAATTTAATGTTTTATGATGATTTGTCATTAGGTTTCTTTATCCCGGCCTCCTTATCAAGGCCTCGGTTTGCTTTGCGTTGCTCTTTATGCACAGTAATCCTATTCACATTGAACTCTACCAGCTTCCAGTGTATTTCTTTGAGCCTTTCTCTTATAAGTTTTGAGTTTAATACTAAGTTGTGGGGGTGACCTGAAGATTTATTGGCCCATCACAGCCAGCGGGGAGAAACTGAAAGACATCCCTTCACAACCAAGGATATGCAAATTGCTGCACAGGCTCGAGGAAATTAATTTGGTGGACTCTAAATTTGGAGCTGTGCCCTCCTGAAGTAGAGACATTATCAAACACCCCGGTGCCCCTGGAGTTTCTTCAGTTGCCTGTTGACGGTCACAACTTTTAAATTTCCAGTAGATTTCGAACTCAACTGAAGCAACAACGCCACTTGGTTGGAGCCTAAAGGTGTCACGGGAGATCTCTGCTGCCGTTGAAGCAGAAACGCAGAAGGCAGTCAGAATGCCAGCTGCGGACCCAGATACACAAACCTCGACTTACAGCCAGCAGATTATTTGAAATATGTCCTCTTCATGGGGAGTCTTCCGCCGAAGCCTCGGCAGCCCGCATACTGAGAGAGAACTCTTCAGACAGGCACTATGAAAGGAGGGTTGGATCTGAAATATGAGATGCTGAGGTAATATTCAGATTTTTGTGATGTGATGTGGGATCATTATCCACCCTGATACGTCTCACCTCGGAGCCAGCCCTGATGCTAAAGTCTTCAACCCATTTAGGCTGGCTGAGGTAAAGAGACGCAACGTTGAATGTGTTAAGCAGCTGATCACAGTTAAAGGCCAGGCCTGCCTTAAGAGCCACGAGTACCGTTATCAGTACAAGTGGACTTCAGTGGGGTGATTTTACTACAGATACCAACACTGACTTCACAGCTGAGAGAATCCTTGAGGACGAGAGTGTGGAGATTTATACGCTCGACGCGACAGAAGCTCGATCATTTCTATCATAACGTCTACAGGAATGTCTTGTAAATTATAAACCTTGAGGCAGAATTTCATAACATGTAAATAGTTTTAGGTAAATGTGGAAGGTGAATACCTATATGATATAAGCAATTTGTGTTGTAAATATATTTTTTCTTTCAATGCAAAATGGATTGAAGTTGTAAACTGCAATGAGGATTGTGTGTTGTTGTGAATTACGTAAGAAAAAAATGAGCAATTCTGAGCTTTAAACCATGATGCCACACCTTGCTACATCCATCTTTATATACAGTCTATGGTCTGTAGCCACATTTGTTTCTTCATTCATTTTGGAGGAGGTGGGGGGGGGGGGTCGCTCCTGTGGGTTTGTTTTCATGCACAAGAAGACTGTGGAGAATGGGAGATGCTTCTTTTTCCAATTTGTTTGCCAATAAAGCAGATCTAATCAATGTTATTATATTAACAAAGGCTTTGTGTGTGTGTGAAAATCTGTGATGAGTCTCTTGTGACGAGGAATCCACATCCACCTCATCTCAATGACACCATTTCTGGGAGGCAGAAAGGAGACATTTTCAGTCCAAAACAACAGCAGACAGACAAAGTTAACAACAAGCTGGTGAACATAGTGGAGCATCTAGCAGTTAAAGAGACAGATATTTCCCTGAAGGAGTTATAGTGAGAGCAAAACATTGTTAAAAAGGAGAGTGAACATTGGACTTTGATTCATTCAGGTGTGTGAATAAGCACCTATCACTCTACTGTGGGTGCTAATATGTCAATGTTGTGCTTACAGTCTATTCCTGGTCAGTTAAAGCAGATTTAAATGTTTCAGAAGATTTATTTTATGTTTTGCTATTTTTTTCTTTTCCAAGCAGACCATCAATCTTTTCTGCAGACCACAACATCCCCTTTCTAGATAATGTGATGATGCAAGACGTTAATGTGTCACGTGGACCGTCACGTCTCAACACTACTAAGTTTGGCGAAGACTCCATACGTCTGCACCAGAATTTGCTTCAAGCGAGCCCTAGACCGATGATTTGACGGTTATCTGGACTGCACCCCGAGTTTAATGACAACTTTTACACTTGTCCAAACAAACCAATCTCTCCAGAAAAAACTCCTCAATCAGCCCGAGTGTGAAAACAGGCAGGCAATCACGCAGAGATGAAAGCTATTTAAACACATTCTCAGAAAAAAAAACCCTTTTTTGCAGAGACGGATTTGTGAGGATGAAAGAGCAATCTTACTTGTAGACGTTTGGAGGGTATATTTCCAAAACAGGGGGGGGAGGTACTCAAGCAAGTTCAGCCACGGGGAAAAGTGGGATCTACAGAAAACTCTCATCAGGAAGATGAGAGGCTTTAAGCTTCTCATCCACATCAGCCCCGAAGAAAAAGACACCAACACAAGAGCAGAGCTGCCGAGAGGCCGCTGAAGTCTGTGGCAAAGCTCAACAAGGTTAAACCGAAATGGCAGAGATGATTGCAGCAGGAGTGATTCAGTGATTGAAAGTGATTGGAAGTGATGTGCATCAGGCTTCATAAAGCAGCATGTGACAACCTTCAGGTGTCTGACAGTGTGAAAGCTGCCATATCCAAGCATATCCAGTGTTCATATCCATGTGTAGGAGACGGATATGACATTTGGCCGGGGGGGAAAAGAGTAATGTAATGATGTTTCAACAGGGGAAATTGGCAGTGTGTTAAGTGTTTGTATGTATTCCAAAGCGTATTATAATTCTTTTTACATACATTTGTCTTGGTGACTGACACTGATAACATCCATCTGTGGCAGCGAGAGGTAACTGAGGTGATGATCGAAACTACAGCACACCTGGCAGAAGATCCTGAGTCACATATGTGGGTGAATAAACACGTCGATGTGATGCAACCCATAATTTGAGACTGTCTGTATGTGAAAAACATACACACAATAAGTCGTTGCTAATGTCAGTTGCCTAAAAATATAGTTATGAACATATAGTTACGTTTGAGTTAGGTGGTGGGCCATCTAGTGGCTGTAGTAATTATGACCTGGAGCACTGTCGTGTGTGTGTGTGTGTGTACATCAACCTCAAGTTTTGGAACTCTAACCATGTTTAATATAGATATCTGACATTATAACAGTATATAAATGGCAGGAAACAAAAAAAAAGCATAATACGTCCCCTTTAATAATTTTGCCGCCTTCCCTGACTTTTCATCTTTGACTAATAGTTGCTGAGATATTTAACTCTGAGAACAAAATTGAAACAACTTTGCAATTCCACTGTGTCCTGTCTGGTTGAAAACAAGCTTTCGTTATCATTACCATGATTGATCGACTGTGATTGTGGCTGCGACAAACACACTACATTTTTTTTTTTTTTTTAAAAATTGCACCATTATTACACCCGACACAACCGCCGTAGATTGCTGCTGGCAGCATATCATTGCTGATGTACAAGCTCTCGACTGTGTGTGATTATTTCTTTTTGATTTTGACGGTCATAATCAAGATGCAGTGTGATGCTTCTCCAGCTAGATAATATATAGTATCTCAAGCAATTTTCCAGAACCGGTGATTATGTGAGGTTATCTTGCACCTGGTTGATGGATGATTGTGTTAATGATTTTAATCTTTTTCCTTGCAAACAGTATGCTGTGGGAACTTTCAACTGACATAGGGATGTACAGTATAATGCAAACATAAGGGGGGAAATTGAACACAATGATTGCATTTGTTCAAGATTGTGTTTTGCATTATGCTGCAGGCTTTCATATCATCACATGCTGCTTTATCAGCCTTCACATGACTTGCTAATGTTTGAAGAAGCTGCACACTTTCGAGTAGTTAAAAAAAACAAAAAACCCTGAAACTGCAGAGAATGGTTAATTGTAATTGGAATATCCTTTCATGTCTGTCCTCAGTTAATTGTGTTGGTTTCAATGTTGCATTGTTAAGTCAAAGGAAAAAAAAAAATCCACACTGCCGGCAGCAAAGTTCCTTTTCAATCCTTATTTTAAGGAAAAGTCTGGTATCAGCCAGATACCAGACCGAGCCACATGAAAAATACCGTTTTGTTTATCAACGTCATAATAAATGTCACTTTTTCTGCTATAATCTATATCCATTCAGTCACAGTCTTGCATGGTAGCTTGCCGCCATTGGTGTGTGAGTGCACATAAAGGAGCAGCAGAAGCATTATAAAGCACTTTGATTTGGTTTCCAGTTTCTTGAATAGTGTTTGTGAACTGTTTTTTTGTTTCTGTTTTATTTATTTTTAGACTTTTGGTTAGTTAAAACAAGCAATTAGAAGACTTTGGTTTTGGGGATCTTGTGATCACATTTGTGATTTTTTTTTTTAGATTTTACAGACTAAAAGAATCAATAGATTAAACAATAATGAAAAAACTCATTAGTTGAAAGGAAGTCAAACATTTCGCCATAACCAAGGTTGTCTGTTCTCTCATAATTCCTAAATATACGCTAAGCAGCAAAGTTACTCTTTTTCTTTCTTCAAAAGTTTTGCTTGAAAATAACTTGTCTCAGGCCTATTTAAAGTGATAACGTTGCCATGGAAACATGTTTTAACTTCTGGTGCTTAGGTTTGACCTGAGGATAAATTCATTTAAAATAAGCACACACACACACAAATTTAAAGGACTGATAAAAAGTAATTTGCCTCTTGTCCTTGATATGAGAGCAAGAGATAAAGGAAGCCTATAGCTGGTTATTAATCATTCAAAATGATCGCTCCAGCGATAGCTACGGGATCAAATCAGGGTCAACATGAATTTGAGCTTGGAAAGTGGAGTTCTAAAAGAATGAAAAGTTTGTAGTTGTAAATCAACCTTTGTAAAAAAGCTGCATGGGAAATTCAAGTTTGTGAATCTGTAGTAAAGATTTGTATTTTTAATAATTAAAATGGAAAACGTGTGAATGAAATCTTTTTTGCTTTTTGTTTACGCTTGCCCACAGGTGAAAAACTGCATGTGAAACACGGCGCTCAAAGTTCCCACGCTGTGTGCGACACTGAAGTTATGAGTACAAATTTTGACCCAGTTTATACGACTGAATGCGATTGGTCAAATGTAGAGTCGAGCCCCCCCCCCCTGGTGGGTTTAATTGTACTTGATGATGCTGTAGATAATAATGGTAAACATTTAATATGTTGTATATTTAGCTTGCAGTTACTTGGCAACGCAGTTGTCCAAATGCATATTTTCAAGTTCAGGAAGGCTGCTTTATGTAACCAGAATTATACATTGATGTAACTTTAGGATGTTAGCAAATGTCCTCTAGTGTCACCAAAGTAGCAGCAACAACACTTTTCACAGGTTTACAGAGGTTGATTTACAGCTACAATCTTTGGAATTATTTGAGAAAGTTAGTTTTTACAAGCTCGAATTCTTAGTGACCCTGATTTGATCCCGTGTCAGTTAGTCAGTCCACCGGTTTGGTCCGGATGAAAATATCTCTGCAAATACTGGACAGACTGCCATAAAACTTGCACCTCCGGCAGTTCCAAGTTTTCACTTATTCGGTGAAATATCTCAACATCTACAAGACAGACTGGTCACTGGTGACATTCATTGTTCCCAGATAATGTTTATGTCAACTTTTAGCTCAAAGTAGAGCCTCTCAGACCCGGTAGCATAGCTGTAGCATTTTAAATAATGGACGGGTGACAGGAAACAAGGAGAGAAAGAAACCACGGTCCCCCTATCCAGACCTGAATCATGGCTGCCTCAGTTCATACGCCTCCATATTTTCACACTGACCCTTCGCAACCATGTGGGTAGTTTTGGTTTTATTTGCTCAGGTTTGGAGGTTTCTGCCTCTGAAATTCCTCGTCTCCACCCCTGTACAATGGATGGGAAAGAGATTTCACGTGTGATTTTTAATGAATAATAATAATAAAAAAAACTAGGGCTAAATGAATCGACAGAAAATTAAACAATTTCTACCAAAAAGGGAAAAAAAGTCGTGAGATAAGATGTTGTTATTGAATCTATTTTTTTATAATACTGTGAGCATCACCAACCAGATTTTCATGCTCAGATTCAGACTTTCTAAAAGATGGCTATATACTCAGTTGGAAAAGAGCCAATTCGTACAATATATAGATATAATCTCATCAATAAAGCAGTAGCAGTCATTGGCATAGTTAATAGATCCATTGACCTTGGAAATCACAAATACCTATAACAAAAGGTCCACTTGTTTGGTTTTTCTGAAGCTTTCAGTCACATCATGCATCATCAAGTGCTAAGTTGCCTTGGAGATGAGTTATCAAATGAGTTCAGTTACGTGTTAACAGTTGATCATATGAGTCTCTGTTCGAGGATGATCTCCGGCCACGGCCATGTCATAACAACAAAAGCATTTCCATGACAACCGAGCCACTTTATCTGCTGATGAAGGCCATGAGATGAGAAAAAAAACTGGAACTTACAGGCTGAAGAGGGGGCACACGCATGAGCTTTTTGACTGATGTGTAGGATTTTGGGACATCAGCTTGTGTCGAAGTAACAATTTGTTACAATTAGAGGTCATTTTCTACTTTATATATTTTTTTGTCTCTGTGGATTCACACACAGTGATCGTAGTAACACCAGTAACACTTTTGTTCCTCCCTCCTCAGGCTGCAGAGTGTCTGGTGGCTGAGGTATCACCTTTACGAGAGCAGTGGGTTCAAAGGGAGAACTGGTGGGAAAGGCTGCGGGGAAAAAAAAAAAAAAAAAAGAGATGAGGAACAGCAGAAGGCCTGGCGTGTTGACAGTGTTCAAGTCATCTCTTCATTCCATCATTTGACCCTGATGTGCTCAGGAGGAATTCAATGTCTGAAAAAGAAGTGGGATTAGAAACGCCGACCGAAGCAGGTGGCTGGATTGTAAAAGGAGACGATCACAGCCCGTAGCCTGTTGGCTCAGCGGTTCAACCTTCTGATAACATTTTCTACACAGCTGCACCATCTGGGCTTTGATATAATAAACGTGACTTTTTTTTTCCTTTCTTCTCATTACAGTTTGTTAACAGTGCTGCCACAAATGTCCCGGCAGTATGAACAAATAATCCTCGACCCAGATTCACACCGCAGAGATAAAAAGGAACACTTGCGTAATTTTTTTTAGTATTTCGTGTGCTGAAATGTAATCAATAGGTTTATTTTCCAGTACTTTCTAAAAATACCTGTAGGAAATATCCTCCGTTAAGTCAGTTTATTTATATGTTTATTGATTTATTTGACAAGAACCATGCATATTCACTTACATTAAATGAGTTAGCCAGAAGGTTATTCTTCATCGTTCGCCTCTGGACAGATGTTACATAGGAGGGTTACATGTCCTCGGGGGAAGATGTTGACTCCGACGTGCTCCCCATGGTCAGGGCAACGGTGGTGCACGGCGCCTAGTGGCTACTGGTGTGTGAGTTTGTATGTGAACGAGAGGCACATTGTGCTATATACATTAATGTAGTCTATATACAGTTTGACCGTTTATTCACCCTAAAGTGGTACAATTTAATTTAATACTTATTGAAAGCAAATACAAGCATGTAGAGCAACTAAAGAAATAAAAGAAATTAAAGCTGCAATAATCAATATGTTTATATAAATAAAGTGAAATATGAAAGGGGTCATATGCAGTTCTTACAACGCTTCTTTTCAACTCATTGTTTTGTTTTACATCCCTTAACTTTTACTGTTTTGGTTCAGTCTCACGGATCTCATCGATTTGTTTCTTGCCACAGCAGACAGAAGAAAAAAAAAATCACACATACACACACACAAAAAAAACTACATTTACATCCACCCTCACCAAAACTAAAATGGGAAGAGAACGGCTCCTGTTTAAAGGGGCGGGAAGTAATTTAAGACTTTTATTGGCCTCTTGTCAGGAACCACTGAAGTTGAGGAGCAGCAAATGGTAAACAGGAATGGACAGAAGCTATTAAATCTAAATCTCTTTTCACATTGGAACTAGAGATGTATCTAATTGGAGCATCATTATGGTAGAAAAAGTAAAGAGGTCATTTGTTCACTAAAGTATACTGCTGTGTGGTATGTTGTTGTTGTTTTTTTTGCATTTGATGTAAAATCTGTAACTATGCAAAAGGGTCAACATGAGCCAGAAAGAGTTTTGAAAAAAATAAATCGCAGTCCAACTTATTGCTGAAAATATCTGTCAGATTTGAAGAAATAAACTGCAGCATATTACCTTTTCAAAGAATGTCTTTCTTTTACAAAACGATTCGCTGCAGGCTGAATGAAAGACAACATCATTTTCTAATAGAAGTGCATTTAAAATGTTAATAATGGTTGACAGGAAGAAATGACGAATTCACATCGTCTTCTTTTGTGTGTCATGAAAATGGGGATTAGAGCAGGATTTGTGGTCGCAGTGACTTTTCCTCTAATCTAAACAAAATACATTAGAAGATAGTTTGTCTTTTTAGGGTGAAGCTGCAGAGTGATAAATGGTCTGAATTAGAGCAGACACGGCATCTCGTCTGCTGCAGACTTGAGTTTTAGTCATACAGACATTTTTTACTGAGTCAAAGCTGCCCAGGAGGTCAGACTTCAGTAGACAAGACGCGGGAAATCAATTACCTGTTAGGGCAGAAGTTCACTTACAGACACTAAAATAGGAAGTTAAAGTTGGCAGAATATGAAAGAAAACACTTTTCTTTTTCCACAAAGGGTCCAGTCTAACTTTACTTTTCTTTAAAAAAAGGTGCACCAACAAAAAGAAAAGCTTAATGTTTGTGGTAACATATCATTGTAAACAAATGACAACTCACCTTTTCCATATTCTACATCCAGACCCCCTCACATCCTCTGGTCGGCTACTTCTCGTCTGCGTTCCTGGTGCTGAGCTTTTTCCATTGCTACTCCCAGACGGAGGAACAGTTTCAGCCTCTCAGCGTCAGATCTTCCTCATCTAATCACCACTTTTAAATCCCAGATAAAGCCCCACATTTATAGAACTGCTCTTGAGTGCCCCTATTTTTTTATAGCCTATTAAAATTGTTAATTTTATCTGTTAGAATTTACTTATATTTGTTTTAAATGTTCAATTGCATTTTTATATTCTCTCCTGTCATCTCCTGTTGTTTTTGAATGTGCTCTATAAATAAATTCGACTTGATTTTAACTTTTTGCAGCACAGTTTGTTAAACCCACACAGGTGCTTTTAGCTGATTTACACCCCTACTCGGGTCGAGAGTCGGGCGAAGCTGCATGAGGTCATCTGCAGTACGTTTGTTTACCAGTAAGAATGTTAAAAGTGTAATTTCTCCAAACCCATTAGGTGTTACATATCTAACAGGACAGTGAGGAAAATGTCACACAAATACTACCAGTACATGCCCACACAATCCTGAGAGGAGGTGTAATTAGTCAAATAAGTGAAAAACACCTGCATGAGGTTGTAAAAGTTAAAGAAAAAAAAAAAGAAGGATCAGTAGAAACAAAGTCATCACTGGCTCTCTCCTCTCTGTGTGTTTCATGTATTCAGGTTTACGTCTCACAGTTCGGCGGCTGTGCTCAGACAGATATTAGCACTGCATGAAAAAACACAATCCCCTCGTTGGTTTTAAAAAGAGCCTCAACGTAGAGGGCTCTAGCAAAAAAAAAAAACCAACAACACAAAACTGCCCTGGCCGATCAAATGCTGCACTTGTGGGCAGAGTAATGTGAACGTGTTAGTTCCTCTTTTAACCTGGCAAAGACGGAGGATAAAAGAATTGCTGCCGTGATAGCTTTCAAAGAGCTGCTGTCTGATAAGGCTTCAAAACTCGTGGATACACAACTCACACCAACCTTCCTTGATAATATTTCATCATCTCACTGATACTCGAAAGTAACTCGCCTGCACCGACTTACCTGACAATACATTGTTAGACTCACACTCCCCCTCTCCACTGGGGCTAAAAATAACAACTTTCCAACTACGGTTGTGGTTGTATTCTTGCAGAAACTGTGAGTTCTTTACCATCATTGTGCATGTGATGTGCGTCAGGTGTAGGTGTATGTATATGTAGAGTATTGTAAATAGGTGTGTGGACATGGAGGCGATTGATTCACAAGCTTCTGGCTCCCGCAGGTGATTGGATCCTTTGAGATTTAGAGCTAGATATGAAGTCGAGATGGGGTTACCACTGTGCAGGAACAACTAATCCCCCCCTCCTCTCCCAAACGGCCACGTTTAGATCCTCACTTTGATGTAGCTTAACCTTTGCCATACTGATGGCTCTGTTCTCTTCTGCTTGAGTTAACAAGGGTGGGCTGCTCGTTTTTTTTTTTTTTTTTTAAACCTTTTTTCCTCCTGTTTATGTGACTCAGGGAGATAAGGAAGTCAGGTTTCTTTGATTTCATTGCTTCTGTTGGATTATATTTGCTGCCTTCCCAGTTAGATTTGTTGTTGATTGTTTTTTTTTCAGAAGTTAAAATGTCACATCGACGTATCTTAATAAATCCAACCATCGTGTCATTCTGCAGGCTTTTTCTTGGGGAAGATGAGGCTTTCTCATGTTGTGTCTTGGCCACTCCTAGATGGAGTCTGTTAGCATGCCTCCAGTGGTCCACATGACATAAACTTCATCATTTTTCCATTACTGCGCAGCCCAAAATGTATGACCAAGCAGACTGTGCACGTAAATGCAGACACATCAGTTTCTGACTATGCAAATCTGTTATATAAGAATGACAGAAGGGAAGAAATGAGGAAAAATTAAAGAGGACAGAATTTAAAAAAAAGGATGAAAACATGAAGGGAATAGAGAAAATGAACATGAACATGTAGGACAGAAGCAAAGAAAAAGAAATATTGGCTCTATATGATGAGCTTACATAATATTTATTGTACAGTCAAGTAAATACAGTGGCACTACACATGTTGTATAAAAAGCACAGTACCCTCCACCTCTCCTCTCAGACAGCCTACTTACAGAAATGCAAATACCTTAAATATGACTGAATCGCTTACTCATTCCCAGACGGGAAGCTGAAGAAAATGCCCCGTCATGCCTTCTTAAACCACTTCACACGTGCATTTTTAACAATAAAGGAACCACTCAGCAGCCACATCCAGGACGTTCAGTGTTCACCGGAGCACGAAGAAGCAACGTGTGACATAAATCATCTGCACCAAGTGTTCAGCCTGTAAAAAAGTTTTTTAAAAAAATCACTGCTTCAACTTGTTAGTACTTACTTGAATCAATGGACCTCACAGCCAGAGTGAGAAGTGTGTGTGTGTAAAACTGCTTTGAAAATGACTTGATAAAAAAAGGCTTTTGTGACATGACAAAAAAAAACTGGAGCTGCAAGAGTGTTTGTCAGACAAGTGCAGGATCCACAAGATGAAAAAAAACAAAACCCCGCTTCATCCATTCTGCTCACCTTAATCGATATTTATTTGAAACACAAACAGGAATAAATGGCAATTTTGTGCTTGATAACTGAGGCTGAGGAGTTTCTGTGGAGAAAAGTGTAAAAGAAAAGAAAATAAATATTTCTCTATTTGGGTGTGGAAATTGAAAGAGGCAAAAAAAAAAAGTGCGTGTAGGTAGTGACGAGGACTGCGCCATGGTCACAGTTTGTCATTTCATAAATCTATTCAATGAGTCACCAGCTGTGGACCTCTAAAAAGAGACGAAGCGCAGCATATCGATGATTCAACACCGAACTTCAAAAAAAGGACGAGTTACTTCAGGTAAAATTGGTCACATTTAAAAAAAAAACAAAAAAAAACAACTGTGATGGCATTGAAGTATTTCCCCTCATGTTTCATCTCAATTTAAGTCTTTCACAGCGCTCTAACAGACACGTACTTTATCACACTGACAGGACAATTTAGGGGGGAAAAAAAAGGTAATCAGAGAAAGTGCTAAATGGACTCTGAATGGCTCAGAGGAGATGAACTGACTCCAAACAGGAGACAGAGGTTGATTTTACAGCCCGCCCACACATACCCTCCTGACCAAATATTCACCAAGCATGTAGGCAAACCATCTATCTGCATTCCTGCAATCCTCTGGGGTCTGCAGGAATAAGAGTTTCATGGAGATCACATGAGGACTGTGAAAGAAGACTTATTGAAAGTAAGGAGAAAAAAAAATTTACACTCAAGTCATACAACTAACCCTCAAATGGGTTTATTTTGAAAGACGCACCGTCTATAAATAAATACATTCATCCCAATGCCCCCAAACACTCTGCATGCAACTGTGAATTACTGTTTTTTATTTTTTCTTCTTTTTTTTTTAAAAAAAGGAAAATTGTTATGTTTTTAGCAGTGGGCTCAACTTGAAGATGACAGCTAGGCTGGAGGATATTCAGGGTAAAAAAAAAAAAAAAAAAAAAAGAAAAAGTAAAGACAAAATAGCTTTTCAGCCTCTTTTGCATGTCATTCAGCAGTTTAACTCTCAGCTGTCTGAAAACAAGAGCGTCGTGCCCAAAGGCATTGTGTCAGTTTAAACGAGCCTTGGCAACACCGAGCTAGAAATAATTCCTCGACAATAGAATTAAGCTGTCAGACTGTTGAGCGCTGGCAGCATAAAGTGCGATGTTGACAGCCCATTACTTATATATCGCTTTAACGCTGCTGTTTCTGAGCTGTGTTTTCTGTTATTCATTTCTCCCTTGTTTAGTTTCCTGAAGAGTCTTCCTAACATTTGACTTGTTGAAGTTACTGTGTGTCAGCTACTTTCCCCCTCCTTACAGTGAAAACAGAAAAAGTGTCCCGTATGCACATTCTTGGCCTGTACTTTTAAATCCGACTGTCTTCCCATGACACGAGTGTTAAGTGTAACTCTTGCTTCACCTCGCCGACATTTTTATTACCCTTTGTTCGACAGAATTAAGTTGTAGTTAATGCCTTGTCTTGTGTTTTTTCCCCCCCTCCTCGTTTTCTGTGGTTTCGCAGCCAGACCGCAATACGGTCGGGGTGTGTTTATGTATCATGGGCTCATCAGCTGCTTCTGTTTTGTGCTCTGTGCACAATTATTACTGTGCTTGGATTTGGTGGCGGATCAGCAGTTTTTTAAAAAACACAACCGGTCCATGCGGTGTTTGGATATTGAGGCTCACACATCCTGACAGCGCATCAGCATCAGCGGCCTTTATTTCATGATTACTGCTGCGCATTAAAGCTGAGTACCTCCTCCGTCTGTCAGACTTCGAAGCAGGTTTCTTCTCCTAAATCTTGCTATCGTGTTTGACACAAAGTCGAACACGATAACACGATTTCGGAGTAGAATGGATGTAGGAAACACTCTCCTGTAGTGATTTTTTTTAGTCATTTATCTCAGTAAATAGTGAGTTTTTTTCCTCTTTGTAATATTTGATATTAGAGTCAGTGACGGCCTGATAGAGTCTTGCTTTTACCTGTCCCTCCTGAAGCTGTCAGTGGTTCTGACAGCTTCATTTTTGACTGATGTATCACCTTCAAAAAACACTGATTTGACCGTGGAATAAGCAAACCTTTATATTTTAGTTAAACGCCCTCCTCACAACCTGTCGCCTTCAGCCCTCTCTCCGATATGGCTCAATCCCATGAGACTGATGTTCCGAATATATGAGCGGCTTTATTGTGTTTCCATCACGGAAGAAGAGAGCAGTCAGCCTTGGGGGGGGGGCCCCCCCCCAAGACCTCTGACCTTATACTGTACAAGAAAAGTACAATAAACCATTCCCACTTTAAATATATACAGCTGAAAAAAAAAGAACAAATCATTTCCATAGCATCTCACATTTGTTTCACATTAGGAAAACAGTCTCAGTGCCTAATTTTGCAACTCCAAAACCTGATCAATGCAATATATAAAAAGGTCCTTCATAGAACTCATAACAACTCTCCCGTTTGGGATCCTGCGATAATAATAAATGCCCTCACTGTCCTCATGCAATAGATGATTACTTTCACACCTTCTGGGTCTGTTCACCTGTTCAGTCCCCTGTGGTCAGAGGTCATGAGCAGGTGATCCCAGATTCTTGACCTCTGCAGCCCCCCCTCGGGTGACCTCTCTGCACCTTCATATCACACAATACTCTGCAAGCATTGATTTTTAACAGCACTTAATAGCAGCTAAGAAAATCATATTGCTCCATTGGAAAGACAGGACTAAAATATCCACCGTGCGCTGGCTCAGTGTGCCAATCTTCTCTTCATAACACAGTGTGCGTGTCATTTTATACTTCATAAAGTCCTTCAGTTTCATGATTAGGGTCCTTTTAACTCTGCATCAACAAAGCTTCTGCTTATCAGCTGATTAGCAAACAGGTGGAACAAGTAGCTACATGTAATCAGCAAGCAACCTGATCCTCTCACCTTTATTTACCACAGATATGTTCATTCATTGCGTAGTTATTTAGTTTTCGTGCTATATGGTGGTTGGAAGTTGTTTTGGAATTTCCCCTATGACCCGCATTAATATCCGTTTGATTCTGTATTTATGTCTGTAACTGTACTTGTGGTTTTGTTTTGGGGAAAACTGTTGAATTTTCCTGTAAACAAAGTTTAGTTAACAGTTACGTTAAACAAATCTGATGAATAATTTTTCTTCCTCCACTGTTCCACTATCCACCGTTCACATCCATGTTTACCGGCTCGCAGTCTTCTTCTCTGCCTTTGTTATTGCATTGTTGTTGCTTCTCAACACATTACAACCACCTGGAGGTGTGAGGATGCCTCTGGTTACAGGTAGCCACACCTGATGCTAATATAGATGCCTGATACTTGTTGTTGGGGTAAAGTTAAAAAGGACCCAACCATGAAACTAATCTAACTGATTTGAATGTGCAAACCCTCTTTTTGTGCTTTGAGCTTTGACTTTGTCTACATGCACCCGGTCCCCCCTTTTTGTTTTTGGTTCAGTACGATGTTCTTTATTTCTGCTATTGCTGTGCTGCAAATGTGACTAAATTAGTTTTATTTGCCCTTTTCCACATTAAAAAAAAAACATTTTAAGTTTATACATTTGCTCCTTCTATCCTTTCAATAATTTGATAAAAACACTCAAGACAGAAAGGGGCCTACAATTAGCGTCAATAAAGAAGAAATAACCTTTTAATTCTTATTGTAAATAAAGCTATAATTACAATAACCTTGTCTCAATCCGTCTTTCTCTCAACCGGTCGAGGCTCTGTTTGAGGTTTCTTCATGCTGAAGTTTTTCCTTGCCTGTGCCGCTTATGACTGAATGTTGGGTCTGTAAATTAAAGAGTACAGTCTAGACCTGCTCAGTGTGAAAAGTGCCCTGAGGTAACTTTTGTGATTTGACACTATATAAATAAAAAAAACTGAATACAGATATGTCATTCCTCCACGTTTTGCCAAAACCTGTGTTTTATACATCACATATTTAAATGAAGGTATTTACATTATATCTTATAATTGAATCATAATTCATTTTTTTAAAACTGTATTTATTCATTTTTACAGGCTGGAAAGTTAATCAAAGTTTCATTGCAAATCACTCCAGGATTGTATGAGAAATCCTCGGAGACAGTCCAGATCCAGAGGCCGCTCACTCTAATTTAAATGCATGAGTCATACTGTTGATTTTTTATTATGCACACTATATCATGCACTAATTTATCCAGAGTGTGCATGAGGAGAAAACGCTCTTGAACTTTATTGTTCAGTGCCCTGCTCTGCAAATTGGGTCCAACAACACTGGGTGAATTGAATTAAGTGGACTCAAATATTCATATAGAATTGTTTTCACCTCTGACAAAGGCAAACGTCATAGCAACAAAAAAAAACAAAAAAAATCTCACACTTAAATTATCAGCATAATGGAAAGAAATGATGATGCCTCCCAGTAATTTGGTGGAACGGGGTTTTCAAGTTATTTAGGTCTCCTGCATTTCACAAAAATAATGTGCTTCTAAGGAAAAAAACTCCTTTTTTTCCTTAGAGATGAACTCTTTTTGTCTCACCGAACTGATATAAATGCAAATTATATAATAGACTGCATAGCCCTTTGCTTTCAAGGGTGCACTGATTATAATACTCAACACTATGAAGTATGAGAGGAGAATGTTTTTTTCTTCTTCATATTTTCAAACCCTGACTACAAATTAGTTTTTCAAAAGAAAAGAAAATCTACACTTTAAGATTTTCCTGTTACAACTTTGTAACTCATGGTCGCAAATTAAGCAAATAATGATTAAAGTGAGAGAATGAATTAAGTGCTAGTAAAGTAAAAGAGTTACAAATGATTAATTCTAGAGAATTAATGATCATCATGTGTGCACAAATTAATTGAAGGAACGACTTTGTGCACACATTTAATTGAAAAAAAAAAAAAAGAGAATATGTTAGACACTCCCTCTGTTTCCTTGTTTGGACTAATGAACCTCGCTTTTCAAAGAACAGGGGGGGAAAAATGTTGCTCTTATATCAGAACTCATCTCCTTTTCTCTCAGAAATCCCTTTTATCTCTGCATTTAAGATTCTCTCGTATTCAGTTTCCTAGCAGATCTCATAACAAGCGTTCGTCGGACAGGTATGTGCAGGAGGAAGGCAGAGTTCAACGTCAATCTAAACAAGCAGGAAAACCTTCTCACTATCATATCATGCCAAAGGGAAGATTCATAAAAAAAAATGCAGGAGCAGCTGCTATATGGGAATTAGACAACCATTTGCATTTTGACACTACATTCACAAGGGCGTTTTCAGTGGTGTTGTGCCATTTAATCAACCTCTATTTGTTGCATCCTGTAATTCTGACAACAAAACAAAAATCGTATAATTCTGTCATTGCAGGTCTGGACCGTCGACCATTTAAAGGAGTGTTCCAATATTTTGGGAAACATGTCTGGAAGCATCCAGATGTAATTGGTATTCCTCTGAGGTTCTGCAGTGGTGTTGCCATTGACTTTTCTAAAATGTGTATTCAAAACAAGTACTCTAATCTTTTATATAAAAGTCGATTGGGAGTTTTTTTTTCTCTCAGGAGGTGCAGAAAATTTTACAGTACTCAATTTCTTTAAACACAACCACAAAAGTTTTGAACATATCACCCTTTAAAAAAGGACTAGTGTGTAAGATTTAGTGGCATCTAGCGGGAAGGATTGGCAGAAATGGAATATAACATTCATAACTCTGTTTTAATTAGTGTAAAATTACCTGAAAATAAGAATAGCTGTGTTTTCATTACCTTAGAATGAGCCTTTTATATCTACATATACATATTTCCGTGGTCTCCTACACACTTGCAAGGGGGGGGGCTCTTCAGTTCGGCTGCAATCTGTAACCTCACCACTAGATGCCACTAAATCTTACACACCGTCCCTTTGAGTTGATTTGATGAACAGTTACTATTTCGACATCCAGCAGTTCTGGAGCAAGATTATCACTCATTTGGAGTCGTGTTTCTTCCCACATGGTGGATGTAAGTCCAATATTCGCTCTCTTTTATCTCTGTTTTGGGTCTCTACCAACTCCTGAGGGAAATATCTGGCTCTTTAGCTGCTAATTGTTCCACTATGTTCACAAGCTAATTGCTAACCGTGTCTGTTTGGTGTTTGGTGCAGAGTAGGTAGTGTACAGTGGGTTTTCAGAGCTTTTACTGGCCAAAAACCACACTATGAAAACAGTGTATATATATTTTTCTGCTTACTTATTTTGTTTTATACAGCTTTTTGATTATTTTCTAATTTGATACATAAGATGTTATTATTATTATTATTATTATTGTTAGTCTATGGCTCTTTACCAGTTGTCTTTTAATGAGAGTAATTCATGAAGTATGAGTTTCTTCTCCAGCGACAATCCATGCATGCCTCTGGAAAAGAGTGTTAGCCAAACATTTGAAACTGAAATGAAAAACTTAAGATGAAAGAATACTAATGCCTCTTCCCATATATTTGTATGCAACATGAATAGTAATTGTTCTAACCTGAGCTTCTTCAAACAGGCAATATTTGATATTCGGGAGATACTCCTCCAGTTTAAATCTATTCATGAATCTCGTCTCCTCAGACAGGCGCACATATATTCACACTTGTGTTTAATTGTCTCAGACTAAAAGTCAATTTTATTCATGCTACAGGGTTTGTTGAAATAAAGGGATGTGAAGTGTCTGCTATTTTCACAGGGGCATACTGCGGATAAAATTTCATTCACAGTCACATCCAGTCTTCTATTAAAATGAGATCTAAAACAGACACTCCGCAGTTGCCTTGAAGACGGAGCTGCTGTCATAGTTTCATTGTAGTGACTTGTTTTGATGAAGCAGAATGATCTGATCTGAATAATGACATCGCCACAGCATCTGCAGTGCCAGGCCAGCCAAATGAAAAAATAGGACTCATTATTCACTAATCAAAGGCGAGAATTGAAAGGCTTGTGCATGATATTTACCTGAGACGTAGGGAGAAAACTGGCAAGATGCTATAAAAATCTTCAAAACCATATTTGTTTCAAAACCACTAATCATTTGCTGAACACTAATACTCCGGATTTTGACAGGAAAACATAATCGATTTGTTAATTTGTTAACACAACATGCCACCATGGGTGAATGTTGTATTGTGATAAATAAATGTGCTCAGAGTTGTAGCAGTGACTGGGGACAGTAACAACAAGAGAGTAGTGATGAAAGCTGTGATGATTAGTCAATTAACCTATTAGACGATTGACAGAAAAATAAATTGGCAACTATTTTGATAATAAAATAATCATTTTAGGCATTTTAAAAAAGGGAAAATGCCAAAAAATTGCGGGTTGCAGCTTCTAAAGCTGAATTTTCTTGATTATAAAGTTCCGAAATCCGTCCCAGTAGTTTGCAGTATTTGTAAATATCTCCAATCACATGCAGGACAGCACTCTAATTAAATAATTCATTCATGCACAGATGTTTCTGGCAGACGCTTCACAGCGTGCACGCTGGCAGGCAACAGTGCTACAAGCAAGCAGGGGAAGGCTGTATAATATAATGAAGCACAGCAATGTAGGGAAATAGGAGGCATCTCAATTATCCAAAGAAGGAGACGATGAGAAATCTTCATTCATGCCAGACGGCATTAAGTGCCAAGATAATGAATCCAACAACAATCCTTGAAGTAAGTTTTTTTTTTTTTTTTTTTTTTTTTTTACATCAAGTGCCTCGCCTGTAGGGAATAATATCTGTCATCCAGTCCATTGTAAGGATACACTGCATCTTTTACGAGCTCATGTGATTCAGAAGTATAAATAAGTTGAAATGAATCAAAAATACAGTTACAGACATGAAAAACAGGAAATTTTTACAGTTTCATTCTTTCTGCACTGCTGTCACCATTGTTGTGGCTGTACTGAAACTCATGTTTTTGTGCTATGTGTTTATACTGCAGTTGACTGAGCACATCCTTTTTGCAGTCAGAATAAAACATTTTTTTTGCAAACATCATCCAAAATCCGGTTAATTTCCATTTCTATGGCTACGCAACACTGAAATTCACCGCAGCGTGGCATCTCCGTCGACATTCAGTCTAAGCAGGAGAGATAATCATTGTGTGATCAAAATGGGTTGTCAGTGGGGAGCAGCTCCAAGCATGAGTCAGTCTGATATGACAGGATGTATTGTTTTGTAGCAGCTCCCCTCAAGAAAAATGCTCCATGTTGAACTATAGTTTAGAAATTAAATAAAGCATGTAAATAATAAAAAATGTGCAGTTTCTCAAACATATCATTCATTCTTTATTTAGCGTTATAAAGCTCAGCCAATGAGATGCATTGTAGACATTTTCAACTAAGCCGCAAATCTATGCACAATTTACTTTTGAGCATTAAGTATCATTGAGTGAATTTTATAGAAGTTCCTAAATGACACTGACGATGTTTAAATACACAATATATTCCTGTTTTCGTCCTTATTCCAAAGTATATATTATTATAATATATTATAATATTCCCACTAAGCGGTTTACATGGCTAATGAAAATGAATATTCCCCTAATATTTAATATTCCTGTTTACATGCAGAGGGTTTCCAGGGTCTCCCTCTGCTCCAGTGGGAACAGGAATCACAAGATCTCTGCAGGCAGTGGAGTAAACCATCGAGGTGAAAAACCATTAGTGAGCTGCTGCCTGATATTTGTAAGTGATATTAATATGACTGATATAAATTTATAGTTACAGGCACATCCAGCACCTAGGTTGTCCTATGATGTTTACTGCACTGCTTTTTTCTTTTTTTTTTTTTGGTGCATCACACCACGTCGTCACTGTCAGTCCACGGATACATGTGAGGATAATAACCAATCCCCTCCGTCCTCATGGTGGAGAAGGTGCACTCAGTTTTTCCAGCCCGTCCTGAACAGCTCTCCACTCATTCCTCTCCGCTGTCTGCCTTCCTGCTTCAGTAAATGTCATTTTGCCTGTGCAGGGGCATACAGGCGAGAGGGCCGTGTATTGCAAACTGGAGTAAAAACTCCAGTTGAGACATATGTTCAAAATGTGCTGTATACATGTCCAGAGAGTGCTCCTAAAAAACCAAATAATATCAGCATATCCCACATGCTTTTAATTGAAAACATTCAGAATAAGGCCTAATTCAGAATATGCTGTTTACATGATCTGTATCAAATTCTGAATATGTAAATGTACATAATCATGCTCTGCATGTTGTTAAAAAGGCCAATCAGTGATGAAGCATTTTCAGTTAAACACAAATTTAAAAAAAGCACAATGCAGCTAATCTCCCATTATCAAATTGTTTACAATTTCTTTGAAGGAAAAGAATATGAAGAAGGAATGCAGAGTTAGATTTAAACCACTCTCACGTCTGTACATTAAACTATGAAGCTGGAACCAGGATTATTAGCCTAGCACAAAGACTAGAACCAGGGGAAAACAGCTAGTCAGCAACTCTCCAAAATGTAAAAAAAAAATCAGCACCTCCAAAGCTCACTAATTACCACATTGTGTTGATTATTAGTCAGCACACGTAAAAACCACAATAGCCTGTTTTGGTTTTGTGTTGCGGAGCGACTTGCCAGAATCTCATCACCGTGAGGTCGTTTGGGCAGACCCAGGCCAGCCGTTTCCCCTTACTTTCAGTTTTTATGCTAAGCTAAGCTGATTGCCTCTTGCCTCCAGATCCATACTTAACGTACAGGCTGCGTTCTGCTCCACGCTGTAAATAAACATTTCCTCCATACTCCCTGCTCCCCGTTGAGGGAATGTCAGTTCAAGGAACTTCCCTTGACAAAATTCTTCCATTCAGACAACATCACCAATGCAGACATCACTTCCTCCGTGCGTTATGGTGACGTAAACCAAAGTGGCTGGTACTGTGGAAATTTTACACTGCTGAGATAAAATGTTGGATATATACTGAAACAAATAAAACCCATTATAAAACATATGCTATTGAAATGTGTGCAACTTGTGAATAAATTAGATGCAGATGATGCAGATTATTTACAGATTGTTATGTAACATTATATGTCAATTATTTACAGATTATTATTATGTAATATTAAGATTGTGTCATCCTTGGTGTTGTGAAAAGCGTAGGTGGGCCCCAAATGCAGGACAAAAGCATCCAGTAACAACTGAAGAATATCTCTTTAATCTAGATTCAAGGCATGCAGACACAGCAAAACCAAACTAAACAGAACAAAACATAACCACACAGAATAAATGATCCGGACTGAAGTGAAAACCACGACTTCAATACAGACAGAACTTAATGAGGGAATGGGGAACAGGTGACTAGACTGAGAACAGGCAAGAAGCAGATTGGCTGGGGTAAACACTGCGAGCAGGGCAGGGCTAACGAGGCTGATGCAGGGCAGGTGTGGAGGGAAACGCAGTAGGAACGCAGGAGGACAAACACAGAAAACCAAAAACCCAGAAAACACAATAAAGACAGTCCTCTGATTCTTTGCTGTACATGCTTATATTAACAAAAGGCAATCTCTCATACGCAAGAGCATTTTATTATGTACAATTGAAAGTAGCCTGAAAAAAACTCTTATACAATTCCTTTAAGTAAACATGTACTCCTATTAACACACCAGCAAGAAAAGCAAAACAGTCTCTTAATAGTCCATGTCTGAGGCTCACAAACTTAAAGGGAATGTGTAAGGGAAAACATGATTGTCAGCACAGGACTGTGGTGTTTGAACCCGGAGTCTCTTTAACTGAGAGAAAGTACATCCCAAGTTTCTTACTGCATCTTTCCTCACTCCTCTCTCCCATCTCAAAGCCCTTATTACGGCTCCGATGAACGAGGAGGGATCTCAGAGAAACCATGATCGGGAGTAGCCTTCACGGACTTCCAGCTGTCAACGCCGTAACCCATTAGTATTCCACCCCCACGTCTTGCACATTTGAATGAAATGGCAGAGAAACAGTACATGTGTAATTGCCTACATTACGGACTCCAGGAAGAGCAAAAATATGTATTACAAGAAGATGGGGATCCATAATATGTCTATGAGTCAATTAAGTTTATGTCATCCATAACCCATTTTTTTATGTCATAAATCTCACTCGTGTTGTGGAGTAAAGAAGAGTGAACCGGGAAGATGCAGACACAGGTGCCAGATAGGGAAGATCTCTCTTTTCACACACACAGCTCACAAAAGCGTAGACACAGAGAATTCCAACTTTAGGCTATATGTGTCTATTGCATTGGTATCGCGTGTCGGCTAAGTTTCCTGTTATCCAGACTCTTTGGCACCTTCCAATTCTAAGAAAAGGAGGGACATCACCCAATATTTCACTCCCTTGGATTTTGACCAAATGTGGGTAGGCGTCTCCGCACTGTGTGTGTGATACACACACACGCACACACAGACACACATACCGTGCAGACGTTTCCTGTTGTTTTGGTAAGATGACGTATTTCGACGTTGATATGTCACAAACTTTGTTCCCACACCAACCATGATAACCATACCTCATGACCTGGTACTCAGCCAGGTCACCTAACTCCCACACACCGGTCCAAACTTCCACACTAACAACACCTTCCTAACATGTGTAACATCTTTGATCATACTATTATACAGCAATCTGTTATTTATTAGACCCCGTGTCAGAAACTGTGATGTTACAATGGTAACAAAATCACAAGCATTCACGTGGCTGCCACATTTTACGTTTAGCTGCCCGTTTTTAAGAACCAAACTGTCACTGATATAAACCATACACATTTGCTTATCATGAATTGTTTTGCATGCTATGTGAGTGAAATCATGTGTTTCCTGGCTTGTAGGCTGCAATGTACTGACAGGCCTGAAATATGTCTCTTATATTGCATTGCAAGACCCTGCCAAATTAATTAACATGTCAGAAAATGACCATCTCTTCCCAGGTAAGAGACATACAACAAATAAGTCTGTTTTCCCAATTCTGTTTTGCTCATAAGCACCTGCACTGTTGCTATAGCTATCACCATTGTCCACGTACTAAATAAAGTGTTTGCCATAATTATTATGTAAGTCGCTTACTGTAAGTGATTACATACAGGCTCATTCCCCCACTTTGAATGTGAGATTTTCATGTTTCGAACGCCATATGTGAAAATAAACCTTGCTAATAGCATTGACTTTGACTAATAAAGTTAAATATACGTTCTGCCATTGTCACTTTACTGTAATAATGAGAGATATCCGTTTACTTTTACTAATCTTAAACATAAATACCTTGTGTCTGGGATCATTGCAGGGATGCATTAAGTTAACATGTTTTGTACTTAACAGAGAAATCACAAGAAGGATGGGCATGGAGGGAAAGCTGACCCTCCACCCAAGTGTCCCAGATATAGAACAATTTAGAGAGGAAATACAAGGTAAGATTTTGTGCTTAGTATGAGGTCAGTTCACTTCTACAGAGAGCATTGGTGGCTGTTGTTTCACATAATGCATCACTATCTAGTGGTTTCAGTGTGTCACTGATAAATCCCTTGTTTGATATCTTCCAGGAGCTCAAAAATCATATAAAAGTGGGAGGACACAGCAGCCCACTTGGCCATGCCATGGTTTTCCCTGATGCTCGAGGCCATTGGGAGGTGGCCTCTATTGAGCCCCCAGTCCTGATCAACTCATGTGTAGGGGAAAACCATGAGCCTGTAGCTGACGTGGCCCCCAGTGGCTCATCGTCTCCTGGAGCTAGAGCCGCTACATATGGCCAGGCATGTGAGGAGGAAAAGGAATCTGAGCAGCTTGGCACAAGTATCGTCACTACCACACAGGCAGACGATGAGCCATCCACCTCTGCCTGACCCCCACCCACCAAGAGACAATGAGCCTCCAGGGGAGTTTTTATGGCCTTTTTAAAAGAGGAGGCAAAAAGGAGGAACAACACTTCCATGTTGTTCAAAGAATAAGTCTGAAAGCAATAGCTTTATCATTTGTTTAAAGTTATTTTGAGTTGCAATCTCTGACTGTAAACCAATTCAGGTTGTAAGTTGTGGAAAATGTGGATTTTATGTTATATGCATACATCTGTATGTACAACATAAATGTTTTTAAGTTGTGGAAAACTCTTGAATTCTAGAAATTCTGGATCTGACAATGGTTTTTAATTAACAATGAACTGTTTTCACAAATTTATTTTCCAGAGTAATGTTCAAAGGACACGAGTGTGGCACAACTTAAACTTAAAGACAATTTAAATATATGTAACTGAAACAAAAAAGGGCTTCAAGGGACATGGCTTATCATAAAGGGTGGTGGTCCATGTCCCAGGCAATCATTCCCCAAGGTCTACAAATAATCATGGTCCTGCAACTCTACAGGGTGCTCACATGGAGCAGCCCTGCCAGTCAGTCTCGCTGGCTATCTCCTCTTCGTTCTCCCATCACTGGACGCAGTGGAACCACACCAATGTCACGTCTTCAACATGCCAAAGGCCCACTCTATGATGGTCTTAGTATGATGGTGGTTGAAGCAGCTCTGAACCCTCCCTTGTGGTGGTACTCTATATGGAGTTATGATGGTCACTGGTCTTTCAGTGCAAGGGTAGCCACCATCAGCCAGGATGTAGTACTCTGCAAAGAGTGGTAAACCACAAGTTAATCTATTTAATTATTCATGGATATTGTTAGGAAGTTACTGTAGTCTCACCCAAGGGTGGACACAGAGCCTCTTTGTAGATCCTGATGTTCTTCAGGATTTCAGGATACCCCACAAGGGTGTTGATGAGGAGACCCTTCCCATTACATACCTGCCTCCCTATGTGCATGGGAGGAGCCTTCTGTTGAGATAATCCTGGCCATTGGGTTCTGGGGGGGTCTTGATGCCAACATGGCAGCCATCGATGGCACCCACACATCTGGAGAACACTGGACTGTTGGTCAGCTGTGCAAATGCTTGGCCACCCTCATCCAGTTCTCCAGTGGTGGGCAGTCTGATGACCTAATGTCAACGGACCACAATTTTCTCCACACCAGTCTAGACTGTTTGCTTGAGAACATGAAAGACCCAGGACACCATACTGTACCATAAGCTGTGTGCCAACCAGTAGATGGTGATCAATATATGCACCTCATGTGACCAGCCTTGTGTGTACTTCGATGGCAGAATCCTCAGTAAGGCCTCCATTGAATGTTTCCCCAGCCTGTAGTCAGCTGTGAGGTCTCTCTGACCATCAAGGACTGTGTCTATTGACACAGTTCTTGCTGTGTCTATTGACACTGGCAAATGGGGATTGAGGTGTGCATATATTGGTGAAGTGTCATTCTACAAAATAAAGGAAACTGCATTACTTTCCACACTTATTTTCGTCATGGACAACATATTCTGAGGCTATTATATATGCCTTCTTTCATCTACCTGCCTGAGACATGTTCCACTTTTTGTGTTGAGGCTTGTGCATGCACTGTAGCTTGGTTTGGCAAAATGCCATGATGTCTGATTAGACAACCTCCAGATATGTATTTGTGATGTGCTATTTTAAATACTATTAAAGCATTGTATTTGTATGATGATTACAGCTAATAAGTACAGGATTACATGCTCCAGTTGGGCTCTCTTGTGTCTTGAACGCTGCTGATCTTGTTGGAGCATGTCCCAAACTGTTGTGTCAATAGACATGTTTTCCTCTCCTTCTGATCCAGAATACAAATGTGGTCAAGCATTATCTGACATTTACACTCACCAGCCACTTCATTAAGTACATCTGTGCAATCTAACACAATCAAATACAACAACTCTGCCAAAAATTCTGTTACTGAGCTTATACATTTTTAGAGGAAAAGACAGAGGATCATGAAAGTCATTAAGACTCATCATCGGGGATGCATGGATGTCTGTACAAAATTTGGTGGCAATCATTCCAGTAGGAGTTGAGATATTTTACTAGATAAGTGAAAACTTTGCTAGAAGAAGGTTCAGGGAATCACCAACGTCATTAGGATTCATCCTCTGGCTACCATGAATCTCCAAACAAAAGAGAACAAGACAGTTTACCACTGCAGCAAAAAAGCAAGTATTCCTAAATGAGTTGATCTGCCACGCAGAAAATTGGCCACAAATCATTAAAAAGATGCATTAGATGGAGAGACTGAATTTTCTGCTTGGAATGAGAAATGTTTTATTCATTCGAAGATAGTGAAAAATGAATAATATATTAGTTGTAATAATGAAAATGGCAGTTGGTTCACCTCTCTCACCTTCTTTTTGCCCTCTTTTTTGTGTATTTCTAACATTCATGGATAATCATATACGCAAATTATTTAGAGCTACATAAAGACTGAATATACAGTGTTAATGATAATGATATCTTGGTGCCTGGAAACAGTGCTGTTGTGTCTTTTTATGCTTTGACATTAAAAAATATTTTTTGAATAACACTTATGTATCAAACAAAACATTTATTTGGATTGGAAAGAGACAAAATATTCTTGTTGCATAGACATTTGTCAAAAAATAAGACTGAGAACTCAGTCACAGACAGAAATTAGTAAGAGATTAGGGAATGATGGGGTGATAGGAAAAGTCAATGTTTCCGTATTTTTTGCAACAATGCTGTTTTACTACTTTTTAATCTCCTGTTTCCCACAGCTGTACAAGGAGTGTTCCTGTGATACTCACAGTCTGGTCTCTGTATTTCTTCTGTCTGGTAGTCAGACACACTCCCAGCCAATCCACACTGCAGTGGAGTAAAAGTGAAAAGTTCAAATATTGGACTTTCCTGTAGAGCTGGTTTGGTGACGGCTGCCCTGTGCCAACATCAGCACAAAGGGATGAGGGCAGTGAGCAGCTCTGCCCAGTCTGTGGTGAGCAGTGTCTGAAATGTAGGAGCAACATCAGCATGAAGCTGTGATACTCCGTGTAGGTTCACAAATGTAAATTCATAATTCACTGTCAGTGTTACTGTTATTATTGTAAGTGAGAGGATGTTTTTTGGCATCGTGGTTGTGATTCTGGCTCCACATGGGATTTGTTTCTTCATCTTCTTCCTCAAACAAACACATTCACACACACATACATTTCCCCTCTTGCCAATACAAACCCCGAACAACTTGAGAAATCGGAGAACGTGAGAATTTAACCCCAGAGACCTGCTGATGCAGTTACCACTAATCACTTATATTTTCACTGTTACACAAAATTGTTGGATCCAATTAACAACTTACCCACCAGACATATAGCTTTTAGTCACAGCAGATGGTTTTTGAACCACAGGGGTGTTCAGTGTAGGGCAAATTCACAGGCAATGTGTGACTTCTGTAAAAAGTTAGTGATTTTCATTCCCTGCAGATCAGCTGCTCACCTGGGCCTGATAGGGACCACCATGCATCAGCTTCTTAAATTAGTAATGTTCTTGACTTTGTGTGATTTCCTTCTCTTCTTTCCACTGCTGTTGGTGCTGACAAAATGTCTGGAGGCATAGATAAGCTCCTCCAAGGCATTCGTCACCCACGGTTATCTGCAGGGTTCACCAGATTTTTAAATACCCTTTTAATACCCCATACAATGCAATTTAATACATTTTTCCTTATCATACTGGTCAAAGAGTGAGGGAAAGCCATAGGGACAATAAGGCCTTCAAAAATGTATTAAGTACATTTATATCACATTTTTGTCAGTGCATCTGCCAGTAAACAGAGTAGAGGAAGGAGAGGTTTGGCAACCGGAAACAAAACAAACAGTTATATTGCCTTGATGAGAGAAAAATGGAGTCTTCAGGAATTTGTTTCCATTGGGCAAGTTGTAATCATTCTTTCATGTCAGCTAGTATTGGCCATGCTTCATGCAATCTGGAGACGGCAGAAGAGCAAAAACAGCTATCATGGTCATGTGAGTTAAATGTTTGCTACGTCAACAAATGCGTTTCCGTTACCCATTTTGCGCATAAACTCTTTTTCAGCATTTCCAAAATCCACCTCAAGCAAGCATGAAAAACCTTTTTGCAAAGTTGAGGATGTTCAGCTTTTTTAATTCAATTCTTTTAAAATGCACATAAAAATAGGTTAATGGAAACACGGCTATTGGCTACATCTACTGCTGCTCAGCTTTGGACAACACTAAGCTAGCGTTAGCTTACTACCCGTTAGCAGTTAGCACATAAATACACAGTTTTATCTATTTCTCTTACTCTTGCTCTTTTGTTTTGGTTTTGGAAAGGCTCTTTCAAAAGGACACCATCCTCCACACCCTTTAAATGCAGAGTATCACTCTTACTGTATATTCAGACAGAGCGTGAAGGCGTTTTAAGTCTGTGGAAAGACATAATTAGCCACACACTCACCCTGGGCGGTGCAGCATTAACAGATGCACCGTAATTATCGTATTTGTACTTTGATTTTTCCCTCTGTACAATGTACATTCAATATTGCCAGAAGTCCCATAATGTAGGATAATTTGATCATTTTGTGACACAATCAGCATAGTAAAGTAGTAGTATGGATCCTACATCTGTATTTTGCGTCTCTTCTCACATCTTTCCAGCCATTATTTTCATGCTTATTGTGATGATGAACGTAACTCATGATTACAGCTGCCATTCTCCCACAAGAGTTTGCACAGGAGATACTTAGTGCTGCATCCATGCAAAAAAAGTAAAGAAAATGACTGCTGAAAGTGGGTGTTACGGGCACATAGTCTATTTGAAGGTTGCACAACGGTAGACAATGTGGAACTTGAGGTGATAATGTTATTTATTTAATTCCTGTTTAAGTAAGGTGCTGAACAGGCTACATCTCATGCTGCTATCGTTTACTATTATAGCCTTTAGTTTATTGAACAGCTATGCTTTTGTTTTCAATGTTGGGACATTTTTTATCTGAGTGACTCCCAAAAGACCAACCACTTCCATGCCTCATATAACTACATCATCTTTTTTTTTTTTTTTTTTTTTTTTTATAAACAATGTGGCTAGACTTGTAGGCAGGGTCAAAAAGTTGTCAAAAAATGTCTCATTAAATACATGTTTTCTGAAATTACGCATTTATTGCTATTTGTTCTCTTAATTATGTCTCGTGTGTAATAATTTTCCTCAAAATACGATAATTTTAAGCCTCCAATACAATATTTTAACATTCCCATCTGGCAATGCTGGGAAGTGAAGTGACGATGAGTTGAAAGTATTTCAACTTGGGTGAAAAATTCACACGTATAACACTGACACACTCCAGTAGACACAGCTGTCGATCTGTTGCTAGCTAGCTTACAGCTAATGTACAGTTTGTATTTTTGCTGTTTGGGTCAAATACGCAAGAATAAGGCGAGGTGAAAATTAGGTTAAAATCACTGACATTTGGGATTTTATTACTTTCCTCAAATCACCATCTGTGTTACAGCCCACTTGAAACTAACAATTATTTTCATTATTTAATGCCATGTCAGAAAATATAAATTTCCAGAGCCCACAGTGAAGACTTCAAACTGACCAAGTTTCCAAAATCTAGATATATTTAGCTCTACCATTAACTGAACTTAAATGAACCACTGGTTATCAAAATTGTCATTGGTCATCAACCAGTTGACAGAAAATTGGTTAATTTCCTGTTGACTGGGGGTCCTTCTATGACCGAGGCTGCCTGAGGTTTCTTTCTTTTGTCCTCTGCAGTGCAAACAGGGGAACTATTGCTCAGCTTCAGTCTGTTCAGCCATCTGTCTGTTTGTCTCCAAATCTCAATTAATCCAACTACTGGTGTCCAGAGTCTTGAATACCAGTAACTGGATTTAATAAGATTAAATGGATTGATGTGTTTCATTGCTCATTTGCAGCATTTCCAAAAAAGAACACAGATGGAGACCCGCTTTGCATTTTTCATTTGTTTTTGTTTTGATTTACTTGTTCCTAATTGTGTTTCATAACTTGCAGCAGTGGTCCAGGGTCAGGTGTGGTCGTCTGTTGTGTGGCTACATTTTCATGCAAACGAATAATTAATGTGGATATTCACAATAAGATTGCAAGCACGATTCATGATAGCATGACACGTCATAACCGGAGTCATTTAATAATGTCTGGGAGGATGTGTGCTACTCTAAAGGCTAATAATAAATTAAATAGAAAATATTAAGGACTTTGTGTTTTCTCCTTCTTGCAAGCTGTTAATTGTATTATGACATTAACCTCTCGCACATGTTTTATTTATTGACCATTATCCAAGCTGATCTGAACAGGCATACATCATGCCTGTTTTGGGCACAGTTATTGAATTACATGCATCTACTTATCTGGAAGACAAAAGGGGAGAATGGGGCATTGGGGGGAAATTTGGTGAAAATACGGCATGTATAACTGGAATATTTTGTGTGAGTATTATATTCACAACATTATTAGGCATGCCAGGATCCCATTTCCTCCAAGGCCTTCATTACCATCAGTCTCATCACCCAGCCAGAGAAGCTTTTGGCCAACCTGAGCCACATACATCATCTTAAGCCCCATCCATACCGTATAATTATCCCAGGGGGAGGTGGGTAATAAAATATTTGCTCTATCCTTTGGTAAGTCATCATAACTCAGTGGCTTTTGAGCCAAATTAAAAAAGGTGATTCATAAGGATCTACCATGCGAAAATCATTTGACCTTTATCTGCAGCAGGACTACTGAATGATATGCATATAAATTAATATCACTATGAACAATAGTATAATTAAATAAACACTCTTTAAAGATCCCCCCACACATATTTTAAGACAAAAAAAACATTGCTTGAATAATAATTTGTGTCCGAGAAAACTCCAGAATCGAATATGCAAATATTGTTCATTTCAAAAGTTTTGGTGCCGGACACAAGATGTCTCTTACTTTACTGCAAAGTCAATTCTCAACTGGCTCAAAACTAGTTGTGATGTCACAAATCCTGCTTATATGCACCTTACACTAATATTTAAGATGAGCACAGAAATCCTTTCCACTCTTGCTGTTCCATTTTTTATTTTTTTAATGTGAAAACAGCCTTGTGATGTCAAACACTGCACAGTGAAGGTCAAACATCCAGGTGAAGTTTGACTGGAGGGTTTGTTTTTTTGTTTTTTTTTGGCTTTTTGTGACTTTCTGTTATTTGTTATATGCTATTATAATGTTGGGCGTCTATGTGAAACATGGTCAAAGTCAAATCAGTCTCCATGACTACATGATTGTTATGACTGGACTATTTCCTCAAGTGGATGTAATTACTTTTCACTGCTCTGGTATCATGCAGTCCTCTAGTACAACACAAAAAACTGCAGACAAAGAATTTGCCGGAGTTGAATCAGCATCTTTCAGACACACTCAGTAGAAACTGAACACTACAAGAGAGCTGGTGTACTGGATTTAATTAGATTGTAAAGGTGTTACTCTTCACTAATCAGTAGAAATACACTTGACTAAGCACTTTAAAAACCTAAAACTAAAATTAAACTCAGTGGCACCTTAACTCATGGGCTTAAGCCCCAGGGCCCCAGGCCTCGGGCCTCCAGGGGCCTCACGAGACAAGAGTTAAAAAAAAATAGATAAATAAAATGAACACGGTGTAGGAGAGTACCTGTGATGCAGAGGCGGACATAATAAAGAGTGAATCCACTCGCTGTCGTTCAATACTCTTTGTAAAAAAAATGATTTATGTCATTACATCGTGTTTCTACGTGGTGATGCAGTGCAGCAGCAGGAGTTTCCATCCAGCTCAACAGCTAGCTGTGTCTGCTTGTCAAAGTAAAGGCATGAAAAAGGACAACAAAAATATCTCATGGACTTGGAGGAGGACGTTGTGGCAGAAGCGATTCTATTTCGGGAGCTTGTGTGCAGTGAGATGAAAACGTCGGCGGCTGTGAACTGACCGTGGTAACTGGCCACTTTCAGCCAAGTGCGTCGAGGTTGCCCATAGTGATGGCAGCTGTTGAAAACAGAAAGAAAACACTTCGACGTCCTCGCAAATTCCTTATTTAATTGCACATTAATTACAAGTTTGTTTAACGTGCGACCGCCGATGGCACGAGTCGAACAGACGAGAGATCTTTTGGCTACTGGAGGTGCATCCACCACACAGTTTGTACACAATATATGTTGCTGTACTGTGTGAATCCACAGTGACAGAGCAGGTTAAGTTTAATGTGAGTATGGGTCACTATTCCCACAGAAAATAATGGTATAAAATCTGCTGCACTTCTAATCTGCATGTTTTGTTTCCCACATTAAAAATAACGAGAGATGAAAGCTTCTTACCCGACACACAATGTCAGCTACTTAAATCATTAACTAAGTAAAGCACAGATTAGTAGGTATTGAAATTAAGGCATTCATGAGGACACTACGTCTTTTCTTGGTGTTTCCAACAGCTGCCATCATTACAAGCAGCCATGACGCACTCAGCCATAAGTCTCCAGTTAACAGGGATACTAATAGGTCCCAAACATCGGCCTACTTGGCTGCTAACCTGGCTTTGTCTTGACTTATTTGTTGACATGTTGTTTTATTTTGGTGAGCTTCTATATTCTGTTTACCGATTAAGAGGGCACTCCATTTATTATTTGTCGCTGTCCATTGAAGCAGCATGCTAAATGAACGTTGCCTCGGCACATTGTGAAGTGAGGCGTGCGCTCGGAATAGGAGAGGGGCTCCAAAACATCCGTAGCCCCCGGGGCCCTGTAGTAATATTAAAGCGCCCCTGTGTACAGGTCAAAACATCTTCTAAATTATATACAAACTATAATAACCCAGGTTGTTGGCAGTCTCCCCTGCCCTTTTCCTCACACTGTTGGCCCGCATTTCCTGCCGTGTGTATGATTATGTGGTATGTTTATGTATTAAAGCTGTGGCCTTTACTCGTTTTAGCCTTTCATGACAGGGGCCCTGTTTCGCATTGCACTGTCTTCCAGTTAAGGGATGAATAATGTCCTTGTTTCTCGGACATTATTAATGTATGTATAAACATTGGTCTAAATACACTGCCCTGGGCTGGTTATATGTAAAAATGTTCCCTGCTTTTGGTAAATATGCCGTTTTGAGGTGGAAGGTTGGAAGGCCCGCTCGAGGTGGTTGTTCCTGAAAGGTTAACTGTGTGGGAAGCCTGATGAGGGATAAATAAGGATGTGCAAAAGGCCACACAATGGATAATATCACAGAGCCCCAATACTAATACTATATGCAGACACACAGAGTGAATGAACAGACGTGTTAAGCAGATCCACCTTGACTCACGATGTTCTCCACATCA
The DNA here is from genome assembly GCA_029490765.1 of Euthynnus affinis. NCBI lineage: Eukaryota > Metazoa > Chordata > Actinopteri > Scombriformes > Scombridae > Euthynnus > Euthynnus affinis. The sequence goes on from CM055842.1 coordinate 7,960,564, forward strand.
CAGTGACGTCATTCGCTTTTTTGTTTGTTTGTTTGAGCAGCTAATATGAATTTTGGTGTCTCCGACCATTTGCAAGTCTGTACAGGCTCTTTCACGGGGTTTTCTTTTCTTTTCTTTTCCCCTCTGCCAGGGATGTTGTGTTTTTGGTCCTGTTTGTTTGTCTATTTGTTAGTTGGCACAGTACCTTGAAATATTTCAATCAGATATCTATGAAACACAGTGGAAAGTTAAGTCGAGGGGGCCGCAGGAGCAAGTGATTCATTTGCTGTGTGTACTAATAAGTTCATTTTGAATCTATTTTTGGATGCATCTCTTCATTATAATACACAGACAGAAATTTCCAGTGCTGAGGAAGCTTACTTTGAAGCAGTGAAGACATAAACGACTCTTTATTAGAGGCGGTTACTGTAGCTACAGCAACACTAAAGCGCAGCTGCACTAAAAGCTGTGCAGGAAAACGGCACCGAAGCAATTTCTTGCAATTTTTGATGCACAGGTATGTTCTCAAAGTCCTGTCTGAAGAAATAGTGAGGATGTTCGTGCTGTGAGTAACGCAACGAGTTCTGCACTTTTCAAGAACTATCAAGGAGTCGTGCAACAGATGGTTTGGCTCCCACAGAGCCCTGATCTCAGTATCATTGAGTCAGCCTGGGATTGCATGAAGAGACAGAATCAACTGAGATGTCTAACCTTGGAGAAAATTTGGAAATTCAATAATAATAATAATGATAAACACTAGTTATGTCTACAGCTTCTATTGCTCTTGGAAAGAAACACTGAGAAAATACATCTTCCATTCAAGTGTTCATAAATGACAACCTGATCCCTCCCATAAATACACCATTAAAAGCTTTCCTGGTTGATTATTGTGCTTAACCACGCTGCAGAGTCCACGTGTGCAGCAGGAACAGTCAGAAGGAACATCATTATAGTGGTACAGGATGAAAATAAACATTTTCACCCCCCCCATGCACACCTTCAAAGACTTTCTCCTCTAACAAAGACTGGGTTTAAACGCCTCGTCGACATCATCTGTAAACGTGTTACTAGGAGAGAAAATGCACAACAAGGCAGTTTAAGGAGATGACTAATGCCTGGGTGGTAGTGCTTTTTCATCTTCTGTACAAGGTGACGTGTAAAACGATCAGACACAGCAACATGACCCAGTTCCAGCTCCGTATGGGGTCCACTAATTCACCTCCTTCACAATCTCAGCACAGTTTATGGCTGTTTCCACAGGGCTTCTGCTGTTCAAGTGAGACTCATGAAAACAGAGGAAGACAGGGGGTGAGAGTGCACCGCTCCACTCTCATTATTCGCCCATTGTTTCAGCGGTTTGTGTGACACAGTAGAGGAAGTGAGAGATGACTGTGCTTTGAGAGAGAAAACACCGATTGACAGCGGGAGGTATTTTTCTTTCAATGCGTGTGTCCAAAAAAAACCCAAAATCATCAGAAAAATGAATCTGACAAGAATTAACACACTGATTAAAAAAAAAAAAAAGGACAAAACCTTGAATGAATTCACAGACTGCTACAATGTGCTAGAATTACTTTTTACATGTAGTCAAAAAGATGAAAAAAACATAAATAGCTCTGAGGTGAAAACAGATTAATGCCTGGATGTGAAAGATGTACTTTATTGCCATTTTGCAGTTAATTAATAGATGTGGGGGAGGTTTTAATGGGTTACTATTCCCTATATATTCTATATATATTCTCTCAAGCAGCAACATAAAACATTTTTTCCAACACATTTCATAGTATGCTATCTTTTTTCCATTGTATTTGCATTAAAGCCGACTCAATTGCATTTTGACATATTGTTTTATAAAGTTGCCGTTGCAAATGTGCTAGCAAACACTTATGTTTTTACACACACAGCAGACATTAGCTGAGTCCACCCGATGAATGTAAGTCCAGCATTCGTTCCCCCTTTTATGTTTTGGTTCCCACCGACTCCAGAGAAAAAAAACATCTGTCTCTTTAGCTGCTAAATGTTCCTCTTTCTTCACCAGCTCGTTGATAACTTTGTCTGTCTGGTGCGGGGCAGATAGCGGGTTTATCAGATTTTTTTTTGGGCTGAAAATAGCTGCCTGCTGGTGCTAGAAATAGGCTTGATGAGAACGATGATACAAAATGCAGTGTATGTGCCCTGACGCTCAAAAATATGAGCTAAAAAAGACGTCAAAGCTCTGCAGAAGCACAAATGGGTGATCTTTTTATGTGTTTGTGTGGTTACAATCAGCCCCTTCCACATTGACAAGGTTATTTGAAAGATATTTTGATGATTAAGGACCTATTAGCTGTTGTCATTTTATTTATTTATTACTCATGTGATCCCAGAAAAGCTGCAATTGGTTACTGGAGGGCAAGTGTTAAGAAAAATTAAAGATGTTGGTTTATTTCCGATATTGTGACTAAAACAGGATTCAAATGCACCCACAATACAATAGAGCCACATGGTGACCATTTTCCTCTGACGTCATACTCAGCGTGCGAACCATACCGTTGCTCCTCCGCTCCGTCTGGACTGCTGCTAATACAACGCCACTAACACACCGTTAGCTTAGACTGTTAGCATCTGCTACTGCTAATGTTACTGAGAAAAATACATAAAACAGCTTGCAAACTTATTAAATCTGTATCTACAGAGCTGTGTTAAAGTTAATCAGAGATCCTTTTTGAAGACATGGAACAAAACCAGCTGATGCATCATAGTGGACAGGTTGGGAATAAACCGGCTAACGTTAGCTAGCCCAATTAAATCAACATTCAAAAGATATAAAAACTAAATAAAAAATAGGATTTTAATCCCGTTGCTTTGCTTGTTAAACTGTCGGATTCAGTAGGTCTGCCAGTCAGACTGTCAGGTTTCATCATTATGTTAGCAGCTTGCTTTCAGAAAAAGACAGCAATATTTAATCTCAACATTTTTGAGTGGAGTTCTGCACACTAAAGAAATAAAAACAAGGATACAATCTTGTGATTAAGTATTGAGTAATGTAGTGGTTATAGTTAAAAATGAATATCAAATGAGAAAAAAACAATACAGCTTCTGTGCTCCCGAGTCCTGTCTGAGAGAAAAAAAGTGTGGTACAGGCACGAAACATAACTCCAACTATTATGACTATTTCATAAACTGCTGCTAGATTGGGTTGGAAGTTCGTATGAGATGACATTGCTGAACTTATCAGTCTGTCATTTTTGTGTTGCTTAGAGATTAAATTAATATTCAATTGTCATGATTTGGTCAGAGAGATTTAAAAGTTCAAACAATTCACAACTGTACACTCAGGGCTAGTTTGGAAAACTTAACAGGTATAGCAAGAGTAGCTAAAGCTTTTACCAGCCCCTCATCTGGCCTCACACCAATTCTTGATGTCATAATCTTTTTTCGGAGGTACTCTGATGTCACTAGTCTGGTCTGGTATCAATTTGATAGGAATTTACTCCAAGGAAACACCGAAACACCTTCCCAACTCCACTACTGCCTCACTCACTGAACCCAACAAGCATTTTTCAGTGTGTATAGATGTTAGCATATTATTAGAAAACTATATTATTTTGTGGGTTTATAGGTGATTTTTTTTTCTTTTTTTAAAAAGTGCTGTAAGTGTCAGTACTCTTTTCTGAGCAAACATATGAGGATCTTCCTGGTCAGTGAGTCTTTGTGGGGGCTGCTGCCTCTGCCAGGGTTGCATCAAATCCTCTGCTGCCGAGGGTCGTTGAAATTCACAGACTGTCAGAGGCTCTGCTGGTTCTGTTCCCTTAGAAACAGCAGAGGGATGGTGGAAATCAAGGAATGCAGGACACCAGTGTCTGCATTCCCACGTGCTAAGAGTTTCATTCATTTCTTCTTTTAATGGAAAAAAAAGCAGCAAAGTAATGTCAAGAAACATCACCTGCTGTGTGCCTGACTTAGTTTAAAAGCAAAGTTTTTTTTTTTTTTTAGTAGGTTTGCTGTTGTCTGTCCCAAACAGAGAGGGCCAAAGCAGCAGTCATTTTAGATAGTTCAAAATAAGAGAACAAAACAAACAAAAAAAAAGCAAATAGTAATGCATTTGAAAACAGGGAGGGGGGGGATTGTGTTTGTGAGAAAATCCCAAATGGTCTTATGAAGGCATCTGACCGCACCAAAATGTAACACTGACAAAAATAATAAAAGAAAGACAGGAAATAAAAAAAACAAAACAAAATGCTATAGATTCCAGTGAGCTGAGACGGAGATTTTAGGTGACTTGCCGCAGTTCTGATTATGGCTGATTGGATGATTGGTTAATGCCTGCTATTAGAGATCCTCTCTCGCTACACGGTTGGTTTAAAATAGGAGCGCAGACAGAAAGTGATCCATTTCTCCAGCGGCACAAAATTTGGGTGTCTAGGTTTCTCTAAAATACCTATAAGTGGAGCGAGCACGTGGGTAGCCTGAAGGTTTTGCATTCTGAAGCATGAGACAACATTTTCTGCAAATTTCCACACAGCACACGGAGTTTCAGCAGGCTTCCTTTCTCTTTCTTTCTTTCTTGATGACGTGACTGTAAACTGAAGGAACTGTGTGGGATCAATAAGCTGTTTATTCTTTGTTTTTGTTTCTCATCGTGAGGGTTTTTTTCTTCTTTCATCTTTGATGCTCAGCATTTATGATTATGTCCCCACAGATAAATTGTCAATCAAACTCTGACATTCTGTTTCTTCTATTTTTTTTTAATGATGGCGTTCCAGTCACTGATTTTTTCTCTTTATTATAGAACAAGTAAGTGCTAACGATGTGTCACTAGATAACAATTGGTGGATGATAATAGTGAATATGTATTTGACTATTGATTATAGGGCTTGAGGGTTTTATATTTTGCAGCATGTAGACTTCTTTACGTGGGTCCATGTTGTAGGTTTTTAGCATATTTATGTTTTACACATATTATACTGTAAGTGTTCAGTCCACATGTTTCAGGTCCATGTAGCAGCTGTACAGAAGCTTTCACCAGATCACATGATCTTCATTTGTCCAGTTTTCATGGTTTTCAGTTTTCAAGTGTAGATGATCAATTTTACATTTTTTTTTTTTGTGAGCACTTCAGTGAGTATCAAATTTCTTATAATCTCACCAAAAAGATTCATTATTCATTATAGCTGTTCTAGAGCTTTCAATCATATCACATTGTCTTCATCAGCAGATAGAGTTTGGCCAGTTCTTATGAAATTGTAAATGTTCAAATGTCCTTTTTTTGAACTTTAAACCTTATCAAAAAGTTAAAACCTGAAATGTGAAAAGTAACCAGCAAAGGACAAATATGTCAACATTGATTTCAATATCTACAGTATGTTTAAATATACAAAACATCTGGAGGTACAAAAAAGAAAACTAGTAGTGTTAAAGATCTAGATAAAGATGATAATTCATTTGACAGTAGTAGTTTGACACATCAACTTATTGTCGATGACGTCCGTCAGATGCTGTTCGGGGATCACAGCTAGTAAACTGACCTTGAGTTAAGATTATTTTGAAGCACGTCACTTCCTGTTCACTCATGGATTCCTTTCTTCAGGTGAAACCTACCTGCCTGATTTAAAATCTCTCACAAACTTTTAACAGGTTGAATAAATGTTGCGTGTTGTGTCCGTCACAAAACGGATCCTTAAAGAATCTATAACACCGAATTACATAAAAGTAGATTGTTTCTGTTTAAAGCAACAGTCATGCAACGCCTTTGCATTTCCATCCGCCTTTTAAAAGACTATGCATCACAAACCTGGAAATACCATAATATCTTCTAAAGCCTGTGTTTGTTTAAAATTTTGCTAAAAAAATCTTCCTCTCACCATAAACATGGCACTCTTGGATAGATGAGTACTTTTGATCCGTGGAGATACAATCTCTAATCACTTCCCTTCCATTCATATGCATATTGTGACAGTCACCCCTTTGCCCTCAATTTAATTATCATTCTCCTTTTTCCCCAAACAAACCTATTTAGCAGCGCTCCTGCTTACGCAAGAGCCGCAGAAGACAAAACAGCAAAAAAATAAATGGTTTCCACTCAGGAGGAGGGAGTGGGGGGGCTCCTATTCAGAATATGACAACCATGTTTTAAATTATGTCAAATCCCTTCACTCCCCTCCCTCTGCTGGAATGTCTCCTTTAGCGCCCGTGGAATTTTATTGCCCTACCTTCCCCTCTGTTGTGGTGACACCGAGGGACAAAAACCAGCGCTGACCCCATGGGGGCATCTGCTCGGCTCACCACCTAGATGCACATTGTGACTCCGGCATAACTTCGTTGTTAGACGTCACAAGTCATTGTGTCGGGGCGGTTTTTTTGTCTCAGGACAAAGCGTGAAAGAGAGAAAAGAAAACAATCCAGATGCCTTCTCTGAAATGGCTCAGCTTGCCCCCTTTTATAATGCAAGTGGGGGTCAGCTTTGTTCGAACGCGGCGATCGTTGTCGTTTCAGAGAAACCAACTTTTCAAAGCGCATACCTACGTCTTGTAATTAGGTTAGCTGCTCCCCTCAGTCTGGGCTGGCTGATGGCTCTGTCCACTCATGAGGATTATTTTCACTTGGCAAAATTATACAAATTAGAATCACGTGTAAGAGCTATGTATTCATTTTCTTCGGCTGAGTACTAGTTGCCCAAACGCAAAGGCATGCACAGGCTATAATAAAGGACTTTTGAAACAATGGGGTTTTTCACCGCAAATATAATTTTTGTTTTTGTTGTCTGCTTTTTGTAAATATCTGGCAAAATCCTTTGCTTCAGAGTACAAAAAAAAAAAGGAATACAAGTGCCCAAGAAGGACAGATTGTCTTTCCAAGAAATGCCTTTTGTGTCCTTGTTTTACACTTAAAACTTGGAGCACAAATGACAAATCAAGAGGATGGAGAGAATAGAGAAAGTTTTATAGGAACAGCATGAAAAACTGAGGAGGTCCTGCTGGTTGTTTTTACACTCATATAAAATTTAATGACATAATGATGTTGTGAGACTTTTTTTTTTTTTTTTTTTTTTTTTACAGTGAGTGAGTAATTTCATTTGTCCCACCCAGAGGAATCAGAGAAGTGTATGTTTTTGCTTGAGCGATTGACTGTAAGTAAAAAGGGGAATTCTTACCACACCTGTGTAAGCAGAAAACATGTGTTCTCAGGTGATACATCCACAAACGTCTTCCGAAAAATTTTTTTTAAAAAAATTACACACACACACACACAAAAAAAAGAAACAATAAAACCCTTACCCTGTAACCTCTAGAGTAAAATGTTTGTATCACATGATCTGCATAGAAATCCAATTTTGCCACACAGGCCTGCTTTCAATTTGCTCCATGTGATTCACTGCCAATTGTAACAGCAACTTATTTGTCTGGATCTGTGGTTGCAAGGAAGACCAGATGTTGTACTCCGAGGCCAGATGAAGGAAGTCAGAGGGTCTCTGTCTCTGCAGCGGGTCAAAGATGAACAGGATGTTGATAAACTAACAAACCAGAAAACCTTGACTCCTTAAAAAAAAAAAAAAAAAAATCCGTCTTGCTCTTCTCACAGCTGCCCTCATCTCATCTTTATTCCTTCCCGAACCTTTTTTTTTTTTCTTCCCCTCCTTAATTCCTTACCTCTTAGTTAAAACCTCATGGCCCCTCATTTATTCCCCCCCCCGCATCTCGCCTGTACCCATCCGCGTCACCTAGTTTCTCTCACCTTTCTCTGCCCGTCTGTCTGTTCCTCTCCCACGGTGGTGAAGCCATGAGGCGTGCAGATGTGCCAGTTAATCAGGTTTCCTTATCTGCAGGCGGCTCACCTACAGCCCGGTCGAGTCAGGTCTTGGGAAGCCTAGAAAGCAGAGTAAGTCACAGACACAGACACGAAACACGCGAGGATGACAGGCCTGTTCTTTTTCCTTTTTCTTATCGGGCCCTTTAATGAATCCTGCAGCAGAAGGCAGAGAAGGCAGCTTCCTGTCATCACAGTGCAGACAGCGAGAGAAGGAGGGGGAAAAAAAGGAAAGAGAGAGAGTGAGAGAGAGTGCGAGAGAGAGGAAAATGAACAGAATGTCTTGACACAGCCCTCTAACGACCCTTTCGTTGTGCCCAATAAAAGCAGTGATATATGGTCATGTGTCTTCCATGTGCGACGCAACCAAAGCGCAGCCTCACACGGCGTCTGGGGGCTCCATCACTTTGACAGTTCATTCTCCTCCGTGCAAACCACAATGGGGAAAAGCTGAAACTTGAAAATGACTTTGTTGCATTTTCTTGTTATGGTTGTTGTCCCCCGAACTCTTGGCCATCAGCTCTGTTTTCACCCACATAGCCACTGTCTTTCAAAGGGGCTTTATAAAGTTTACTTTACCCTGAAATACAGGTGTATAATGAGGCGATTAGAAGATAAAAATCCAATAATCTTCATTCTCTTTCCTCGTCAGAAGCAGAAAATGTGATCGTCAGATAATCACGTTGATGTGAGGCATTTTTCTGACATTTCTCCTTTTATGTGCTAAAGTGCCTTTGAACAAAGCATCTAATCTAACGAGAGATTCTCTCTGTTCTAAATCGGCAAAGTCAGCGAAATGCAACCCAATCTGTCTTTCAAGTGTTAAGAGAAATCAAAGAGATTTCTTCAGAGAGAAGGTCATACAGCAGACTCCGTCCAGGAAGCACAATACTGTGGATGCTGCAACAATTTGAGCTGATGCCCCGGAGTTATTGACAGAGAGTGAAAAAGTTCAGCTTCAGATAAGAGTCAAGGATTCAGCGCTGTGGATGCCAACAGTACCGAGTGCAAAGGTCAAAGGCCAAAAGGCCCAATAACATTATAGAAATAAGGCTTCATGAAAGGTTAATATTACTTTTTACCCTCTGATGGGGTTAACCAGTCAGGTGCCGATGTAGAAAAAATGTCTTACTCAAGGATCCCGACTAACTTCTGCCCTTCCTCGCTGCCATTTAAATTCCAATTCACAGGTCTGGAGGTGTTTTAATCGCACATGTCCTCTTCATGCAAAGTCATTATTATTTATAAATGTCATTAGTGCTCAGAAAGTGTCGCCTGAACCAACCGCCTGCCTGTTAAGTCAACATGTCAATGGAGACATTTACAGTAATGTATTCTCCCCCAAAGTTTTACAGATCTGCCACAGCTCTGGCTTGGAGGCTCGTGCTGAGTTTCTGTATTAATATTCAAACACCCCACCGGTCCCTTGTTAAATCCGACGTCATGGCATCTGCACCTCAGAGAGAACTCTAACATGGGAAAAAAGACAGAGACAGAGAGAGAGAAAGAGGAGATGATGTGTGTAGTCAGTAATGAGGCAGACCACAGTTCATATTATTGCAAATGATCGCTACGCCCCCTAACCTGATATTACATGCAGCTCTCGCCCTCTGGAGCCTTTCAGCCAACTGAGGGAGGAACTCTGCTGCTCTCACAAAATGATTTGAAATGTATTCAGTCGATGGAATATTTTAAGACTCTCAGCTGTAACATTACAGACAGACGCATGATAAATGTGGCTGGAGAAAATACAGTGAAAAGCAACTGGTATGAAAAATTAGCGACTTTTGACAAACAAAAACTTCTTCCAAAAGTAAAAGTCATTTCAGATATTATTACTATACATTGTATATTTTGTCTTGTATATATATTGGCTTATATTTTTTTCTCCACTTTTAGTTTTCATTATCAGTTTTGGTTGTAGGAGAGGGGTGCCTCTTCTTGTTCTCCTGTTTAGATGAGGAAGGGAAGGCATTTTAATTATAATTGCTATTATCAGTACTTGCAATTAAAGCATTGGTTTCTGGTTGTGATCTCACCAAGGGGGGTCACAAGATGATTAAAGGGAGGAGAAAAAAATCTGTTAAACAAAGATATTTCTTTTCTATTACTTGTATCTCTTCAGGCCTATAAAAATCATTCATATTAAATGATGTGAGACAGAAAAATCATTACTTGGTTGAACTGCTCACAACTTACTCTTCTCTTACGACGAGGGGTCATAAGAAGACGCGATTATTTTTTATCATCGATTAACCTGAAAAATCCTTGTCATATGAGGACATAACAATGAAGGAGACAGAAAGGTCAGATTTATAATTGATTGGCTGATTTGATCAGTTTTCGCCATCAACTATGTATTATTTCATTTTTTTATTTGTAAATTTGGAATTATTAGTCTTTTGGTATCTTTTTTTTACGCTCACATTCATTTTACAATATGCCAGTGAAGCAAATTTGAATTTAAATAAATAGTTCAAAATAAAAAATAATTAAGCAAATATACAAAAAAAAATAGACAAATTCATCCTAGTCCGGTGTATGCTAAATGAGAAAAGGACAATATGATGTCAGGACATGGCTGGGATTATTGATGTGATCAATGAATGAATTAATAAATTGATTGTCATGCATATAACTATGTAACTATGCCCGGTCCAAATGCATATAACCAGGGCCAGAGTGCTGCATGTTTCTAAATCCAAATAGCAGAGAACGTCCAGAAACAGAGAAGGAAAATCTTCAGACTATCACTTTCTACAACAAAATTTATAAATCACTGACAAAAACATACAGTAGATTATAGTTATAGTTCAATCAAAATAAACTGTCTTCTTTTTCAGGCTTTTGAGACAAAGTTAAGAAACTCAATCACATCAACATTAAACAGCCAAGACAGTTTTTGCTCACCTGTACACCAGGTTATTTCAGGGCTTTTGTCTAGACAGTTCATGGACAATTAACTCTCTTAAATCATCCTAATTTGATCAGTACAAAAGAAAGTGGGACTCACTTTCACTTTGCCCAAATCACACCAGTTTTCCTCCTGAATAGTTTTGAATCGACCGACCTTACACAACCGGGGGGGAAAAATACCAGCTCTCAACTGTGCAACTAAGGATCTGCGGGCCTCTAGATAAATGAGATATACATACTTCAGGGGTTGAGTTTTGTTTCAAACGGACATTTCAATATGATTTGAGAGGAATTGGCATATTTAAAAAAGTTAATTGTGAGGACTAATGTAAAAAGAACAAACATTGTAAGTCTGCTAAAGGGGTGACTTTATAGAAAAGCTGTAGAAAGGAAGTGAAAACATGTACGACACAAAACATTTAAAATAGTTTACTGAACAGATAAAGAAATGTATAATCATAAATTAACATTGGCATCAGTATGATAGGGTTAGATTTTGATATACTATAAGCTGTAGCTTCAGCCTACAGCTTTCTTTGGGCTGCTGTTGTGTTATCATGTTGTTTCCATCTGAGTGACTTCCTTTTTTTATGTACTTCTTTTCTTTTCCTCCTAATTGTCTCTGTTCATTGTAGATATGAAAATGGTTTCACACATATATATGTATGCCTACCTCTTGGGTTAATATACGACATATGGCATTCTGACTTTGATCAGTTTTGTTAGTACGATACAAAAGTTTAAGGCACTTTAAATGTTTAGATTCGTATCCATAATGTATCACCATCAGGGTAGGCGTCTGATCTGTGACAACTTCATTCTGGGTGACAGCGACCGCAAACATACGACCGGAGCCATAAAGAATCTTCTTGGACAAGAAGAACTAAGGAGTCCTGCAACAGATGGTTTGGCTCCCACAGAGCCCCCGATCTCGACATCATGGAGTCATTCTGGGATTAACATGAAGAGACAGAAGCAGATGCGACGCCTAAATCCCAGAGAAGAACCGGGGGCAACTTCTCCAAGATGCAGGAAGAACCGCTCTGCCGAGTACTTGAAAAAGCTGTGTGCAGGTGTACTGAGGAGAGCTGCTGCTGCTGTTGTTTTTTTTAAAGGCAAAGATGCTCACAGTAAATATTGATTTAAGTTTCTTCTGTTCACTAAACTTTGTAGGAAGTTAATTGATTAATAAAAAACTATTCATGACATTACTTTTAAAAGCATCCTCACTTTACTTTTAGTGCCTAAAACTTTTAATTAACAATTAATTTTACGTTTATATTATTATAATATTACTGTTGTCACCTCTCTGGTTTCTTCTTCTGCTGTCTTAATGCTAAATCTCCTCCTGGGATCAATAAAAGTTCAATCTTAACTTAACTGATAGGCCTATGATACTTTATATTGTAATAATATAATAAGTATTACGTTTTTCAAACTTAAACAAAAGCTTTAATTTAAGGTCTAATGAATTCTTATAGATACAAATGATCTCCACCTCCTCAAAACTCTCCATATTTATCATTTCCGGTACTCCACAGGTGTGTTGACACTTTATATATATAAATATATTCATCATAAATGTTGAGCTGCTGACCGTGTATGTCATCCTGTACTAGGATGGGGAGGGAGGGAGGGACGGGGGTGGGGGGGGGTTATTCTTCTTCTTCTTCTTCCTCCTCCTTCTTCTCCTCCTCCTCCTCCTCCTCCTCTGTCTCACCATGTGTTCAAGCTCGCGGAAAGGGCAGCGTGACGTCACGCAGGGCTGGTCTTGCCGTTTATTAGCCAGGGGAGCCAAGTGCCAGGTTGCAAGAGCTTCACACTGCAGCTCTGTCCGGCCAGCGGCAGAGGGGATGTTTCTACTAACCCAAAAAACTTTCTAGAAACTCAGTCAACAGAAACACTGACTGACAAAGTGTCGCAACTCGCCTCACGCCTGTTTTAATGAAACTTTTAACTTAACTTTATGTCTTTGTTTTGTTTTGGTTTTTGTTGTTCTGTATTTTTTTTTTCTTTTTCTCTTTTTTTTGAAATAACAGAGGCACAGTCTGCAGTCTGCACATCCACTTTGATAACTTTTGAATGAGCCGGGTCCCGCTTGCGTAGAGTATTTTTTTTTTCTTCTTCTCCCCCCGATTTTTTTCTTTATTTTTAATTTCACGTTGGGATAAAGTTTTGAAAAAAAGAGCTTAAATAAGACTCGTGATGGCTGTCCTGTCACTAGCGTTGCTTCTTGTAGGATTTATAGTGACTTCAGCTGACAAGGTAAGTGTATGTATCGATTCCCTGTCGCCTCTTTTTTTTAAATTTTTTTTTATTTTTTTATTTTTATTAACACTCAAGTGTGCGAATTTTCTCGTCTCACAAACTGAAATAAATCCAGCTGTAAAGCGGAAAAGTGGGCCGACACAGCAACAGGTTTTCACTGTCTGAAAAACTTTCACATTTTTGACTCTGTAAATGCGCACACTGTTTCCACTGTGAAATATGTTGACACTGCACACGCATGAGTTTAGCCTGTTACATAAGACATGTGTAAAATAGAGGCATTTTTGTTTAATTTTTTTTTTTTTTTTTACAAGCAGCTCAGCCTACAGTAAACTGCTGCAGGGCGGTAGTGTTGTTAGTGCTGGACATCTCAGACTCAGATTATTATTTCCTTCTGGCTTGTACCGCATTTAACGAGCTTCCCTCCTCCTCCTCCTCCTCCTCCTCCTCTCTTTTGCAGGCTGGCGAAAAAGACAGAAAGGAGGGTAAGTGTTGTTTAATTTTTGATTCATCTTGTTAATCATTAGATGTAAGTTGTGGGAGTTTTCTTTCTCTTTTTTTTTTCTTTTTCTCTCTTCCTCTCTGCTCACTGGAGAGACTCAGGAGGACAACTTGGGTGCACTGAGATCAAAGTGGGAGGGGAGTTTGTGTGTGTGTGTGTGAGTGAGGAGCTCTGTAATACACCCCTCCTACCCCTCTCCTCTGCCACCCCACCATTCCCCCCCTAAACACACACACACATACACACACACACACTTATATTACATGAGTGAACTGCTTCAAGGGCTTTGTTATACAGGAAAGAAAATTCCACTTCTAAATCCCGCACATCTGTTACCCATTCTGAGGTTAAGAAACAAGTGAGCTGCAACATTGTCCACGTAGGATCCTTTTACACCCGCCGTTATCTTTCTGAACACCTCCAGCACCCTCACACATCAAACTTGACAACTGCCAGTCGGGCACTGTGGTTGAGCGTTTGTATGTTGAGTGCAGTCTGTAGTTCACCATCGCCCCGGCTCTACTTGACTCTCTATCAGCCTTGTGAAGCAGTCATCTCGCCCACTTTTTAGTGTGGTTTCTCTCTCAGTCAGTTTTTTTAGCTTCTGTCTTTTCTGTCTTCCGCGAGTTAAAAAGACATCTGGCCTCATGCAAAGAAGAACCGCTACTACTGTATTTGGTCTTCAGTAGCGTGCGTGTGCAAGTGATTTAAGAGAGCTTGACGCATTCACCAATTTCCTCACATTTAGAGTTTAATGAGTTGACCAGAGATGTTGTTAAGAGTCACGTACAGATTGTCAGCCTGTCTTCACGGTGAGGGGGGGGAGAAGATGTGTTTGACTTAAGAAATTGTAATGCTTTTATCCAAATTAAGTTATGATCATGATTTTTATGGGATATTTGGCACGACAACTTGTCCCAAAGCAGTTAAAAGCAGTTACAAGAAACATCCTCTCACTCTGACAGCTTTGACGTCTTTAAAAGAAGTCACTGTCCAGGGGAACGTCCTCTGCTTCACCCGACAGTTTAACATCGTCAATGTGAAATATTCTCCTGTCCATCTCCCTTCGTCTCTGATGATGATGATCCTCGGCAGCTGTATTAATGTTTTCTAGTTGTTTTGGGTCAACTGATACAGCCACTGACACTGCTGTTACAGTATGTGTTTTTAGTTTAGTACGTATTTTGTTTGTTGATGTGCAGTTTGCGGTGTGCAATGATTATTTTCCCCTACTTCTTGCCCGCAACCGGAGTGGAAAAGTAAGCTTTTATTAGCTGGGGGGGGGGGGGGGGGGGGGCGCTGAATTCTGTCAGATGTCATGAACTTGCACTTCCTCGTTATCTAGTCGAAAGAAGCGAGTTACAATGAGCTTGCGCAGTTAAGAAAGTTTGCTCAATCGGGCTTGAAGCACTTGTGCGAGCAAAACCCGTGAAAAAAGTAAGACAGGTTTAAGGCGTTGGAAGCGGTCGTCGGATGGTCGAACAACATCTGAAACCATCTCCGTTGGTAACTTTCCGAAACCGACAATCCAAGAATCGCAACCGCTTCGTTGCGGCAGTCGGTCTTTCGTGTGAAAGTTTGAACAAGGTTTGAACTTCTCTTAAAACCTCCTCTTTCTGTTGTTCTTCGCGCACTTTTTGCGTGTACAACTGAGCGCGACGGCGTGAACGCCTTTGACGAGAGACCGAAAACGTGCGACGCTATTATCCCTGCTATCCGCCTCTCTCTGTGGTGGCTTTTCGCCCTGCCTTCAAATATGGCCGTTCAGAACAGCGAACATGCCCAGACAACACTTTGCAGAAGTAGTTTGTTTCAAGTGTACTGAAAAACCATAAGCATACGACAATCCTGTGTAATTATATCGATGGCGGCGGCGGCGGTGAAACGGTTGTCTAGTTTATTTTGTGTTTCTGTCTGTTTCTAGGGCTGAAATCACAGACTTGTAATCTTCTCTCACACAAGGGCAGCATCTATATACATGTTGGTCTGGCTCAAGTCTCTGAGGTGTGTTCAAGTTCACAGGTCCATAAGCCAGTCTTTGTTTGCACTAGTTTGATGTGTGTACAAGCACACACACACACACACACACACACTGATAGATGACAAATTAAAGGAAAAGTCAATGTGAAGTGTGTCATTAAGGTATTGGGCCACCACAAGCCTCCAGGATAGCTTCAAATCTCCTTGTCATGATTCAAGATGATTATCAAGATAGTTTTTTTGAACTCCAATGGAGGAATGGACACCAGTTTTTTTTCCAGATCCAGTTATCATTCGGTATTTTGATGATAGTGGTGGAGAAAGCTGTCTTAGATGTTGCTCCAAAAGCTGCCATAAATGTCTGATAAGAGCTCTTCTGGCTGTGAAAGTCATTTTAGCATTTGATTAACATCATTTTCATACCCATCGCCTCTACATTTGTTATATTTCTCAACACATTTTCCAGTTTTCTTCTGTATATATCTTGAAGCGCCAGGTTGTCATCATGAGTTTGCTCCTGCTCCTTTTTCCTGATAGTGCTTGCTAAGTGTTCTGCAAATTCAGCTTTTATTGTAAAAGTCCATCCATCAGTGCATCTTTCTATTCATTAATTCAACTTTAAGTCAGCCAGTGGTGATGTGCTTTACGTTTCTTGGCTCCTTTCTCTTCCTCCTGAGGATAACTGGCCAAAGAGATGATATCTCTATGTCCCTAATTTGATAATGTAAGCTGTTCAGTCCCATCACTTACACTGTAAGTGCATTATGAAAGGGTCTTCAAATGGCAAATATGAACAGAATCAAGAAGAAAAACCTATTTCAGTGTTCATTTGGGTACCCAACTGTTGTTTTAACTTGAAAAAGCCATCCTTTAAAACCTCAAGGTTTGGTGTCAGACCCTGACAATTAAAGGCCGAGGGTGCTTTTAGAGGGCTGCAATTTTACACCAGTGTTCAACAATCACGCACATGGAGAAGT
The DNA here is from genome assembly GCA_029490765.1 of Euthynnus affinis. NCBI lineage: Eukaryota > Metazoa > Chordata > Actinopteri > Scombriformes > Scombridae > Euthynnus > Euthynnus affinis. The sequence continues at coordinate 7,976,971 of CM055842.1, forward strand.
CTATCATAGCAGAGCCAGAGAGACCAATTTCTCCACTCTCAGTTGCAGAAAATAGACAACAGTGCTGTGCTTGTGGTAGGGGATGCCACTTTCGCTCTTTCTCTCCTGTTGCTGTCACAACATTTCTTTGTCTACTAACAATCTCTGAACAATGAGTCTACAAACAGTGGGTTTTATCAGTGTTGTCTGACAAGGCTCAGTGGGCATTTCCTGAGAAACTGCAGTGCTGTAGATCAGATATGAAATGAGTTACAAGTAGTTGTTAGTCAGCCTTATCATTTATGATAACAGTTTAATGACTCACCTCACTTTCCTCTGACCTTTTTGATGAAATCAAACAATCCTGATCACTTCCTTATAGGGTTAGAAGGTCACACTAATTGGCTAATGATAGCCATGATTCCCTGAATTTTTACATCCATATTAGGAATTTGTACAACAATTGTGCCAAACTGTATGTGAGTCAGACTAATGAGTGACTGAGTAATAGGCATTTAAATTCATATTGCTATAATAATCCTCAGCACTCATTTAGTGTTTCTTCTTTGGTTGATATTGGATTGGATTTCATTAATTCTTCATAAAGATTATGAAGCAAAGTTTCGACTGCAGTTTGTGATCCGTAGTGAGTGACTCCTGTAACAATGGATGTCAAGGAAGAAAGTGAAAAATCTTCCATATAAACTTTTCTATTCTTTGAATAGTCAGAGAAAATGAGAGTTGCTGTAAGTGTGTGTTGAAATAACTTTTAGAGCATTGAACTACAGAGCCTTTTTCTTATTTTCTCTGGTGACACGAAGGATGTGTGCCGGCAAGCCTTGGAGTGGATGAGCTTTTAAACCTAACAGGTAGACTTTAAAGTGCTGCCTGGTGTTGCTATTCACTGAATTCATTTTCACACAAACATGTGGGCAATTGTGCCTCTTTTAAGAAGCCACAGAGACCAATAGTACAACATGGAAAATAAGCTTTTATTCTTTAAAAAAACATTTTTACAAAATAAATAGATTCCAAGCCATGATCATTTTTTGCACTAATCTCTGTCAAGAGCAAGTCTAAATGGCACTGCAAACCCATGCCTTTTAGGTCTATTCAAAGTAAATGTTCCTTTTGAATGTCACACTCTCTGAAAAAAATCTCAGGTGTCATACCTTCAATAGTTAAGTCAACAACACTGCAAATGAATATGAGGCTGACATTTTTCTCTAAAATTTCTCTCACCCTTTTTCATTTGCAAAGGCTGGCCCAAACCTTTATGGAGTAGTAGATTTGTAAAAGAATTTCAAGGCTCCGAAAACATTCAACTTTCAACCATTTTCCTACAAAAACACACGATTCGCTGCCAAGGTTAGAAAATTGTTGGTTATTTTGCATGAGAAATTTAAGGATTTGTGTTCTCTTCTCACTGATTTTTAAAGGGGGTGGGAAAAAAAGGGCTGAAGTCACATCCATCCATCAGGATTCAGCAGTATTTGAATCAAATGTGATGGCAGTTGTGGGGTTATCTGCGTGTGGATGCTGCTGCTGTCAGTCAAATCTAGTCAAACCACACCCACACTGTCCTGATGAAGCAGATGAGCTGAGTTTTTGAATAATAATCTTCTAATAAATGATAGATAAGGATGTTTTTTTTCAGAATTCTAACTTTTCTTATGTCTATTTAGTCCTAAATATTTAATAATTTAGGAAAATAGTTAAAGTGCTTGACAATTTTTTGATATTTTTCTTATTGTCAACAAATCTCATGTGCAGAATGAATTGATCTACTTACAATTATTGTGTGTGTATCCAAAATCAGATATATCTTATTCTTCTGTGCCGTAGACCTCTGTCGTTACATACTATTACTATTACATACACATACTATTAAAAAAACCCCATCTCTGAGCCACACCGCTACACTGGGTGACATGTTCCTTAACTGTAAAGAGTTTTGGGAAAAGTCATTTGTTTCGAAACGGCTCCAAAGACTGACAAGATTTTGCCATAAAAGGCAGGAACGCAATCTTTACAGAGCTTCACTAATTTGTTTAGCTCCATATCCTCTTGACTTTTTGCTTAAGTCCTTTTATAATATGCTATGTGGTACAAAGTCAAGAGGTTGTAAGCACAACAAACTAGTGAAGCTTTGTAAACAGAACCACATTACCACACATGCATACATCTGCCGTACACAGAACTACTCTCCAGAGACTGAAAACGTGATCATGAGACTTTTCACAGTCAATTAGCATGACTGTAATTTTTGCGGTGATGGAACACGTCACCCAGTGTGACAGTGTGGCTAATTTATATGTTCTTAATAGCTTTTGGATCACAACTATGGCACAGAGAAATACGATATATCAAACTTTGGACACTCACACACACACACAATACTCGTAAGTAGATCGACTAATTGCTCGTTTGGCTCTGCACACAAGAACATGAGATTTCGTTGACAATAAGAAAATGCTCAAGATCAAGAGGCACCTGTGTTGTAGGTCTACTGGTTGAATGTACAGAAATCTTTTCTTTCCCTTCTTCCAAGGGGGGGGGGGATGGCTCTTAAGATTAAACCGGGGCCTCCTGGGGATTAAGCAGTGAAGCCCCACTCCAGCATACACACACTAAAAGACTGAGCTAATTCTTGACTTCTTTTTGACCCAAGGCATTCATCCTTTTTAAAGTTTTGTCACACCAGCTTTCCTTTGAGAAAGTAAACTTTGGGATAATATGTAATAATTTATCTTCGATTACATCAGTCCTACACATGGTGCAAAAGCCTTTTTATGTATGAATGTCCCACAGCTAACTCTGTGTCATGCATGTTTGCGGAAAGAGTAAAGTTGATGATGTAACTGTAAGGTATTTGCCCCATAAAAAGGCCTTTTGATGTTTTGCATGTTCAAAACCAGACACGTGCCTGCAGTTTGCTTTGTTTATATGAGTTTAAGACTATCATGCACTATTTCCTTATCTGTGTTTAAGCTTGTAAGATCACTGATATAAAGCCACTTCTAACCCCATCCCTCTCAGTTTTTCAGTATTATTATCAAATTGGTTGCATGATATCTGCATGTCTTTTCTTCAAAGACTAGTCAAATGTATGTTTTTTTTTTGTTTTGCGTTGTTTTTTTAAAAAACATCACATGTCCAGAGCATGCACGCTATGATTTGTAAAGCATGCCATTTCCTCAGACGTGTAATTTTAGTTCCACCATCGACACCTGTTTGAATGTCTTCTAGTTGAAACCTACGAGATAATTTCAAGGTTTCGATATTCATGTTACATTTTTTTCTTTTTCCAACCAAAACCAACCAAAATGTTTTGAATGTGTCTGCCATTGCACACATTTTGAAAAGCAAACCAAGCGTGGATGGAAATTTCTTTGGACTGAGGGTGTTTCAAGGCCCACACATTTCCTTGAACAATTGGGTTGACCACAAATGAGTCAATGAACAAGGAGCCGAGAGAGTAAAGAAAAAAACAACAGAGGAAAAGCATAGGAAGAATTTCTGAAAGAACAGTGTGTAAGTGGGTGAGACCACACCGTTTGTCAGTGTTACACTTTAATGTACTTCTTAACGTGCTCGTCATTTGTTTGTTTTAGCTAGTTTAACGTCTATATTTTGTAGCGTTGCTTTCACATACTTAAACCCAGGTTTTGTTTGTTTTTTTACCATTGTTGTGTTACATTTATTTACATCTGTATTTCTGGTTTAATCAAGACAGACTAGTATTATTTAAGTTCACTTATTGTTTATTAACATAAGTCCTTTGGTCTTACATTAGCTTGATTTGTTCTTACCATACCTACCATGCTTTCTGCGAGACAAAGGGAGACTTCCTGCTTATAATCACCGGTGATGTCATGTGGCGGACCAAGTATGAGTGGATTTATTTTATTAGTTAAATGTTTGGCTTAGCAATTTATTTGATTCTTACTTATTTTGGCTTACTCTGAGGACTATGCGGTGGATGATGTGTTTGTGTAAACAATGTTAACTGATACAAGTAGGTTGTGGTTTACTTGTTATAAGTGGGAGACTGAAACAACCCTGCAAGAAAGATTGGTGTACTATTTAAGGGGGAGAGATGTTGGTTTAGAGGAGAGCAGAAATATGATAAAGTCCGTGTAGATGTGTACACATGAGCGCGCCTAAGTTTGAGTTATCCCGAGTTAAGCCAGTTAAGATAAGTTTGATTTGCTTGTGTTCATTTAATGCTTTTGATACACTTTTGATACACAAATGACCTTCCTAGCCACCCTGGTCAGCCCTCCTCAAAAACAGGATCTTTTTCTCCACTCTGTAACTGAAATGCTTCAACCAGAATGACCAAGAAGAGGCATTGCCATTAGTCTTAATGAAATTCGGGTTGAGGCCATAACTAGTGGAGCACAAGGCTGTGTTCAGGATGCCACAGAAATGCCGCCTCCTCATTCATTTCAATGAGACATAAAAGTTGAATCTAGCTTAATTTGTAGCAACATACTGCATTGTTAAATCAAATATGTTTAAACATTTTAGTTCGAATGCTTGACAGCGTGTACCATGTAGCATTGATGATGGTTTGTCTCTCAAACATCAAGGCATCAAGTGATTGCTGCCGTAATAACGTCCAAAAGTCATTGTGAGTTTTTGTAACAGTAGTGCAGTGCCTTGGCATCTGATGAATGTTACTTGTTATGCTAGTTACAATGTACCAACCCAACTGTTTCAGCCTCAGTACTTGTCTAGTGTGAAATTGATTATCAATTAGTCACAGGTAAAAATGTAATTCAGCTTCTTCTTCTCTGTTTTTTTTTCTCTCTGCAATCCTCAGTTTTGTATCTGCTATAATTGAATATCTTTGGGTCACCTTGGATCAAACAAAACAACCGATTTTATATCATGTTGGGAACTTTTGATGTCTATTTTTCACTGCTTTTGAATTGTTTTTGACAACAACAAAAGACAGCTTAAGCACCCGCTGGGCTGAGTTCCGAGCATCCTGTTTTCTGCACGACATGAATATTTGAACTGAAAAAACTGAAAGTGATTGTATTTATCTAGCATTTATGTTACAGTCAATGGTGTTTTGTTGATTTCGAACTTCCTGCTGTCTTTAACTGAAAACCATCTCTCCAACTTTGTCATTGTGTCACAGACCAGCTAACCAGCAGGCTTAAGGAATATGGCCTGGTCACTCCCTTCAGCACCGACTCTCACGGACATTACTTGTCACATCTGCTGTCTGCCACTCACAAACAGCGTGTAAAGAGGGAGGTTTTTTCTACCAGTGAATCCGAACAAAAACTTTTCTTCAACATCACCGCCTTTGGTAAAGAGTTCCACCTCCGCCTGCACCCGAACAACAGGCTGGTGGCGCCGGGCGCTATGGTGGAATGGCACGACGAGGTCCAAGGCTTTGGCAATGTCAGTGACAGCATGGGTGACGACGCCGGTTTGGACGCCAACCAGACTGAAACGACTGGCATGACGGAGAGGATACTGCGCCGTGAGCTGTTAAAGACAGACTGCACCTTTATCGGTGACATCACAGACGTCCCTGGGGCCTCGGTTGCCATTAACAACTGTGACGGATTGGTAAGTCCTTCTCAGCCATAAAGCTCCTAACTTCCCCACCCCCTCAAACCCTATCTTTTCATTACAAAAGTGCCATGACCTTATCAACTGACACTAAGGGATTTTAGATGTCCATGACTCCTTGAGTTTAGCCTTTCTTTACGTCAGCGCTCAGCATTTTTACAGCACATTGTTCTTGGAGATATTCTTCAGGCTGACGGATGGTATAGCTTTTTGTACAGAAGTTTGTCACGGGTGAGTGGTCATCCATTGCACCCGCAAACCAAATAGATTCTCCCCCAACCTCTTCCCAACATAAAACACGAATCCCCTTTGTGCGCCACAAAAGTCTGCAGTCCCATTCTCCCCATCACCCATCCTCATAAAACACTTGAACAGTAATTGGGGAATGACCAGGGCCAAAAATCTCCTTGAGTAGACCAACAAATCATCTCTGCATTCAAGGAAAAGCTCAGTTAGCCAAATCCAAAGAACTTCAGATGAAGTTGCCGCAGACTTTTGAAAAGCTACACAAAGGATGTACTGTAACTCATGATTCCTGATAAGGAGTTCAGAATCAACATGTTTAAAATACAAAGCCTGCTATATCTAATCTTTTTACGACTAAAAGCAGAAGAAGGTTCTACAGAAGAGCAATGAATTTTTCTAGATAAAAAGTATTGTCTACATAGCTGCAGTCAGATATCGCTAAGGTACAATTTGGTCCTCAAGAGCAAACAGGTGAAACTCTGGTGAACTGGTTTGTTTGCCTTTGAACAGATTCAGGGAAGATGACGGGAATTGGTAATTAAAGTTGCCTCATGTCTTACTTGTTGATACTAGTCGATAGAATAATTTCATTGTAGGTTTAAGTTTCTCAGGGGAATTTTTGATTAGAATAAAAAGATAAAGTAACATCAGTCTCGCCAGTCAGTTGAGAGTTGAAGATTTTGTGGAAGGTATATATTCTTAAACCAGCTGCATATCAAGAGGTCAAGCGGTCCCTTCAGGACCACTTAAAAGTGTGACACATGGATATGATGATGGTGAACAAGAGATCATTTGGGACTCAAATCATTGTGAAAGCGGAATGCAGAGCTTGGCAGTTTGCAAGATGTGTGTATTTGTGTCCTTAGGATGTGTTTCTTGGAGGATGGCCAAAAGGTGCACTGCAGGGGTTCACTTTATTCTTTCCATATAACAACACTTGCAACAAGGCAGCACATGTAGAGAGAGGGACTCTAACAGGCAGGTGTGAGAGATAGTGAGTGTCTGATATTGACCTGTGTTTCTGGAAAGAGTGGGAGGAGATTTTCATGAAAAACAGGCCGACTTCCCAGCAAAATTTAAACAGGTTGATTTGGTTTTTACACGCAACTTGAGCCACCCATCAGATAATGTCAGATGTAGAACATACTCTTGCAGTATGTGGACTGAAATAAAACAAACAGACCTCTTGATAATAGAGAACATCAACCTTTCATGCAATTAAGGGAAAACGAACACTTGAATCTAATGTTCCTATACCTGCAGTGCAGTCTCTGAAAATATTGCATTTAAACACTGGTTTTGCTCTGAGCAATCATTTTATCATTCCAGGCAGATAGCAGAAGCACTGCTGGATAAATGTAGTGTACAGAGTGCTGATGTCAAAAATGGGACTAAGCTACCGTTTGCTGTCTTTCTTTCATGGAACCAGATGTGGTTATGGCTTATTAACAGAGCAAATAATTTCCAAAATGACCACCAGCACACTTATTAGAGGCTCATAATTTAGCAATAGAGACCATAATGACTTGTTTAAAAAAAGTATTGACTTAGTATTTCTAGAGGGAAGTTGACGATTTTTGAATGGGAGTCCTTTGGAGCATCTAGTGGCCATTAGTGGCATTGCACTTTAAGTCACTTCCGTTTTTGTTTGCTTCAGCCTCAAGCTTAGGCAGTTGTCGATTGGTTAAAAGTCACACCTGCTGGAAAACACTAATGATTGCTATCATTATTGCACATTAAATATAATTAGAATGTCTTCTTTTTGGTACAGACAGTTTTCAACCAAATAAGTACAAAATAATGTCAAATCAAACACCATTTTTTCGCAAAAATGAATTGTAATTTGAGTTTGACTTTTAAAAAAGCACATTATAAATGTTCGTTGATCTATTCTGAGATTTTCGGCTGTTTCCTCTTTCTACTCTGTTGTGCCACATACATGATGTGATGTTTTATTAAGCAGCAAAATCTGAACGTGAAAACCACTGACATGCAAGTCAGACCGCTTTGCTTTATTCTTTTTTTTTTTTTTTAAGTCAGCAACTGTGGCATCTCTGTAAGTATGTCCAAATATAATCATTGAAAATATTACCAAAGCAGTGTCAGTAATCAAATGTCCTCAACAAAAATAATGCCAGCCTGACCTTTTAGTCCTCTGCACTGCAGTATTCAGCCATTTCCTTTGATTGGAGCAGGAGGAAGCAGTTTATCACTTGGGCAGGTTTAGTCTCTCCAAGTCTTTTTTTTTTCTGCAAGTCATTTATAGTGGAACCTCGCAGGAGATTCAGGCTTGAGAGGGGGCCACACAGGATGTGAGAGTTTTGCTTTGTAAATACTCTTGTGGCAGGATGTCACTTTGAAGACGCCATCAGTGATCAGTCACTTTGCCCAGTGGAAGACCGCTGCTGTAGTACAACACTGGATGAAATCAAACATAGTATATGATGCTGTCAGTGCTTATTGATAACTAAAAATGGTCCAAATCTGATTTATTTAAATTATTTTTCATCATATGTTTAAGCAAACACTGCAGCTATCTTGTTTTTTGACTCACTTAGAGGGACTTTGGCACATAATCAGAGGCTCATTTGTGTTTTCTCCCTATTTTTCTCTGTACTCTCTATTTTATTACGTGTACCAAGCTGTCAACATCATGAGACAACTTTATTTACCCTAAACTGTTGTGACTTGAATTCTGTAACAGCAGGAAATAACACATTTTGGATTTGTTGCGATATAAAATCAATTCAAAATGAATTCAACCTGATCTGCTTTTAAAAAAAGTTACTTGGGGGGGTGAAACTGGTTTAATGAAGATCATTTTTCTCTCCTCACATTGTTTGCAGCCCAAATGCAAAGCATGCAGGTCTGCATAACTCGAGATCAAACGCTCGCCAAACCAGTGGTTGCTGATGAAAAAGCCTGTCGTTGAGGGCCAGTGGTCTTTGATCTCAAGTGGTAGCCCTAGCCCTCACTAGGTGTGTGTTTTACTGTTTGTTAATTATAGCCAGCCTGCTGTCTGGAAGTCTTTACTGCAGCAGGCAGGCAGGCAAGCAAGCTGCCTCACTGCTAAATGCTTATGAAGCAGATACTTCCTCTGCTTCAGCAGTAGGAGCAGCAGCAGCAGCAGTGTGGGGGTGAAGCCAGGGTGTCTTTCACTGGATCTCATGTCGCATGCTTGTCAGAGAAACCAGGGAGAGGGGTTACTTATCGGTGATGAACTCTGTTTTTTTTTTTTTTTGCCGCTTTCAGATTTATATGCAGAGCAGAAACAAGTCTGGCAGGATCACGGTAGAGGGCACATTCACATATGGTGCATAAGTCAGATCTGCCCGTTAGCCCGTTTATTTCCCGTGTTCACTCCTATAATGATACGACTTACTGTGTGTTACAAACCTCGTTTGATCTCATTAACCAGAATTTTAAAGTCTGACTTCGCTAGCAGCTGTTTGTACAGTGAGAGACTTTGCAGCTTTCAGAGAGGGTCTTACTGCTGTTTCTTAGTGTTCTTCTTTCATTTCCTATTAACCCTTTAACATCCACCGTCCCTTTTCTGTGATCTGACAACATGTTTTATCTTGTGAGACGTTTCAACATTAAGTTTTCAAGGCCCGATTTCACTGATAGACTGCTTTAAGGGTATAAAGGGTATATTGTGCCCTGCCTTGGACTCAGATTTCTTTTAGGATATGACTTTTTTCTTTTAAATTACCAAAATATCTTTAAAGAGGACGGTCTAATATATCAACATCTAATATTTCATATCATATTCATGTAACGCTTTGTAGGAATAGCTAGGGATCTGGTATCAGCTGTGACTGGTATTTGAAGTTGAGTTCAGGTATCAGAATCAGTATCTGAGGAGAAAAACTTTGATCGGTGCATCTTCTGCATTGTGAAACAGTTGGTAGTAATAGGATAACATGGTGTTGCGATGACAAATATAATTGAGATGCATGTGGATACATGTCGTTCCTCTTCATGGTTCGATACGAATGATCTCAGATATTTGCATAGAAAGAAAAGGACGCTATTGTTGTTATTGCAGGTCTTTTGCAGTTCGGCTAAAACGAACACAGTCTTGAAGACGGTGATTCTGCTCAGCGGCAGACTGTCTTGTTTGTGAAACCTCTCCTCCGCTAAGAAACACTGCAGCCTTGTGTGGTGCAGAAACTGCAGCGGACTCTCTTAGATATTTCTCAGGTCAATGTATGGCCCTTTTTTTTTGGAGAATCAATCAGACATATCCTTAAACTTGAGCTTGTTTCCATCTTCTCTTACTCATGCATGTGGATACACGCTGTTATCCATTTGAAATCTTGAGATGGTCTTTTTAAAATGTCACACTGCCTTTCGAAATGCGGGCTTCAAGAAGACATTTGCTTCCGTTTATGGGATATACGTTAATAACAGTGTTTGATCCTTGAAACACACCTGGTCTGCATGGCTTTTTTGTGTGAAGGGATGGCAGTTTTACAAGTACAGGATGTCCATCATAAACAGCCAAGAGGAGGAAAGTGCAGGCTTAGCAGAGGACTGTTGATTATGTCAGTTTGGTCACATGGACTTGGCTCCTAAGAAAAATGAATCGAGCAAACAAAGGAATGTAACTGACCTCAAGATGTCAGAAGTGGGTGTACACTGTATCATTCCCATCCTCCTCCTCCTCCTCCTCCTCCTCCCCTAACATGACTCTGAGTTCATGTTTGGCCTCTCCTCATGTACACTCATGTGCTCGCAGGGTTCCCTTGTCACGGCGCTGACGGTTCACATACTGCAGATATTTTATTGTGGAGATCTTCCCCTAGAAAGGCAAAGAGAGGATGCTTCTCATGTCTGATGTATTTTTGGTCTAAAGTGCTTAGGACACTGTCTGTGGCTCTGTTTTTCGTCCGGCGATGCAGAGCATGAAAGATGATTGGGGAGGATAAATTAATGATGTGACTCTAAAACACATACACACACACATCCACACACACCATGTACACACACACGCACGCACGCTCGACACACATTTATAAATGACACGATGGTTAACGGAGCCCCAGGCCTCGAAAGCATTCAGACTTTCAATTTTCCCTTCAGCCTTCAGAGACATTCAACAGCCTGTTAAGCCACGAGCAAACTTGATTTTAGTTTTCACACCGACGTGCAGTGCTGAATTATTATTTGGGATTAGTCCTAGTGTATCCTCTAGGATGTAACCCGCAGTCTCCTTCCAGGTCTCAGGGAGTAACTACTTCAAGAAACTTCTATGAGAAAGTTGTATAAAGCCTTTTTTGTAGCTCCAGAGGGAACTGTGTGAAATCTGAATTGCGGGAGGGGGGGGAGGTGTCACTTGAGTCAGCTTCGTTTTGGAGCTGGTGACTGTAAGAATGAAAATGAAAATAATCCGGGGGTGTGGAGTTAGAGAGAAGTGACGTTAGCAGATCACTGTAACCTGCTCCTCGTCTCTGCTTGAGACTTGTAGCTTAACGTTGCGAAATACGATGGGTACAGACACAAAGTCAGACTCTGGTCTCTCGTGAATCTGCAGTTCTGTGTGTAGAGCATTTCATGTAGTGGAGTGGAGTAGTGAACAACTGTGTTTCCATTTTCACATGAATCAATATGAGTCTGAGCCTGTCCTCTGTGTCAGAGGACAGGCGCCAGGTTTTGATGAGGAAGAAGAAAGCATAGAATAGAAAAGACAAGCCGTATTCTTGGGTACCATTTAAAGTCATCTGCTGCTCTGTTTTTATCTGATCTGATAATGTTTGGCTTTACTAATATCATTAGGATAAGAAGAGAAAGGATGCATTTTGCTTTTTACTCGTTATTTGGTGTAGACTGAGCCTCGATTGATTGGTATCAACTGTATAAACCCTGACACAAGTCCAGGACTGTACCCACGTTCGCCAGTTTTAGTCAAATATTTTACTTTTTTTGTCACATTCTTGTGTTTTTTTTCCGTTTTTTTTGTGTCTAGATATTATTGCTTATATTATTAAAGCTAAGTTTGTTCTTCAGTACAAATATAATACAATATACCTACAATTAACAACTATGAGAAGCATATTATTAACAACTTTCACACAGTCACAGTACAATCAAGGGCTGGGCGACATGACCAAAGTCTCACATCCCGATACAGGTAATTTCATATCCCGATATAGCACATTTGAACTCAATGAGTAAATAGTTGGTAGACCATAAATGACAGCAAAAAGCAGCAGAGACTCTCACACTGAGCTGAAATTAAACGATGGGACATACGTTTGGTAAATAACATAAATAAAGCCAGTCTTGACTGAGTCTTGCTGTCATGTGTAGTCGCCATCTCGCTGCTTCTCGCTGCTCTTTCTCAGCGCAGGCGGGGCTAAGCCCTCCGCATGTGCGCAGCGCAGCAGAGGAGAGACAGCGGACAGCGGCGGAGAGTTCATAACAACCAAACTCCTTTATGTTTACTGTAAGTGCAATAAAAGCTTCGAGAGTAAAAAAGCCAAGAAGAGTAATTTATCAATGTAATCGGCGCAAAAGATGGACGGACTCCAAATGACGAAAAAATTATGGCCGTACAGAGCGTGATTTGTGTCACAACGATATCAATGATAGAGTATGATATGAAACAACAGACATTTTCTGTCATCACATGATAAATATCATCATATTGCACAACGCTAGTACAGTCTTGCACCAGAGCAGCTCTCCCACACTTAACTCTTATAACAGTCAACATGTCAAGTCTTATGTTTTACCTGATAGATCACATCTTGTTCATCATCTGTAAGGAACACTTATGGGACGTGTTGTTTTATGCAAGATTTTTAAATTACTGTTATATATGACAAGGAAAAAATGATTAATAGCTTAATAGATAGATTGCTGAAGCTCTATTGGCTTTACAACCCCGCATGCTACAGCTATGTAATGTAGGAAAATATACTCTAAATGTCAGACTTATCATATTTATTGAGCGTTAATTGGCTCGAAAAAAAACAGTGACAGTGACATCCTTTCTTATAATCATTGCATCGGTGACAGATTGTGATTTTAGCGTTAAAATAGAAATGATTGATTAGCATTAATGACATCTATCATCCTTTAGTAGCGGCCTTTATTTCAGCATGACAAACAAAACTGTAAGCTGCCTGGAAAGGCCTTAAAGCAACCATGAAATACTGGTTTAGCCTCACTCATTTGTTTCCATGAAGCATGACAGCTGGAACAAAAACCTCCTCTTACCCTGTGTTGCATGAAGGAGAATGTACTTTTTTTTTTTTCAGTAGGCCTTGGCAGACAGGCTGACCGATCGACTGACAGATACAGACAGACAGAGGGAGAGCTGACCTGAAAGCGGCACCGACTGCATTTCTGACTGTTGATGTTAACCTTTACCTCGCCAGCAGCTTTGTAAAACTTGGCCACCTCTTAATGTGTGTCATGTTGCATAATCGGCTCTGCCAGCCAAAAGGGTGAGGCACTGCTGTGTCTGTGGTGTGGAGACTCGCGAGTGTAAACACACTGCGAGCCTGATGGGTAATGCATCAGTTAGAGTATCCTTTCAGAGCATAAAGCCGAGCCCGTTAGAGGACATTTTTAACTGAAACCTTCTCCTGATCCTTTCGCTGTCAGCCCGACCAGGCAGTTTTAACGCCTCCTTCTCAAACTCAGCCTCGCGAAAGAAACGTTTACAACGCCGAGATTCATGAAGAGTGACAAAATGAGCAAATAAGATATGCTAATGTTTTGCTAAGAGCTACGTGTGTTCAGTGGCCTAAACTTTTGGCCTCGGAGACATAAAAGAGCATTCTGGACGGGCACAGCTCCTGACATATCTGGAGCTGCCGTAGAGGAAAAAAAAAAAAAAAAAAAAGGCAAAGAAAATATCCTTTTTGATTAGAAAAAGAAAGTGAGCCAGTTCCTCTTTGCAGTGAACTGTAGTCGGGCACAAGAGTTTTATTCACTAATAGTTCTTAATGTTCCTTGTTGACTTAGCCAAGGCTTGTTGCAGAGGCTTGACCCCAGAGCTGTTTGGGTATATGGTTTGAGGTACAGGAGGGGAGGCACACCAAGATATGCAAAGCCAAGCTATTTCTTCCAACTTTTCTCCTCAGCAGTTGAGGGTTCAGTTCAGTGTGTACTGCAGGGGTGCTTTTTTTTTTATTGATATTTATGTGTTTAAACATTTTTAATCATGACCTATATAAACTTGAGAGGAGCCCACATTTTCTGTTGTTGTTACAGACAGACATTGAGAGCCATTCACCAGCATGGGGTTTTTTTATTTTAGGTCAAGTGCGGACTCCTCATCGCCTCCTCAAAGACGTCTGTAAATGTTTGCTCCGTTTGGCGGAGCGGCGCAAGAAACCAGAATTAATTCTCGCTCGAGTTCGTTATCTGTAAGCTTTTCTTGACTTTTTGAATACAACAAAATCTTCTCAAGTAGTCGAACTGAAACACTGACACACTAGAAAAGGATAAAGATAAGCGGATTTATTATCATATTCATTTCCCATTTTAAAAATCCCTGTTTATTATCGTTAAGCATTCTCAAAATATAGTTTCGACCTCTCCGCCGAGAGATGGTGAGGCTTTCAATGGCCCCCCTGCAAATCCTAAGAAATCACCTTGTGTGTTTTTTCCCCTTAAAGTTCCTTTTAAAGGCCGCGGATGAAAATGGCAGGTAACGATGACGAAGGTTTGCTCACATTTTTGAAAGCAAACACACCTTTGAACAACACCAAGGGTGAAAGGTGGCAGTGTCCAGGCTGAATCCACCTTTTTTTTTTTTTTTTTTCAACGTTGCAGTACCTCAACTTTTTTCTCTCTCCCCTCTCTCTCTCTCTCTCTCTCCCCCCACCAGCCCCTCTCTCTCTCTCTCTTTTTAAACGAAAGCACGTTCATACCGACCTCCTTAAGAAGTTTAGACTGAAAGAGACTGTTTTTGAAAAACTGGAGCCCTTCAGCTGAATCCCATATGTTTTCTTTGGCAGACAAGTGCTGTCTGCTTGGCCGGGGCTGATGTTGGGGATATTAAACTGATGGAACACAGGACTCTTGATCCCTTTTTTGAGGGTTGTATTTAGGTACCAACTGGCTGAGCCTCCGTCAGACACCTGCCATTGTCTTCTCTGATATTGGATAACGCCGAATACTGGGTGGCAGAAAATGTGCCATCGTAAACCTTTCCTGCCGTAGCGCCAGACTTGAGATGGTAGAGTTGTTTTTTAAGGGTTTCGAGTCTTGCGTAATGTAAAAAGAGCGGTTTTGAAGTCGGCTCTTTGCTTTATGTTTTTACACCGCTCGTGGGATTGTCGCCAAATAATCATCTACCAGGCATTTTATCTCGCAGACTTGCCTTCGCGGAGACATAATTTCCAACCGAAGATGCATTTTCCTGAGGCCTTTTTGTTTTGTGAAAGAGATTTTTAGGATGATAATTTTTTAAGTAGTTTGGATGAGGGTGAAGTGATGCATGAATACAGTTCCTGCGGGTCTGCTCAGATAATCTCATGCATGCTTTTGTCCACACATCAGTTCACCTGAAGTTAACCCCGCTGACACTGAGCAGATTATATTAAATCAGGAAAAAAAACGACTTGTTAGGTTGTCAAAAGTGTCAATAGTGCGATGCTTTATTATATATATTTATATAAATATTTCATCTTTCTATCTATCTGAAATATTTTAACTAACTATGAACTCTACACACTTACATGGTCCCCAGAGGATGAAGCCTGCTGACTTTGATGATACCCTGATATTTCCTCTAATGCCACCGTGAAGACTGTTCGATGGATTACCATGAAATTTGGTAAAGATATTCACCGTCCCCTCAGAATGAACTGTTAGCCTTTTCATGATCTCTTATACCTGTATTAACTGATTTCTTTGGCCACTTGGGGGCAGCCGAAACAAGTTGTGAACACATCTTTGACGCATCATCATCACATTTCAAGTTATAGTTGCATATCTAGCAGCTACAGAGCAACATTGTCATTCATTTGGAGTCTCTCTCTCCCCACCTGGTGAAAGTAAGTCCAACATTCACTCTCATTTAGCTTCTGTTTTTGCTCCTGAAGGAAATATCTGGATCTCTCTAGCTGCTAAATGCTCCACTATGTTCACTAGCTAATTGCTAATTGTGCCTGTAGGTACTGAGCAGGTAGTGTCCAGCTTTTATTCTATCTACAATGTTTTGTCAATTGATTAACTGACTAATGGTTTCAGTGGAAATGGGGTTGTTTACTTCCTTTTGCCAGCTGATGGGTTTCATCAGCTTGGACTTCTTTGCCTGATAAAGTCTTATTTTTTAACCATTGAGTGATAAAAGAGAGTGATGAGAGAGTGAACATGATAAGCTTACACTTTTGTACAGCGATTTGTTACATTTGCAAGAGATATTTTTTTTATTACTGACTTTTCTATTTATATATCTCACCTTGTGTCTCTTCATCAATAATGTCCATTACAGGCCACCGTAGGCGGTGTAAGAGGGCCGATTATAAAGGTCAGGCAGCAATTGACCAGCCATCTATCCTAGTACCTCACAGCCTGCTTAAAATGTTTCTATAACCAGTCGATAAAATGTGCTGAAGCCTTTCAGTGTAGTGAACTAACTGAGCTGTATCATTCATTAAGCAACAGCAGGCACACATCAGAAAAGAGAAAGCAGCACTTAGCGAGCAGCTGTGCTGGGAACCTGCTTGATAGCGAACCAGCAGCAGCAGATGATGGTGTGTGTAAGAAAAAAACATGTAATACTGAGTCAGTAAACTGCACACCAAATGTTTTTCGCGGCTGTTACGGGCAGAGTTGCAGCTTCGGTTGAGGACACGGAGGTCGTGTCGTTGTTTTGTCTCTTCTTTGGGAGACAAATAAATAAAGATAAACATATCTGAAAATGATCAAACAGTGTTTCGTTATTCTAATCTCGACTTTAGTGGAAGTTATTTCCTGTTTTGTGGTTTCCAGCCACTCAACTCGACACATCCAGAGGCTGATCACTGGATTCAACGGGCCCCGGAGCCGCTCTAAGTGATGATATTTTTAAAGAGCTCGCCTGAGGGTCATATAGTAGAAAACAAACTTTGGGATGAAAGCATGTGTTAATGGATTAATAAACTGAGCACAGAGTTTTGAGGGGGTAAGGCTTTAAAAGCATGGAGTTACAATTATTTTTAAAAAACTGTTTGTCATAGCAGCTATATGACACCAGAGGATACACGACAGACAAGTCTCAGCATGTTAGGTGTTGCACAATACCTCTTTGATTGTGAAAATACAATTTAAATCTCAAAATACTCACCCACACTTTATCCTCATACACAAATTATGCACTGGTGTGTCTAACTTATACACAGTTTGACTGACCAGTCTGATCAGTCCATTACTGTATGTGCTGCATTCAGCAGAGGACATGTTTTTTTTTCTGACACCAGTAAGTAACCCCTCCATTTACTCAGTAGGTAAAAATAACAAATGACATCATCTTAACACTATTCAGCGAGTAATCGTTCCAGATATTTTTCTTTCTTATGGAGAAATACTGAGCATTTGGTGGTTGCAGCTTCTTGAATATGAGGAAACTTTTGTGTGCCAAACATGTAAACAGAAAGTAGTAAATAGTATTGTTGGGTTTTTTTTATTATTGATCAGACAAAACAAGACACTTAAAGACATCCTCATAGGCTTTATAACATTTTTCTGACATTTTATGGACACGATGATTAGTTGATAATGAAAATAATTGTTAGTTGCATCCCTAGTTGGCTGAACTGGCTACGGACCAGCCCTATAATCATGGCTGTCTGTGAGTGAGTGAGTGACTGAGGGAGTAATGAAGTTACACCATTGGTTGGCTGGCTGGCTGAGCGAGTGTTGGAGTTTCCCCACTGGCTGTTGCACTTTGAAAATGAATCGACAAGAGACGATAGAAACGGAGAACAGCAGCATAAGACAGAGTGACTGTGTTTCCTGCTCCAAGCTCCGACGCTCTCAGCTCTGGTGCTCCGGTACTACTGTACCGTTGTCCTCTCCGTCCAGTGTGATGGACTCTCCAGCTGCCAGTGGTGTCAGCATCCGGGAAGGGAGACACTCTGCGGTGCGTTTGGATTTTATAACTGCCCTCATACCAGGATGCAAGCTTTTTATTTCTCTGACGTTTTCACATTACAAATGATGAACAGCAGCATTAAAACGTGAGTGTTGCAGGTAAAAGATGCAACTCACGTAGCTGTTATATCTGTCGTGGGGCATCTGCTCTGCAGGTGAGCTTGATTTGATTGTAACCACGGTAACTAGGTGGAGATAATTCTCTTCAATTTGCACCCAAAATGCTGTCAAAACATTCATTTACATATCCCACCGCAACCTCCATAATCATCAACCGGGAAAAGACAGAAAAAAAGCACAGTTAAAGCACCCCAAATAACTATCACTCTGACAAAACATCAAGTAATTAGGTTAGTTATAATTACAATTAAATCATCCCAAGATATGACTGGAAATTATTGTTCTTCCAACTGCATTTATAACTTTTTTTTCTTCTTTCTTTCTCAAATGTAGTTTAACCATATCATGTGATATGCTACTTCAGTACACTTTACCATCAAATATTACTGGGGCCACTACAGAAAATTGCAGGGATTCCCATTATAGATACCACCACAGCCGCTATCCCTGTAACACACTGGCCACGATTTCACACACTGACCACACACAGTTCAGTCATATATACCAGGTTTCACCTAGTCTCGTTTATTTATCTGTGTGTATGATGTATAAATCCAAATGCTCATTTGATAAATCTATTTTTCTATGTTGCTTGGTTTAGTAGTCTGCTCATATATATATGAGCTATGTATATTTGCCCTCACAATGGATTCTTGACTCATACTGTAGTCATACTATAGTTTCCTTTCTCTGGCCCTACTGGTGAAGAGGAGGATCATCATATTTTATATGTCATTATATTTGTCACTTCCTGCAAACCACTTCTCACAGTGAGACCACAGCGCCCAACCACTGCCCTCAAACAGTCCCGCTACATAGTCTTCTAATTGACAAAAATTACATTATGTTACCCCAGGTAAAATAATCATCCAAGTATGTCCTTCAATTATTCATCAAGCATTTGCCCAGATGACTTAGGATGTTCTTCTGTGAGTGAGAGAAAGTTGGACAAAGAGTGACTCACTCATTTTGTTTTCTGTGTAATTTCTTTAGGTTCTTCTTTAATTTGTTTATTTTCTTTATTTCTGTAATTGCATGGTAAAGATTTCTATGGACTATATCGATGCCACTCTTGACCTACAGTATGATTGAATAGCACTGATAATTTGAATATAATTGCTTGATGGTAACATTTCAAAGAGCGTGGACAGAGTATTGAGTGCCTATAAATTGGACATGACATTTCTGACATGGCATTTCTAATTGATTACCAGTACTGTGGTAAATCCTGTCTTTAAACCCTTCTGTGTGTAGCAAGTGTAACATTATCAATATTATATAGATTGAAAAAAAGCAACAAAAAAAATCTGATAAAATCAATTTGACAAATACCTGAAATGAACTTGCCAGCAACACGCAGTATGAGCTCACGTGCTTTTCTTCATGTGTTGTGTATCCTCCTAAAGGACACAAACACTGTTGTTCAATAGCAGCTTTATCATGGTGGCTGGATCGCTGTGAAAGTCAGCTGTGATCCTCCCGCTAGGGATGATGCAACAAAATAAGGACTGTAATGAAATTTTGTCTCCGAGGCCTCAAGGTCTGTTTAGAGCAACAATTCAGTTAGTTTTGCCATTCATGATTTTCAAAGTTGTCCTGCCTATAAGTCCATTTAACAGTTAAATCTCTTCAGTTTTTCAAACAGCTGTGTAATGTCTTTGTTCTTCCCAGACATCTCCGAGCCAGGTTCTTTCTTGTCTGAACCACGGAGATGTCTTGTATCTTCCGTTAAGTTATTTCAGGTAGGCCGCAGCGCCCATGCTGTGACGAGTGCTAGAGGAGGCATCTTGTGTCCAGCTGTTAAACTTTTGACAATGAAATCACATCAAAGCAGTATATTGTTCTATATCTATACATGTAAAACATGTCTGGAGAGGATCTTTAACTTATTTTCTCAACTGTAATTTTCATTTCGTTGCGTTGCAGCAAGAATAGTTTTCACATTTCTGTCTTCTAATTTCATCTGCTTTTTTGTCTTTGGATGCCTCAATAACAAAATCACACTTGAGTATACACTAGTGAACATTTTTTTTCTCAGTTTCTTTTGATGTTCTGCCTTATGAATAGTTGTATTTGGTCTCAGCGTGGTGTTTTATGCCCTGAAGTCCTGAAATGCCTCTAAATATATTCACTCATATTTGTTGCTCTAAAAGAATACAATTTATTAAAAATGTGGAGCAAAAATTCTGTGCATATCTTAAACTTTATGCACAACTCTGTAGCCACACAGCTTGCTAGCTGGAAGGTGGATTTGAGTCATAGATCCATGAATCTGAAGCTTCATCAGACACCAAAACAAACAAACAAACAAACAAACATGATTTCACCACTCTGGAAAGTTGTCACAGCAACATTCATGTGAACTTGCATGTATTTGATTAATAAACGCAGAAAGTTGAGCCAGGTTAAGCTTTTCTGTTGATCAACCCTGCATTTTTTTTTTTCCAGAGCTCATTGAAATGAATGAGTGAGCTTTTTTTTTCACACAGTGCCAACGTCTGTATGGACATGGCCTTAAAAGTACCATGAAATCTTTATCATTTCTTCTTTAATGTGATTAGTGCAGGATAAGTCTTCATTGAAGATTCACGTTTTCTTCTGAAAGTGGAGCTGCACTGCTTAAAGTGCTAACACAGCGCTTTTATATGATGTCACCCTCAGGCCAAAATGTACTTTTCCCCCTACTCGTAGTAAGGATTTGTCTCTCTAATAAAAAAGCCTTGTGAGTCCACTTGACTGGCTTTTGACTTTTAGGCTTGTTAGGATGTTTGATTTTATTTTACTGTTCTGTTGACAAAATGACCAGTAGGCTATTGTTTTACTTTATCTGAGACCAGTAATAAACTGATGTTCATTACTCAAAACCCATTTTTCAATGTAGTTACTCTTTAAGTCGAGCGTAAAAAAGAGTAACTGTGAGGGAACGCAGGCAGACCGCTGCTTAATATCTACATAATATCGATATATATATATGGAAGACATAAAAAACTATACCACCTACCACACCTTCACACAAGTTCTCAAGGCCTGGCTTCTAAATGTCAGATGTGAACATTTCTAATCTACATAGAACATTGCTCATTTTATTTTTATCATTGTTATTACTGGATAACCAGCTACTAACGTGTCCCTTTGCCTGTTGCCAGGTGGCCAGCTTTGCATGGCTTTGGTATGCATGGAATATCTAATAATATTTTATTAACACTCTTATATGTTCCTCTATAGTTGCGTCTTATAACTCTGTGTTGCATGGCTTGTGTGTTAAGTAGGGATACACCATAATATTGGCATGTTATTGGTATTAGCACCAGGTGCCAGTTTGTTATTCAGGTTAAAGTGCGAAGAAGCAGCAGGTCTGTCGGGCAGCTGAGTGAAGTGGAGCCTGCGGAAGAAGCACTGAGACTGTCAGGGTGAAACGGTCCACAGAGGAGCTGCTGTGTTCAGCCGCGCAGATAGGAAACACTTCGGCTGACAGGATGTACCACTTTTGGGAAAAAAAACTTCTTTTTCGTTTATAACTGTGGTTGGCAGCCGGTGTATTAGGTGCATTACTGCCACCTCCTGCTCTGGAGTGTGAACCAGAGATTAAACCCTGCCCATTAATCCTGTCTGTCTCATAAACTCACAGAAAACTCTACTGCACTTGTCAGGTTCATTAAAGTTTTAATACTGAGCTCCTGAACTCCATGTGTAATAGTCTCCTTAGCCAAATGAAAAAAATATGTGCATATATTCGCAGTTGGCCAAAATGAATTAGAAAATATCAGCATAATTCAAAATCCAATATCATGCATCTCTAATGTTAGGTGTATATTACCATTTTACTAACAACTGACTGCATCTTTGAACATTTTATCACCATCAAGATAATGATTATTGTGTTTTCAACTGTTCATTGATGCTCTGCATGTCTGCATGTATCAATAGATGGTTGTGTTAAGTATCGGTTGGCTGTGTTTTGTTGCTTCATGTCGCTTGCATGGTTATATGTGCAGAAATGGACTCTGTTGTCGCTGTATTATTGTACTGATGTTTTGCTGTCTCCTGTCGCTCTGCATGGCTTGCTTTCTGTCTTGATAATTCTTGTTTCATTACTATTGTTTTCTTTATGGCGTCTTCTTGTCTTCGCTCTGCAAATTAAATTTTGTTTTTTATCACTTTATTACATTTCGAAACATCTTGCCAGAGTACTGCAGTTGAAAATTAGCCAGCTGGCTAACACTGGCATGTTTACACAAATGGTGATGAATGTGTGTTGTCCTTATAACTAAATAGATTAAATTAAATCTGTTTGATTATTTTAACAAATGTTTGATTCGATTTGACTTAAATCAGACACAGTAAGGTGACAACAAAGAATATGCAACCTTCACTAACAATAACATTATTTGTCACAATTTCATATCCTCAGTCTTGACACATGTGTGCTCGCCTTCAACATGCAGATTCTCTCTTTACGTCACCTGAGTGCCAGTTTGTTTCAGCTCATGTGTGTCCTGGAAGATGAGATTTGAAATAAGCCGAAATTCGTCTCTGAGCTATTTCTTCCCCTGCGTGTATGAGAGTATTAATCAAAACAAACAAGGAGGAGGCTGCCTTATTATGCATTGTGTCTGAAAAATAAATTTCAGGACAGCTGTATCCAATTGTCTACAGCATGTATCCATTCAGCCAAATTGGTAAAAGCTCAGAACTTCCTTTTAGTTGACACAGATTACTGAGACGCCTCACTTATCGAGACAGTGGAGCGATTTCTGTTAGATAGTCCAAACTGAATCACACATTGGTGTCTTTTTTTTTTTATGGGTTTACAAAAAGCAAAGTCTGGACTTAATGAACTGTTCTCTATTCTATACTTGGACGAGCTTAGATAAAAAGGTTTTAAACTATGGAAGAAACTGGTATCGACTGTATTGATCAGAGCTCGGCTGTGATGGCCCAGTTGCATTTTCATCTCCATCTTCAAGAGTTGAATGAAAAACCTTAAAAAAAACGTATTCAATGAAAGTGCAGATAACATTCAGCAAAGCCTCTAGTTGCTGAAAGATTCATCCCATCTCAGCATCACACTGCGAAGCGGCTTTGATCAATATTTAAATATCAGCTCTCAGTCTGGTTATATGCATTCTTGGATGGTGTTGGTTTTTAAAGTTAGATCTTGACCCTCACCCTGTTTTTTAACACGAAGGTGGCACTTTAAGGTCCTCAGATAGTTTATGAGCTGGTCAGAATTAGACAGCCAGCACCGCCAGGCAGTATCACAACTTTTATCCAATCATCTGTTTGTTTGCACAGCCCCAGAGTCCCTAAGAGGCTCTTCAATAGGCCTGCACCCTGCTTTATAATGTCTGAGAGGAGAGATTCGGATCTAGACTGTGCTCAGCATTTCAGCGTAGTATTTTATCGCCATATGAGCCCATTAAATTCTCAGACGTTCCTATTCCGTGACTGCATAAATGGGATCGGTAAATAAGAGAAGGCCACACTGAATTCATTTCGGTTTAATTCCCCAATATGTCTCTGAGCTTGCTGTCGACATGCCAGTGTTAAGGTGAATTTGTTTGGCTGCGAGCAGAGGAGCCAATCAAGGTGGAAGATGAGCTCAGAGTAAATAATAATAAATAAAAAAAAACAACAACCTGGAATTGACAAGACGTGGTAGTGGGTGTAATGCTGGGAATGAGTCAGGCTGGATAATCTGCTGACTTTGTCTCTCGATACTAGTGCATGTGACGAATCGGTAATTGGTACATTCCTCGAGAAAACTGCATCACAGCCCGACAATGTATGCTGACATACAGATTATTTATAATCTGTATCTGCAACCGATGCCTGCAGGTGTAAGATAAATGCACACAATGAGCCGAAAAGGAAATCCATGTTGCAAATATGGTTAAGTTAAGAAGGAAAGGCAACAGCAAGACAAATGAAGAACTGAAGAATTCATAACACCTAAATAAGAGTTGTTGTTTTTTTTGATAGCTGTGTGGCATTTTTAAAAATGCAAATTAGGCTGATGCAGCTTCTAATCCTTAAAAAATCAACAATTTCTTATTCAAAATCTATCTCCGACAGCACCGTATTCATGTTGCTCCGCACAAGATGCTGTTCTCTTTGATAAGGAAGATGTGCATAAGATCACTGTATTCTCATCACAGCACTCTCCTCATCTATTCATGCTCTGATAACATGTAGCTGTCACCGTAGCGGTCAAATCCTGATTTCATTTTAATATGAACAGAACGTCCCTTTGTAAATTGTTCCTAGGATTCAGATTTTCTTTCAGTGTATACCTATAGGTTCTATTATAAGTTGGCAGGTGACATACTACATACGTTTAAGGCTTTGTTGCATAAGCATTGTGTGGCTGGTAGCATCTAACAGTCAAAGTATCTGAATGTCTGTCTCTGTCAATGGAGCCATGTCATATTTTCTACATTTTCTCTCTTGATTTGATTTGAAAAATGTCAGCTCCTCTAGACGAAAGTCAGAGTGTTGCTCGTGATCTAAGTGCGCTCCGTGCTGAGCTCTCATATTACCTGGAGATATGCAAGCATTTTTAATAAATGGGTCAGTGATTTTAATTCCAAACAAGAATTTGTTTTGGCTCACGCACTTCATTTTTTTTCTCTCCATCTAGATGTGTAATTTCAGATTATTAATTTGGAGGCAGCAGCAGTGGAATTCATGCCCACACAAACTTCACGAAATTCAGGCATAATTAGAAAGCAAAGTGTAACATTTTTGCCTTCAAGGTACCCTGTAGAGTTTTTAACAAACACTGGTACCAGGCAGTGATATCTTGATGAATGAAATCAGGTTATCTTTTTATGCTCATGCTCAATTAGCACGCTCACAAGTGTGTGAATTACACATTCCCTCCATCGTACGCATTCCTGCAGAGGGTGGTAATGCAAATTTGTAGTGCGTGCAAACCATAAAGCAGGAAAAATGAAGAAACAAACAAGTGAACTCAGATGCATCAGTTGCTAGTTGGACCAGTTTTGCTTATAAAATGAAATGGAGACTTTACTGTAAGACGTTCCTCATATTAACGCTATTCCGCTGACAACCAGTAGGTGGTGGTAACACGGCGATAAACGTGGCAGCGCGCCAGAAAAAGGTGGGCAAGATGAAGATGCTAGCTGCTGTAAACAATTCAAGTTTAAAAGTATTTAAAAAAAATCTACTTTGCAGATGTTTTCTGAGGAAGGAAATGCATTCAACAGGCCTCGAGGTGATTTTCTGAGAAGTACCTGAACCTAAACAAAGTTGTATTTGTTTACAAGACAACATGTACACAGTTGCATCCTGGGCCGTGGCGGTTTCAACCGTCCATCCTGAACATGTCGATGTGTTTTGTAAAAAGCGTCTGTTTTGGTGATTAAGTCGACAAGCACATTCAGTATATGTTGCATCATTTTAATCCCAAACAAACATATATTTATTGGACTTAAGGTTCGTAGCTCCTCATTTCAACTCCCATCATGAGAAGTGATGCCAACGGAAAAGGGGCCGCGCTGCTGCTGCTGCCGCTGGGAGCTCAAATAATCTGGTTTTCATGTGACACATGTCAGCATCATAACCTGGTTAGAACACTTTGGCAATTGAATACTATGATCATGGGAAATCTTACTGTGTTGCCAAGAGAAACCTTGTCCTCTTAGACTGCACATACTCAGACGAACACAGCATTATGGGTACATTTTGATGCCAGAAAAATGGCAGCGAGTACTGTATTAGTCATGTTTTGGGAGCATCGTGTCTTCTCCCCAGCTGCAGAGCTAAAGAGGTCATCTGGATGCTAAACCTTTAAATATCTTTCACAGGCAGACTTGTTCATGTATGTGCAGCACACCCAGGGACATGAATATCCTATTAATGTGTTCATTAGTGGCAGCAGGGAGACTCAGTAGCACAGTATTAAAGTTACATGTAAACTTGAATATGAACTGAAATTGGACTCCAGCCAGTAGTGCATGTAAAAGGGAAGAGAGAGAGAGAGGGGGAGTGTGGGTTGATCAGAGACTATGGGAGTTGGAAATGAGTTCAGTGTGCATGTTGGTTGCAAGGCACCATATGTGCTCAGTCCAACGGAGTGTTAGTGAAGAGGCCAGAGCGAGGTAAGGCCTTCGAGGTGCAGCATTAGAGCTGGACCGGCCGACCAATCGACCGAGAGCTGGAACAAATTCCACTGGAGCTCTGTGAGAGACGGCTCTGTGTGCGTACAGGTGCACGGTTACAGTGCTTTTTCTGCCAAGGCAACCTGGTCTCTAATGGATGAACTCTATTGCTAAACATTAAATCATTAGTGCTCCTCCTGTTTCAGCGGATGCCTCTGGTGCTCAGAGGAAAATGACGCTAGTTCTGGACAGCCCAGATGAGGGGATTATACATATTTCCATTTTACATTTATCTCCCATAAACATTACATAAGGCAGAGGATTTATCGGCATTCTGAATTGCACTTGTGACAGCTCTGAAGGTCACATTTTAAATATTTGTACGGAGGAGATGCACTGTGATTACAGAAAATGTCTTTAGATGGTTTAGCAGGATGGAGCGCCAGGTCAAGGTTGTGTACATTCTCCTCAATGGCAGCTTATGCTAGCGTGACAACCATATGGTGTGTTTGGATACAGCTTTGCTCAGCCTTCACACCATGCAACACCTGCTTCAGCACATCATTTGGATCTGATGAGCTGTGCATTCAGCTAGTTTGTACATTATTGTGTTAGCTGGACAGTAAAAGACTTTATATCAGCCCTAAACCGCGGGCATGACTTGCTACTTATTGCAGAAAATCTGCGGTTCGCAGGTGGCCCTTCACAAAGCAATTTCGCTCCAATGTGTCTGTAATGATGTGAAGTTTTCTGATCACCACCTGCAGCTGCTTATAATTGCAAACAACAATCGCAGCGACATATAACAATGGCACATGGATAGTCCAAAATACATTCAAAGCAGGCAATCAGTACTTAGATGGACACATTTTCTCTTGAATAAATGGCTTATTGCATTTATACTCATCCTCTCATTTCCATATATTTCATATATTTTTCTCACTAGGACATCATTGTGGAGTCTGTGTACTTATATGTTAAGAAAAATAAATAGCATAGATTTCATTTTCGCCAGAGGTTCCCCATAAAGTTGATGATCTTATTAGATTCAGGAGAACCTTGCTGCATAAATTTACATATTAATCAAGAAAAACAGATTTTCCTGAAAATACCGTGATAGCTTAATGCAGTAATTATCTTGACTTATGAACAAATTAGCATAATTGTAGTTTTATTGGTGATTGTGATAGGGTACTAAGATCTAATTTTAACATCTTAAGATCTAATCTAATGCCTCTATGTGGCAATGTCAGAGCGTTAATACTTTATAGATATGGACTGGAGTCTTACCTGTTAGCGCAAAAGCAGGTTTCATTGCTGTATGAGTAACGCTGTTCTACACACTCATTGACCTGGTATTGTTTTGCAGGCTGGGATGATCCGCACTGACTCGGATGAGTACTTCATCGAGCCGCTGGAGAGAGGCACCCAGGAGCTGGAGGACCAGGGAAGAGTCCATGTGGTTTACCGCAGGTCAGCTGTGCTGAAGGCCCCCTCCGATATCTCTGTGGACTACCAGCAACTAGGTAGGATGCATCACCTGAAGAATTACTGCTACAGGGGCTGACAGCAGTCCAGAGGGTGCTACTATTACTGTTACTGCTGCAGCAGTTCCAAAGGGACTTTCTTTTTTGGTTTAATCTTGCAGATGAAGTGAGGAGTTGTATTTAGGCTTCTATAATCAATCCGTTTATCAATCTTCTATATATAATCAATGCTTCATTCAACTCTGAGCTATGCTTGACAGCTAACTGCTATCTGCAAGCGGAAAAAAAACTAGTCCAGAGATGAAATAAAACCACTTGACAATGTGCCTTCACCAACTCAAAGTTCATTAGCTATATTACACTGTAACACCTCCTAATTTCCTTCTCGAAAAGCTGATGAAAGTCTAGCTGCCCGCGACTGAAGGGAGTGCCACCGCCCATTAAGGCCACACATGTCAGAATAACAACAAGCGCTCCTTTTCTTCGACCTTCATAGGAGGGGGGTTGTCACAGGGTTTGCCGCAGTCAGCCCTGTAAGCAAACAGGACTGTTGCAACGCCGCTCGCCACAGCTACCCCGTGCTGTGAGGCTAGTAGTGGAAATGCATTTCACCGTGGGTTGACTTAGCGTGGTGTGGCTAAAGCGGGCCGAGCCAGGCTAATGGAAACACCCACCAATAGTTGGGTCAAGAATGGAAAAAAAAGAAGAGAGCTAGATAGAGAGGTTGGCACCTTTCTCACCTCTGGTGTGAAGTGGGTGTGAATGTAAGATTGTCAGTTTGGGAGCTTACAGAAATGGTCAGAAAGGTGTTAGTGAGAGAAGCTATTCAAGAGTTCAACAAGCAGCTCTGTTGGATCCTGCTGCTACAAACACAGTTAGTATACAAGTTTATTCTTGACCTTGGGAACAGAATGTAAATAGGTTTTAACGGCATCTCGCAGTCCTCATTGATGACTCAGGTGTTGTCATGTCATCTGTGACACGGTAATGATCGGATGACACCTGAGCCACCTCCATTCACAGATACAAATCTTGAAAAAGCCAGCGAGCAGACCTTTGAGTTTAGATTTTTATGTCACACCACTGACTGCTTCTACTAAAGCTGCTGCTGCTACTTGCTTCTTCTATATACTCATTTTGCCCTCTGTTTAGTCTAAACAAATGTCACTGTTTCTGCTGATGGAAACAAGTAATACGTCATATCCACTGTGTAGCAGAGCTGCGCCCAGGAATGACTATGAATCCTGTGAGCCACTGTGTGTTTAGGAATAATGTTGAATGTTGAAGCTTCATTTAAAAGGCAACGGTCGAGTCATTTTCCTTTTATTTTATCGACTATAAGGAGAAGAAAAACTTAATTTGCATTAACATGTCACTCAGTTTGAATGTATTAGAAAACATTTAAACTTTTATAGAGCCTGTCAACATGTAGGAGAAACATTCTGTTGAGAGTCACAATCAATGTGCTCGGTTCAGTCACGGTTCATCTGACTGCGGTGTAAACAGAGCTGAAATACTGGTTTTGGAGCCAGAAAGGCCGCATCATCATGGGAATGATGTGCATGTGCACGCTTACTTAATTAATGTACAGAAATGTCAAGTGTGTCACATGACTCACATGCTCAAATTCATTTCTGAACGTGTCACAGCGACTTCTGACAGACTCACTAAGTGTTACATTTCCTTTGACATATCTAAACAAAATCATCCGCCAGAGGTAGATATTTGCTCTGATCGCTGTTGTGGAAACCACTTTCCCTGTCATTATGCCATCACAAACTGAAACCTAAAGAAAAGTAAACCCAAAAACAGAGCCAAGATTGCTCAGGCAATCAGCTGCTCAGTTCCTAATTCCACTATATTTTAGCTTCAAACCACCGACCCCCTCCAGCAGGCTGGCACACAAGCTGTGAAAATTGCTCTATGAATATTTATTTGCCCGGGGGTTTTGAGCAGTGTAAAAATCCCAAGGGGATTTTGGCATGAAGCTGGCCATAGTTTTAATCACATGTTATTCATTTAATACATTGTGGAGCATCTGAATTCATAAGAAAAAAGGGAAAAAAATGTTGTTTTCATCTATTAAAGTTTGTACAAAACAGCTCCCAGAACCTTGAGGGGCAGCTGTTGGTGCTTATATTCAGTGTTTTTTTTGCTAAATAAATATTCCACATGGGCACTTTTCCTCAACTATAAGCATTTGAAATGTCATACTAATTTAAATGGTCCATGCTGTCGGCTGTTTATGATCATCTCGCTGGGGGTGCAAGAAATGCAGAGTTATTAATTCGATCACCGGGAGATGACAGGAACCCAACAGAGAGAAATGCACAAAATCCTGGTAGACATAAACACGACAAGGCTGTCACAATCAGAAAACCTGCTCTGAGGTTTCATTGTATTTGAATTGTTGATAGAGAAGAAAACAAGACTCGGTATGAAGCTGCACTGATTGCAGTGATCACAGGAGGGTGTTGGTATGTTGCAGCATTGCCATCAGATCCTGTGAATGTATGTAAATGAAAAGCTATTCTATCAGGCGCAATCAGTACGCTGTAATATAGAGAAGTTTTCCATCCCCCTTAAATGACAGGCAGAAGATCAGCCAATTGTCTGAAGTGAAATTTGAAACGTATCCTCACTTCCACATGCATTCGGAGATCAAATGAAACATGAGATGTCCGTGGATTCGCTCCCTTTAGAGAGAGCTGGACTCCCTGCTGTCACACCTCTTTCTTCTCGTGTCTCTTTGAAATGAAGTATCACAGAACAGCCATGTGTGGTAAACACGCTGTGCACATGTTGTATACAACACACCCGTGTACTCGTGTTATCCTGAAAGAGTCGCTTTTAAGTGAGGTTTGGACTTACTCAACAGTTTAACCCTCATCCTACTAAATTATGTAACATACAGCGACTACAGACTGGGGTCCCTGGGGACCCCAAGGAATAAACTACTGTAAGAAACAACCAGCATAACAAAACGTTATAAATTATATAACTAATGTCATCTGAAAAAAACAACAACAACAACAGATAATTAGTATTATTTTAGGAAAGTTACAGTTCACTTCCATATTGTACCACTTGAAGCTTTTATCTCGAGTATGATCTTTCGACAAATCCTTGAAAATGACTGACGGAGTGACCCTACCCATCCAATAGTGTGTGTGATACTTTAAAATAGGACCCATGGCAAACATGAGCTCAATAAATAGTTCCTAGATCTACTAAAACTGCATAGGTGGAATTGTGTTTTTTGGACTGTGGTCCCCCAGGATACATTGGTATTTTTAAAAACCAATAATTAAAGCAGAAACAGAAAGATATGAAGTCATAAGGAAGAAATTGATTGACAAGTCATGAAAATTTGGAATGATAGAATAAAGCATCTATGACAAAAAGTAAACCTCTGGTGTCTGCAGGTATCCCAATTGGTAGGATTGAGGTGAAGGCAGCCTGTTGTTGCCAACATGAGAAGTTACCAAGTGCATCTTTCTTCCTTTTCTACCAGAATATTGTTTCATTGGATATGACAGTAATCCAGGAGACACATAAAAAAAACAATTGTACCTTCTTCTCTTGACTAATAAGGGGTTAACATTGATTCAGGTATGGATGCAGTGGAAGATTATTCGCCCTGTACAGCCGGGGTGTTCTCGGCTTTGCTCCCCTCTTGTGATATTTTGGTGTTGATTGGATTTCATACCTTGAACCAATCTAGCCTCTGTCATGTCCTTTGACTAGAGGATTGGAAGATTGATTTTCCAGGCTCACTCTGGGAGATGTCAGTGGACGAGACAGTCCTCATTTCTCTTTTAACAAGCACCGCTGTGATGCTTCTGGGTGAGGTACGTCCTGCCTTTAAGGAGCAGCTCTGTGGGTGAAATTAACCAAAGCTGGTGTACTCGACAGCTTTCGAGGTGTGACTGAGAAGGTTTAAGGGCGCTTTCCTAAAACTATCTTTCATGTAGTATGTCCCTATCTACGTGTGTCTAATCTCTAAAAGCCCATGACTCTCCTTGGATCTCCATGTAAAGATTTATCATGACGTTCCATGTATTTCACTTATTGAACTGACTGAATACTTCCGTGGTTTTCACATCTGAAAGGGTTAGATAAACACATTTGTACAGGCGTGACCGTTAGTACTGATCATACTGTAGACAAAGTACACTGTGTGTCTGTTTACCATACTGGGAACTGATTGTATGCAGTGTTTCTCATTTATTGTCAGTGATATTGAATGGTTTTCTATGATCTTACATGAGTACACAGTGCTGGTTTCCTGTAGGCGGCTGAAGATAAATCGACAGGCGCAATGGGCGGGCTTCCCAGGAACTAACAGGGTGAGCAGAAACTTAGAAAAGTGTCGCCACTTCTTACAATCTTCCTGATCTTGATATTTTGGCGTTAAAGTGGTGTGTTTGTTTCAGCGGCTCTGAGCTCCTCTCGAGGGCTGAGAGACAGATTGTGGAGTGTGATGTTGTGGAAACTGCTCCTCTGTGGCAATTGGCTTCCTGATGACAAGAAAGTTTTTCAGTTTTTACTCAAAAAGTCGCCGTTTTTTTTTTTTGTTTTTTTTTTAAACTTGCTATACTTGTGCATATCGTGGACACCTATCCGTTTCCCGCTGCTTATCTGGGACCGAGTCACAGTGGCAGCAGACTGAAAAAAAAAAAAACCCAGACATCTTTTTTTTTTCCCGTGGCAAGCCCTCCAGCTCCTCCTGGGGGGATCCTGAAGTCTTCCCAGGCTGGCTGAGATATTTATTCGCTCCAGCATGTTTTGGACCTGCCCTGGGGTCTCCTACCGGTTGGATGTGCATAGAACAGCTCAAAAGGGGAGAGACGACCAGGAAGCATTTTAATGAGAAGTCCAATCCGCTTGAGCTGGTGCCCTGAGCAACTGCTGTTCCCCCGAGCTCCCCTCGGTATCTGTATTGTACTCGCTCAGGTGTCATCGCATGACTTCATTCAACTGCTCAACTACTTCTTTTCGGTGAAACAACATTGACATATCGTCACCTTTTGAGTTGATATGTTGAACTTGTTAGCAAACAGTTGCTTATTTACACACCCAGCAGTTACGGAGCAACATTATCATTTACTGGAGTCGTGTTCTGTCCACCTGGTGAATGTTAGTCCAATATTCACTTTCCTTTAGCTCTGTTTTTACTCTAGACCAACTCCTGAGGGAAATATCTGGCTCTTTAGCTGCTAAATGCTCCACTATGTTCACCAGCTGGCTGCTAACTGTGTCTGTTTGCTGTTTGGAGCTGGTAGCAGTGTACAGTGGATTTTTTAGAGTTTTCCCTCTGAAAACAGCTGCTTGCTGCAGCTGAAAAACAACACTATGAGAATGCTGAGAGTGGACCATAACACTTTATTAAAAATTTCAATTATGGCCACTTGAAATACAGAACTTCAGTTATCTCATAAGAGCTAGTTGTGTATGGTGGGGGGGGGGGGGGGGGGGGTGAATACCCTCTTTGGTCTTTCTCTGTCCAGTGACTCCTGGTCAGTGACCTTTGACGCCTTCCCATGTGATGAAAGCAACGTCAAGTCCTTTGTGGAAGGGTAGAAGCCTTTTCTTCTGGTATTCTGGTGGCTTTCCAAGAGATTTTAAAGCATAACTTACTTTATTTTTCTTAATTATTATTATTATTTTATTTATATAGCACTTTAAAAAAAACAAACACACACAGTATATACAAACACACGTACACATCAGTGTTTCCTCTTCATTCATTGCACTGCCGCTGCTAAAATTTCCGGCGATCATTAATATCAATGGGCTGCTCATGATTTTCACTCGCACATTGTTTGAACACAATACCACCCTACGTTAGTGTGGAATTGTTTTGAGTAATCCTCCCCTCTCTTCACTCTTCAAAGGAAATTGAAGTGAAAGGTACAAGAGTAGTGTGTGTGTGTGAGTGTGTAAATGAGTGTGTGTAGTTGAGCGAGCGCAGAGTGTGAGTGGCAGAAAAGTGACGGCGAACGCGAGAAGAGCAGACGAAAAGGCTAGCGGTAGGTTGTCAATCTGGCAGTAAATGTACAGAACAGGCTGCAGTGTGCCAGTTAATAAACGCTGCAGCTCCTCAAGACCAAGAAAATACTTGTCTATCGAAGCCTTGATGTGAGCAACAACGCGCTAACCTAACCTCACCAGGCTCACGTGAGGTGGACTGACCTTTATGATGGACCAGCGATTCTCAGCCGCTCTTTAACAGAGAACGAAGAAATGTCTGGCTGATGAGTGTCTTGAGTTTTTGATAAGACGCCCCCAAAACTATGTGAACAAGGGGTGTCCACATACCTTTAACCTTGTCAGGCATCTTATAGCATGTTTTTTAGCTGACTTTCCCTTGCGGCTGATGGCGAGGGAGTATCCTCAACCTTTGTTAAGGTCACTCAGACTATGGGAATTGTAACCGTTTCGGCCTCGCCTATAACAAGAGATTATCTTGCCGCTTGTGGAACGAGATTCTGAGTAAATAAATCTTCACCTTTTTGCTTAATTTCTCAGTTTTAACAATTCGGTTTGTGGAAACAGGATTCTGCTGACACTCCTGAAAGTAAAACAGCCGTGAGCATTCTCTATTTCCCCATAAAACAAATTTCTGTGATATGAGATGCCAAAGAAAACAAATAAAAGCCAGAGGATTACACACAGAAAGGTGCTAATAATCATCCAGAACATTGTTTCTTTACAGAGCTCCACTGTATCAACACTTTGATTCATGGAAAAGATTTTTATCTGAGAAGAGCTCTTACAGATCACACTGTTGTCTATGTTTGGGAGTTAAGAAATTTAAGGTCAGACTGTGCTAGCCAACAGTGACTCATTTATTTATTTTGCTCTTTTTTTTTGTAGTTGACAATTAATTTCAGATGAGATGGCGCTTACTTCACATTATCTTATAAAGTTAATGTTCTTGCTTAAATCTTGGCCTTGGAAACGGCAGCTTACAGCTCCAGAACAGCTAATAAATGGACCTTGTCACAGACTGTGATTGTTTTCTCAACTGCAGTATCAAAGGTCAAGAATGAACTTTGAACTTCAGCTTTTCGCTCTCTTTATTTACATGTCTTAGCCAGACATGCCACGTATTGCACATTATTTTGGGATACTCAAGAAATGGCATCAGTTTACATGTCGTGCCCGTCTTTCATGTCCGTGTGCTGAGTCCAAAAAAATGGTTGATACCTTCTGTTTCTCACACTCACAACACTACAAGACACTCCCTTAAAAACTCTTGGAAACTCAAAAAGAGCATTTTACGGGGTTGCAAGTCTACCACAAAAAGAAGCACTGTCCTAGTACGTGTACACCACAACTTGCAAATTGAAGGGATTTCCAGCTTATCTAGAAAATAACAATAAGTGGCGTTCCTGCATGAAACGTAACGCTAAAAGCCTTTTAAATAAAGGGAGCGTAACCCGAGCAAGAGAGCCTAAGGTTCACAGGGTTAAGAGCCGAGGTTCAAAGTTCATTCTTGACCTTTGATGCTGCAAAAGATAACAATCATGGTCTTTGACAAGGTCCATTTAGTAGCTGCTCTGCTGTTGCTGTCTCCAAGGTCAAGACTCAAGTTTAAACATGAACTGAATTTAATGTCCAAAGGTTTTCAACACAGCAAAACATCTGTATAAGAAAGAATAGAGGAGAGAGACAGTTTACTAGGAATATAAGAATCATGTTGATAAGACAGTATGCGCCTCAGTAATGTCAAAAAATTTATTGATAGTGTAAAACTAAAAAAGAAAAAATAACAGATTTTGTCACTCTTCTCTTTTTCTACTTTTATTTGAAGGATAATCACATTTTATTTGCCTATGTTTGTTTTTTTATTTTGACAAATTTGCACAAAAAGTCATGTTCAATGAGTTCCTGTCAGTTTCTGTTTACACTGTAACAGTGATTGTACATATAAAAACCACAGGAAGGAAAACTTATAAACATGATGATTATCAGCATCTTTCTTTTTTTTTTATGCCTCTGCAGCAGTAACAGCCACGGCCAGAGGAATTATGTTTTCGGGTTTTCTGTCCGTCCCATTCTTATGAATGTGATATCTTAGGAATGCCTTGAGGGAATTTCTTCAAACTTGGCACAAATGTCCACTTGGACTCAAGGATGAAGTGATTATAATTTGGTGGTGGAAGGTTAAGGTCACTGTGACCTCACAAAACAACAAGCTCCAGTTTTGGCCATAAATTAAGAATGTCCAATGGGATAAAATGATGACATTTTATATCCAAAAGGTCAAAAGTCATCCTCACTGTGATATCATAATGTTCTGCGAAAAGATTTTTCTGGCCGTTATTCAACACCATAACTCGGGAACAGAAGAGGAGATTATGACCATATTTCACATTTGGTCGGATACTGAATTGCTGACGCTAATCTTGGGTGTCCAACCTTGAAACTGTGGTGATTGTAAAGATCTTCTGTGCTGCCTTGTTGAAGATGTGTATGAAGCCTCCACATTTTAGAGCTTGTAGATTCTTTGCAGCAACACATATCTGAAGCTTTGTCTACAGTCATGGCTACAACTATAAGAATCAACAAGCATGTGAACACATACAAAGGAAATATGCTTAGTACCTTTTTATCAAATTCCTTCAAAGTCTTCACTACAAATATTACATGACTCTGGACAGATATTGGTGTAAACTGCAACTTGACTGGTTGGCGGAGGCGTACAACCTTGAGGTGGTAGTTCTAGTTATTGATTTTTTTTTTTCTGTGATCGACATCAAAGACACCGATATCTTTGAAAAGTGTTGCACTGAGTTCACACAAAAATATGTGCTCTATGTGTGTTCATATTTGACTCTGGGATTAAGGAATGCAATTTTTTTTTTTGTACAAATTGCATCGGTTGGGCTCGCTAAAAATGTGTGAGGAGTTCTTAAAGTGCTTTGAAAAAAAGTAGAAGGTCGAATATCTGCAGTTCCAGGATAAAAGGGCAACTACATCTGCCAAAAAAAAAGTTCCTGAACAACTATCTACCTACTACCGCTATAGCCATGACAAAAGTAAAAGATTCCCATCCTGAGAACGCCCTGTCTCCGGCTGGTGAATACTCCCTGGTTTTCCCTGAGGACTCAAACAGGCACGCAAACAAAGAGGGGGAAAAAAAGCAGAGATGCTCACTGTGAGGAAAATAGTTTTCTGGAACCAAACAGGATTCAGGTACAAACAAATGAAAAACGTGCCTGGAATCACAAAGTGAATGGGTTTGATATTGTGGTGAGGAATTGACACGTCTGACTGGACAGTGTTGTCACCGTCTCCTTCTGTTCTCCTCCTCGGTGGATGAGTCTCCTGGGTGTGCACACATGAAAGACTTTATGTCAAGGTAAAGGTGTGGAAGAACATTTTCAGTTCTCCGGCTTTCGACCGTATGCTGCTGTTTCTCCTGGGAAGCTTCTGTAATTTCCACAAGCCACGGTGTGTTTGAAAAAGCCATTGTGAGCAGATCAATCAATCTCTCTCGGTGCTGAGAAGCTACTCGATACAATAATTAGACTCGGCTTTTTTTTTGTCATCTCTCTAGTGAATGCGGGTATTGACAAAAATGAACACACTTTGTACACATTTTAAAATAGTTATTTTTTAGATTTGATTATAATTTTTGTATATGTCCTATTTCAAAAATTAATATAATGAAAAAATATATAAATATGGAGTATTAAGACACCTACAGTCCATGATATGACCAAACAATTGCGTCCTTTTTCTATATATTCCATATGGGGTATGTATGTATTTATTCATTACCCCATTCCATGGAGTATATACGGGTTAAATTGGCACAGATTTTTAGAAATTGTTTCCAGATATATACATAATGTAGATATCTGATACCTGTCTACTATACTGGCTTCAACTTCTCTGTGTAAATCTTCACACCTCCTGGAGAGTTTGTCAATTTCAGAGTTGAGACGGGGCACTTGTTGTGGTGAACGTGCAATGAAGTTGCTGACTGTTTTTAACTTTTTGATAGTATTTGTCTTGTGAAACTGAGGTAGTCTCAAGCTTTGTAATGGAAGTTTGATGGTTTTGGTATATTTCTTTTAACATAAAATAATATTTACCATATTCATTTTGAGAGATTTATATAATTATCTTGACTAAACCAGACCTGAAGACAAGATAATCATACCGAGGTATCACTTTGAATCAATATGATGTTAACATTTAATTTATTTCTTAATCCATTAATAGTTTAGCCTATGAAATGGTGAAAAATGCCCATTACAATTTCCCAGAACCTAAGAGTCCCAAACTTTTCATTATAATAACATAAAACATACAAAAACAGGAACTTGCCACATTTTAGAAACTGGAACCATCTAATTTCTATCTTTTCTTCGTGAGAAATGACTTAAGTTATTAAAATAGTTTGCAGTCTGTTGGTTGACTGATCAATAAAAAAACAAACACAAAGACATATAGAGGTTTAAAATGCTATCTGGAGCGCCATTGTTAGTCAGGATATCACACGTGCATGTAAACAATCACACAATTTCTCACGTCAACCCGCAGCTCACACACAGTAATGTATCTGCGAGTGTATATTTTTCAGTATCCCCACACACACACACACACGCTCTGAGACAATCATGCTGACAGATGGGTGAGTGTGATTCACGAGGAAATGAGAATTACAGTGAGAGCAAATGTCTGGACTCCTCAGTATGCCCCTGAGATCTGATCTCCTGTTATCTGGCTTGACGCCCAGGTGAGGGATTCACCCTTTGCAGCACTTGGATATTAGGTTTTATTTTCACATGGTAGTGAAAATAGAGGGAGAAACTCATGTCTGAGGGTGTATCAATGACTTTCACAAACCGGTGGAGCTCTGACGGAGAGACGGAGAGAACGGTGGGGGAAAGAAAAAAAGATAGACTCGGAGAGAGAAAGGGTACGGTAAAGGAAAATAGTGATTTATATTTGTCACACAGATGTGTTAAGCAGAGTGGGGGCTGGCTGAGTCTGGAGGAATTCGGTGAGCTGGCAGGAATGAAAAACATTCAAAGAAGGAAGAGACAAAAAAAAAAAGCAAAATAGAATAGTCTTTAGCTCATAATCCTGCTAGAAATTGCCTGAAAATGTGATCTATCGGGGGGGGGGGGGTAAACTGAAGACTCATTCAGTGTATTTGGCAACAGACGACAAGTTGGAGTAGAATGTTTTCATTGCTGCCAAGCTGCTTACTACTGTAATTATTAAGCTAATCACTATAACCGCAGAAAACTCACCAATGCAGTGGAAGTAGAGAGAAATATGTGTACTGTTTAGTGTTGATTAAATGTAAAACCTTCCTATTCCTATAGCACAGTCCAGAGGCAGGTGAGAAAATGTATGCAGGACACATTTCACTGGCCCATTGCAGCTGGCAGGAAATTGATTCTGAGGTTTGGTTGGGCAATTACTTCATATATTGTAGTTAGGTTTCTCTCGAATTGTGGCTAGCTCAGGGAGAGGGAAATGAATGGCTTGGATTGCTCAGTGAATGTGTGCAGCGCAAAGTAGGGCACGTGTGCTCAGCAAACCTTCCCTGGATGAAAGGATTTTGCAAGGTGCCTGTGTGCTTAGCTTTCTCTTTATGCATTTGTATGGTGTGGGGGGTTGAAGGTACGCTGCTTGGCCCCTTTTTCCCCCCTCACTTCAAATGGAGATACTGTACTCAGTTGTATGAGGATCAACAAAGCCGTTTCTCCGCTCCGGTCTCAGGATTCCTTTGATTTTTTCAGGAGGAAAAGCTCCACAAAGGCTTCCAGAGGTCTGCACCGAACCAGGGATGTCGCTGAAAGATGAATGATGTTTGACCATCTGTTTCCAGGTGAAGCAGACTTAAGTGCTTCCTTCTCTCTGGAAGGGTTTTTTATTTCTGCCAGAGAGGGAATCAGAACATTATGTCACCTACTGGCTATTGTAAGATATGGTGTTATCAAGTAATGCAACCTTAAGACATGTAACAAGATAGAGGATGACTGGACAAGGTTGCTCGCCAAAGTGTTAAGTGAACTTGTGAAGGTGAGCAGGAAGTAGCAGAATCTGCAGGAAGAATAAAGGGTCACTTTTCTTAACAAAGAAAAAGAAAAAGAAAAAGAAAAAACAATTGCTGAATTTATTTTGAGCAAGATACGACACCTCCAACTGCTTAAGAGGAGCTCCTCGGTTGTCATTAGAGGAGACAGGTTCTTTTACTGCAATCAACAAATTCTGAATAACCAACAACATCCCTGTTGTAATGCACTGATACTGAACACCCCAACGTACCAATCAGAGCTAAAAATGAAACACAGATGAGATGCTCCTCACAGGACCAGGTAATAATAAAAATAAAACTAGCGCTTTAGCCGTTGAATACCTGCATCAACGTCCATGTTACAAACTCCAAAGACACTCTGTCAAAAGATGTTTCTTCTGGGTCGTAACTGACACTTGGTTTCAACTTGCTGTTTATAATAAAGAAGCACTTGAGCAGAAAAAGAAAATATACATGCATGAATTTATTGGTGAAGGTTAGGGCTGCAACTAATTTGATATAATATACTGTAGCTATATATTTTTTAGAATGGCATAAAAGTGTGGATCACTGTTTGCCGAAGCCCAAGGTGCAACCTAAAATGTCTTGTTTTGTTCTGACTGCCAGTCCACAACCCAAAGATATTCAGTTTACTATGTTTGATGATTAATATGTTTGATCAATTCAATTTTAAATTATATAAAAGAGAGAAAAGCAGCAAATTTACATTTTAAAAGCTGAATCAAATCATGTTTGGCAGCATTACTTGCTCAATTCATTGTTTACTGTCGTAGAGGACTAAAGAAACCAGAAAGTACTGACATTTGAAAAGCTGTAACCTCTATCTCACATGGCATGGATACATCAGCTGAGCTAAATGCTAAAGTTAGCATGATCATAAGTTTACAGTTAGCATGTACGTTGTTAACACTACACCTACTTTTTTAGTTAGTATATTATATGCTCAGTCACTTTATAACAATGAGTCATCATCAGTTGAATCTGGTTTTAGTCTTGAGTGTTCAGTTTTTTGGCATTTTGAAGTGAAAAATGATTAATTAAAGTATTATAGGAAAAGCAAAACCTGTGATGTTGCCTTCCATATGCTGAAAGTACAATTTGATTTCATACTACTCTCTGCTGTTGTTAATCTTTCTATGACTCCCCCGCTCTGTGACCATTAGCCTCAACTTTACAGCCTGCTGCTGTTGTCCAGCTGTTTGGCCACACAGCCAGTAATGTACAGTATGTCAAATTATCATCAATCAAGAGTAAGATGTCTGTCTGAGGCCAACTCGCAGTTTCTTGTTTAAAGATGTGATGCATCTC
The DNA here is from genome assembly GCA_029490765.1 of Euthynnus affinis. Classification (NCBI taxonomy): domain Eukaryota; kingdom Metazoa; phylum Chordata; class Actinopteri; order Scombriformes; family Scombridae; genus Euthynnus; species Euthynnus affinis. Next base: position 8,017,995 of record CM055842.1, read on the forward strand.
ATATCAACGGCATTATGTAGTTACAACTTCTTGAACCTTCCTCACATAGAGAGAAAATAGGCTGCAGCAGGTCCAGGTCTGCCAGTGGAGGCTGTCACAGTTATTGATGTATTGATAGCCATTTTTTAAACACCAGAGCCCCGATGAACTTCAGTCCTTCAGTCCTCAATAACTGAATCACACCACTGACAGCAGCATCTTTATTTGAAGATATACAACCACATTTGGGTGAATGAAAAAAGACGTGTATCTGACGTATTCTGTATTTGTTCATAACATTCAATGTACTTTCTGCACATCTCAAAGCTGCAGAGAAAGAGCTTGTGAACTAATTCACTGCTCTGTCTGCTGGGCCGAGCTCTACTTAAGGAATAGCTTGTGTTCTGTGACATCTTGCGATAAAGGTAAATTAATCTTCTGAGGAATCTAATAGCTTTTCTTATTTCACTCCGTCTCGCCGTAATTTGGCTTCCTTGTACTCCTTGCCCTTTTTTTTCCCCACCTCCTTCAAACATGATTGAGCTTGACAAGGAATTCAAAGAAAAGATACATCACCGTCTGATTTCTATTGTCAGGAACGTAAAGCATGTGTTTTAAATGACATATGCGGATGCGAGAGGTGCGTTTAGTGAAAGAGAAAGCAATTTAGTGGTAATTAGAAGGAAGGCGCATCTACATATAGTCCAGAATGCCGCTGAATCACACCAATCTTATCATCTTTACATGGGCTCTCCATTTAGGATTCATTTTAAAGTTCATGCTTTCATGTATAGAGCTTTGCACGATCAGTCACCCGTGCACATCTCTGACCTGCTCCATTCTTATATCAGCATTACGTCGCTTAGGTCTCCTATAAACACACGATCTTCGCTCTCTGTTGACGCCTTTATAATTTAAACTGGCCTTTGTCTCGCCTCATAATGTTTAGTGTGCGTATTTTCTGTCTTGTCAAGGTATGTTGTTGTCTTATCTTTTATTCTACTTTTTTTTACAGTCTTATTCTTTAGCTATTTTATTCTTGTGCAGCACTTTGTAACCTTGTTCTATGAAAGGTGCCGTATTAAATAAACTTTACTTGCTTACTTACTCTAACGTGTTGTAAACAGTATTAATTTTAGCAGTGTCGGAGGTGAGTAGAAACACTCAATGTGCAACCCCTCTGAAGGTGTGTGTGTGATGCTTGAATAAAATTAAACCACAGAGGCTTTGAAGAGCTCTGCAGATTCTCAAGACTTAAAGTCAATGCAGGGTCCAGAGATAAAACATGAGTTCAATGCAACACCAGACACCCCCCCCCCCTTCTGCAGTGTCATTAGCAAAGTAAATACCTTTAATGAATCTCATTGTGCTCCATCTGATATTTCTGCATACTTCTTTGCACAATGAACCAGCAGATCCGGAAGATATTTTCCACATTGCCTCGTGTCTTTTAAAAGTATGAATCCTGAATGCGTCTGATGAGTTCTTTCCATTTGAAACCTGGTGATAATTAGCGACTGCGGCCCGAGCCAAGGATCTGGAGGATGGAAAAGACCTTGGGAGCATTGAGCAATATTTTGAATTAAGAAAGAAAAAAAAAGAAAATTCAGTTGTGTTCTCTCCTGACTCACTGTGAATCATCCAGTTGCTTTCTAAAAGTCACATGGCAGCTGGAAGGAGCTCGTGAGCATCTCTTTCTGCCTCCTTCTTCTTCTTCTTCTTTCCATCCAGTCTGCCTGCTAGCTAGAGCCAAATGCTTAAAATTCTTGTTGCTTGTTGTGATACTACATCCACTGTGTCCTCTAGATGCTCATCAGTAGTGTCTCTCCAGAGAAATACTGATTTTTTAAGAAAAATGAGAATGCAGGGGATTGCAGCTGTTCGTGAGACACAAAAGCAGATATGTGCGTTTAGCGTTTCCATCGCAACGCTTAGGGTGTTTTCACACCTGTAGTTCGTTTGCGTCCGTCCGAATCAGTTGACGAGTTGCTACTTTGGTCTAGAGAACAATGTGTTGGGTTTAATTTGCTAGCGCTACAGTTTCACGTCAGCACCCTCCCACATATCACTAACACTTGCAACACCCGCCCACTCAAGACGACCTCTTCAACAAGGTCTTGGTTGGGTTGTTTTTGGTCCGCACCTGAGTGTGATTGCTGTGTTTCGCACCTGCCCAAACGCACCACACCGAGGCGTTAGGCGCTCCAGGGTTCGATTCTACCGATCTAAACAAGGCAGGTGTGAAAACGCCCTAAGTTTTTTTTTTATTCCCTGACTGAAATGTCTTTGCATTGTCTTGGAATCTGACAGCTGTAATAACACTGCCCATATGTCTGGAAATTACAACATGCGCATCGAAGAAATAGCCCAGTTCTCGTTCCTGTGATTAAAGGTTGCCGTTTGAGATGGTGCATTTAATCTCAGAAGCTGCTGTCTCGGTTGTTGTGATCAGTAGCAGGGTTTGTAATTCACAATTCAGATCCTTGTGGTACGTTACTGTCAAACTGGTGTCGTATATGTTGTATACCACTTATTACTCAAAACAATAATTTATTGAGGATTATAATCAAAAGTTTTTTGTTGGACAAATTGATTTTAACACAGTGTCCATTTACTAACTATTTCTGGAGCTTTCAACTGCATCTCACAGTCAAACATCACAGGATTTGCTAAGTTGTCATCTATCACTGATGAAAACGGTGAGAAAGCTGTTGGAAAAAAACAAACATGGACCTTCTGTTAATATTATTGTGTCAAACTATTTCCAAGGTCAAAGATGAACTTTCATCAGTAAAATGTTTTATACATGTGCATACATGATATACATGATATCATTGCTTGCATAGGGCATGATGTGAAAGGGAAAGTAGCAGCATGCAACACCTGAGATCTGTCTGTCAGTTTAATCAATGGTGTTATTTCCACAGAGGATGGGAAAGACATGCACCCCCCACCCCCGCTTTTACAGTTTCATCATATAATATTATTTTATATTATACATCTGACTGTCCGGCTGTCACAATGTTGATGAGAGAAGAGTGGAGGTGATAAAAACAACGATACACTCATTTACGTTGCCTTCAAATATTACCTTGTGCTCATGGGAATAGAGTTGCAAATTAGGTGGAGAAAAAAAAATCCCATACATTTTTCCCCATATACGACTTTCCTCTACGACCTGGATCAGCACGAAACTCTTAATTATCAGTACAAACGATGAACAACTGTAATGGAAAATATCTGCATCTTTGATAAAAGATCGAAGCTATAAATGTACATAAAAAAAAAGTTCAGAGTTGACGACGAATCTGACTGGCTTCTCCATAGCAACTGCGACTGATGCAAATACATATTGTGGTATTAGCATCATAGGTCAATGCGTGTTTCTATTTATGTCTGTCAGTATACTTGTAAAACACATCAATCAAAGAAAAGGTTATAAAGGACTCTTTGTAGTAAAGATGGAAATACAACATTATCACAGTATCAGGTCTCTTTCAAGGAAACTACACGTGGTTTAAAGTAGTTTGGTTGTATTAATGATAGAGATTTCCACACAATTTCAATTCTTAAAAATATTTTTTATGGAAAGCACGATAACCAGTTTCATCAAATGTTATTTGCTGCATTGATATGAATGTATATAACATATGGGGGGGTTGAAGAATCCCCTCAGCTCTGAATCCAAACTTATGTTATGCTGTAATATTTACTGCTGAGGTGAAGTTTTACCCAGAGGAAGCGCTCCTGCCTGTTTGAATGCTAAACCCAGTGACACATGCGAGCAAACAGACAAAATTTGGATTGAGAGGACGAAGCGTCGGTGGTGCTTGGCCGCTTCATCACTTTTTGTCTGGCCGGACTGTAACTCTGTCAGGCTGACAGGATGAACTCATCGAGGAAATTATCATCAGTGAAACCAGCTGCAGTGGTGATGAGCTGGAAAAACCAGCAGACTCTCAATCTTCTGAGTTACTGTATGCCAATATGAAAATATCTTGTTTCACATTTTATCTCTTCAGTAAATTGCTCTTTTTTTTAAGATGGGCACTTTATTGGATTATTTTCATTATAAGCTGTAAAATGATTTTGAAATAAAGATGAACTAGAAATGAATGAGGGAGCTCACACCTCCGCAAAAGGCTCCACAGTGCTCTAAATGTGTTAATTAGAAGAAGCTGCATCAGAGTTTTTTTTTTGCCAGTGCTGTGGTCAGGGGCACTGACAGGAGTATTGACCCTAACATACATGTCTTTGATGGAGGGGGGGAGGCAGAAACCCACACAAACACAGGGAGAACATGCAAACTCCACACAGAAAGGACCTGGGGCAGCCAGACCTTCTTGCTGTGAGGCAGTAGCGCTAACCACTGAGTCACCGTGCCGCCCAAATAACTTTTTAATCATGCATCTGGATCCGAATCTGTATTAAAAGCTTTAAATAAGTGCACTAGTCCCATGACCTAATACTTCACAACATTTTATTGTAATTTGTTCAGTAGCTTTTCAGATATCCTGCCAACTAAGTAGCAAACAGGACCAAAAACATCCTTGGCGGAGGCAGAAATAGGCTCCATTCATATACTTCCATCACCCCTAACCCTTTTAGTAATGTCTCAGTGTTTTTAGGTCCTTGAACTTCTGTATCGGATCATTTGTGTTGGGGAGGGAGAGAGTGGAAAACAGTTTGTCACTCGGCCTTTAACGTTGACATTAGGTTGTTTGTTCTCTGAGAGAAAGAGAGTAACTCAGAAAAAAAATAAAACAGATGCAGGTCACCAAAATATATTGAACTCCCTGAAAGGAAATACAGTGAGCATTTCTTCCAAAAAGGCAGTTCGCACCCTACCATGAATGAAGCCTAAGTTTTGCTGCATGTTGTAACTGACCGACCCCAACAAGGCCTACCGTTGTCTGATTCAGGACTCTCTCTCTCTCTCTCTCTCTCTCTCCCCCTCAGCTCACACATAAACACACTCCACACAAGTTTGTTACTCAACAGTCGCTGCACAAGATAAGCAATTTTGCAACACAGAAACTCATAGAGTTGGTATGAGAGTAAAGATCAAGTAGGTTCAAGTTGAAGGATATGTTTTCAATTCTAAGATTTCTGAGAATGAGATAAGAAGGTTGCTGCCCACTCTGTTTGTGCATTAAGTGAGGGCCTCAAAACAGGAAGTGATTACCATAAGGGCTGGAAGCAAGGGGTGAAACAGCCAGCCTGGCTCTGTTTGAAAAGTTAAAAAAAAAAAACCCTCTCACATTTGTTTAAACCCCACTTGAACAAAAATGTAAACAGACAAATTTTTGATTTTGTGTTGAAGTTATTTCTCAATGAGCAACAGTTTATCTATCAGCGCAGTACTTTTGTGCAGCATCTCCAGTAATAGTGTGGGTTGCCAGCCAGATGAGGTGAGTAAGCACAGGTTATAAATCTAATACCACTTACCATTTAAGCTCCCCCTCCCGATGAGCCCGCTCTCTGATTCTCTGATTAGTTAGCGTCAGTAAACGAACAGCAGTAGTAGGATTTCACTTCTTTTTCTCATTCTTTACCAGAAACTTCTCAAATACATCTGCACATGTTCAAGATGGACGTTTGTGGGCATGTGTGAACAATCTGATGTCTGAAGCCCTGGCTTTTGACTTTTAGGAGACATTTTGACATGCATTCCCCTCAAGTTTAAGAGTTTTGACCATATTTAACATACATCCAACGTCACATCAAGTGTAAAAATGACGGAAAATTACAAAAAGCATATGACATCCCTTTTAATTTGCCCACCCCCTTTTCTCCTTGATCTGCCTACGAGTGCCTGAAAAATGCCTTAATTTTTATGATCAGTGTGCATCTCTGTTTATGCTTGCCTTAAAACAAAAAACTGTACAAGCCTTGCCTGAATAAAATACAGTGTAAATAACAAAAATTACAGTGTAATTCAGGATACATATGATCAAGTAGCTCAATGTTACAATTTGATTAAACACTTTGTATTAGCTTTCAGTACTTGACAGTTTTTGATATGATGCTACAGAGGCAATTCAGTCTTTGTTCAGAAAGTTTTGAAACTTGCTACAGAACATTAATGACTGTATGACTTGCCTTAATGTGTTCAGATATTTGCGAGAGACTTTTCTAAATACAGTTGCACACTTCTACTGGTCTGGCATGAGTCTCCTTCTTTATTTTACATAAATGATTGACCTAAACACTAAAAGATTAAAACGTCAAATTAAAAATCAAGCTGTCAACTGTCATCAGCAGCCTAATGAGCTTTTAATCAGATTTCGCATCCAGAGATGGCTTTCACATGAAATCACTGATTATTGTTTTGTAATAATTATTTGTAGGTGCTTATAACAGTTAATCCATAGCCAGATTAATGCGGTGTACATTGATCTAGTATGCTAACGCTCCTGTTACTCAGCGTCTTGATGCGGAAACACCTCTGCTGGAGTAACTATCGACTTGAGAGACTCTTTAAACTCAGACTCATCATAATCATTGCCCTTTTCAGATCGCAGGTCCTTGTGCCTGCAGGGAAACATAAAAGGCCAAGTCAATGAAACGGAAAGGTTTTCAACATAATGATCTGAGCAAGTATTATATAAAAGACATTTGCAGCACCGAATACACCATTAATATTCATTAGATAACTGAGATACGGAGCCTCTCTCTTGTTCATCAAAGGGTCATTGTGGCACTTCAATTTCCCCCCGGGATTCACGGTGTATCTGTTATTCTTATTCTTATAGCGAAGCATAGTCCCCTTTCTAATTCACGGCAAAAGCGGCCTTCAGAGGAACAGTATGGCATATCAAAACTGACATATTTCATTTCAGCGCTGAGAAACCTCACAGTACAATCAAATAGACGGACGTCCCTCATTGTGATACATTACTTTGGTGAAATGTTTCATTTTTCAAGCATGCGTACCTCCGCAGGAAGCCAGAAACATCAAACCCTCAATTTTAAGTGCGCTGGCTCTCCGCTGTGACCAGCAGCATCGTTCATTTTCTTACTCTCAGTGTCCAACAGACATGCCAAATTACTTCTTCCACAGCGAGCACATGAGCTAACTGTCAGTTACCACCTTGGTGTGTTTGCTCCGGTGTGTATTTTAAGTCAGAAGTGTTATTTTTTTTTTATCTTTTCATGTTATCAGCTTTGCTTGCTGACCATTAAGTCCTGTGGATATGTACACTGAAATGTGACATTTTAACTACCGAAGAGGCATCATTACAAATATTTTTGTTCTGGGAGAATAATAGAGCAGCTTACAGGAATAGTTTTTGACTTTGGTGAAAAAAAAAAAAGTCACTTTGATAAATCTTCCAGCAGGTGGTTAAATAGATATTTAACGAGGGAGTGAGATTTTATTTTAACGAGGTCCAGTTCCCTTTTTAACTTGCTATTGCATTATTGCTTTGTATGTGATTATAGTTGCATATCAGAGTCAAACCTTTGTCTATTGCAGAACTGCTCTGAGGAAGAATAATCTGATGCTACATGGTAAAAGTGTGGGCTGTAGGAGGAAATCTTGTCCAAAACTTGAAACAACTTTCACTATGTGCCCGCAACCTGACCTTGCATGTTTCTGGTTTGACTTGAAGATGTTCCTGTGTGTCGCCCATGACTGTGTTCTGTTTACCTGGTCTGGGGAGAACAGGATGAGCTCTGTTTCACCCACACAATGTGACGTCTTCCTGGGGGCTGGTGATGATAGTAGCTGTCTGGCTGGTTGACCACTTCAGGCTTTTGGCCAGTTGGTGTAACAACGATCAGACAATTTACTGTCTCGTGACATCAGTGCCGACCCCAGTGCTGACCTTCCTATCTTATCTCCTCCTATTGACATAGAATAGAATCATATAAATTGAGATTTCTAAAAACATAAAAATAAATTTGAATTTGGTTTTCATGGTCTTGGAGCATCTTGACGCTGGCTAACTAGCTTTTCTGGATGTTTTGAATGTGCAAAGTGAGTGGTATAAATTACTTAGATCAGTATTGATTTGATTTTAGGTCACTTGGGGGCAGCAAAACTGACTTAATATTACTACTTCAAGTTGTTATGGCAATAGTGTTAGCAAGTTATTTGCATCCAGCAGATACAGAGCAACATTAGCATTCATTTTGAGTCATTTACTTGAGGAATGTAAGTCCACCCTCTCCTTTTTGGCTAACTCTGAACTCTTGAGGGAAATCCGGCTGATCAGCTGCTAAATGTTCCACTAACTTTGTCTGCCGTTTGGTGCTGGGCAGGTAGCGTTTTTTAACAGAGCTTTCTTTTTGCTAAAACTGCTGCTTACTGATGCTGGAAACAATGTTGATGAGATCAGTCAGTCGTAAAACCAAAAGCAATGAACTGAAAGATGCTAAAAAGCTTCATAGAGCTGAGGGAAACAGCAGAGTTGGGTGATGAGTGTGAGTTTGTCTTGTATTAGTGACTCCTTTCACATTGGTATGAAGTCATTTTACCTATTAATATAAAAAAGATTGATTAGAGCAGCTTAAGTGTGTCCAAACAGTCTTCTCTTGGACTTTTGTTGACTTCTGTGCACAGCAAGACACTTTGATCCATTTTTAAACCTGGCATTAAAGATGCAGTTTGTAGAATTTAGTGGTATTTAATGGTTGTACTTGGTATAAATGAAATATAATATTCAGTATGTTTTAATTAGTTTATAATCCACTGAAAATAAGAATTATTGTGTTTTCATTAGCTTAGAATGAGCCCTTTATATCTGCATAGGGAGTGGGTCTTCTTCCACGGAGACCGCCATGTTGCACCACCATGTTTCTACAGTAGCCCAGAATAGACAAACCAAGCACTGGCTCTAGAGAGGGCCTTTCATGCTTTTCACGAGTTTCACGGCCTCCGGAGGTTCTCCTACATGCTTGGATGTTGAGGTTTAGGGGGAGTATGTATTCAGTCGGTTGCAGTTTGCAACCTCACAGCTAGATGCCACTAAATCTTGCACAGATAAAAGATTTGCCTTGCATTGATGCATGTACTGTGTCTAAATCTAAACCATTATAAATTATAAACACATTGTATGCACGTGAAAATAATTTTTTATTGACATTTCCATTGCTTTTATAGAGGCTATGATGACAAGGTGTAGTTTTATATTTGCTGTTAATGTCTCTGACAAACTTACACAGGAATAATTATTTTTTTAATGGTTCTTTTTTTTTTTTGCAGTGAAAGACTGCACAAGTTTATTTTCTTAGGCGAAGCAGCCAAGACTCGACAAGAAATCATTAGTAATGCTTTAATATAAGGCCCAGTGGGAGCAGGAGTGTTGGCTTCAATTTTATGCCTAAAACTCCCCACGAGCCTGTTATTAGAGTTTCAGAAGCTTCGGGTGGGCCACAGAGAATGCACATAGACACACACGCACCTTTTAAAATCTCCAGCACACTTCAGCACAGAACCACAAACCTGCATGGCGTCCTCACCATGTGAAATGCCTCGGCCAGCATCTTTTTCTCCTGTTGCAGTGCGCTGCTTGTAATTAGGTTGCTGTTGTTGCTGCTGTCACCGCTCATTTTCAACTCGATTGAGGCAGAGGGAAGAGGAAGGCTAAAACAATATTGCCTTGGTCATAAAATCTGGTGTAATTATCCAGGTTTTATGTGCCCTAGGGAGTCAAAAATTCCCTTACATGACAAGAAGTAAATTGCGAGCATTAAATCAAGTGCAGCTTCAGAACACCTTGGTTGTCGAACCGCTGCGCCGCTAAAATGATAAAGATAGGACTGACAGTCATTTTCTTTTCTATTCAGTGTGAGTCAAGGTGGAATTTTGCGGTCTTGTGCACTTACTGAATCAGGGCACTTGATTTTAGACTATTGTTCACTGACCTGTACCTCTATGAAACCCATACCCAGCTCCAAGCAGAAAGAAATTGTGCAGCAACAGAATAACAAACATTATTCATAGCTACTGTAAAATGAGATGTCAACCAAGAAAGATTTGTGGCATTTATGGCTCTGGTCACAGATTGCTTCCCTCATGTAGACTAATAGAGAACATGCATCACACCATTTGGTGTTTCATATATAGAAATATGGCTCATGTATTCAGCAGCCAGCCTGCCATCGATGATGTGTTTAATTTGGGGTCCTCGGGTTATTTTCATCATTTCACCTGAATGTTTCTGAAAATATTCTTGGACAATTCTTGTCATGTAACAGGAACATTATTATGTTACACAGCCATGGATAGAGGAACCTGGTTTGTTCTGATGTTTTAGTACCAATCCAGCATCACATTTTCTATGTATAAGTGTTAATGGAGCCTGGGTTTATCGCTTAATTGCCTCCAAATCAGAACGGCTAAGACTCTGGCTCTGGTATAAACACCCAGTAGGCATGGATTTGGTCATTTGCTCGTGAAAAGACATTACTGAGTCAAAGTAGCAGCAGTAGTTAAGTGGGCTATTTTCTTTTAGATTTCGAGGTTACATAAAACATATAAGTGTTTCGGTTACTACATTTCAACATGTAGCAGGTTCTAATTACACTTTGAAATATTGTATTTTAAATTATGTTGAGATCATCAATTAAGACATCTAAAGATCTCTAATTTACCAATCAAATTCAGCCCAGTTCAACTGGATGTTTGATTGTTTGACTTGCTGTTTACTCTGGCTACACACTTCATTTGTATTCAGACTTTTTTAGTGCACTATTGATGTTTTTTTGTTTGCTTTTTTAATCCCTGATGCCAAATGCTGATATATTTTCGTTTCTGCTTATTAATGGCTGAAATGACAATGAACATAAATTTCAACAGAAGCGACAAATCCATGCTTATTGGGCGTTATGATGGCATGACGGGGAGTTATTCACAAGGTTATTTAACCTTTTTTATTATATTGATAATATTCTTGAGGATTGGTCAGTGGGGAGTGCAGTTAATCACAACTGAGATAAACTTGATCTCCCCTGACTCTTTCAAAGAATCTCTCAAGTAATTTAATAGTAATAGCAATAGGAATGCGGCACATACAGGTCGAGTAGCTGATGAGTAGAGTAGATGATGATGGACTGATGGCTGAAAGGTGACTGACTTTATTTCAAAGCATCCTGCTGTGTGTGTGACTGGGAATGATGAGGAAAGATGCAACACAGACAGACAAGTTTAAGGTGATTGCTGTTTAAATACTACTGGTCCACAGCCCTGTAGTTGTCCAAATCCTCCTGGTAATAGTCTTCATACATGTCAGTCTATCTGTAATTCTGTCATCCAGGAAGAGGGTTTTTGGGGACATTTATTCTTGTTAGTATTGAGGATCTAAAGATAAGAGGGTGTTTGCAAATTTGTGATATATGACATTGGGCTATATAAATAAAAATAGATGTGACATGACATACTACAGTGTGTCAAGTCTACCATATCATGGTGTTTTTTGAGGCAGGGTTCACCATCCAAACAATCTTTCACCTCATCGTCATCATCACCCCAAGATTGCATTGAATTGTCTCCATTGAAAAGCATCTGACATTTCCCGTTGGTCTGCAAAGAGACATTTCCCATGAGGCAGATGTTTTGATGAGGGGTCTTGTGTCCTGTTTCTCTGACTGAGACACCTCCTGAGATTGCAACCTTTGAACAGCCACAGCGGGGGCGATGTGACCCGCTCTCCCGGCAGCCGTGATCTCACCTTTTTCACAGTCGGATGGATCACACTTTCTGAATTATCTGTTCAGTGTGGAAAGGGAGCTGTGTGGCATGCCACCTGTTTGTATTGCGGATGAACAGGAACGCTCCACTCCCTCTGCAGGAGGATTGTTCTCTGGTGTCTTAAGGGCATAGTATATGTTTGATTGATGTTTATCTTGTTGTGACAGTGCGATGATTCAGTGGTTCTGAGTAAGGAGCCTGACATCATTTTTGACTTAAACCCGCGCTGACCTCTCTGACTTAAAGGCGAGCAGTCTCTCTGTTCATTAATTTGTTATTTCTGATCTCTGATCCCTCTCTTTGTAAGAACAGCATCAACTCATCAAGCTCAAACTCGCTCTGTCTAAATCCCCAGTCTGGCATTATAGTTTCAACTTTGAAACTTCTCGTCAAGCGTGACCTGTCAGTGACATCATTGCCAACTAGTCTAGCAAAACAATCAAAAAAAAAAAAAATCAGCACCCTTAGTCTATTTGTGCTAGTTTGTTTTACCCCTCGCTAGTTTTTAGACAATTTACTTTCAACTCAGAAAGTAGGTTTTATGCAAAATTCATTTCCGTATCGTTTCATACACAAGGTACAGTATGTAGGCCAATCCTGCTGCCCTGTTATAGCATAAACAGATGTAAGGATTACGGCCCATATTTTAATGCAAAATTGCTGCTTATTGTTTCTGTAATGCCCTGGATACTTGCTGGGTGCTGCGTGCTTTTCCTGTCAGAGGTACTTACATTTTTGATTAGAAACATGTGGATGCTCAGAGGCGTACAGCCCTGTATGTTTATGCATTTGAATCTAAACAAACAAATGTGAATCTGCTCCTCGATTATTATTATTTTTTTGTCCTTTCTATGGCTGCAACTAACAATTCTATTCAGTATGATCTGCCGATTATTTTGGTCACTAATCGATTAATCATTTGTCTGTTGAATAGAAAAAAGGCCTAATTTCTCACAGTCAAAGCTGATGTCTTCAAATGTCTTGTTTTGCTTGATCAGCAATCCAAAGCCCCCAAAATATTCTGTTTACTATCATGTATGACAAAGAAAAGCATCAAATCTTCACAGTTGAAAAGCTGAAACCGGCAAATTTCTGCTTAAAAAAAAAGATTAAAGCGATTATTCGATGATCAAAACACTGGCTGACTTCTTTTCTGTCGATCGACTATTTGATTCACTGATTAATCGTTTTGGTCTCTCCTCCTCTGTCTCTTAATGGGGCTGCTGGAGTGTGCGAGCGTCTGTGTGGATATTAATGGCGTCACAGCAGACACAGTAGATTTCCACTCCGGGCTGATGGCGGGTTGCCTGTCGCCTACCTCTGTGCCATTTTTAGCCTGCGGCAGCTCTGGCTGGCCTCGTTGCCACCTTGCCGCACAGTGCCACGTGTGGGCAGGCGCTGGCTGGGGGCCTCTCCCGTCTCCTGGGCTGCTGCTGCCGCTGCTGCTGCATGGTGGGGCTCCCGTGGGACTGGGCTGTGGGCCGGGGTGGGGTGAAGCAGTGGGTGGAGGAGGGGGGGCGAGTGGGGGGGGGGGCTCGCCACTGACTGAAGCACACTAGTGGTCTTAAGGAGTGCTGCTGAGGGGAAGTCCTGTGCGTTTGAAGTAGGGACCTCAGAAAGCCTGTTTACTCAGGAGGGGGAGGGGGGGAGCTGGCCCGCTGCACAAGAATGCCTGTGTCATGACGGGAGCGGCGGAGAGGAGGAATGCGCTCCACAATCCCAACACTGTAGGAGCCGGGCCACGACTGAGGTGGCAGCCATTTCTTCCTATTTATTTTAGCTCCCTCTCCACTCAATCACTGGCCCTGTCTGCGGCCCTAAGAATCCCTGGAAAAATGAAAAATGGCCTGCGCTTTTATTTATGGCTTGAGATTTCCGAGTGTTTGCCAGCGTAGTATCTTCACCCAAATGCGGATGAAATATAAAAGCTGTGATTTTTTTTTTTTTTTAAATCATTTATTTACTCAGGGGAGGTTCACAGAGCATGGATTAGCTTTTTCAGGAATGCTCTGCCTCACCTTTCTTCAGGTACAGACATCCATACTTAGGTGGCTCTCAAAGAAATCATAGTTCTGTCTTTTAGGGTGTGTTCACACCCAAATATGCTCTGAGTGGTTTGCAAAAGTGAGTTTACTCTGTACATTGAGTCAATTTAACCAGATGGGAACACAGGGGCACCGAAAAGACATCTGAGAATGTCTTTATCTTCTTCCAAGAGCAATACTGTCCAAATAGGTAAGGTTGAATTGTTATAAATAGACGCTTCTATTTATCTGATTCCTTCATGTGATCTTAACCGGTTTGATGACCAAAGAAGGTTAATACCAGTATAGACTGCAGACACGTCCATCATCCCGGGCTAAACTGGCAGCCGCCACGAGATTGGAACGAGATTTGTTTTGACACCCTGCTGCCAAATTTTCTTACACGGCAGGATGACGGGTCACCAAAACGTCTTTAATACACAAGCTACTTGTGAGTCCACGTGACTTCTGTTTACCAACCCCTGGTTTGTTTGTAAATGGGCTGCCTGAACCTACATGAACCCAATTTTTTTTAGCTCAAGGCCAGCGCTGTCTTTCTGGCAGACAGACAGAGATTTATGGACATTACCAAATGGAAGATGTCCTCCCCTCCCCTTCAGTTTATATTCAGTTTTGAGAATAACATTGAAGATTTGCCCATCTGAGACAAATGCACAAGGGCCCCCGGGCGGCTCAATGACGCCGCCAAGAAGTGGCCGGGGGGGGGGCCACGGCCACCCTCATACAATCGCTGGCCCTACTCCTGCCTGCCCCCCGCCCACAATATACTTCTGAGTATGCCTGGGGCGTAATTTCCATCGGGGACGGGGGCGACATATCCCCCGGACCCCCTCTTTTTTTTAAAATCCCGGTTCCCCTTTCAAAATCTTTTTATTATTATTTTTTAAACCGCAGAAATCGCTCTTAATACTCTACTGTTTGGCCAGCTGTCAGATTCTGGCTGAGACTGTGAATTGAGCTGCTGTTTTTCAGACATCAATTATAGATCTGTTCCGGTCAATAATGGGTTGGTTTTGTTTGTGTCTCGCTGGATGGAGGCGGGAGGCTGAGCTAAACTGATGCTGGCGGGGATGTACCGCAGAAGCCCCGTACCACCCGGAAACAGCTATTATCTGAAACCTGTACATGACACTTTGTTTTTTAGTATTGCTCTTACTGTGCAGGTGTCCGGTTCAGCCGTCACTCAGCAGCAGGGAACGTCTGCATTTTGCAGTTCTGATAAAAACAATTTGCTGTGTGCCAATTCCATACTACACAACCAATACGCATAATAAAGATAGCTACACACTAGACTTGCATAAAAAGCTACCACCTTCATTGAAACGGCTCTTTTATACAAGTATTGACGGTTTGATTTTTAAAAGAAGTTTCATACTTTTTGATACATTTCATATGTTTGTTGGGAATGAAGTTGCACTTTATCTATTGATAGTGCCACAATAATGTAGCATAGATCTGCCAGTCCTGTTCTTCAAAATATATACTGTTTATATCCATAATTGAATAACTCAGCATGCAAAGTTTTGTAAAGTTATGAGTTAAACAATACAGAAAGTAAGACAACTTTTTCTTATGCATAGTTACTGTTATTCTGGCAGAAATCAGCTTCATTACCAACTTAATTATTTCCCATTTTTGTGTTGGTTACTCTATTCCCTAAATGTATGTAGAAATGCAGATAATGGGCTTCAAATCAGGATTGTTGCAGAACTCAAAATGTTAACTGTACTGATACAAGTCTATGCACGACAGATAATTAGTAACATAAAATGTAAAACAAGAAACAAAACTATATCAGTATGCATTTCCTTAACTCTCATACTGACATAGTTTTTAACTCGCCTATACACTACGACAGCATAATAGAGTTCCTGAAATTCAGTTTTGGTTTTGCCACCACAACATTTTCAGTGGCCCCATCTGGCCGCTCCTATGAAAAATTTCTGGGGGCTCCAACGCAGGGGGGGGGGGGATCACACACCACCACACACAGCCAGGGGCTCTGCAATATAATTTATTCTGATGAAAAAGTTTGCAAGCTGTGCAAGTAAAAAAGAGCTTACTATTGTGTGCATTGTCATACATTTCAGCTCTCAGCCTGTAGATATAATGATGCATTATGTCAACCTAACAACTTTATAACTGTAGCTGCTGGTGCTAACTGAGAGCTGGTGCTTTGTCTATGAAGTGCAGCATTTTATTTTTTTAACATCAAAGGCGTGTATGTTAGGGTTAATACTCAAAAGCAGAGGATCAGTTTCATTTCAATGTATGCGAGTACTGAGAAATGACAATAAAGTAATCTTAATCTTAAATTGTTTGAGCATTTTAACGAGACTTTATGCTTCATTTCTTCATAAGACACCTGTGGAAGGATTGCAGGCAAAATATTCACTTCATGTAAAAGGCGCCACAGAAAATAGATCATATATTCTTTGCTGGCAGAAACATTAACAGGATTGCAGAGTTTCTGTTAATGAGTTTCAGAGTAGAAGGTCGCAGTTTTTCAAGTCCGTCTTAAAATAACAGTTAGGTGCTCAAATGAACGTGGACACAGGTTTTTTTTTTCTTGCTGTAATAATTTCTCCTGCTTATACTGACCACTAGAAGATCCCCCCCCTAATGTAATGTAAGTGATGGGGCTTCAGTCAAGTAAAGAAAGAATTAAGTTGAAAACAGTGGATATCTTCCACAGTTACAGTTCTTTTAAATAAAAAAAATCCTCTCAGTGTCTCGAAGGACGGTGTTTTCCCAATGAGCTGCAGTGGAAGGACTCACTAATTTGTAGGGCTACAGCCTTGTAATCACTTCAAATAAACGTTTAAATACTTTTTTATACAGGAGGAGAGCATCACTTAAATTGAAAGCGCTCTTAATCTTCGATATGAACAGAAGGAATGATTACAACATGCTTCTCCTTGAGTGATAATGCTATTGTGGGCCTACAAAACAGTCTCTCCTGCCTGAAAACATTTGAGAAACTTTGAGAAACTGCCTAAAACAAGTTGGGAGTGCACTGAGGGGGCAGAGTCTTAATTTCAATTTGAGATTATGTCAAACAAGATTAAAATGAACCAAATACAAAACTAAGAAAAAAAAAAAAAGTACAATTTTCCACTGTGGTTGAGACCAAACAAAACAAAAACTGTATGCATAATCACAGCCTCACTGTTGGCCAGCAGCTCTACTGAAGCACAAGCTCTACTGAGCTTCTCTCGCTCAAAGACACCCTGATGATTCATTCACATGCCTGCCAAAATTTCCTCCACCAGGTTTTGAACCCGCAACTCTCCTGCTGGCGGCTTTTATTACCAACCAAGCGGTTGATACCACACAGGAGATCTTTTTTTCAGTCATTATAGTGTAAAATTTAATCTCCAGTGAGTCCCTATAAAGCAGCAAAGTATAAAATAAGGGGGATGTCTGCGGCTACTCAATAAGGAGACAAGGAGTTGTTTGCTCTAGTCAGGATTACCGAAGAGACCGAATGAAGGATTTCATCTCAGCAGCGCTCCCTGAGAGGTTTGACAGAGTCGGCCTCAGCCTTCAGAATGTAAAGCTAAGCAGCATTTGAGGGGATGCTAAGTGCTGTCAGGCCGTTTCATCAAAAAGGAAAGTATTAGCAATTTCATGATCTAGTACCAGCAAGTGCAGAGGGGGACCAAATACTGTCAAGTCAGATCATTCATTTCATTTTCATATCAAGTGGACACAGAAACTTTGATGTCAAATTAGATTTTCCTGTTATATAACACACATGAGGAGAATCTGTGAAAATAACTATATATTGTTTGCTCTTAGAGTGCTATTCCTGCCAGCTGAAAACTGAGCAATGGTTTGCATGACGCGATAGTAGTTCAGCAGCGTATGAGCAACTTTCACCACAGCGTCACGTACCTTTTTATGCTCGCACACTCAGAGATTTCCATTTCAGGTTCATGAGCTCAAGAGTCCTCAAAACCTTCGGAGCGTTCACTCAACAAAAAGCCAGTAGCCCGAGGCTTTATTGACGTATGAGTAATGTCAGAAACATTAACCACAGTGTGACAGGAAATAACTGAAATACACACTTGGTCTTTCACATCTGGGCACACAAAAGAGTGAAAGGCGGAAATGTAAATTACTATATGAGTGGTGGTGTGTCATGCGGACTGAATGAAACATACATTTAAAATGAGTCGACCACTAATTTTAGAGGGGATTTTCATCATCAGGTCTATAAAACATTAAAAAAAAACAGTGAAAAATGTCCATTACAATGTCCAAGAGCTCAAAATAACACATTTGACGTCATCAAATATCTTATTTTGTGTGACCAACTGTCCCAACCTAAAAGATCTTCATTTTAATATAATGTAAGATAAGCAAAAACAGCAAATTCTCAAATTTGAGAATGTGAAACCATCAAATATTTGTCATTGATTCAACGATTACCACAATATCATACTGCGACAACTATATCAAACTGTTCTATTTGTTATTTAGCAGCTTTGTCACTTTTAGTTTGGTGTTATTTATATGTATACTCATATTGTTTCAATTATTCGTGGGTTAAAATCACCCAGTGGGTAATTATATCTGTTTGTGTTGCTGTTTTGCGCTTGTTGTCAGTGAGAGTCAGGTGACACAATCTGGTTCTGTGTGCGGTTCTAAATGACGGTAAATGTAACCTTGAATGTTGAAGAAAGTTGTGGATTCATTTTCCATCAATCAACTAATTGATTCATCAACTAATCATTGTTGATTAGTGATGTCTGATTGGATTTCTTGGTGTTAATATGCTGTAAATATACAGCATTTTTACTGGGAATAAAATATATTTTAGCACAAAATGTGTTTTTATTCTAACAATCTAAAAAAACAACACTTACTGTATATCTCTTCTTCTTTTTTTATATATCTATACAGAACCAGAGCTGGATGTTCCCGGGGCTCTCGACTCCGTAGCCAAGCAGGTCAACGAGACAGTCCGTCGCCGCCGTCGCCGTGATGCCGGGGAGGACGACTACAACATCGAAATCCTGCTGGGAGTTGATGACTCGGTGGTCCGATTTCACGGAAAGGAGCATGTGCAGAACTACCTCCTCACTCTCATGAATATCGTAAGTCACTTTCATAGCTATGGGCACTTAATGCAGCACTACAGAATCTGAGTCACGTACATGCATCAATCTTTAGTGCTGCAAAGAATTTCAAAAGGATGAGCGTTTTTAGTTGACAGTACTGTGATTTATTATTAGGCATGTTAGACTGTATTGACACTCCTGTAAGAAGCTTGCGAGGATCAATACTGTGGAAATCCAGATATAGAAAGCCCTCACACCATTTCCTGTCTGGCACCTGCGTCACTAGCCTCTGTAACACAATGCAGCCTCTCCTCGAGTATTTCTTTCATCAGTCTTTCCCAAAAAGTTGTTTTTTTTCTGAGGCTTAGTATCCATAAGCCTCAGATGAATGAGTAGCACTTACTTTTGTGTAAAAGTAAGTGTAGTGAGTTTTGTTGATATTCTTAACATCGTTGAACAGTTATTTTGTTGGTTTCCATACAAATTTGGTGCACCTTTTAACCAAACTACCAATAGAATAGTGCCATAAAAGCACTTAAATAATGTGTGTTTCCATCCAATTTTTTTCACTGTTTTTGTAAGTAGTAGTAGGAGTAAGTTTGTCAAGATAAACAGTTGGTGGCTCTGTGAAAAAAAGTGAGAAATAACATAGAAAACATGATGGAAGTATGACATTTCTGTTTGTTTCATGTATTGATTTGAAGAGTGTTAAAGTCTCCTCATCAGCCCACATCTGTCGAGAGCTATTTGTTGTATCTTCAGTGGATGTTTAAGTCCCATCATTACTGAATCACTAAATCTGTTGTTGCATTTTGCTTTTTATTGATGCACCAACCTTTCCATCTCAGCCAAACGTAAAACCTCTCTGGCGATATATCAAGGTTTTTTTAATCTTCCCTGCTTCCACTTAAGGTTTAAGGTGCAAATTTATAAAGTGAATAAAAACAGGTGGATGGAAATGCTCCTTACAGTATGTAATATTCGTTAAGGATCCTTTTTTCTCCCTTTTTAGATTTGACATTCTGCACAGATCCTGCACAGTCGGGTGACTTTTTTTGTAACAGAGGTTGTAGTAACTGCTTATTGAGATTTTTTTTAAATTGTATTGGATTAGCCCGACGTCGCTGTCAGTTATTTGCCTGTTTTTTGAGAGAAAAAGTCAGTATTAGTAAGTAGGATTTAGAAACTACACCTCCTAATCTGCCATAACAATCACAACCTGTGTGTAACTTTTTTCACGATCTGATTAAATGAGTTGTTACATCAGCCAATGTCGAATGATCATAGACAACACACAGCTGTAGGGAAGTCTCAAGCATCTGTGTGAAATTTGCACTGTTATCCACACCAGGATGCCAGTAGTACCCCTTCTGTAGGAGTGATTGCCTCTGTCGAAACACAAAAGAGAGTACCATCAAATCCCAAGCAGGGATTATCCTACCTTCTGTTTACATCTGTTTTGGGTGTGTTTTGTAACTCAGCGGGTTCATTTAATCCTGCGGTGCGGAACTTTTACATATAATTGAATGTCTGTTACATCCAAGCCCTTAGCCGAACGAGTTCATACAATGCTGATTAAGCCTATCACCGCCAGATAAATCTCTCTGTTTTTCACAGCGTACAGAGTTTTTAATCTGGTGTCAGGTTTGACATTCCCACGCTGGGCCAGATGAATGCATACTGCGCATGCTCTACGGGCACAGCATGCACACTAGAGTCTTTTGCCCATTGCTCATGTTATCGGACCGAATGGATCGAATTCTGATAGTGGAACAAGTCAATCTGTGGGGATTATGTGACGCTACTCCACTGTTTTACAGCCGCAACAGCAGCAGCAACGGAGTAGGTTTCAGAGCACATGTCAACAGTGTTTTTGTAATTACTCTCACTGCCAGAAGTTGGAGACAAAAGTCCCGCACTCCAGCTTTAATCAAGACGCTCCTCTATGGCATTTGGACAATCGATTCAGTCATTTTCTTCGGGGAGCCAGATTAGAATTGCCCTGTTTACTCATCAAGTTGTCACAGATTTACACAGAGAAGCCTCTGCTAGTGGTGGGAGAAATCGGCCACCACTTGTGGGTTGCACAGTGAGGCATTCCTTTTAATGAGACAGTTTTAATGCGGCTGGAAAAGGAGGCAGGACACTTTCGAGCCACTGTATTTATGCTTTCTGCGGAGAGCGGCTTCACTGCGGAAGCTGCTGCCGTTCCTCAGAAACATGTCTGCTGATGATCAAAGCCTCCTCGAGGGACCGGGGACGGGCTGAAGATAATTGTCTATTCATACATACGGGTACAAAAATATACACACAAAATCCGATAGGCGTCAAATGCATTTTTTCATACTGTTGATGAACGACATGTCGTGGGGGAGAATAATTAGATTTGAAACATGAAAGCAATTTGGCAGCATGCCGACAAAATCAAAGAGACAAACCTTATCATTGACAAGCAGGTTATTGTTTCGGATCAGTTTGACACTCTTGTGTTTCAGATCTATGAGCCAGCCGTTGATTTAATCAAGTTGATATTGAGTTTCTCACCATTTTTAGCCTGCTTTCCGTTGATGGCAAAAAGGACTGGCTGTATTCCTGATGACTTGTTATGCGTTTTTTCCGTGAAGGCATTGTCCCATAAAGCTTTAAAAAAAAAAAATCCCTTTCAGTTAGCCCTGCGAAAGATAATCCTTTCAAACGCATATGTAAGCACTGATTGTGTAATTTTGTTTACGCTCTTTCTCTGCAGTCATTTACCTTTTGTCTGTAATGTGAGAAAACACAAGACTGTCTTTCTCGCCCTCATTGGCTTTACTACATGTCACGATGCCTCATTATTTATGGTCGGATCGAAATTACAACCACACCATCACAAAGGCTGTTGTTATTGGACAAAACGGTCCCATATTGTGTGTATTGTGTTTCGGGAATGAATGTAGTTTAGTTTAGGTGGAAGCTGAAATGAATTAGTTAAATTGAATGCATTCACAGTGGAGTGGAGTCCCCAGTTTGAAAACCAGTCACAGTAATGGACTCTGACTGCACTGATATTCAGATGGGGTGCATCTGCTGAATAGATAGAGGCTTTCTGGTTCAAACGTTGCAAGCTGGACCGACTGGAGGGATTTTTCACTATGTGTATGTCGATGGGGAGTCAATGAGGGCCAAGTCTACCTGTTTTTATGTGTTTCCTGGAGAAATAATGGATCTATAAAAAAAATGCAATAAATAGAAATTGAACCGCCGAAACAAACTCCAACTTTAATATTTCATTATGACACAACAAGCTTGTTCACGATGGAGGTCCCTTTCTGCTGGGAAAGGAAGAAAAATGATTTAAAAGAATGAAATGAACACACTAAAACAATCATGACTTGTTAATAATGCTCAACTGATAGTGAGGCAATACAATATTGATATTTTTAGCTTTAAAATCTTGATTGATGACAATATGTGGACAAATATTGTAAAGAATGTAAAGAGAATTTCTGAGAGGGATGTTTAACAGTTTAATAAAGTTGTGTGATATCTGATGGACAAACTATGTAATGGTGACTCTGTCTCTAAATTTCATCATGCCATTTTTTTTCTGACATAATACAATATATCTGCAATAAGCTAAGATCAGCTGATATGCTTCAAAATTGACTTTAAACCTCATTAACTGATTTTTTGGCCACTTGGAGGCTGTGAAAACGAATTGTGAACCTTTTATAAAATTACAACCACACCATCACAAAGACTGTTGTTATTGGACAAAATGGTCCCATATTGTGTGTATTTGGTTTTGGGAATGAATGTAGTTTGGTTTAGGTAAAAGCTGAAATGAATTACTTAGATTGAATGCATTCATAGAGAGGAGTCCCCAGTTGAAAAACAGTCACGGTAATGGACTCTGACTGCACTAATATTCAGATCGGCTACATCTGCTGAATAGATGGAGGCTTTCCGGTTCAAATGTTGCAAGCTGGACTGACTGGAAGGATTTTTTTTTTTTTTTTTTTTGCAGTTGCTTATTTCCACATCCAGCATTTAAGGAGCAACATTAATGTATCGTGTTTCTGTCCACCTAGTGAGTATAAGTTGGATCTCCACTCTACTGACTCCTGAGGGAAATATCTCGCTCTTTAGCCGCTAAATGTTCTGATATGTTCACCAGCTAGTCGCTAAATGTGTCTGTTTGGTGTTTGGTGCCGGGCAGGTAGTGTACAGTGGCTTTTTTAGAGCTTTCTCTCTGAAGACAGATGCCCGCTGCAGCTGAAAATAAGGCTGTGAGAGCGCTGAAAGTGAACCGAAATCAGCTGGACAGATTAACATTGAGCTGAAACTCGCTATAAAGCTCCGTTGTTGATAATTCCCATCACTACAAGCCACACCCAACACATGACATGTTCGATTATAACTTTATAGCTTACATTAAAATAATTTGACTTATTGTTTACCTACCTCATAATTTGAGAAAATCAACAGATTAATTACTATAAAATATTGTACTTATGTCATAATTTCTTTGAGTAAAGCTCATAACTTTATGTTAAGTCACAATTCTGACGTATGGTCTCATTATTTCCACCCAGTAAGTACAATTTTTCACTTACATCATAGTTTTGACTTTTCAAAAAGATCAATTTCATAATCATAGTTTATACTTATCTTTATTATATTGTATGTCATCATATTGACTACCAAGGGTTCTTCTTTTGTTGTTTGTTTTCTCTCTTTGCCCTTTTGTTTCTGGACATATACTATACACTCGGTTGTCAGTTTAGTAGCTATACTAAGATGAAACTAACTAATATTTTGTCCATCCTGGTATTATATCTGTGGTGGTAGACTAAATATTACAAACACTTCTCAGTATAATGCAATGCGATTTAAAATCAACACAAACTACAGCTTCCAAAATGACCGTAAAGCTGAATTTACTCCTTTCTAAAACAAGTTGCAGTAGCTGTTGGTTTCAGCTACCTATCATCATTGAACTGTGTAAAAAAAATACATAAGAGTCGTTGCTGAGTGACCAGCTATTCAGAGAAAAATGAGAAGTTATGCGTTAAATCTAGCAAAGCATCTCTCTCCCTATCTCCCACTGGTTGCTATGGCTTGGAGGTGACAATATTATGAGGTTATTGATGGTGTTTTCCAGTAGAGGTCCCTGCTGGCCTCAGCTGGAGGCAGCTCGGGTGCTGGCCTCTGAATGCGGATGGCTGTGATTGACAACAGTGTCCACTTCCAGCCTGCCATGTCTGTTTATCTGGATCTCTCTCCGGCTCTGTCTCTCTCTCTCTCTCTATGGCTTTGCTCTTATCTCTCTCGCCCTGTCTGTTTCTCTCAGATACGCTCTGATCTGCTCTCAGATTTACTCTTTTACTCCCTGGTCTCGCCTTCTCTTCTTCTTCTTTTCTTGTCTCCTCTTTTTTTCTTCTACTTTTATCTTTTCCCCTCTCTTCTCTTTTTTTCCTTTCTCCTCTTCTCCTCACTTCACTCCACCTCTCCTCTTGACCATGTTTCATTTCCTTTTTTTTCTCTCTTCACATCTTCTCTTATTTCCTTTCGTCTTCGGCTTTGTTCTCTTTTCAGTCTTCTTCCCCTCTATCTCTCCGCTCATTTTTTCCCCCTTTCTTCCTCTCCTCTCTCTACTTTTCTTACTTTCTCTCCTCTAACCTTCTCTCCTCCTCTCTGCTCCCATCCTTTCTCCCCTCCCCTCTCTTTACCTCTCCTCTTCTCATCTTAGCTCTTTTCTTCTCCTCTCCTCACCTCTCTGTTCTTCTCTTAATCTCTCCTCCCCTTGAGTCTTCTCTCCTAATCTCCTCTTTATTTTCTTCTCTTCTCTTTTCTCCTCTCTTTACATCTCGTCCTTCCTAATTTCTCTCCTCTCCTTACTTCTCTTTTTTTTCTCTTCCCATCTTCACTCCATACTTCTCTCCTCTCCTCTCCTCTACTCCACTTACTTCTCCTTACCTCTCCTCTCCACTCCTGTCTTTCTTCTATTTCCCTCTCTCCTCCTCTCCTCCCTTCTTCTCTCTCTCCTCTCCTCTCCTCTTTTTAGTCTCCCTATGTTGTTCCCTTCATTTCCCCCCCTGTTGTTCCTCTCCTTTCATCTCTTCTTATTCTTCTTCTTTCCTCTTCTCATCTGCCTTCTTCCCTTTTGATTCATCTTGTTCATCAAGGCACAGAGCCTCCACTTTCATATTCTCACCATCCTCCAGAGAATTAGATCTGATTGGAACATGTAATGAGCCTGTATGCATGTATGTATTTGCATGAGGTCTGCGATCACAAGTGTGTGTTTGCCTCTCCAGCGGTGACATTACTGTCACCGATGTCATCAACAACAATTTAGTGTGCAGGGACGTGCACACAACTCTATACACACGGCATGGATCTGTTTACTACTGCTCCAGCTTTACATTTGCTCCCCAATCTGATACAGCAAGTGAGATAAGAATTAGGTCCTTCCTTTTTATTGTCACATCCATCCTTAATGAGACTCCATTAGCAAGCATAGCTCAGGCTTTCCCACTTATCTCCACTGGAAGAGTGAGTCAGATAACTGATTTTTGGGACAGTTTGTCTCATTAAAATCAGCACCCGTCACAGAACCGCTCCTCTGTATTTTTTTCTCTTCTGTTTGATTCCTGTCTGTCTGCAATCTAATTTTAGTCAAATGCATTCTTCATTGAGTTCTGTGATGTTCACAAATGATGAAAATGAGTGGTATGAGATGAAACACTTAGATGTTAGAACATATGTGACTATAATCTTAGTTTTTGATACATTTTATGAAATGGTCCTGTCAGTTTTTGGGGTGGGTGAAATGATGTGACATATTTAGACCTGTTGAGGTGTTGGAGTGAAAGAGATTTGTGCCTTGAAAGTGTCACACCTTTTCTATTTTTGCATCTTTTTTTTTCATGAAAAGCTTGAGTAAAGATTACGGATGCTGCAGCTGGTGGATCTGTTACATATTTTTGGTGCAGATGTAAAAAGTCACACTTGGGGAATTACAGCAGCCTCAGTAGCATCACTTTTCCCTCTCAGGCCGTCAAAAGATCAATAACAGCTTCATATTTTACCTCACATCTCTCATGAAAGTGCCGCAAGCTATTTAAACATCGCCTCAGTTGCCATAAAGGGGCTCCGATGAAATGTTAGTGCAATCGCCTAGCTCCAGAAGTTACACCTGTAAGCAGGAGTGTCTGCAGACCAGATATTAGAGGCAGCAGAGTTTAAAGCTATTTGTCGAGATTTGGATTTTTTTTTTCTGCAACTAAAGAGTCAGAAGAAAATGTTACAGAGCTTTAAATTTTGAATTTAGTTCAGTGAAATGATAAGTTTTACATAAAGTATTGCATGACTTTTAAGGACCTCTGTTGGTGACATTTGGGTACTACAACAACATTTACACTGAAATCTACCTTGAATTACCATTTTATTAGGTACACCTGTAACCCAATAACAGCTATCTATGAAATATTATCGTTGTGAAGGTTCTAATGTCCAGTTTTTGTTTACATTATTGACATAGGAGTGTTTGTGTCTGCATATTATACTGGACCTCATTAACTTCATTATACTGAAAAGTGGTCTGATTATTTTATTATTTCAATTCACTCCACCACAGTTTCAACCGTTGCCACATCACTGAATTACTCCCTTTCTGACTCTGAGTCACCATAAACTAAACATTAGTTCACAAAAAGTAGAATGTGCTGTAGGGTGTAAATCAGGAACTCCCTTAGAAGTTATATTTATCTCAGAAGGTCAATAAAGCATTGAGCTTGTGGTCATCACAAGATCTGGACATGAACCAGGCTTGAAACTATGTTTGAAGATGGTGATGGATTCTGCAGTTGTGATTTTCTACATTTTTTTGTGCCAAAGTCTCTGGCGCATCCCTGATCCTGAAATATGTAATACTTTTTATCACAAGTCATTTATATTTATGCAGTTTCGCTAATTTTAGAACACTTGAACACTTGGGAAATGTTATCTTTGAATACCGCCTGTGTTTGGTACAGGTTAAAACAAAATAGGGCTGTAAATTGGCAAATAAATCCATTTAAATTGACTAATTAATCACATGAAAACTGAAATCACACCATCAATCAAATGAAAATCAGCACAAAGGAAGAGCTTGTAGGAAAGGGGCTAGTTGAGTTATTTATTTTTTCAAATATGTGAAATGTCTTTGGCCAAATGTCTTCAGTTTGTCATGAATAGTTCAGTAAACAGAAAAAAAATCTAAATCAAATCAATATTTAGTGTGAGCAGCTTTGCCTTTTAAAACAGCAGCGGTTCTCCTCGGTACATCTGCACACAGTTTTTCAGGTACTCGGCAAGTCGGTTGTTCCTGCATCTTAGAGAAGTCGCCACACTTCCTCTGTGGATTGAGGCGTCTCAGTTGTGCCTGTCTCTTTATGTAATCCCTGACTGACGTTGAGATCGGGGCTCTGTGGGGGCCAAACCATCTGTTGCGGGACTCCGTGTTCTTCCTGTCGTTGAAGATAGTTCCTTATGACTCTGCCTGTGTGTTTACGGTCACATCCTCATACTACCGATTGTATTGCATTAATGGCTGCAAATCTAAACATCTAATTCGCTAAGTCTGTATATTACATTTTTAACTGAGCACTCATTTCCTCTGATTTGTTTCTCACCCTCACACGCTGTCGTTCATCCCTTTCAACTCTCCTGAAGCTGATCTCATTTTTCCAGCTGTTATTTTTTATCAGTTTTGTTATTTTCATGGGTTTAACCTTCAGTCTCACTGTACATCTGTAACTCTGGGAATGGAGGTCTATAAATTGATGTTGGGACGCATCTGGAGTGACAGCCTTCATATAGTATGATTGACAATCTCTCTGAGCCTTTCTTCTTTCTGTTTCTTTGTACGCCACTCGTCGTCGCCGTGTGTCTCTTATGTACCTCGTGGGCAAAGATGGAAGCCAAAGAAACCTTGACGCTTAGCTGTGATGAAACGCTAGAGTTATAAATTTAATTTTCATCATTATTTGCCATATGATACTATGTAAATCTTGCTTGAAATGTGCAATTGCATTCATGTTCTCTCAATGTGTTATAATCCACGCATACTGTATGGATAAGAAAATGAATGAATCCATTCAGACAGCCACAGAAAATTGTTTTCTAGATTCAATACAAAAGCTCCAACATGAAGGTAATACGTGAGAAGACTATGAGCACGTTTTAAGATAGACGCCTCACCTTGGGGAAACAATCAAGTTAGTAGTATTGATTGGATATTGATTGGACCCCATCCATCCATCCCCTACTTCCCCTTCAAGAGATGCATTGTGGTCTTTTTTTTGAGCTACGGGCCGGCGGATGTGAGCTGGATAAATAAAATGTGACACTGAACACATACAGTAAGAAAAATCAGTGCTATTGTAAACATATGGAGGAAGCTGTTAAAGAGGCTGGAGTGACATCTAGTACATCGTTATGACCGACCTTCGAAAGCGAAGGACTCGGTGTGTGTGGGAAGATAACATATGGTGCAATTTTAGTTCGCCCTGAAGGGGAGTCTCACGGTTGCAGAGGAAGAGGTGCTGTTCTGCTAGTGGATGGGAGCTCAAGATCGGCAGCGTTTATCTGTTGTCTTTTCCAAAAGGTCACATTCAGCCAGATTGTTGCTTCATGCAGTCTGAAGCAGTGAGTAATGAAAACCTGCTCGACCCAGAGTAACACACAGCATTTTGTCGCCCGCTCCTCCAGCGCCACAATGAAAAACTCAATAAGGTGCAAAAACAGTGCTCTGAGGACAATTTAACATTTGAATATATGATGTTGAAATATAATTCTTTCCTCCTCTACCCTGTGTGGAGAACGCTGACATACTGTGCAATGAAGCAGATAAGCCTCAGTGAGAAAATCACTGGCCCAAAGAAAATGAGACCCACTGTGACACTGTCTGTCGCTTCAGTCCAAATGATCCCGGTTACTAATGAGGTCTTCTCATATACGGTGTCAGGAAGATGGACCAGATTTTGATTTTTTTTTTTTTTTGGTAATTATTGTACGGTCAATCAGGTAGTTGCAAAAACAACAGCGCTAAAGACGGGGTGATGCTCAGCCTTTTTAAGGTCAGCTGTCAATAAAACGGACGTCGCTCTTGTTTCCGGCTGTCATGAGATACACGCAGTCATTCAACCTGAACAACCTCAACCTTGGGTGAGGAACGACTGTTTCCATGGAGTTCACTTTTAATGCTCCATGTCAAACTTAGAGCTGCATGTTTCCACTTGGAGGCGGTGGAACAAGCTGTAAACACAACACCACTGACGTACCGTGTTATCTTCTTCCCAAAGTTGCTGTCCCCTCACATGTTAGCAAACCATTGCATATTTAGACACTCAGCAGACACAGAACAACATTTAGCATTCATTTTGAGTCGTGCGTCTGGCCATTTGACAAATATTTATTCTCCTTTTAACTCTGTTTTGGGCTTTGTCAACACCTGAGGGAAACATCTGGTTCTTTAGTTGTTAAACCGCTACGCTATGTTCATCAGCTGCATTCAGTAACTTTGTTGCCGATGATGTTCAGATGTTTGGTGCTTGGGCCGAGAGCACATAGAGGGGTTTTATGCTCAACAACAAAAACAAAAAGCAAACGTCTGCTAGTGCTGGAAACAAGGTTGATGATAGCGAAGTTACAGATTGGAAAACAAAAACTTTTGTCCTAATAGAGCTGAAGGGAACTGCAGAGTTGGGTGATAATCGTCCAGATGGTTTGTCACAATTAGTGACCTCTTTAACACACAATCACTTGATCCGTCGCCATAAAATATTTATAAGAATAGCTTTAACTTCAGCTTTAACTATCTCTTGCAGCAATATTATCTAATCTAATCTAATATAATCTAATATAACATAATATTTTGACCTCTTTTTCAATTTTCTGTAATGGAAACCATGTCTTGCGAGGAACTAGAACATGATGATTGGACGCCCCCTCCTCGCTGTATTCACCAACAAAGTAGTGGTTGCACAGGTCTGTGATTACAGTCATTCACGGAGTGATTTGGTCCAGAATTAACAAGGTAGGGGGTGTAACGTGTTCGTGATGCAGATGCTTTAAAGGAATGCTATGTGCGTCGGATGTTTAAAGTTCTCTGACTGATGATGTCTTTTTTTCCCCCCCTTGCTTCACAGGTGAATGAGATTTACCACGATGAGTCGCTGGGAGTCCACATCAACGTGGTCCTGGTGAGGATGATCATGCTGGGGTATGCCAAGGTGAGTTTCACAGTCAGTTTGCATTGTGTGCGAAAAGCTTAAAAAATTACAGAAAATTATAGCAATTAAGAGGAGGAGAGCATTCGCAACCCCACAGTGCAAAATGATGGGTGTGTGGGAGACTTGGAGAGTCGCTGAGAGACAGATAATGCTCCTCAACACTGAATACTGAGTTTGATCATGTCATAAAGAGACTCAATACCAAAACAAACCTCATAATAGATAATAATGGATGATTTTCAATTCATCTAGAAATGATTGAATCCAGCAAAAAAAAAAGAAAAAATGGCCACCACAAGTTCTTCTTCCCTCACTACCTAAACACAGAGTTTGGGGGGGCTGAGACATCCTAACGCAGTCTTTCCACAGAACCAACCGTCTGTCAGTAGCAGCTCCTGGCGAGCCGAGAGGACAAGCTGCCTTCACCGGGTTGACTGACAGCAGAAAATGACTGAAACCAAATAGTTTAGATGTTGGCTGGAAATCGACAGTGTTTGTATTTATTGATTCATTGATTTTGTTTCCCCCCCGCTCTCCATAGTGGGCGAGGGGGGGAATCCGCCTGTAGTGAAACAGGCAAGCTCGCAGGCAGACTGTGGGAGCCTTGATCAATCAATACAGATGCTGTTAATGAAGTCAAAACATATATACAGCGATCGTATGAAGCAGCTGGCTGTGCGGATTACACTTCACTGAACATGACTGAGGAGAAAAAAAACTTGCACAAGTGACTTTTTATACGGCTGTTAAACTGCAAATGTTATGGAAATTGGCTAGCGGCGGCTGCAATCAGCGACAGGATGTTCAACTGAAACTATAATTGCTGGTGGCGGAATAAAAGGTGTCGCCGTCGAACTGTGTGTTTTGTCTGACCAACTGTCCAAAACCAAAAGATGATTAAATTACAATGATATTAGCTTAACAGAGAAAAGCAGCTTGTGCCCTCGTTTGACATGTTTGACATTTTTTGCTTGATAATGGCTTAAATGGCTTATCCATTCATGAATTTAACTGAGTAGAAAATCCTCTTAATTCAACATTTTTAGGATGTGATTTGATGACTTTTCCTGGACTGAATGTATCAGGTATTTTATTATTTTATTTTTTTTACTTTTTCAAAAGTTAAACACCCATCAGGGTACAAAATATATCTTTGGGTGCCTTTGGCTCCACCAAAACTCATTAAAAAATGAATGCAAGTATTAATAAGGATTTATTTAATTAGAAAGCATGGTGAAGAACACACACACACACGCACACACACACACACACACACACACACACACACACATAGACACACATAGGCAGTGGCTGGACCCTAGCAGCACGCATCACCCTGAACAGCAGCCAAACTGTTCGAAGAGCTCAAGCGAAGCGATGTCATGAATAAAACAGAACATTTATGGGCAACATGTTGGAGATGTCACTGAGGCTGGGCAGCAGGAATCCTCCTATGTCCCTTGCCCACACATCTGAACATCTGTGCACAACAATTTGTTGTGTTTGCTGCAGGAGAAACAACAAGCTCTGACCGAGAGGTGAAGCATCAGCCTGTCTTTATTGGCTGTAAGAGTACACCCGTAAAAAAGAAAGTCACAAACATCACTGCCTTAGTTTTAAAGTTTTTAATGCTTTTTAGAAGAATGCAACGCAAACTCATAATCTCACATCTGCTAGGAATAATCCGCTCTCCGTGTGCACAGTCACAAACATACACATTACAAACATGGAGCACTCAGTCCAAATATGTCATCATTTTGTTAGCAGCATTCTTTTTTTGTTCTCACACTGTTATCTTAACAGGAAATGTGTGTATAATTACTGCAGGGGAGCAGTTATTTCAACCTATTGGAGCATGCTAGTGACACATAGTGCCATTAATAATGGAGTAGGGATGCTAAATAGGGAAGAAAATGTATGCAGATTACAGGATTCAGCCACTCTCTTACATGCTGTAAAAACGCGTGCATGCACGCTCACACTTCCACACAGACAATATGAAAAATAATCTGCACGCTGCAGCAACAATTCCTGATGTATGTTTGTCTGGAATTTTTTTTCTTTTTACATTGTGGACAGGAAATTCAGTTTGCTATCCACTTATTATCACCCCAGAGACCCCCATGTTCAATCTGTGTCTAGAGTGAATGCTACTCATACCCGCCAGGATTAACAATCTGTGCGATATTGGGCTCCTGACAGAATACTAACATGTTCATTTACACAGTCGAGGTTCAGTGGTAAACATTTCTTTCTCCCTCTCTTTCTCTCTTTCTCTCTCTCTCTCCTGCCTGTCAGTCCATCAGCCTCATTGAAAGAGGCAACCCATCACGGAGCCTGGAGAATGTGTGCCGCTGGGCATTTGTGCAGCAGAAAGGCGACCCTGATCATGCAGAACACCACGACCATGCAATTTTCCTCACTCGCCAAGGCTTTGGCCCCACAGGGATGCAGGGTAAGAACTCCCCGAGGACACGCCGGCAAGGTTCAACGGAGTATGTGTGGTTGCCTGCAGCATTTAGACCTGCCCTGTGTTGTTAATCTGAATGCAGTTAGAGGAGGCTTTCTATCCTAATACACACATCAGTCAAAGCACCAAACTTTTTAATCAGGACCGACTCTGTGGTTTATTCTTGGCATTTAATGGACATAAGAGGCTCAGACTGGCCTTGACTCATTTTGAGGGACGGCACATCTTGTCTTGATGTTAAAGCCATCAAAATATTATGCAAATTTCTTTTTGCATGTTTAATGTGCTGTAAAGAAGAGGGAAAGTTTCAAAGACATACATAGCACTCATTTTCAAATCTGGTTCGGATTCTGTCTGATTTAAATGCAGCTAAAAAACAATGTATTTGGTGCCCCAGTTGCTGTGGATGAAAGCACAGGGTGTGTGTCTGATCCAGAAAAAAAAAACAAGCATGTAAAAAAGAATCCTGAACAATCAAAAAGTCCCTTTATCGCTGATATCAAACGCAAATAGCATGAACAGTTCTCCCAGGGTAACACCTCCAAACTCCTTTTGCACTTCATATTTGGCATCTTTCCTTAATTTCTATTCTTGTTGTTGCAGCCCTGGAAAGGTTGGAAAACCCAAGGCGATATACACTGTCTGCAAGATATTGACTGTTAGCCCCTGCTTCTTATTTTCTCCACAGCAGCCAAGCTGAAAAAAAGAGAGGAAACTATCCAAAGTCAGTGCTATTGAAAGCATATTGAACTTTCTTTTAGCCTTTTTTATTTGCCCCTTTGATCAGCAGCTGCATTTACTTTTCACTTGGAGGCTAACATTGTGTGATTCAGCTCTGGCTAATCCACTAATCCCTTCCTTTTTGAGACAAAAGGGTAGGAATTAATAAAGTGCAGTATACAGGCATGCACCAGTCATGTTTTTATTACCTGAAAGGAATGAGGCATTTGCGAACCTCATTGATGAAGTGGCGTTTTGTCAGATTTATTGGGGTACATTTACAACAGTCATGTTAGAAGCAACTGCTTTGTTTGGCCAGGTAAAAGTTCTGTCAATAGCCATAACAATATTGTGTCTGTTTCTCTGTGTCTGCAGTGCTTTTTGCTCAGGATGACAATATAATTTGAGACATTTACAACTGTAAACAACCCTGAAACACAAAATATCTTGGGAAGGAGACAGACTTATATCGAAACTGAGCAGCGGGGGAGGTTAATCACTGCAGATAGTGCAGCTGAAGTTACAGGAATTGGAATCAGATTTGTTTTAACTCAATAACAATAAGTGGCGCAATCAGCTGATAAACCCCCCCGGTGCTGTTTTCCCTCCAAGCACAGCGGGAGGTATTCTAATGTGAATGTATTATGAATATTGCTCCGACAGTGCTCAACCAAATCTTTCTCCTATATTTGGAGAAACTTTAAACAAGACACAAAGAGTTAGAAATATACACTGCAATAACCAAGAGGTCTGACAAGTTAATAAAAGATTAAATAATTAAATTACTTTATTAGTCTAGCTATCCAGAGACTGATGGATCTCAGTCATGAACTGAAAGTTACCACATCTGAAATAACAATATCTTAAGCTGGAGTCATCAAAATAGCAGCTGCCACAGTATCTAAACTTGCGAGATGGCTGGTTATTAAAACTCCAGTCCAATAAACAAGCTACCTGTGAGTCCACGGCACTTTATTTACAAAGCGGGGGTCAGTTTTAATTCGGTAGTGTGGACACAAAATATTTGAAAATCCAACAAATGCAACTTTCTACATCCCTTAAGCTTGTTCAGGCATAAAGTGGAAATAGTATCAACATAGTGCACACAGTCAGCATGATGCAGCTGTGGCAAATGACCAGTGACCTGTTATATAGTACATCATGTTGTACCTGAAATGCGAGACACTTTTATCCACGACCGCATGAACAAAAAGGAAGTGACACTAGAGGTGGAGTCTGATGTTTTGATCTTTGAAACTGAATTGTCCTCTAGTGGCACTGAAGTTTAGCAGACTGTCAGATGCTTTCTATGTTGCTCATTTAGCAACATAGAAAGCATGAACCAGTCTCTATAGCAGGGCTCAGCAACCTGGTTCAACCGTGGTCCCAAGTTTTTCAGGATTTTTCATTGGGGGGCCTGGTAAAGACTAGAGATGTACTTTATTGGTTATTCACACACAAAAAAACAGTGGTCTGCTTCATCTAATTTGTTGTTGTTGCCTCAGAAAACCATGGCGTTAACACACCAGTTCTGTTAGACTGCCACTTACTTATGTTTGTCAGGAACAAATCTGTTATGGCCCAACAGGTTATTGAATTAAAACTGTTAGAATCCACACATAAAGATTTAATTTCAGGACCATGTGCTGTTCAAATTGCCCAGAGACAAGGAGTTTCTATGAGATGACCCTGTTTTAGGGTTGAACAATATACTGAGTTGATATCTTTTATAGCATTTACTTATCTATTTTGAAGTTTTATTCCTGTTTATTTATTAATGGGTCATGTTTCATCCTCCATATGTCAAGAGATACATAAAAAACCCACAAATTTATATAATTTATACCAATGTCGATAACCCTTTCAAATGTAGTAAACTTTTATGGGCAGTGTTGTAAATCAATGAACAGGACTGATTTATGGCAACATTGGATTTTCCAGATATTTATTAACAGACATGCCTGTCCTGTTATTTTACAGTTTCTCTAAAGAATTACAGAAAAAAAACATTCATTTTATGTCTCTGTATAAAAGGTTTCTGTAACTATGATAGAACTGTAAACGATCTTAAACCTCTGACAAAAATGTACGTCCCTTTATACCAACAGTTTGGTTGGTACCAAGGGGCGTCATGGGTGGCATGGTAGACTTGTGACAGCGTCCCCTAA
The DNA here is from genome assembly GCA_029490765.1 of Euthynnus affinis. Taxonomy (NCBI): domain Eukaryota; kingdom Metazoa; phylum Chordata; class Actinopteri; order Scombriformes; family Scombridae; genus Euthynnus; species Euthynnus affinis. Next base: position 8,053,396 of record CM055842.1, read on the forward strand.
GCTGAGGGCTTTGATTTGATCCCATGAGTAACACACTGAACCATTTCAGGGACACTTCACTACACTAGCAGACCCAGAACACCTAATTAATAACCATGTGTCTGCATCTACAGCAAGTGATGTACCTCAATCTTCCTCATCATCAAATAGGATACAAGACATTTTCATCTTGTTTTTAGTGATTGATGAAAAATGTCAGTAGATTTTGTCACAGTTTTTGTTACCATAAATTACTTTTTATTTCATTATCGTACAGTTTCTCTTCAAAAATGTAGTGTTTATCATCTTAGCTTTACCATAAAAACCTCAACAAGATATTAAATCTCTCTGAATCTTTGAATCTGAAGCCAAAAGGTCCATTTATCTAAAAATCAATTCATAGTGAGAAATGATTAAAAGACTGGTTAGATTTGTGTTTGGATATCTACACAATCAATGACTTTATTTTAGGACAGACTATCAATAGCGGCGCTGCGCCAAATGTGTTCCAGCAGCACTGTTCCAAAATCTATATTTCCTAATGTACTCTATGTCTTTGTCTGGCAGTGTGTGGCTCAGTTCTTGTTAAAAATCTATTAACATTTGTGGTATGAGGTTATCAAACAAGGTTAATCTCTACTCATTGTGCAGCAGCTACAGTTGAGGTTTGTCAGTACTGTCAGTTACTAATGTCAACATGTGGTCCCAACGATTGATGGAACATTATGCCAATATCATATAATGTAGCAGGTTTCCTATGTTTGTAATTTAAACCATCTGACCCTTTATGTTGTGTGTTTGTCCACTAAAAATGACATTCACTACAACGGATTTGCATTTGCCAACACAGTGTAGGAAATGTAATGCAGTCTGTTTTTTTTTAATTAAATGAATGATGAGAAAATGTTAATATTGAACTTTGTTTTCAGCAGCTAAAGCATGCTTGACATTATAAGGATATGTTAACTCAACTCAAAGCACTTTAGATGATAGAAAAGTCATGCATTTTAAATATTATATAATTGAATGTAGGAGAATATCACAGTCCTTGAATTGGAAAAAAAAAAGATGAACATGATGGCAGCAAGCATGTTTTTCTTAAAACATATAATAAAAGCATTTTTTTCCCTTTTATTTTAAGGAGCTTGGTTTCCTGTAAAGCACATCAACAGAGACTGTCCTTCCAAGTAAAAAAAACAACTCATAGCTCAAAATTGCCAGTGGTGACATTTAACAGCCGAAGCAATTATGAGCCAGAGAAATGTAGGAAATCAGATGTCAGTACATAAAGCACCAAAGTCTGAATTTTAAGGAGGTCGGATGGATGGTTGGGTTAACAAAACACCGGAATTTGTCACAGGAGACCGCTGTTTATTTCCCGTCTCCAACCGCGAGTTTCACATTTCCAACCTCAAGTAGACTGTTTTTCCAAGCCGTGACTACAATTGTCCCCTAATCTCAACCACATGGTTATTATTGTAACCATGACTATGAAGGTTGCCTAACCTTAAGGACGTAGTGACTTTAACCCAAAACATGTTTCTTTGACCCAAACAAAGTGATCATTTTAACCCAAACCATGATCTTTCCCCAAAAACTAACCAAGTGGTTTTTGTGCCGAAATCTAACCAGAACTTAACCGCAGCATCTTGACATTATAAAACATAATTGTTTTTCAACCCTGATGAACAGTTTTGGAAAGTGCAGATAAATTATGTCATCCGGCCGATTACTGCCAATCGGTGCGCCAGATTATAAAATGCTCCTATGTGTTGTGCTCTGGAGTGCAAAGACAAACTCTTGGAGGGCTTGTTGCATCAACTGCTTAAGTACAAGAAAAACAAAACTTAACCTTTATGACTTCTTAATCTGTTACAAAACTCTTCAACATTTCTTTTTTGATGTACTGCAGGTTACGCTCCAGTCACAGGAATGTGCCACCCAGTCAGGAGCTGCACCCTCAACCACGAAGACGGCTTCTCCTCGGCCTTTGTTGTGGCTCACGAGACCGGACATGTGTAGGTTCCTGTTCTTGTTGTTGTTGTTGTTCCCTCTCTGTCTGTGTAGGTCCAGTGTTCCTACATAAACACATACAATACATATTCCTCTTCTTAAGGTTACGCTGCGTTGTAGTGCAAGGGAAATGATTGTCCCACACGTGTGAACGACTTCCTGAGGCTTTTTGTCCTGTGATCCCTATGTTACGTGACATGGGGGACCTTTAAGCAGATTGCCTTCGAGCACTCTGACAGTGAACATGTTAGCCTTTATTGAATTTCATGGTTTGTTTATCAAGCACATGTCCAAAAACACAAGAACTCAGCCACCATTTGTTTCGCTCAGCCACCTTTTCCTTTTCCGACCCTTCCATACTCACTCTTTACACATATTCTATATATCCTGCAACATATTTCACTTCTAAGATCATGAAATAACCACTCTCTCTCTCACAGACACACAGAAACACCAACTACACACATAAGCGCAAATTTACTGAAGCTTGCAAAACAGCAGAAAGATCAGAAATAAGCACATACTGAACAACGTAGTGAATCGGCTGAGTCAGCCCCTTAACGCTGTGGATACGCAAATATCATGATCACCAAAATATGCAGGTCTTGCTCATTTCTACACAGAAAAGAAACAGAAGGAAAAAAACCCCACTTTTATGGAATTATGGGTAGAGCGTGGCTGGTCACAACCCAACTCTGGTCAGGCAAAGAAAAAGCTCTGCTCTGCTGTGCATAATGATAAGTTTCACTGATAAAAAACAGCACAGCAAAGGACTTCCCTTTCAGCTGACGAACGTGTCAATCACATGCGCTACATCACTCTGCATGGTGAAGGGTCAGACATCCAAGACAAGTAATAATAAACACATTTTTGAGTGGACTTTTTTTTAAAACTCTAAACACTTTTTCTTTGCTTTTTCTGTTCGTCAGGCAGTGACCATTCAAGACCATTTAGCTCAACCGCAAGTTATGTTTCATATTAACAGTTCAGTGGACGAAGGAAACGAGTTAAAGGTTCGGAAAACATTGAACTGGAGTAACAACCTGAAAGTGGTTCCCCTGTTTCTATTTTCTGTTCTGTCGTTTGAATCAAGAAAGAAATGTGAATTTTGAATCGTTTCTGAATCAAATTGGAGTGTGAGATTCTCAAAAATTCCCGCTCCCTTCTTTTACTTTCCAGATTCTTCTTTCATTTCTCCTGCTCACGAGTTAGTGCCAAATGTTAAGAACCACAATCAGGACAAGTTTTATTGACCAACTGTCCACAGCAAGTGGTCCAGACTGGAATTGCCTCCATCCAATCAGATACAAGACGGAGTTAGGCCTGTAGATACCAGGATTAAAGAGATCATGGCTCACAGTTTGGAGACACACTCAACATCAATATCATATGGTCTCAAAAAGAGCGGACTTTATATGTGAAGCAGACTGCGGATCTGAATACCATCTGCAGGGTGGGACCTATGTTTTGTTTGATGCTTTTTTTTTTTGAGCTTGTTGAAAATGACAGAACAGCAGCATAGAAGAAAAAGAGAAGCTGTCCTTCCAACCAGCTGAGACAGCAAGGATCCATCCTTTTGAAATGTCCCTGAGCGAGACATAGAATCCTCCCAACTTCACGGTTGTTGCTCTGCAGCTGACCGTGGGGGGAAATGAACAGAGAGTTTCATCTTCAGGGATCAATAGCCTTCCACAGGAAATAAAAAAAAAAGAAAAAAAAAATCAATGTGGGAACCAGGAGTTGTACTGTAACACACACACAACTTTCCAGTGCGGAGAAGAGATCTTAGTGGAGACGTTCGGAGACGACTCTTCGAATTCAATTTTAAGATTAAATCCTTTTAAAGGAGAAAAAAAAAGCTATTCACAAATCCTGATACAGCTGCTAGGCTCCTAAACTGAAGAACAGATAAGAGAAGGAAGGAGGATGTTTAATGAGGATGTTTACAAGTGTTTTGTAAGCTGAGGAGATGCATGAAGTGGAGACAGGAGAAAAGATCTCTTAATGCTTAATTAGTTAGTGGAGTGCAACAGATTAGAGTGTGCGGATATATATTTGTGGATGATTATGTAGCATTATGATATTTTGTGCATTTTTAAGCATTGATCTAACATTACGCCATCTGGGGACCACCGGCAAGATTTCTGATTAGCTTGATAATGAAGATAATCAGAGTGAATTGCCATTATGTTTCTCATTATTAATTCTATCTGATGTTGTTGTTCACGTCAGCCAATTTCAGTCAGTTTCAAATTATGTATCCATCCCACCTACTTCATTTTGTCAGTTTACACTAAAGCTGCAGTAGTGGTCGCAATGAACGGTTAACTTACAGGGACATTTTACACATCAAAGTCAGTTTCACGAGGAGCACTAGCTGCTCAGTAATGTAAAAGCAGTTGTAAAATTTTACCTCCGCGGCTCTTTAACTATGAAATATGTCAATTGCTATTTTTCTATTCCTGCTTGTGTCTCTATTTTTCATATGTAGCTATGTATGAAGGAGACTTCTCTACTCGTAGTCACTCTCACAGTGAATAGCTCAGATTGGTTGATTATTTCTCTAAACCAGGAGAAAGAACCGTCATTTAGAAAAGCACTAGACCTGTCTGAACTGCTAAACAAAACAGAGATTTGAGCAATAATACAGTTATTTGAAAGTAGCCTACGATCCCATAAGCCAAAAAAAAAAAAACTCCAGTGATTTTATTTTTAACCATAAGTTTTCAATTACATTTAAGCACATTTTTTTACTTTTCAAAGTTTCAGTAAATGATTTCCCGGTTTTAGCTGTCAGCTCACTTGCCATGGCTGACCTGGCCGTCACATTCCCTTCTTGCTAGCTGAAATTAATTTTGCTCCATGAACAGTTTTTACTGTGCCTGACACCTTCCAGTCTGTAGTAATGCAGCTTGAGAGTGCCAGATACACCTGTGGTGGCTAAGATTTTCCTAAATCATGCCTTAGCTGGGAATGCTCGCCTCTTACTACCTTGCTTCTCTGAGAAGGAGTTTCAGACACTGTTCTCACAGGCCTGAATTATCCTACCTCCACCTTCCCTTTTGTAACATTAATAAAAGATCTATAGGTTCTATAGGAAACAGTGGAAATGATCAACTTTCAAACCAGGAATAATTGCTTCAGGATTTCCTGTCTCCTCATTTGTCTAAGGATAAGAAACCAAAGAGCAAGCATGTGCCCTCTTTGCTTTAATCAAGTAGTTGCCATGGATTTATTTAACATGACTTCTCACAAATGTCAAGAAGGTAATATCGGATCATTATTTCCTCACATAGGCTGTGTTCCCATGGAGAGAAGGCAAGTTCAGTCTTTAATCAAGCCACCCCTTTTTTCTAAGTAAGCATGTATAAAATTAATCGATCCAAGAAAAGTGAATATTTAAGACGTGAACTTTGTGTTATCATAGCAAAGACCTTATTACTTTAAGTATGTATATATATTTTACAGTATTCTGAAGGTGTTTATAATGCATTATATGAGGTTTCTGAAAATTTAGTCCATTTAAGCACATGTGCAGTACGTCCTAATACTATTTAGGACAAATTAGTATGCCACTAGAATACAAAGTTTAAGTCAACAGAGGCTCAACAGAGGATCAGAGGATCTTTGTAGCAGCCAAAAAAGAGTCTGAGGGGCATTGACTTAATCAGCAGCAAAGAGAACAGAAGACAAGGGCGACATTGAAGAATGTCAGGGTGCAAAGCCAATGCTTTTATTGTGAAGGACAATGTGTCACGACTATGTGTAAGTGATTACAAATGAGGAGATGACCCGCTATATTGGAATAATGGTCGAGGCAGAGGTTTTGAGCATCAAGACATGAATCAGAGTCCATAATCTTCTGGATAAGAACTCCTGGAGGTGAACTAGTTCCTGCAATGCGTTGCCCAACAATGTCCGAAGGCTTAAGTATTCAAATCTGTCCTGAATAAAGTTGCAAAGTTATAGGGGCAGTTTGTTCAGGAAGTGTTAAACAATATCCTCAATATTACATAGACATACATAGAACATAGAAACTCTACTATCTTAGTTAATATAACAATTCTATAAGGTTTATATTATGACCACCGGTTTCAATTATTTCAACTTTGTTTCTGAGAAATCACTTTTTGTTCTGTGATTTTTATTTTGCACTGTTTGAGTTGTTCATATCTTGGATTGATTGTTTAACTGGTTTCATGCTGATGTGAGTTGTAGAAGTGCTCAAACTATGAGTCATGCAACTGGCTACGGGAAAAATGAATGGCATTTTAACTTCTGACTGTCAAAGAGAAGGGCCAGACGTGACAATTACTTTTATTGTTAAGTTATTTATGGTGAGTAATGTGTGCGTTTAGAAGTGGGCAGACAACACGTCGTACAAACTACTTCTTTCAAACATACTGAACCCTTAACCTATTCTCAGTGTACTTGAACCAGTTTTGTTTCAGGGGTGTTGGAGCATTTTATGCCTTCATTAAATAGCTGAGAGTTGGCAGGAAAGCAAAAGAGAGAGATGACAGGGATGTGAACCAGCCACTGAAATAACTTCTAATTTGACTACTTGCTTGTGAAAAATGCAAAGGAAAAAGAAGTTTATTTATTCTTTTAAAAAAAGGCATTAAAATATCTAACTGATTTAAATATTCTGATAAGCTACATACCAGCATTGTTAAAAAATTACAGCAAATTAGGGCTGCAACTAACAATTATTTTCATTATCATAGTTGTTTGTGGTTTATAAAATGTCAGAAAATAGTGAAAAATGTTGGATCACTGTTTCCCAAGTTTTATCCCTCCGGCAGTCCACATCCCAAAGATATTCAGTTTACTGTCACAGAGGACTATAGAGGCCAGAAACAAGAGAACATTAATGTTATTTCATTTTAAAAAATTACTCAAAATGATTAATTAATTATTGAAATAATTGGTAATAGTCAATTAATTTTTTTGTTAATTTTCTAATCTATTAATCAACTAATCGTTGCAGCTCTACAGCAAATTTGAGTGTGAAAGTTCATTCTTGACCTTGGAAATAGTAGTTTGACGAAAAACAAATGGCTAAAAGCGCATTTGCTTTACAGTAGAGCCACAGCACATTAAGCACTACATTTCTCTCCTCTTAAACCAGCAACTGTTTATTTCAAATGTGTGAGCAAAATCAAACGGCTTAATGCGCTACAGATACAGTGAAAGAGTTCACACGCCAAGTCATAATTTTTCCTCCCTGCTCTTGACATGCGCTTTTTGTTTCGTAATGCAATTTCATCCAAGGAATTAAAAAAAAAAAAAAACATATGGATTCACTGTGCAAAGTTTCTGTTTTTAAACACTTCTTTTAGATGATGGATTTGAAAAAAAAAATTGTACAGTGAATCCATGTGTTTTCTTAAATTCCTTGCATGAATTTGCATTACAAAACAAACAAGCTGACACTGTAGCTGCAGAGCCGCCTCAGCGTTTCATGCATTTCTAAAAATAATTGCATACGCAGTTATTTACTGCATACATCCACTGTGGTGACACTGGAACATACAGCACAGTATTGACATCTCATCTGCTGACACAAGTAATTATTGATGATTCCTGTATGTTAGCAAAACATGAACTTCGTACGGAGAAACCCCGGCGCAGCATGCAGTCATTCACAATGAACCCGTTGTCCTCTTTGCAAAAGTATGAGGGGCTTTTTCTCAGCTCTCTCTCACACATCACATCACTCAGACATCATGATGGTTCGACAGCAGCGACACATCCTTAGTATCATCTGAATAGGCAAAAAAACACACATTTGAATCTATAAATGAAGCTCAGAACATTTTTCTTCTTACATCTAGCACTCAACCTTCAAATTATGCACTTCAATGTCATTATAGCGACGTAGACAACAGCGGCAGCTATTGGAAAGAAGAGGATATGATGATAAATGCATAATGATAGCTTAAGCTCAAAGGAGCCACATTCTATAAAAACACATTAAACAAAGAGAGGCACCCACCATCTGTTCTCTTTTTAAGCCAATTCAGTATAGCTGTTTGAGGCAGAGTATTGTTCCTCATGCTTCTGCGATCAATAATGATCACATTAATGACTTTACAAGTTCGCCTTACAAGCTAACTCTGCTGTGTCCAATTATATATATTTTTTTAATGTTTATTTTTTCTCCACCCACCGGCAGCAGATATATCAGTACTTTATGTATCCGTACACAAACATTAAACTTGAAGCATATGACTCCCATTTGGTTTAAAGTGTTGTTGCAGCAAAATCAGTCTGAAACACTTTTCTGTTGGATTCATCATCTAAAAACTATGCGAAGCATTTTTACATCAAAGCAGAACAGAACATCAAGAACTTTAGAGGAAATGTTCATTAAATTTAAAGTCGTCGGAAAAGGATCTCACTGCATACTCATTATATATCTCACTTCACCTATTTATTGACTAAATTATTTTATAATATGTGTTATTCATGCTTAACCTTCATTATATAACAATATTTGAAGCATGAAAGTTCACTTAAGACATTAGGAGCAGTATTTTGACAAAACAATACCAACTTAAGGTCCACTATCTCAGATGAAACTAGTGCATACGTTTAAATGAAGGTTGTTATTCCAAAAGTTTGTCTGCAGAGGCAAAAGATTTTCTGTCTGGTCAGGATGTTGATTTAGGTTTATGTTTATTAGAAATGTAAAAATCAGTTCACAGGTAGAAGGTTTTGTTAGAAGAATTGACTCTGTTAGGGGTGTTTTCACACCTAACTCGTCTTGTTTGTCTTTTTGGTTTAGCTTGTTTGGACTGGTGTGAATACTGTCAACTGAACTCTGGCGAAAGCCCAATAATCACACTGACACTGCCAGTATATGGTCAGCTTATTGATGCCAGGCATTATCTAGACCACTTGAAAGGGTGGGTCTTTAACGACTTGTGCATCCTTCTTCATGACGTACAGGATCAGCTCGAAGCCTGGATTAATAATCTTGAACTCTGTGACACCAGACAATGCAAACCAACCCATTAGCTTGGATAATGTGCGGCACAGCCTGTTTTCAGTCGCCAGAACTTGAGTTTCCTTCACACACGTGGGTCCATGTGACACTGATAATGCAGAGTGAGTCACCAGAACTGTTCAGTGAATGGGTTTAAAGAGAAATACTGTAATGTATGTTTGTTGTTTTTCCCCCTCGGTTCTGAGCAACTGAACCAAACCAGGTGTGAAAATAACCAAATTCCAGGAGCTTTTTCTCCACTGAATTTAATGGTAGCAACGGATGTGGTGGTTGTTTACATCGGGGCCACAGTCATTTTATTTCCCATTAAGAACAATATGTTGGAGAGTTTCTCTGCACATGCTTGCTAAATATTATGTTGAAAATACCATCTGTATTATGAATGACATCTGTGGTTCTTCTGAGCTAAGAGAACACCTGGCATTTCTATTGCTACTACAGCACTCACATATGGGCTACAGCAGGCACACACGTGCAGACACACACACACACACACACACACACACATTAACTACCGAAAACCTGAGAGAAAGGAAAGTTTTAAGACTGCTTTTAAAGGAAGATAAAGTTGCAGCTGTAGAAAGTTTTGAGACATCCAGCGGTTGATGTCATCACTGCATCTGACAAACTCATTTACAGGACGTGAGGCTGTCTGAGGGAAGTGATATGTACAGCTGGGTATCATTAGCATAGGAATAACAGGATACATTGTGATTCTGTGTTATGGTATCAAGAGGGAGCATGTGTAGATTGAATAGCCGCGGACCGACAGCAATATATTGTTGCCACTGGAAGGTAGAGAACAATGAAAGCAGAGGATTGATGAGGTCACTTTGTGCAGATGCATGCAGGCACCTGAGAGTTTGTGTTTTTCCTTCAGTTCCTCCAGTAAATAATTTTCTTTTTTTCGTATAGAAGACTGAGTGAAATTGCCAGTGTGCATGAATGAAAATCATATACCTGACCTACCATGGTAATACTGATACAGGATTTGAATGACTGCAAATGAATAAGTGTGTTTTCTGTTTAAATGTGACATTTACAGTCTTACTTACTTCAGAACTGATGAAGGTAATACTATGTGCATTGTCAAAAATGTTGCGATATTTACAGAACGTGAAGCTTCCCAATGTTGTTTTTTTTCAAAAATACCCCAAACTAACACCAGCCATACTAGGATTTGTGGTCATGAATCCAAGTTTTCCAAATATCTGCATGTGAACCAAGAATGACAGCTACAAACTCCACAGGTGGAGTTGCCAAAATGAACATTCGGGGCAAAAATATCAAGCATCCCAGAAAAACACAAAAGAAATATTATATTTTCAATGTCACGGATTTTAAAATATATCAGAAGAAGGATGAAAAGAAGAAAGGAAAGAAAAAGGCAGATGATAATAGCGATATTATACGTTATAGATCTTTTATAGTACATAAGTAATAATATAACTGTCAGATAGGTGTAGTGAAGTAAAATTAAATGTAAAAAGTTTCAGAAAATAGAAAAAGCATACATTTGTACTTAAGTACAGTACTTGTGCAATTATATTTAGTGACTTTTCACCTCCAGCCACAGATACATGATACAAGCTTCTATATAATGAGTGCTTGGTGTAAAAGCGGTTTATTTACTTAAAGTTCTTTGAAGAAGTATGTCTTGATGTCTTACAGTTTTTTTTTTTGTTTTTTTTTTAATATCTGTGTATCGATGCCTGTGGGAACAGGTTGGGCATGGAGCACGATGGTCAAGGCAACCGCTGTGGGGATGAAACGGCGATGGGAAGCGTGATGGCTCCTCTGGTGCAGGCGGCTTTCCACCGATACCACTGGTCCATGTGCAGTGGACAGGAGCTGAAGAGATACATCCAGTAAGTTCATGTCTGCAGTTCATGTTCACACACAGTGAAGTGAGTTCACCTCACCTTCTTAAAAATCTAAATAAGCACTATCTGCTCTATAACATGCTCTGTTTTTTCTTGGTTTCACCAAAGTCTGTGAAATGATATTTGAGGTATGCTAATTAACAGACACACTATACATAACTCCCTTGGTTGGGAAATAATTATGACTAAATTACATAATGTTTGTATTTAAGATGAGGTGAATAAGGTGAGATTCAGCTCAGTTTTATCTTTTAATGTTTATCATCAAAGCACAGAAAGTGTTGAATTATACAGAACATGATGTGAAATATCTTCCTGCATCTAAAACGGCATCATGCCATCATATAAACAGGACACTGACAGAGCCTGTATCTTTCCAGCACACGCTTCCATGACATGTGTTCAGTTCACAGACATTGAGCTCTTCACTCAGCTGGAAAAGAATCAATTTGTGACAGGGACAAGTTCAGCAGAGCATGGACACCAAAGTACTGAATGTGCATTAAAAGAGATGACAATGGCAATCAATTGGCACACAATATACTGTGTTTTTCGGAGCAGCCCCCTGGCTGTGGATCCATTGCAGAGAAAAATCGATATATTCTGTGATAATAAAGGATCATAAACATGTAAGCTTTGATTCTGAGGGAGAAATAGAAAGCTTGCTGAGCGAGCTGCTGAGGTGAAATCTATCAGCTGTTTAAAACCATTTTTCAGTACAAAAGGCACATATGCCCTGTCTGACTATGAGCAGACTTTAGCTGTGCCCTTGCCTTTAAAAAAAAAAAAGAGCAACCAAGCTGGGATTTATTGCAGCTGAGCCACTCCTCACCACCTGGTCATATGCAGCCAAATCTATCCATGAACTGAAACATAAATGCTTGACTCTGATTGAAGAACGAAACAAAACAAACTCACTGTTGACTGAATTTCTCTCTGAAAGCCTTCGACATTCCTCGCAGAATATTCAAAGGGATCAAATGATGATGAATGATGCATGTTTACACAAGTAAGCAATTAGGGGCTACAAAACACCGAATTGTCGGATGTTTTGCTGTTCACTTGGAGCTGAAGTGAAATATTGAATCCAGGTGAATTCAATCTGCTTTCATATCCTCAGAACACAACTTTCTTTTGGTTTATTGGCTAATTAATTATGTGGTAAATGAAACTGTGAAATACCACCAAAAGGCCCAGGCGGACTGAATACAGGGAACGGAGATGAAGATTTCATTACAGTGTATGAATAGCTCAATACTCATGTTTTATTAGATTGGATTTATTCATTTTAAATTACTGTCAGTAAAACTTAAAAAAAGGAAGGTAATACACTGGAGCTTTTGAGATGCTGGAAAGCGTTTAATGTAACATTCAGGAAATATTGACTCTACCTGACAGTAGCGTAACACCAATCAAAAAAAATTGGCAAAGCAGAAGCAAATGGGAGTAATTAGTAAATAAAACATTTTTCTGTTAAAAAGAGGAATTCAGTAGCAGAGTAGAGATTATAACAAGACTGTGTTGTTATATTTATGGATTTAATGCCCTTGGATGTGCACATTATCCACAACAACAGGTAGATATGAGGTAAGAGTTTAGTTTTGCATTAATAAAGAGATTTAAAACTGGTAGATAAATAAGATATAAAAGCCTGGTTCTCTCAGTGGTGGATTTAAGTATAATTTGAGAAGTTGCAGTACAAAAGAGTTATGAAAAGCTCCTTTTTGTCTTCATCGCTATATACTATAGATATTGATTTTCTTCCCTTTGTCACCTTTTCTTTTTTTGTTTGTTTGTTTTTTTTTTTTTATTTACCTGATAGCACATATGACTGTCTCCTGGATGACCCCTTCAAACATGACTGGCCGCAACTCCCTGAACTCCCCGGCATCAACTACTCGATGGACGAGCAGTGTCGGTTTGACTTTGGAGTTGGCTATAAGATCTGCACTTCAGTGAGTACAGCCCTTAGGCTTCCATTTAGTGGATAGCTGCTACCTGCTAATCTGTACCCTGTCTCAAGAAAAATATGTCTTGAAGTGAAAGTCAGCAGAGAGAAAAAGGGGGCAAAAAAAAAAAAGAATCCAAAGAAACTTAATGTTCTCTCAAGTTAGCTGATAAGAGTAAGATGCCAACATTTGAAACTTTCTCAGGCTCTAAAGAGAATGGCACTTGAGCTGAGCAGAGCCCAGAAGTTCTGGTGAGCTTTTCACAGAAGTACGTGCAGGAGATGCTGATGGCAGCCATCTGGGAAAAACCGATTCTTAAATATCAGCAGAATTACACTAGCAGAATCAGACACCAGATTAGTGAGCACTTCAAACAGACATCTGCTTGCTTCACCGCAGTCACACCTGCTATCTGGCTAGCTCTCTGCAGATGGCGGGATAATAAATATTCTGTAACTTTTCTTCTGTTATTATTCACACCACCTTGATCTAAAGTGGCCTGTAAGTGATATCGCGTTATTCATAGCATAGATGAACAGAGCAGACATCCAACAGAATGTAAGATTTAATTTATCACCTTGCAAAAATGCAGGAAAAAATAATATTATTGCTTTTTTGCATTCGGGGAAGGTTTTTTTCTGCCTTGTTTGTTGGAATATTTTATGAGGAGGGCTCAATATTGGACACTTGAAAATGCAAATGCAGCAGGTGGCGGTGGGAGTTCTCTATCTTGGACTTTTAATGAATGAGAAGTTTTTTGTTCGGAGTGAATACAAGTAGCAAGAGTTTAGGAAGTGAGAAATGACAGCACCTGCTGAGTAATTGACATAATGAGGATGGTGATCAGCATTGTGCTATGCAGGAAAACATCATACCCTTTCTACTAGACTTGTTCTGTCATTTATTAAATTTTAAAAATGCTCACATCATTTGCAAGAAATGAGTCACCTCAGGGTTGATTTGGGAAGAATGTATGACATCCTTAAGAGTTCTCACTAAAATCTCCACTACACGGTTAAGATCTTCACTTTTAATCAAGGTTAAAATGTTTTTGAAAGCATTTTTGAATTTCAAAGGACTGTTGGTAATCCTGCTCCGCCAAGGATGAAGGCCGCATTGTTTGATTTTTAACATATAAAAGAATCAGGTCAGCTGGCTCCATCTGAGGTTGAATACCTCATACCATCCTGCTATAACTTCAGTGGAGCCAGAAAATTATTGATGTTATTGTTATAGTTCTCTCTTTGCAAATTACTCTGAAGGTTATTCTTTGGTCCAACCTGTTTCCTATCATATCATATTAGACATTTGCTTTAGTGGAAAAAGGAGGTTTCTACTTTTTTATCTTCAGATATTTGGGGAATTTTTTAACAAGTCTTTATCTTCAGGGGTTATTTCTCCAGTTTTTAAATTGGCTGTTCAACCTCTACTGAAAAAAAATCAAACCTTCACATCAACAATCTTAATAATTTTAGGAATATATCTTTTATCTATGTTTCTATTTCTTTAAACTATTCTAATTTGTAATTGCACTGTTTATTTTCAGTTTTCATATCTGTGTAGCACTTTTTTTTTTTAACTTAAAGTGCGATATAAATAAAGCTCATTATTATTAACATGTTACCTATTTACACATTCAGCCTTGAGAATGTAAGTCCAAAATTTATTCTCATTTCGTTGTGTTTTACTCTACACCAACTTATGAGGGAAATATCTGGAGCTGCTAATTGCTCTATTGTTTTTGCTAGGTTGTCATTAACTTTGTCTGTCTGCTATTTGGTGTTTGGCATGTAGTTTAAAAGTAGTTTATCATGAGGTTTTTTTTTTCTGAAAACAGCTGCTGCTAATGGATATTATGCTGATTAGAGCGGTGATGGTGAACCAAAAGTAAAGTTCAGTAGATAGTCACACTGAGCCTGATAGCATCCTGCTACGCACCATAAGAGCCACAGAGTCTAAACTATAACTCACATTAGCTTTCCTGCTAACGTCTCCTTCTTATCTAACTTTCAAACATGTATACACATCTTGTCCTGCACCTTAACTTGTTAAACGAACCACCAAACAAATGTTTAATGTAATCATCTGATATAACAAAAGTATATAAATGACAGGAAATCACAAAAAGCATATAAAGCTTATATAATACCACTCAGTAAACTGAACCCTCATTTACATAAAAAAAAACTCTCAGAGCATCAAAACTAGTTTTTGAGTGTTTGTTTTTTTAGTCTCTGAGGCATCCAGTGTTTCTTATGCAGGTTCTTCAATACATCAAATTCACCATTCAGTCCCTGCAGACCTTCATCAGAGTATGCTCCGATGATACGTGATTTGAATACAGTGAAGAGCAGTGCGGGGAATTATCTTTTCAACTTTAAAATCCATTATGCCTGTTTCATCTCCATGTTCTGTGAATAACTGAAGAATTTGCCAGAGTTATGAAATGGTTTTGTTTCTAGTCCCAACTTGAAAAGTGATGTGTCAATGACAAAAACACACCTCAAAAACAGATAAAACTGCATTGGAAACAAGCAAAATGATGAAAAATGTTCATTTTTTTAATGGAAAAGTTATGTATACCCAGGACAACATTTAACCAACAACGGACTGTTCTGTTTTCATCTAGTTTAATTAAAGCCCCAACCTGCAATCACTGATTTTTGGTCTGCAGTGTTCAAGCAAACAGTTACAACCACAAATCAGTTGTTTGTTCCAAAGACACCCCTTTTGGAAGGCATTCCTGTTGCACTGACAATTTTTGAACTATTCAGATCAGCGTCCCTGTTAGCTCAAACTGACCACCATAGACGAGCAGACTCCTGTTCGCACCTCTATGTAAACAAAACAAAAACACAGAGCTGCAAATGGAGTAATTGGGCCACTGTGAAGCAATTTTGTATTTAACCCGATGAGTTCTTTTTGTGTAACAATCTAAAAAGGTTTTTGTTTAAAAAGTAAAGTTTTTTTTCAGTCCCGCTAATTGGTGTGCTTTCCAGCATACACGTTCTACATTCTTTATTGTTATTCTGCCCACTTTTTTGGCACTCAATTACTTCCACATCTTTCAACATAGAAACTTCATTCAAACATCAAAACATTCAGCTCAAATAGGACATTTGCACTATTGCTTTTCTCATTCATACCCTTCATAATATTCAACATTTTCCGCCAATTTTGTTCCATTCAAAAGAATGCACGGAACGTTCAAAATTAACACGTTTTCACACATTTTTTTTTTAGAGATTTTCTATTTTGACCCACTCATTTCCCACTTTTCCGACTCATTCATACTCCGTCAGCTGCTTCTTCATCCAAGTTAAAGCCAGCAATCCAGTTCAGCCTTTCAGTAGCCAGCATTCACACCTTTTCTAATATGTTACGGTTATGTACCTTATGTTCCTCTGCAAAAGAAAAGCTACTCCGTTGATCAATTGAACAAGATTGTGGCTGAAGCAGACATGTTCAGAACGTCATATTCATCTCTGCAGGATAGTTAAATATAATTAGTTCTTCATCATCAGGTCCTGAGAAATGAGATTAACAGAGGAAGTGGTTCTGAATCAGTGACCCCAAACTAGGTGAACTGAATACTGAAACGCCTCTGGTCTAAAGTTGGTATAAATGCCAGTATTTTACTGCACAGATGGAAAGACATTAAATGGAATATTAACATGCAGTGGAGGGGAAACCTGATTCTCACAAGCAGAAGAATATAGTCAGGAATTATATAGATTAATAATACCTTTTTGATTAATAATAATACCTTTTGATTGAAGGTCTCTCCGCTTTTAATACAGAATCCTCAGTGTTAAAATCCTATCCAGGAATACTAGATCCTTACCCAAGGGTGAATTCTGCAAAAATTTAGTGAGTCAGGCTCATGAATCATTAAAGGATAAGGCTGGCGATTATCTATGTTTTTCTTATTTCCAGCGAATCTCATGTGCAGAGCCAAACCAACAGTGAATCAATCTTACTTACAAGCATTGTGTGTGTGTATCCAAAGCCTGATATATCTTATCCCTCTATAGACCTCTGTTGTTGTCTATTAAAAACACATCAGTGAGCTACACCGCTGTACCGGGTGACATGTTCCTTCGTTACAGAGATTACGATCTCGTTGGTTTGTTTAGAAACGGCTCCAAAGACTAATAACAGTGATCATGTTTTCAGTCTACAGACAGTAGTATTCTATTCTGTGTTTTTCAGTCCACTGCTACAGGAGTAGTGGTTGTAAGTTGAAATGTCCACAACTTTGGTAGACTTTAAGAGAAGTATAGAAGAATATTCCTTACGTAAATGTCTATTAATTTATTTTATACAGCAAGGATGGTGATAACATAAGTTGTTTGGTCTTATATCTTGGTTCTACTTTGAGGAATAACATCTGCAGACGAGAAAGAGCTTCATGACTTCAAGAGCAGTGTCAGCCAGAACAGGAAAGAGACTGACCACTCTGAGATACAGTACATAAAGTACAAAAAGAAACAGCTTTAGAACCAATTATCCTGGTAAAGGGATGCTCTGGGCAGTTAAAAGGCCATTTTTTGAGTTCACTCAGTCTGATAATCTCTTCTAATCCTTGAAAAAGAATGTCTGACCACCTTCCTTGGAGAGGAAGTTAACAATGAGCTGTTCCTCCACAAAAAAAAAACCTCTTCCACTCAGCTTTAGTGTCTCTGATAGTAGAGCCAATGACACTTGTAAACGATAATCTCTGCAAGGTGTCGGCTGTTTGTTACAGTAGGTGTGGAGGACTGTAACTGTTAAGTCAATCCGCTGCTTCCATCAGACTTTATAACATCCTTTTTATTTGTTTTATTTGCACCGAGCTTCATAATACCCAAAACATTAGTGAGTAATAATGTTCAGCTGTTGCATAATCCTTAGTATAGACCTTTTTGAATCTCAGAGCTGGAATCAATAATGTTACATAACTCCTCAGAATATAAGAAAAGAAAATTTTCTGAGAACTGTTTCAAAGGCCGATTTAAACACAAGGTTCATTTCTGCTTTTCACCCTTTGGCTTGTGCATCATTGTGTAAGCAGTGAAACTGTTATGTCACCTCTTTCAATTATTCATCGCAGCGCTTGACTTTCACCTTTTCTGTTTTAGTTTCGTACATTTGACCCATGTAAACAGCTCTGGTGCAGTCACCCAGACAACCCTTACTTCTGCAAAACCAAGAAGGGTCCACCTCTCGACGGAACTGAATGTGCTCCTGGAAAAGTAAGTTTAATTTAGTCTATTGCCTATGATACTTCACGTCCAAAAGTATGTGGACAGCAAATAAAACAATGGGCCTCATGCAAGTATCCAAAAACTCTTTTCTATGAGGACTCAACAAACTCTCACTCGTATTTTACGTGGATAAATCTGTTTGTACAAGTTGTTCTTGCATGAAGCCTATTGAGTTGATTAACAATAAATGACGTAAGTTTGATGACAAACCTGTGTTTCATCACAAGTCAGCCTCGACATTACATCAATATGTGATTGTTAAACATCTTATTCCATTGCCATGAGCGTTAATGTGCTGCTGTAACGGCCTGCACTCTTCTGGGAAGGCTTTCCTCAAGGTTTTGGAGCCTGGCTGCAGGGATTTGCTCTGGTTCAGCTGTAAGCACACTAATGAGGTCCAACACTGATGTTGGATGATAAGGCTAACAGCTGGTGTTCAGATTCATCCGAAAACTGTTGGATGAGATCGAGATCAGGGCTCTGTGCACACCTGTCATGTTCTTCCACACTTGGCAGGCATGTCATTTTGTATCTTTCCAATCTTCATAATGCTATTTTCTGACTGCTGATGCATATGCTTTGTGTTAGTTCAAGGTGCTTATCAGTCAAACCAATCTCTGTAGTCCTCTGATTGGATAATTGAGGCAGCTCCTATGTGGATCTATCTATATGGAAGTGTTGTGATGCTGCCCAAATACCTGATGACGGTTGGTTAGATCAGAGTGCAAAGTCTTTTTCTTTTTTTTTTCAAAAACGTTCTTCCACATCAAAATGGGAAAACCAATTTCCTTGATGCACCTGGATTGTGCATGGGAACATTACCATATTTAAGCAGAATATGACTGTCTATATACTACACAGTGTATTTCTCATTGACTGTATTGCCTGTATTATCATTTTAGTAGTGGAAAAAAAGCCCTTTTTAGTTGACTTACTTTCCCTTCTCCTCCCACCCTGTCATCTCCTGTAGTGGTGCTACAAAGGTCACTGCATGTGGAAAAACCCAAATCAGGTCAAGCAAGACGGCTCGTGGGGCTCCTGGAGCAAATTTGGCTCCTGCTCTCGATCTTGTGGAACTGGAGTTCGCTTCCGGACACGTCAGTGCACCAACCCAGCGTAAGTGGCCAACATTTGTTTCTGTGCGTCGTGAATGATTCGTCAAAACTGAAGGTAGAAATAGTGGAGGTCGATTACTTTAATTGATGATGATGCTGAGATATTAAATACTAGATTTGGGCTGATGAATGATAAATGGTTTTTATTTTGTTCCTCCAAAATTTTATGTTGGAGCATCACATTTGAAATCAGCGTTTCAGGCTTGACTGTGTTTTAATCCTTGATAGCTAAGTACTGCTATGCAGAGTTATTCTGTATTTTTAATCATCAATCAATTATAGACTAAAAGATAAAGTGGATAATTTTATTTTGTACATGTCCTTCTGTAAAACCTTGAATTAATCCTGCCTCATAATAAGTTAGCAATTCACTCTATGTAGTTTTAATGAGGCTGTCCGCACCAGGAAAAAGAAAGCGTTGGTTATTTGTTCAAACACTTAAAACTACTCATGTTTAAACTCTTCTGACAAGCAGCCTCTCGTGGTTGAGAGAGTAATGATTGTCCTCACTAAGCAGCTTAGGTGGAAGCAGTCTGGAGTTTATATACCGTCACAAAATGTCTTGGAGAGAAGACCAGTTTAGATGGTCTGCTCGACAAAGACGTTGACACAGGAAACCGTGGTTCGCGTCCCATCTCGTTCCAACATTCAACTGTGGTTTGTTTTAACCGTGACAGCAGTGTTGTCCTAACCTAACCCATGACTGTGATGTTTCCCCAACCTTAACCAAGAGGTTTTTGTTCCCTAAAAAGGAATGGTTTGACATTTTGGGGAATATGCTTATTGGATTTCTTGCCCAGAGTTAAATGGAAAGATCAATACCAATCTCATATGTCCTTTCAAAATAATACTGGAGCCAGGAGACAGTTAGTGTAGCTTGACATAAAGACAGTCTTTAATCACACTCGAGTCACTGCTGCAGGCTAAGAGATAGTGTGACACATAGCCCCAGAGTGTTTCTTTTTGTCCTCAGTTTTTGTACAAATGAAACAAATCAATGCTGGAAGGCGGATTTTCTTTTACCTTTGGACAGTGCAGGCTAGATGGTTCCTCTGTTTCCAGTCACAGTAATTCACTGTTAAAGGTAACTACACACAAAACCATTTTTTATTCATAGGTTTTCGTCTGCAGATGATGTTGATACTGTTGACTTTTCCAACAATACACATATTGTGCGTAGAAAACAGATTTTATTCTGTTCAAAATTAGTTTATATGTGTCTGCTCGGGTTTGAAAATTCAGTTCTGCCAATATCTCTGGCCGCTCCTTAATCGTGACGTCATAGGCAAGAGTCTGAGGTCTATTTCATGTATCTGCTGCCACACCAATAAATAGCAGGGCACTAGCTAACTGTAGCCTCAGTTTGTACTGGTGGTAGCGTTAGCAAGTTTGGTAAGTGACAGCAAAGAGACGACAATGAACTACCGGTTTATTCCTCTTCTGAGGCAGCAAACACAAGCACACCAGTCCTCTGCAGTGTTTTTTTTTTTTAAATATGCTGGGAGGGAGGGAGCTGGTAGAAGTGTGTGAGTGTGTAGTTACCTTTTAAACAATGGTCTTAATGCTGCTCTTAATGGTCTTTCATTTGTCATCTAGAAAATATTTCAACACTATTGGAAGAAAAATATACAAAGGCCAAACAGTAATTGCACATAAATACATGCACTGCATTAACACCTCATGGAAAAAGGCTCTGAAGCAAATTAATCATCACAAAGGTGAGGTAATATTAATTTAGGTTGGATGTGAATTAGAACCATTGGTCAGCCGTGAGAGGTTTGACAATCAGCACCTTGATATAGTGAGTTTGTTTTAAGCAACATGAGATGACTCACACACTGTAGCTCCAAAGAGGCTGAATCATATTTGCCCAAACTGCAGGTGCATTGTTAAAAAATAACCCTAATCTTTCATATAAACGTCTCACTGTTTTAGAGTCCCTTTCTAGAGCAGGATTTGTTTTCTCATTCTTGGTTTCAAAGAAGGACTCACTGTTTGATCAGCTCCTCTGCTGTTCATCCGTTTCCTTCCCCTAGGCCCTCCAACGGTGGCCAGGACTGCCCAGGAGTAAACTATGAGTATCAGCTGTGCAACACTGATGACTGCCCCAAGCACTTCGAGGATTTCCGAGCCCAGCAGTGCCAGCTCCGCAACTCTCACTTTGAGTTCCAAAATGCCAAACACCACTGGCTGCCCTATGAGCATCCTGACGGTAAGCCGGAAAAATGTCAACAGATTGTTTGGTTCCAGCATGTGTCTGCCGTGTTTGTTTTTATGCCAAAAAGGAACAATTGAAGTTGAAGGGGTAGGAGATCTGTGTTATTCTTTTTTTTGTGTGAAAAAGACACATTTTCAAGTGTGTTTTAGTCTTGTTTGTTATTTCCTATTCTTTCTTGGTGGCCTATCAAAGTTCAAAGGGTCACAACTATGTTTATGAGTATAAATTTAGACTTAACTGTTATTGTGGGGAATATTTGCAATACTTTCTGCTCTTGCATTTTTTACTACAAATTACAAACAGTTTGTTCCAGTGTAATACAAAAAAATAATAGTCTGTGATTTCGCCTGTGGTGTAAAATATGTGTATTTTCTGTAATCATCATGTTTTACAAGGATTTCCATGTAGGTGCAAACAAATAGGTTTTGTGAATTGTAAACAATATATTTTTTGGGCAGAAAGATTAAAATTCTCCAATATTTCCACACATTTAGTTCAGTATTTATAAGGATCAGCTGCAGCTGGGTGTTTCTTTATTTGAAATGATGAAATATGAAATAAAAACAATCTTTCATAATGTGTTTGTCATTCCATGTTGGATTTCTTACCAAACTATTAAATCTTATAATCTGCTGTCTTGTAGCCAACAAGAGATGCCATTTGTACTGCCAGTCGAAGGAGACGGGAGACGTGGCGTACATGAAGCAGCTGGTGCACGACGGGACGCGTTGCTCCTATAAGAACGCCTACGATATCTGCGTGCGTGGAGAGTGTGTGGTAAGGGACGTGTTTAAACTACATGATTCACGACATATTAAAAGCCGCAGCAGGTAAACATGTACATTAGTGACTGCAGGCTGTTTGAATCTTGAAGTACCTCATTAAATCACACAGTGGGATGTTAGTTAACTACACCATCAGCATTACTGTAGGTTCAACTTGTCACTTACTGGCATGAACATGGGAGTGCTCGCTCACTGCTGTTTAAAAGAAAGCCGCATGATTTTCCCGATGATTCGAGTCATCATCTCCAGTTTGTCCTGATGTTTTCTCCAGATAGCAGAAATAATTAAAGTATGTCAAACCGCTGCAGGTAAATGTCATTTCTGTCGCAGCCCTGTTTACATTTTAATTTTATTGTATAGCCCGATATCACAATTCACAAATTTGCCTCAGGCAGCTTTACAATCTGTTCAGCAACACAATATCCTCTATCCTTAGACCCTCAACCCTATAAGAATTTGGAGAGGATTAAAAGGAAATTAGTTTAGGAGATTATCCAAATATCTTTAAGTATAAGATTTGATGACAATTAGATGCATTTTGTGGGAAAAAAGTTAGACTGGAGATGGATTCGATTGGGACGAAGGAATCCAAAAAATGTTGCTCTACGTCTCACAACACACAAGTTGAGAACCAAAACTTAATTTACCTTAATTTACCTTATAAGTACCTAACACCAGAACAGCCACATACTGGCGCTATTGGATTTGGATATGCACCTTGGTCATGGTCAAACTTTTCAACAAATCTGATGACAAATCTTTTGAGATGTCCTCATATGTAACAAACAAATTAAACCAGACACATAACCTGCTTGGCAGAGGTCACAAAATGACATGACTGCTCTGTTTCCTCTGTCCAAATGACACCTCATATGTGACCTCCATCTCCAGAGGCGGTCTGCTAATACCAGTTTTTGCCAAGTCAGCACTGATAATCCAATACCTAATAATGTCTCAGTGAAAACATTTGACAGGTCAGCTTCTTGTCAAATTATGTGGTAAATTTTTACAGTTCCTCCTGGCAAAAAGAGAGTATCAGCTCCTCTCTGTAATTGTTTTCTTGGTTTTCAGAAAGTTGGCTGTGACAGAGAGATCGGCTCCAACAAAGTGGAGGACAAATGTGGCGTTTGTGGAGGGGACAACTCCCACTGCCGCACCGTTAAAGGAACCTTCACTCGAACGCCAAAGAAAGCTGGTAAGGCAGCATGGAAATCACTAACACGACTGTCTTTTTCTTTCACATTCATTCCCTGATTTTTTTTTCTTGTTTGTTAATAGATGAGGTTTGGTATCATGTTGAATGTTTGTAATTCATGACACACCATGAGCGATGAGCCATAGACGTACTGTTGTTTTCCATTTATTTATCATTTCTTTAATGATTCAGTGAGGCCAGTGGAAGAGGATATTAGAGGAAGATGGAAGCAAAGATGTGATGCAATGCAGCGTGGCATCACCTGTCCATTGCTTTCTATATCGGACCCTTTGGAGTACATTATCATACTCACATCTCTCTATAACTGATAACACATTCATTTATGGTCGCGAGATAAGGCTGGCATTACTCTATATTTTTCTTATTGTCAACAAATCCTGTGGAAAGAACATAGGATTTGTTGACAACGTGCCGATCTCTAAATACGTACCTACCCTGTTAGTAGCACCAGTAGTAGCAGTAGGGTTTTCTAAGTTGTGCCTCTATTTCCAAATTAAAACAAAGATAGTAGCTCACTGGGCCAGTTAGACAGACAACAATGGCAATGTAGGATCCTAGTCAAAACTCTTTTACATCATGTAGCTGATGGAATATTTTTTTTTATTCAGATGGTTAGAAGAGTGTTTGAGGATTGATTTATTAAATCACATGAAACCATCAGAACAACTGTGTTCTAAAATGAGCCTCTGGGTTTTTCAAACACCGTCGGTTAATTAACTTTTAGAGGCACCGAAGGTTACCCCAGTGACCCGATTGTACACTAATACATGAGAGGCACTAACTGGGGCTATGTAATGAGACATGTCACCCACTGTTGGAGCTCTTCTGGCACAGAGAGATAAGATATATCAGGCCTTTGTGAGTCCAGCCGTATCCTTTGATTGATTCCTCTCATAGTGACAGCTACTGTGAGTTATCCAGTGATTCAGGATGAAACATCAGGTTGTGGCTTTCAGACAGTAATGAAATTGATGCCTTGAACTACTGCATGTTTTAGGTGTTCTGGTTTATAATTTCGACGGCAACCTGCTAACCAATCAGAAATCGAAGCTCCTTCATCTTCAAATTATTACAGGAAGGTCCCACCGTATGATATCTTTTTCATGTAACTTCCTATTTATCCAGTTCTTACTTTTATTTCAGAGGAACTCAGTTTCTCCTCTGCATGAGATGTACACTGCAGATACAGCGGGAAATATCTTCTTTGCATGAAGTATAGGCTTTTGATTTGAAAGGTCCTAGTTTAAGGAAATTAAATGTGGAGTGCAGTTTTTTCTCTGCTTCGAGAACTTTGATGAGAGCATGCAATCATTGTAGTGCTGATTAACAAAGCAAAGTGGCCAGTGCTTTAAAAATGATCGTGATGAGCTGACCAGATTCAGATTCAATTTAGTAAAGGCTCTGTTCATTTTTAGCTTTTCACTGGCTCTTTTAATCATGTTTTTAGCTTCTTTTTTTTTTTTTTTACCAGCTATCATATCAATTCTTTTAATCTTTTAAAGTAAAAACCCTACAAAGTCTGATTCCTGGAAAAAAGAAAATAGAAAAAAAACTGTAGCTATGAGCTGTCATCAAAGCTGACGTGGCCAAACTAACATTCCCCCACATGCAGAGTATTAATTTTGATCCAGTGAATGACTGCACTTAGTATAAAAAGGATAAGTGTTGAATGGCATGTCATCGCAATCGGGAAACCTTTCCAGAATGCTCCCTGGAGTGCAGCTGCACGCAAATATGACACATAACCACCTGTATTTTCCTGTAGTGAGAAAAATAGCGAGGATAATAGTGAGAGAGTGTGCACTCTGCAGTGCATTTATACTGACCACTGCAAATGGTAGCAGCAGTAGACTGTTATTTATGTTAAAGGACAAACGGCAGATTCACATTTGTACCTCACATCATGTTAGACTTTCAAGAAGAAGCAGGCTATGATGCAGTACATTTACATCCATCTTAGTTTCCAGGTGGTGAGTCGTCCTCTGTTTACGATCATAATGGGGATATGAGCCTCCAGATGGTGATACATCACTCTGTGGCAAACATCGAGCTAAGACAAACGTTTTTCTGTCTGAGTCCCAGGAAATGAAGGAGGAAGCTCTCATGTGTCATTTTTTACTGCAGTGCCATAAAATAAAGTTATATTCCAGTTACACACTGCATGCAGAGCTAATTATAACAGGAGTTTGAGTAGAGCTTGAAGATGTATTCTTAACCTGGAAAATCATCGCAGTCTAAGAAACACCTACTCAAGGACCACTTACTAGAGATTTAGCCGTATCTCATGGCCTTAGTCAGCAGTTTGAGAGAGTTTACTCGGTTGTCATAAAGATGATTCAATTGTTATTACGGTATAGTACTTTGGACAGGTGGTGTTATATAGTGTTTTGAGTATTGTAGGAATTATATAAATAAACAAAAAAGTCAGACTAAAAATTGACTTTTGACTGTGATGTCCCACAATGCAACGCACAAAGGAAACCACTTATATCTGCAAAACATTTAAAAGGTCAGACAGCTTCAAAATGTCTAGAAATACAAAATAAAATACTGAAGAACTCTTTGAAAAAACATAGTTTTTCCTTTGTGAAGTTTAAAAGAGAGGTTCACAGTTTTCGCTCTTATCATTCCCACTGGTCATACTGCCATTAACAAATGACAAAGAAGCTGCTTCATGTTTTATGATTTGACTTTTTAAAATCCCAACTCAAGTACAGCCCCAATGGGAGGTCATACTAATTTTACATGAGGTCATAGATGCGTTCATGAATTTTGGTGTTCACCTTCTGTAGATGTGAGCTTTTACATTCGCAGCTAATAATCGAGCCAACAGGCACACATGGAGGTGTGTCGAGTATCCGACAGCTGCCGGAGCTGTCGCTCTGAACAGTAGGGTTTGTTTGGCTTAAGACCTTTATTAATTAGCCCAGAAATAATTAAGCACCTGTTTTATTTATTTATTTACATAGTTAGTTCATTAAAATGTATGGTTTCCCTTTATAACAAACTTTTTAATTCAAGCTGCTTCCCTCAGGTTATCTCGCCTCTGCAGCCACAGGACACACAAACACACGCAAACACAAAATTAATGTGAACAATGCTTAATGCGCTGATGTTGCCAATACAAAACTCACCCACTGTGCAGAGTTGAATTAGTGTGAATAAGTTGTTAATTTCTTTTTTGGAAAATGTGTCTTGACATCAGCTGCCAGCATGAAGAAAGTAACTTAATGAATGACCTATGCTTTTAAAACGGTTTCATGATGCCAGCCTCATCTGCCATGAATAATTTACCCTCGAGTTTTGATTCAAAGTGAAATGATGTCGAAAAGTCAATAGTGAGCCTCGGGCGAAAATGAAAATGGACTTTTCAAAGACCTTCGACGTGTTGGCTTCATCAAACTGTTGTAGGATGTTTGTTTTCTTTTTAAAACTGTGATAATCATCCTTTTCTTAACACCTCATTCTCTTACTTCAACCACTTACATTTTTTAACAGGGAAACAGTTAAGCAAGAGAGCCCAAAAAGAAAACCCTTTGTTGGAAAACACAATATGCAAGTATCCAGTGTCACTGAGTCCTTGACAACCTCTTTTCTAGCGTTTTCTGCCCAGCTTCTAGTGCAGATTGATGCCTAACGCTGTAGAGACCTCCTGTAGATACACCAGTGATATAAACTGCTGTTTTTTTCTGTTCCTTTGTTACTAATTAATTGTCTGTTAAGGTCTCAGCTGTCATAACTGTCACAGGTTCACTATCCAGTCAAGTCTCTGAAACTTTCTGTTTTTGATGTCTATTGTTGTTTCATGTATATGTCTCTGGAGCTTTCAGCAGCCTAACAAACTAACTTTAAAGTCTTTGTGCGAATAAAAAATGTCCCATAAACATACCTGCACACCTTTAGAGGCAATCTGGGATGTTGTTGGCCATTTATCAGCTGATTGATTTAACCTAAACTGGCACGCTGATGCTCTGTTTACACCGAGCAATGGGTCATTTTTAGACAACTAGCTTGCGTGTTGGATTTTTTTAAGTCTTTTTTTTTAAGTCTACAAAACACTGTTATCAAATTGTAATGTCTGTTGAGTGGCTGGCGGTTCTGAAATTAACTACCCTCAGAGGATTTTCTCTGCAGAAGCAAGAGGGTATCTTTCTGCCATTTTCCAAAAGTTGGATTGCAATTTCTTTTCTTATATCTTCAATATACTGTAGAGTGAGCTGACACCTGTTGTAACCTTGTGTGAGCCCGGCAACAGTGTGCCAGTTGCATTCATAATCACCTTAGTGACGCCACTGCGTTTGTGTCAGGGGAGTGTTGGTCCTGCCAGTCAAATCTAAGGCCAAGTAATTACACTGCTGCAGTTCAGTCCTGGTGATTGGCAAGTTTTATCCACTCTGCCAGATAAAATAGTTAACTTCCTCGTCCGTTGTGAATGTTTCTGCTTACCTGCTATGCTAATTGAATGTGCCTCCACTGTAGGTGATGATGTTGCGGAGGAAACACTTCGTAACTGACTAACTGATTCATTTCATTTCAAGGGAAGACCAGAGGAGCCTTCTCTTTGCCCAAAGGAGCTCGAAATGTGCTTTTAAATGAAACGGAAGACTTTAGAAATGTACTTGGTGAGTCACAGTAGGTTTGTAAGTGGTGGACATCCCTGCCAGAAGCTTTGCTGCCTTATAGTCTGAAAAAAAAAACTTGTTTCTCATTGCTTATTGAAACATGGCTGAAGGCTCTTTTCATTCACATCATGTATGTTCATACAGCGATCGATATGAACACAAAGGAAACAGACTTGCAGTTCATTTAACAGGCATCCTGTCCTCATCGTATGTTGTGTACAAGGATTTATTGATATTTCTAAGAGTCCTGTGATGACCCAACAGGTGTGAATGAAAAAACCTTTATGAGCTGTTTCAATAAGACTTCTTTTTTTTCCTGCAGGTCTCTACTGTGAAGAGGAAAGCTGGTGTAGACATTTAGTTGTTTTTTTCCCCCCTCAACCTGTACATCTTTGTAGAGCAAAGTGAACAATACTTCTGAAACATGTGGGATGTCCGCCACTGCAAACAGACAATGTCTGTGTCTGCTTAACTTACCTGTCTCTGTCTTATCTTTCCTAACTCACCTTCCACCTTCTGCTGCTGCTGCTGCTACAAACTTGGCAAAGGTTACCTTAAGATGTTTCTCATTCCTCCTGGAGCTAGACATGTGATCATCCAAGAACATGAGGCCTTCCCTCAAATTCTTGGTAAGTGTGACTCCATAACACAAACACATGTACAAAACCAGAGGATGTCTATAAATAGATAATCACCATCCTCCGCATGTTTCCCCCGGAAGACTAATGGGAACATGTACTGTAAAATCATAGATTATACTCTTTGCATAATTTATTCCTTGTCACCTCCCAAGCTTAGAAAATTAATCTTCATACTGTATTGCACATTCATTATTCATTAATCTTTTAAAGAGAGGTTTCTAAATTAGTGGGTCCTCTCTCTCTGCTAAAGAAATGGGACTGTTTTTTTTTTTTTTTAGTTTTTCTCGACTGCGCTGAGCTGAATTCACAGTCACAGTCAATCACAATGAGAAGGAATCAGCGTTATTCATGACCAGAATAATAGAGACATGGAATAAATCAGTATGAAATATCGCTATACTGTGTATTTAAATATATTCTGTGCAGGGTTGTGTCTGGATCATTTTGTGTAGTGGCACAGAATCAGAGGAGAAAAACAGCAGCATCAGTCATCTCAGCAAATGTCTCATAATATCATACAAAATGTCAAAACCCTACAAAAGACCTTTCATCCCTTGTAAGAATTATGTCTATGCAAACTGGGAAATTATTTTAACCCAAACCATGATATTTCCCTACCCAAGCACTTTTTGTGCTTTAACTGAATGACTCCTTAACTGTAGTGGTGTCAGAAAGGCACCGACAAATGACGTCCTGTCGATGTGGATGTGAGATCAGAAAACACTTATGTGTTGTTCTGAAGGGCACAGAATATATTTTAAGGGCTTCGATAGAATATCTCCAGACTGATTTGTGGAATAATACTTGTTTTGGTCAAAATAAATGCCTATATCAGGTTCATACACAGTGAAGAAGAGTGTGCAGTTCATCTTATGTAATCAGTTCAACAGTCCTTGGACGTGTATGGCAAAATGTAATAACCATTAACAGATATTGTGTATCTTAGATAAAGATTGAGTAATTTGTTCTGCTAGAGATTTTCAAGTGTTAAGGACTATTGCTCTTTAATAATAAAGGCCCTCTCACTAGCTGGATTATAAACTGGTCAATGGACAGATATATGTTCTCTTTTTTATGTTGCTTTTTTTAAAAATAGATTTACTCTCATAGAAATGTTCATTTTCAATTCTTCATCATGCCGTAAAACCCCATTAGTAAGAGATTATTGATTTGATCAACATTCCTGAAGAGAATAACCATAATACACTCATAACGCTTAACTTTCTCGAGCCAGGTTTGATCCAATTATTGTGAATTGGCATGAGATGGAGCATTCTCCTCTGTTATCATGAAGCTGAAAGGTCCAGTGAGAGGTCAGTGTGAATGTTAGAGACTACTTATAGAGGTATATTGGCTCTGTGTGCTTCCGGAGAGGACTGCACTGTGCCAGCTGAAATAGCCTCCATCATCACGAAGCTTCAATCACATCTAAAATATGTGATTGCATTTATTTTTACCAAATTCTGCAACCCAGAGAGAGAAAGAGGGAGAAAAAAACCTCCCCTTTTCAGAAGCTGTTTTTATCAAAGAAACGGAGGTGTTAAAAATACACAATGTAGTTTTGTAAAAGCAACATTTTTTTATGCTGCCAGTTTTAGCATTGAATTTATGCCTGTGCTGTAGTTTTTAATAGCATCCATCCTTCTTGCCACTGTCATTATCTGTCAAATGACATGCTGATGGATCACTCTAAAGACTATTCTGACTTGTTTACATTTCAAGGTCCAATCTTCACTGAGTTTCCAGCTGTCCGTTCTGTATTACTGTCATTGCGTCAATATGGTTGATATATAATGAAGCAGCGCTGAGACAGAAAATAATCAGAATTTATTCATCATGACTAGAAATCAAAACTAGAAATACAGCAAGGACTCATCTGTTCAGTTCTTTTTCTCTGGTGCTCCAGGCTAACATGTTAGCATTGTAAGTAATTATAAGCAGCTGTTAATCTAAAACAGTCAGTGGTGTAAATATTCAGTCATAAATATAGTTTTATTATTGTATGTACATTTTTTACAATTAATTTGAAATTCTGTTACATAACATTTCTATAACTTTGTACTAAACATTTACAACTAAACTTTTATGACTGCTTACACACTGCACAGCGTTAAAATAACTATTGGATTGGATGGGGCACTGTGCATAAATCACAGCATAGCCTCATTTTGGGAGTTTTGCTAAGTGGTCTCTAAAGGCTAATAATACTTTTTAGACTTGATATCTTTAAATATGATTAATGTTACACCTTAAATAAAATCAGTACTGTTAATAGCTACGTATCAGTCAAGAAAAATTCATCGGGTACTTCACATAACAAATGATACAAGCTTATCATGAAAACAAAAATTAATTCCCCATAATCGTTTTTTTAAGAACAACAATGTATCAAATGACAGTGTGTAATGTGAGAGGCATCGCTTACAGTGATGAACCTACAGAGAATTATCAAAGACTCTGCAGCTCCCCTCAGCTTTACAGAGCTTTATAGCGAGTTTCAGTTCATCGTTTAGCTGTCCAGCTGCAACTTTACTATTTTAGTTTAGTATATGTAACAAATATTCTGTATTCTGTATATATTCTGTATTTTACCACGGATTTTGTTACAGCATAGAAAAGGCTGTGGAAGCACATTTATACTGTTAATTTAATGAAGTAAAATGAGCAAATAATGAGGATCAAACAGTTGAAGAAAAAATAAATTGTAATTTTAATGTGATTATTTTACAGAGTTTATTTTTTAGTGTTAAAATTGAAAGAAAGATTTGGATTATGTTCAGTGGACCTGAATACAGCCTGCAGCTGTTACATAAAATGAAACACTGACTTTTTACTACCTAAAGGATTACAGCATGGTGGTTCTTTAATATAATTCAGTATAATGGAGGCTTTTATGTTAGAGTTGAGGACCAGAGTAAATGATCTACAATACAACAGAGACATATGGGTTTTTCAAGCATCTCATCTTTACCATCTTATACAAGCTTTTGATTCTGCTCTGTAAAGTTTGAAATTTAAATGCATCAGATGTTTAAAAAAAAAAAAAAAAAAAAAAAAAACAGCTGACAAACTTGCCCATATTCATTTCCACCTCTCAGACAGCTATTGAAGTTTAGCAGCCTGATTAGAGAATTAATTAGACACCATAATGTTCAGGCATACCAAAGTTGTTGCAGAGAGTGAATAATCTCAGTGAATAATTCAGAACTTTTGTAATTGATAGAGTAAAGTCTTTTCAACTTTGCCAGCGGCTCATAACAAATGACTGATTACAGCGATCAAGAACCAGGCGACAGGGCATTACATTCTCAACGGCAAAGGAGAAGAGGTCAAGTCCAGAAGCTTCATTGACTTGGGCGTGGAGTGGCACTACATCATCGAGGACGACGTGGAGACTCTGCACACTGATGGGCCTCTGCATGACCCCGTGGTGGTCCTGGTAATATTACCTTTCTCTCTATGAAAGCGCATATTTGAATTAATCTGAAAATCCATTTGTTTGACAATGAGCACTGTATAAAAGAAATAGGTCAGCCATCCAGTTCAATCCACCCGGCCCTTATTCTTTTCATTACTTTTCTATCACTATCTATTAGATTTTAATTACTGAAACTCATTAATTAACCAATGAAATAGAAATTAGAAACTTTTTTTTAAATAGCCATTGGAAAAAAAACTAACAGATATGCTATTAGAATATGTCAAATGATTACTGATGCATGCCAGTGTGACAAGGCAAAATTTGAGAGCATCAAGAAGGGCTCCAGCAGAGGATCTCAAGCAGCAGTCAGCTTTATGGGAGGTTATGAAAGCAAAAGCAGGAGTCTGAGCATGCAAAGTTTCAAATCCAGCAATAAAATCTTTCAATCAAATCCAAAATTGAAAGGCAGCCAGCGGAGCGAAGCAAGGATTTGGTGTAATGTGCTTACTTTTCTTGGAGTGTGTCAGTAGTCTGGCAGCAGCGCTTCTGAATTTAGGAGGTATTTCTCCTGCTGAGACTCGATCGCAAGTTGCATTAATCAAACCTGGTAGAGATCAAAGCACGAATGATCTCCTGCAGATCTGCGAATGAAAGAAAAAGACCTGTATGTACTCATGTGTTTTACTTAAATAAGATGTGATTGTTCCACTTAAGTTACTTGAGCATCTAATGACAGATCTGAGACTATAACTACACCAAGATTACAGGCTTCATGCCTCACATTTTCTGATAGGCTATCAAGATTAGACATAAGACAATTAAGGAGATGTCTCACTTGAAATTGTTCAGTTGGAGGAATAATTGCATCATGGCAATCTTTAGAAATCAAACATTTCTCAGAAAGTTCTTCCCAACACTGTTGCAGAAGTTCCCACGCTTGTAGTTTGCTTTGCTTTCATCCAAGCTCCACACAGTTCATCCTAAAACAAGCTTGACGACTGTTGCTTCTGCGATTTGAAGTCTATCGTCTTGTTCTTTTCTTCTAAGGTAGTTCTGACTGTTCGGAGGTAAGGTAGATAGGTCGATCATTATCTTGCTGTAGGATAAACCCCTGACAAACTAGGCATAGACAGAGGATACTGGGTGGCTCTGCAAAATGTTGTGGTAGCACTTTTGGTGAAGGGTGCCAATCACTCGCCAACTCTGGATCCAGCAAAAGAACTGCAGACCGCCATGCTTCCTCCTCCATGCTTTTATAGAGACAGAGAGTGTGTACATAATCAACAAAAGTTGGGACACAAATAGGATTTATAATTTACATTCATTGCTACAGAAAATCTATACACTGTTAACCCTTTATTTAATCCCTAGAGAAGACCTTTTTTATATCCATGAAATTTAGATAATTTTAACATATGTGCCACTTTTGGTGATTCGATGGACTTGAACTGATTAAATTTCAATAAAAACTGAAAAACAGGGGTGTGAAAACTTCTGACTGGTAGTATATACAGAAAATGTCTGCTACACTAGGCTATATCTGGCCATATATACAACTGTGTATCACCCACATAACAGTAAAATGGATAATAAGGGTCCCAGTATGGATCCTTGAGGAACTCCACCGATGTTGGAGGCTTTTTCCAACCATAACACAGAGTCATTTTATTATTATAAGTATGGACTAAACCAATCTAGCTAACTCTGACCTCATCACTCATGCCAACATGCTCAGTGAAGGTCAAAGAGGATTTA
Source organism: Euthynnus affinis (assembly GCA_029490765.1). NCBI lineage: Eukaryota > Metazoa > Chordata > Actinopteri > Scombriformes > Scombridae > Euthynnus > Euthynnus affinis. Next base: position 8,087,251 of record CM055842.1, read on the forward strand.
AATCAAATTAAAGCCTCATTGTAATGCGTTAAGTCACTTGTGACTTTCACTACAGCAGTCTCAGTATAGTGAGGACAGAGAAAGTCACATTGAAATTCTTATTTTAATGTCACTCATAAAAGATACCAATATAGACTAAGAAGAAATCTGGTATACAATTTGCAAATTGCAAATGAATCAAAACTTATACTAAGCAAATCCAAAGAAGGTTTCTTTAGGAGAACTTTAAAGCTAGAGGATAAACCATCTGAAATTCAAACAATTAGGAATTTAACATTTGAAGGTATGAAGCTGAGAGAAATGAAGGGAATGTGATACCTTGTTTAAATACTGCATGTTGTTTCATTCATTCTAATGAAGACACACTGAAATAAAAATGTTGAGTAGACTACTGGTGGCCTTAAAATATATATTGGACATAATGGTTCAAGTTTTTATATTTTTGTTTTTATTATTTTGTTTTTTATGTATTAGTATTTAGTATATCTGGTAGTTTTTAGTTTTTTTTATAGTATTTATTTTGTCCTTCACCACAAACAGCACAAGCCAGTAAGGCTCTGTAAACAGAACATGTCACACTCAACTGTATATGTGTGTGTGTGTGTGTGTTTTTTTTTTTTTTTTTGGTTTATTAAATCCTCCAACCTAAAACTTCCACCGTCTGTACTCCTACAAGGTGTTTTATGCTGCAAACACTTGTCATTTGGAATTGAATTTGCTCATCTACTCAGCAACAAACCTATAAAATAAACCTGAGAATAGAATAGAGAAGGAAAATTGAACTCTCTTATTGTCCCGTAATTGCTTGTCCTGTCTCCAATTAATTATTGTCGTATTGACATCATCATGTAGTAGTTTTGTCTGAATCTTGAGTCATGTTTATGGAAAATGCTTTTTTCCAAATGCAGTTTTTTTCTCCTGTCTCTTAAAATGAAATATAATGCATTTATTTGGACACATGTTCACCATCGGAGTATTTTCATACAAATATGCAGCACAGGGGATGATGCTATAATGGTGCAATGTTTTTTTTCTTCTCCTTGTTTTCTTCTGGTGGTTTGCAGATTATACCCAAGGACAATGAGACACGATCTACTTTAATGTACAAGTACATCATCCATGAAGATTCGGTGCCTGTCAACAACAACAATGTCCTCCAGGAGGACACATATGAGTGGGCTCTGAAGAGCTGGTCTCCATGTTCCAAGCCTTGTGCCGGAGGTAATGGATAAATTACCATCAAATTAGAAAAGGATAGAGAGGAATAATTCCATTCCACTTCTACAAATATGATTATCTGAATTTCATACTCACCTGCTCCTGTTGTGTGTAGGAAGGGTTTAGTGTGACAGCCATATTTCCCTGTTATCACGCAAGGAAGTGCTGCGTGATAAGCCTCATCCTGTGTCAGCATTCATATGTGTATCCACTTTCTAGAGGCTAAACTTAACTAGGAATACTGCAGTTTATTAAACAGCTGAACAACTGCACTAGCAGCTCTTCACTAGCACTGCATGTATCCTATTACTGTATGTTTATATCCCAACATAATTTTAATATTTGATAGGGTGCAAACATATTAAGGCATATATGCAGACCCTAGTTGTGTAACAGTGTCTTCGTGGGTGGGTAAACTGTGCCTTGCTGCACAAAAAGCTATCAACTGCTGTTTTGATTATGTGTTATGCCCTGAAATGACAACGAGGGAGGGGATTTTTTTTATTCTCCAAGTTTATCCTTAAGACAGTACTCCTCCCGAGGCTTGGCGCAGATTAACCGGGCGTGAAGAATAAACACAAAAAAAAAAAAAAAACACAACAGACTGTGTTAGGCTGCATTCAGACCCAAAAGAGCCCTGTAATTACAACAATGCAAGCTTTACAACTATCTATCACAGCAGCAACTATTTGATCTCAAGGTAAATAGAGGACGTACGGCACTCATGTTAAAAAGTAATCCATCAGGAATGTTCGCTTGCATGTATGCGATTGGCCAACGTAGAGCCTTGCCAGATAATGTTGTGATGTGTTGCAACAAAAGACAACCCTGTGTGTTTCCTAACATGATCTTTGGTAATTAGATTTGCACCTTTACATGTTTTTTCAGCTTGTATAAGGGATTTTATTATAAAGTGGATTTCTTTCCTAGGGTTTCAATACACCAAATACGGGTGTCGAAAGAAGGGTGACACCAAGATGGTCCATCGAGGCTACTGCGACGCCAGCAAGAAACCAAAACCCATCCGCCGAATGTGTAATCTTCAAGACTGCACACAACCTCAGTGAGTAAAAGGTTCCCGACTTCCTACAGCGAAAGGTAGTTTTACAAGTGTTAGATTCAAACTGAGACTTAGCAGCAATCTGTTAAGATAAAATGTTAAAGTGGTGTTTCAGCCCGAGCTGAATTTAAATGAGCTACTCTTTAACTGCGGTGATTGTGGCTGAGTGGGAATGGAGTGAAAATGAGCACTTAACACCTCCAAATCTGCTTATGAAAACAGCTGCTTAACTGTCACCTCTGACATGCGGATGTGTGTGTTTTCACTTCAACTTTTTGTTTATTTTTGTTTGTTTGTTTGTGTAAGCACCTCACGACTTAATTACTCTTGAGGCATGAAGTGTACAATCAGATGTTTCTTTGCTTCCTTGGTGTAGGTGGCACCTAAACAGGTTTTTTCTGGCATTTAAAAATGTTTTATGCTTCAAGTTATTCACACATGTCATATAACTGACTGCCAAACTGTTGTACGTTTTTGTCTCTTTTACACGAGCTGCCACACATCTTGAATGCATTTTGCAACTGCAGCCGTATTTTAGATGACAGATGCATATATCAAGTTTTATTTGTATGCTACCCTTCAACAGCAAGGCAATTGAAAGTGCTTTACATAAGACGTACAGCAGAAGACATTAAGAAAAGATATTAAAGAAACAACAACAGGAGATTAAATTATTATGCAGCCACAGTGCAGTGAAAAGTATAAATAAATAATCCCAAATTAATTTTAGTGAAAGGCAGACAGTTTGGTAGCTGAGTGCAGTTTGCCTTTGTTTTGCATGTGTTTGAGTGAGTGGAGCGGTTTCCAGTGTTTCAAGCTCGTCTCCACATTTCAGCACACAGATCGGTCCTCAATGAAAACTGCAGAGAGCACAAAAGCCTCAAGTTGTGTGTCTTTAATTAGCAGTGGTGCGCACACACAATAAAATATAATATAAAATATATAAAATAATCTCTGCTATAAAATAATCTACTGAAATCTCCATCAACAGAGGCTACAGCTAATAATGTGACTCAGACTGGTCTGAAACATGTTAGATTAATGTCCGAATCTTACATTAATGTCGCTCAGGTGTCGCTGAATGGTTTGGTGCCCACAGCTGGCTGCGGTGTCACAGCTGGCTGCAGTGTCACACAGCAGGTGAAACGATAAGTGCAGAGAGAGAGGCTGTGCACATTTACACATGCGGCGCAGCAGTGGTAATTTCATTAACATCAGATGGGTCAGGATCTGACGGTAATTAATGTTCTGTGTTCTGACTAAACATCTACACAGGTCAGCTGATTCACACAGATTCAGGTTTATACAGTGGAATTGTTTGTACTAACACAGCCTTTATGGATGAATCCTGAGCTCATTGGCTCACTGAGGTCTTTGTGAATTAAATTTAGAATTTTTGCAACGATGCTTATTTGCATAAAAGGGACTAATTTTGCACCAAATGTTGGGATATTACTTAATTTACATACATGCAAATAGCACAGGCGCACCATGATGCTGGTACTTTGTTAATTACACTTTGTTATTTGTTTGTCTCATTTGCATCGGTTTAGCAGCCACAAAAGCTGAACAATCCTTCTCTGGATTTGACCCAAAGTGTTTTTAATTAGCCTCAATAACATAGTATAACAAAAGTAAGGTTTCTATGTTTTTATTGGTATTTAACTCGTCCTGCTAGACACAGCCCTCCTCTCTGTTTATGGGCTACTTGGTTCCTTCCAGCTAGAAAGTTCTCTGTAGTATCAGCTGTGTTGATTAATCAATGTATCTCTTCTTATATGTCCATATATGTCAGAAATCAGTTTTTTTTTTATAAGAATATGTGTCTTTTCTCTTCCTATGAAACAGTGTCAAATGTTTTTGAGACGTCCAATCAAATATAAAGGATTTGACTGAAATCCTTCTTGTAAGTGTACGTTGCTCAAATATTCTGCTTCACTGTGAAATCTGCCACAGTACAGACGCTGAAGGTATTTTTAACTTCTGTTTCTGTTTAACTGCCAGAGTGAGGTATGAATAATTGAATGAATTTCAATTTTAGCGAGATAATAAAGGTCAAATCAGAACCATCAAGTTTTGATAAAGTTCCGTAACAAGTAACAAGTTATTTAATTTCCAAATGAATTACACACGAGGACCTGTAACAGTGGTTTAAATTAAAGGTTAATAAATGTTAAAGAAGAGCAATAATAGTTTGATAAATAAACTGCATCAAGGATCAATCTACAAATACAAGGAAAAAAGTCTTTTTTTAACATCCGAGCTTCACATCTTCACCACGCAATACAGTCTTAATGTTGGTTTTTACCGTTTTATTTCGCTCACAGATGAGCTCAGACCTTCAGAGACCGAGCCGAGATCGATAAATATCGACAAGGCTTTACAACAGGATGATGTTATGCTGTGTAGCCTCTAATCTCCTGTGCCAAGTGCCTGGACAGGTCTACTTTTTTATCAATACATCCTTTCAGTGTGTCTTCTTAGGATACCAATGACTCGTGTCATGAGAAATTCATCGTCGCACTTCATTTTTAAATTCTACCAAACTGTTTAAAAAATGATGACAACTGGAAAAACAGCCTCTCAGTAAAAGCACGCCTCAGTGGCGTGTAGCTGCTCCACCTGTAACAGTCACTGTGGGGTGTGAATGTCGAAGGAAAAATTTGATGGAGATTAATGTGTTGACTGAGCCGATGGAGTCTGAACGCGGGGTCATTACAGAAAAGGCCCGCAGGTGAAAGAAATGGTTTTGAAAGAGGAGAAGGATTGCGTATAAGCTTATTAGCGGTGGAGGCTGTGAAAGATGAGAGGGAAGTTTTAACGGCAGCTGCCCATGAAAAGCTGCGGAGAGGCTAAGCCAGAATCGTCAATCTGAATCTCAGAGCTGCGCGAGGCAGCTTCTTCGGGTTATCAGCGAACTTCAGTACTCGATGATGATGCAACATAACATGCCGAAGACCTCATGAGGTAAGCTGCTCTGTTCGGCTTTAAACCGACGAGAACGAGAGGCGAGAGATCTAAAGCTGGCGAGATTTGACGCAGGATGAAACTCTCTCTCTCTCTTCGCTGTTTGGGAAATCGTGTTTCTCTCTTAAGTTCTGATTGACGTCTCTTTAGGTTGGAGATTCTGTAGCTCACAGCAGAACAAATAAAGGAAATATACAAGAGGTGGGACTCTTGTTATGTTTCAGCATCTTTTAGTTTTTCAGGCAGATGGGAAAGCTTTTAAATAAAAACAACCACGCCTGGTGAATCTTCATGGACGAACTTGATTAAATGTACTGCTGTCTGTACTGTTGGTCAGTCAGTCCACCACTTTGGTCTAAGATATATTGATTATTTGATGGATTGCCATGAAATTTAGTATAGACATTCAAAAGTCCCTAGAGGATATATTCTAGTGACTTTGGTGATTCTTTGACTTCCATCTAGCGCCACGAGCAGGTCAGAATGTTTTCTCAAATATTTCAACATCTACTAGAAAGATTGATACAACATGCAGCACAGACATTCATGGTCCCCTTCCAGATGAATTGTAATAACTTTGGTTATCCCCTGGCTTTTCATCTTGCACCAACATCAGTTCAAATCTTTACAGATTGTCCAGTATTTTGCACAATTCTATGACTTTATGGCCAAATACCTTAAAAAAATCACGATATTCCACTCACAGTGCAGACTTTCAGAGCTGCTAGCATGGCCTTAAATGCTTTATTAATTAAATTTTGAATTTAAGATAAACAATATGTTATTATTTGAATAAAAAAAATGTTTTTCATATATTTAAACTGTACTGCAGTTTTTCAAATTAAAAGTTTTTAAACTTTTACCTCTGCAACATTTACATTTTCCATCTTGTCCTTTTGTCTATTTGTTTTGGCAGTTGTTGATGCTTAAAGATCCCTTGAGGCATTTTAAGGGATGTATAAAAAATATCTTGGTACTGCTTGGAATAATAAGTTGTGCCTGACATGCTTTTACACAAACAAATGTTCAGTTACCTTGTTAAAAATTCCTCTTAGAATGACATCTGCTCGTCTTCCTCATTAAAAAAAAAACCCAGAATCTATAAATATGCAAATATTTTTCATTTCAGAAGTTTAACTGCCGGATACAAGATGTCTCCTACTTCACTGTAAAGTCTATTCTTAGTGCGCTGGAGGCTCCAAGTTCACTTCAAACAGTCCAAATCAAAACACTGCGGCAGCCAATTTTGTTGCCTTCATTTGGCTGATTTATTCTCACTGTTAACGAACTGAACAACAACACGGTCCCGCCTCTTCCTTCAATACTGATCATCATCTGATTAATCATAATAAATCCAAAAATAACTGCTCCAAATATTAAGTTGACTTCAATTCATAAGAAAAAAAAAAAAAGATTTACATCTCAAACCTCAATAAATCAGCAAATCGTTAAAAGTATCATTTGCAACCAACACGTTGCATACTGGACCACAGTTGGCTTCAAACTAGCTTTAATGAAAAAAAAAAAATCCTGCTCATCATCCTGCTCACGTTAAACTCAGATTTTCAGTTCAACTTTTCAACTTCTAGTGTCAAAATCTGCATACACATCAATCAACACAGTGAAGCTTAAACATCCAACTGAAGGAACGAAAAGACACACACACATGTGTGACTGGAAGGGGACTTGATTCACAGATTCACATAAAATTTGGAACATTAAGCAGCTGTTTAAGAAAAGACTAGCTTTTGGTGCAGATTAAAAGATTTTTTTAAAAGTATTTTATATTGGGAGATTTTTGTTAATTTGTCCTTTTTCTCATAAACTACTGCACTTTATTATCTATAGTTATTTTCGTGTATCTTTATGCAGATTTGAGGTGAACAAAACATTTTCTATTATTGAAAGAAAATAAAAAATATAGAAAACTATGCAGCCTTGGTGGAGGTATATGTTCTCTGTGAGCTTTTCTAGTTTTTCTTTGACTCTTTGTAATTTGGGGTCTGAGTTGGTCAGTGTGAGAAGACAAGACTTTTTGAAAAAAAAGAATTCCCTCAATAGCTGGCCTGATTTTTGGCTGGACTGCAACAGTGGAACCAGCTCCACTCATGGGAGTGTCTGTCCATCACTGACTCACTGAGTGGTGAAGTTACACCATTGGAGTTGTGAGTTTCCCCCGCTGGCCGTTGCTCTTTCGAAATGAATCGGTGCAGACAGCTTTTTATCACAGCTACAGGGGGTGTTTACAGCAGTTCCACTGACTGCAGCTCATTGCAAATTTATTACACGCTATGAGCGCCTTGCATCCGAGCCAGCGGAGATGCTCCACCTCAGTCTGCACCTGGACTCCCGTGCCATGATTGCACGATTGTCGGAAGAGCATGTGGAAGCATTGTTACAGTTGACCCGGTGCGTGAGGTCCGCAGCTTTTGGTGCTGGCGGGGAACGTCAGGTCGCTCCCCGGGATGATGTCGGCAGCTCCCCCGGTTGGTGCACCTGGGGCTGCTGCGCATGAGAAACCTCCGACGCTGATTTGTGCAGTTTGGGCTGCATCCGAGCCAGGACAAACAGCACAAGCTCACAGAGTAAGAGAGAAAACAGCTCTCCATGTGCCGGGACAAACAGCTCAAGCTCACAGAGCAGGAGAGAAAACAGCTCTCCATACGCCTGGAGGCATGAGGGAGAGCGCCGGTTAAAACACCCCAAACAACAATCACTCTGACCAAACACTCAATACAGAGTGAAAAAGAGAAATCCGCAGATAGAAACAGATGAAAGAGCAGAGGGAGTTAAGAGATAATTGGAAGTAAGTTCTTATCAAATCAAACATCCCAAGATATGAGTGGAAAGTGTTCTTACAACTGCATTTATAACCTTTTTTTTAGGTAGTTTAACCATGTCGTGATATACTACTAACGTAGACTTTAAAAACAAATATTACTGGGATCACTATGCTTGTTTTCATCATTGCTAGACTCTCTCGACGTTGCTTCATGACTTTACTTTTCTCCCCCTTCCTTTAGTCACGAAGAGGTCTAAGATTTCAACCAAACTTAAGGATTCTCTGGCAGAGAAGATAAGAAATGTCAAAAAGGAAATGTGGGAATGTCTGTCTGAACAGATAAGACTTCATTACTAATGATGTCGAGAAATAAGAAGGGAAAGGTTGTGTGTATTTTCTCATCCAGTTTCAGCAGTTAGGTTTTAAATGTGAAATTATTCATGAAACTTATATTCATATATATATACACTGCGTATATTAAATAATGTTTTTCATATGAAGCAGCTTAATCAGCTTCAAACACTGCCACTCGCTGTTCATAAAAACTGAAAAGGCAGTGAGGTAGGATGAAAGCTGGAGATACTATATGCACCATAAATGCGTTAACACCTGGGGGGTAAAAGAGTTTTAATTGCTATCCTGTACATTAAACACTTGTCACAGTAATTAAAATGAATCAAAAACTAGAAACATGTGTAATTCTTTCAAACAACTACAGTGTAGTTCAAAGACTTCCTCACAACATGCTCATGGCTCCTACACTGTCTTTGACAGTTTTCTTAGAACTGTTTTCTTTAAAATAAATAAATTAATTTAAAAAACTTGCAGTGCTGATACAAAATGTAGATGTGTTTCTCAGCCTTAAAGGGATGGTTGGTGTTTTTGGAAGTGGGGTTGTAGTTATTTATAGTGAGTTTATTACCGGCAGTAGTTATGGGTCAGCACCCCCCTCCTTCTAGTCCTTTGTGTAGCCCCTCAGTCCAGCCTCTGTCTGAAACAGGCCATTTTAGCTCCTGTCTCTTTAAGGCCCCCTTGCCAGTGAGCTCAGTCTGTTCTGATTGGCCAGCCTCTGGAAGCTACCCCTGAGTAGACTTCCGGTTACGTAACAAAAAAACCCAAAAACGGTAGTAGTAGGATTTCACTTCTTTTTCTCATTCAACTCAAACTACTTAAATACATTCATACATGTACAAGCCAACACAAACACCCTTAGCAACAAAGGCTATGGCTTATTAATCTGACGTCATCATGAGGAGAAAGAGGTAACAACATATGTTCGCCTTAAGTTTTGAAACTTTGACCATGTTTAACATGTTCCAACATCATATCAGTATATAAATAACAGAAAGTCACACAAAACATGTATCCACTTACCTGTTCAGACTGCATTTTTAAATAATCGTATGGGTTGTTTTGAACGCTTCTACTTTAATTATATATTCAAATAATTCGCCATTACCTACACATCATCTCATTACTCTTGTTTTAATTTATTAATGCTCTCTCTCTCATACACACACAGTCCCTCTGGGCAAATTGACTGCATTAAGAGAGGTCCTGCAGACAGTAATACGGTTGCTCTCTAATGACATGAGCATATAAATTTTGTGATTTATGCCTGACTGAGATGAGCTGTGTTCACTTTGTTCACAGGTGTATGAAATGACAAACATCAATTTAAGACTTTGTGTTCATCCAGTCCAATTTAAAGTTCAGATTTGTCTGTTTTCGACAAAAAAAAAAAGTCATAAAGTATTCAGGCTGTTAAGCATGGCAGATTTCTGTATTGATGAGTCTTGTGGCATTTAAATGGTTTTATTGATTTAATGTTTGCGGAGGAGGTGTCAGCAGGATTATAGTCTTCTGCTATGCCGATGGGTGAGTCTCAACTTCTGTTAAAAGTTTGGAAAGTCTGCATTGAGAGTGCTAAGGCTTTGTGTCTAGTAAACATTTCACAGCTGTGCATGCTAATTCTCGTTAATTCTCTTGTAAGTAATTTCTATCCTAAGTCAATGCGTGGTGTGTTCAAAGCTATTCATGCCGGCTCTTGAATCCCATACTCTATTTTTTTCCCTCCTGCAAAGAAGCCTGAAATGCATCACTTTGAATTGTGTCTGCCTTTTTTTCCCCTTCCTTCCTTATATACTGTCTCAATATCCTGGATGTAATTGCCAAATCCAGATATATTGTAAGGGACTTTATCTCTAAATCAGTCAGTTGGGTGGGGGGGTTGACTGTTGAAAAAGCCTCAGAAACCATCTAATTAAATACAATGACAGTGAAGAAAAATACACCAAAACTTCCCCAAAGACACTGAATGCTACTTCTTCTTGGCCTGTATGGGTGTATACTGTAGATATATATCATAAAATAGGTTTTACAATCTTAATATAATCTTAATCTAGTTTCTCTGTTACTCTGACCACATATACATTTTTGAATTTATCATGCTGTTTGTTAAAAACATGGGTTAATTAAAACGTTTATTCATCAAAACCCTCCGAAGCAACATGTGACGTATGTAGGTAGAAGCATTAAATCCCAGGTAGTTGCATGCATTCTTCTTATAGTCTTTTAGGGCAGCACTTACAGAGTTAAAAACTTTGATCAGAGGGTTGATAGAAAAGATTAACCGGTAGTGTGATGAGTTTACAGATGCAGAGATTGATCAGACAGCTCGCAGATTGACCAGAGGCCTGTTATCACAGAGCGAGTTATCGCAGTGCTGAGTTAGTGAGATACGTTTGGGTTTTAATCTTGATGTTTGTGGTGCACGTCAGAGCTGTCTTTAAACTAGATGATATCATGTCCCCAAATTCACTAAAACTTAGAAGCTTTATTTTTTTAGGTAGCAAAAAATGGTTTCTTGCCAAAAAAAGAAATCGCCCCTCTGAATTGATCAACATGCAAATATAAATGTAAAAAGTGTAACTGCTGGAAACATGATGTTCCCTACTTCACCAAAAAGGCAAGTCTCAGTGTATAATAGTATTTCTTTCTTTCCACATCACACTTGTGTAAGTTGAATACTGGATCACGATTTGCTCCAAACTGGTTGCAATGTCACAAATTTCCCTTGTGAGATTTAAGGTGTGCACAGAGAGCAGATGAATGTGGAAAAAAATGCCACATCGAAACGTATGATCATTCTGCACAGTGAAGCTCAAACGTCCAATTTAAGGAACAAGAGGAAAAACACTTTTTTTTTTTGAGTGGAGGACTTTCAAAAACTTTCAACATCTCAGATTCGCTGTGCTCCTCAGACTTCAAGATGTTTTTCTTGTCCAGGTCATGTTGACATGTCCAGTGTGGGTGCGGCCGCACACAATAGACAATCTCAGACAAAGAGTACTGACAATATGAACAAATACATGAATATAGATAGCCCTCCTGAAGTCACAGTATACCATATAACATATTTACAATTTGACATATGACATTTATTTATATTTATTATATTTAAATACTATAAAAAAACAAAGAGATCTGCATGTTCATGGAAGACAAAACACACAAACATTTTATATTTAAAGGACAAGGCTGGCACTTTCTTATTGTTAATCAACAATTAACTCATCCTATAAGTATTGTATTGTATTGTATATTATTTCCTCTGTGCCATAGAACTCTGTTGTTGTCCGAAAACTATTAAAGACACATCAGTTCAGGTTAGTTGGTTTAGAAAAGTCTCAAAAGACTAATAACAGCTTTCACATTTTCATTCTGCGGAGAGTAGTGCTGTGTGAGGCAGGCGCTGCTGCACACCCCATTTACAGTGCTTCACTGTACAGTTTACACTTCAGTGGTCTTGACTTAGTTCTACATTGTGCATTACTTTACAACCAGGGTTTTTTTCCCTGTTGTAAGTCTTTGGAGCCATTTCTAAACAAAGTATCACACTCAAACTCTTCATGGTGAAGGAGCATGTCACCCAGAGCAACAGTGTGGCTTACTGAAGTGATTTTAATAGTTTTTGGATGACAACAGAGGCCTGCGGCACAGAGCAATAAGATATATCAGGCTTTAGATACACACACACAATACTTGTAAGTAGATGGATTCATTTTCAGTTTGGCTCTGCGTATGAGATTTGTCGACAATCAGAGAAATACAGAAAATGGCATATGCTTAAAATACAACATCTTCAAATTATTATGCAACATCAGCTCTGTGATTTGTACATGTGGTCCACTTTATGTGGGATATGCAAATCTTTGTATATCTTTGTATGAGTGTGTAGGCTGCATGTTGTGCACCAGTCGATGCTACAGCTAGTTTCCTTTTGTCTTTGAGCTTTTTCTTTTACTGATATGACAATACTGCAATTATCATCACAGGGGTCTGTAAAGTTCTCAATTTGATGTCTGTAAGAGGCATTATGATACAAATATGATCTGCTGCTGCTGCTGCTGTTGAGCCATCTGATCATTTCTACAAGAGAGAAACGCAATGAAGATTAATTTGGCATCACAGCGCAGGCTTTTGTCCCTACAGTGAGACGTGCCAACGTGATTCACCAAAGGGTGGATAACAATGATTATAAAAATGTCACCATCATTGCCACACAAGTCATTCGGTGTGACATACAGCAATGCAGGCTGCAGCCCGTTATATTTTTGGCTGGTGAATATGGGTTCAGGTGTGTTCATTTAAAACATGTGGATGTTATTATGAAGCACTGAGTGGATACTTATTATCTGTCCTGCTGTGGAGACTTTGAAAAGAACACAGTGACCAGGTTGGTGTGGCTGTGGCTCAGGAGGTAGGCTGGGTCCACATGTCGAAGTGTCCTCGGCCAAGATACTGAATCCCAAATTGCTCCCAATAGCTGTGCTATAGGTGTGTGAATGTGTGTGTGTGTCCTTTTGCACAATGATAAATTCAATTGCTTCACTCTGGGCTGCTTCCACTGCTCCATCTCTCTCTCTATATATATATATTTTCTATGTCTTTGATTTGCCTTATCATACCAAATCATTTCCTATTGGTTTCCAATGAATATGAAATGTATGAGCAATTAGACACATTCCATAAAAAAGATCATAATATCTTATCATAATTTTATGAATAATATTTGAAGTAATAGCCTCACAGTTTTTCTCAGGGGGAGTTTTAAAAAAAAAGCAAATATTTCAGAATCAAGATAACTTTGTCATCATTTTATCTCTGAGCTTAGTGATCTAATTGAAATCCCACCTCTGAACTGCATCAATGAATCGACCACTGCTGTTTGAGTCCTCAGTGCACATTCGCAAATCACTATTTTCTTAATAAATCTAGTCTTGTGTCGGGAGTGATGCTCTCTCCTTTTTTTGAACAATAGGAGAATCTTCACCGTCCTGAACTTAGCAAAGCTGCATTATTTGGATCCTTTCACCCTGGGCCCGGAATAATTTCAAAGACCAACTTGATTCGTAATCACTGCCTTCATACCAGCCTTTCAAACCATGCCACGATCACAAACACGGTTCATGAAGAATCAAACTGTCACGCTCTCTCCCACCTATGCCTTTCAAGTCATATCTTACTGTTCTGTGTGGGAATGTTGTGGAAATCAATCCTGTATGTGCAAATTTCTCTCTTTGTGTTTTCAACGGACTTCTTGGTTAAATAATAATAAATGAAGCAAATTCTGCTGCCAGATAGGTCAAAAAAATTATAAATGAAAGATTTATTACTGAGTATATTAATCCTTGTTTTTGGTCGGTAGTTGTAGTTGTTTCCACTCCATTAATTTATCAATTCTCTAATAACCAACAATATCAAGCCATTTATGTTGTCACTGTTGGTTTATTTCTAAGTTTTAAATGTTAAAATTAGAGTAAACAATCATTTTAGCCAGCAAGTAGATGATGGTGAAAGCAGAGCCTGTGAAATCCATGAAATTATTAAAAGTCAACAAAGCTGTAAATCTAGCCAAATAACAAATAGACAGACTGAAGCAAACTCATAACATCAGTTTTATTGATTTTTTTTTTATTATGTTAATATTGCCATTCTGTCACAACCTCTTCGACGTGTATCTTTCTCTTATTACAACATCCAACCTAACCTTCCGTATATATATCCTCTGTAATCTGCTCATATTGTTTTACCCAGATGGATCTCAGAAGAATGGGAGCATTGCACCAAAACCTGTGGCAGCCTGGGCTTTCAGATCCGGACGGTTCGCTGCGTGCAGTTTCTCCACGACAGCACCAACCGCTCCGTCCACAGCAAATACTGCAGCGGAGAGAAGCCGGAGAGCCGGAGGCCCTGTAACAGAGTCCCTTGTCCTTCTCAGTGGCGGACTGGAGCCTGGTCAGAGGTGAGACTTTGAGTTCAAAAGAGGAATTTGCTCGTGACTCTTGTGATCAAAGGGCTCCAGTTTATGCAGCTGATCACATGTTTTTTTTCTTCTTTGGTCTCGGTGTGGATCATTTAGCAACAGATCCATCTGATCGATGTTCTTTTTGATATCATCTTGTTTCCAATCAATTAATGCCAGCTTTCTTGCTTCAGCTAATTGATTTCTTACAGATCTGTGTTGATACAGCAGTGGCTTTTAAATGCATGATATATGACTGTTATTTCTGAACTGAGCAAGATCGTGTAGAATTAAAGCTGCAAGCAGCGTTGGGCGGGACCTCGCAGATCATTTTGCTTTTTTTTTAAAAAAATGAGGGATATTTCTTACAAGTGTGGTGTGCTTTTATTTTGAAAGTTTGATTGAAATGTGTACTGTCAGGTGTGTAGAGACAAAAAGTAACTGCAGCTGGCCACAGAAAAATACACATCTTTTTCACAGTAGTCCTCTGCCATTCGGGCTCGGCCCCTAAAAACAAAACATGAGGCATCTTTGATATTTAGAAGAGTGTCACATCTCATCTGGAAACACGCCTGTTCGAGGTCTTCCATAATACAAAATGAGACCATTAGAGTCATCGAATTAATCCATTAAGTCAAGATGTCCAGCTGAGTGGTAGAGCCCAGATAAGAGCTAATAAGATGCAGCTCTTCATGTCAGCAGTTAATTTATGTGAGTTGGGTTCAGATTTGTTTGGAATATGTAAGTATAGATGCATGTTTGAGCACTCGTTAACAGTATTAGTGTAATAGTAAGAAAAAACCAGCAGTTTGATTTATGTTGGTAAATTGTCCTTCTTTCATTTTCAAGATAATAATAGATGCTTTAAGATCTGTATTCTGAATAATATATGAATAATATGTTGTTTTTTTATTCTAGTGTTTTAGCCTCGTTAATTTATCTTAGATAAATCACAGAAACTGAGAGTTTATTCAACATGTTATCATTTTTATTGTAAGACATCTAAGCTTGAGTGGGTGAGGCAGTTTTCATTGAGAACATTTTGGCCGTAGCTGCTTTCGGTGTTGTCTCATCCAGGAGTAAAGAATTTTTAATTTTCTCCCTGACATTTTCATCCAGTCACAGTTGGTCACGTCTGCAGTTCTAAAGCAGGTCTAGGAGCAGTCAAGGTTGGGTTATACAAAGGGAAAGGTCAGCCAAAGATCAGTGGTTTGTTTGCTTCATACGTGCGGTGATCACCTACTAAAATTGTCCAGAACTTTAATCCTGGACAACCTTTTCCTTCACCGGTGCTATTATTCAATCTGTTTAGTATTCCAGGATTTACACAGTTCAAAATGCCTGATTTGTTCATGAGTTTGTGTCATCTTTTGTCATTTATGTATCTATGCTTGATTTTTAAGCTTTATTTTTTTAGATTTATTAACCCACAACACCAACATACAATAATTGCACCTGTATGAAACATGCAAGAAATAATCCAAGCTGTAGAAACACAAATACAACAATAAAAAAAAAGAAAACAAACACACAAAAGGTCTTAAAAATAAATAAATTTGGGTGGTTTACATAATATATACTGCCATCACATAATCTTAAGACATTATTATACTTTAGTTGCAATAATTGAAAATGATGGCACTTTCAAACGGTCCCTGCTCATTAAGGTATTAAGGTGGTTTTACTGGTTTGTACACACACAAAAAGTGAATAAAGAAAAAATCATGTGAAAAATAAAAAAAAAGCTTGAGGTGGTTTCCTAAAAAATTCAATTCCCCAGTTCTGACGTCAGAAAGGAGCTGGAGGAGGAAATTTCAGATTCTGTTCAACCATCGATTGGACAATCACTTGGGATGAAGCATGCTGACCTTTTCAGGTCGACCTTGTAGATTCTGTTTTCAGTCCTGGTCATAAGTTTTTTGTTGTTTTTTTTACATTTTTGTCTGTTAGTTTTCAAGATATCTTAAAGCAGGTTTTGTTGAAATTCAAGGTAAAGTTTGATCATGAGCACACGCACTTATACTAACATGTGGCCAGTTTTAAAAGCACTTTTCATCATCCTTCCTGCAAATTTGATTCCATTTACACCATATTTAGTACATAATATATTAAGATGAACTAAAAAAAAAAAGGTGCGGGCAATTGGACATAATCTGACATAAACTTTTGATCTATTATGATAATACAGCCAAATTCAGTGGACACACACACACATATCTGCTCCAAGTGAGTCGTAATAATTTGCTTTTGGGCAAAAAGTGGTACTACAGCAAATGATTACTCTAAATGGCTATGTCTCAGTGACCATGAGTCTGAGTCACTTGAAATTTGGCGCAGCTCATCCCTGTACAAAGCTCTAACTCTCGCAGACAGGATTTGGATGTTCTCCAAAAGTCATTGCCAACAGCTGGCGGTCACTGACTGTTTTTAGGTAGAGTCTGAGACTTTCTTTGTCTTTAATCAATCATTTATCTGCTATTTCTTTTAAAACATTTAGAGAATTGTCAAAGATTGTCTCCATAGGTTTAGGTGGAGATTGAAATCTCACATTGCTGTTTCCCACCCGCTTGTGCTGACATTTACTGTTACATGTGTGACGGTGTACTGTCTGTGAGTGAGTCTATGTTTTCCATTTTTCGCAGTGCTCTGTGACCTGTGGTGAGGGGATGGAGAGGCGTCTGGTCACTTGCCGGATTGGAGACCAGTGTAATGGAGAAAAACCTGAAACCGTGAGACCGTGCAGACCAGGACCCTGCCATGGTAAGAATGTAATTTATTTAAGAACAAAAGGAAACTGCACACCAATTTTACTGTAGCTACTGGCTCGCAGGTAAAGATCAAAGAAAGGAGGGGGGGAAAAAAATCCAATTTCATCTTTTTTTTTTTTTTTTTTTTGGGCAGGTTTTACCTCCTTGAAAACAAATCATCTATTGTCCCTACCTTGCCACTCAATTCATTTCTAAATGGCATGAAAATCAATTTGCAGACCCTTGAAAGTTAGTTGTTTAATTCATTGCAGTGAACATCAAGTCTATTAATTTGAATGAAGTTGAAGTTTCATTATTTTTGGGTGGCAACACAGTTCATATGTGCATTGACTGAAGTACAACCTTACAACAATAGTATAACTTTGACAACAAGTAATGTAGACATGGTTTGCAGAGTGTTTATGTGATATGTGATTTGAAGTAAATGGTACAGTGGACATAGAGCTCAATGCAGTGCAACGTATGAAAACGTCTTCACCACTTTGACAACACATGGCAGCACTTAAAAATACTGCAAGTAAATAAGACCCAAGCAAAGCATATTCCACACTTTGAAAACATGTAAGCGACATTAAGAAATGCAAAGATGTAAAATACAGAAACTCTGCAAGTTCCAACACATAATAGAAATGTATCAGGAACACTAAAAACTGACAAATAACCATTCATCAGTCAATGTTTATTTTCATTTCACCTGTTAAAAACTTTCATTAAGGCTCAGTTGTGAAAATGGTGTCACCGACAAGCTAGCAGCAATATCTAATATATGATTAGATGTTTAGGTTTAAGTAGTGAAGCTGTTTTCTTCGTTTGCCTTTGTTTTGTCTATTTATTTGTGTTGCACTTCAGCTCCACTTTACAATGAAGAGTCACTACTCCAGCCTTTTAATAACCTACATCATTTTCCCACAACATTTCCTAACATTAATAAAACAGTGCATGGTCTATTTATTGTATCACTTATCATTATTTATTGCTGGTGCAAAGCCAATAGCTTTTTTGAAGTCTCCCAATAAAACATTAAATGCCAAATGCATATTTGCAGCCAAGATCCTGAGATAAACAAGGATGAAGATTCAAATAACTCACATTTTCTCTAGAAATGCAGAAAGTATAAAAGCACATATTGTATATCTAATATTGATTTACAGTTACATGTGGCTGCAATACAACAACACTAAGGGTACTCAAGAACCTCACAATGAATATGGCGTTCTGAATACATAGAACATAATGAATGAAGCAAATCAATGCATGACTATTGTAGATATTTTCTTATTTCATCTAACTTACTGAGGAGATGAATTTAGGTAAAAGCTCTTCTCCTTTATTGTTACCTCTAGTAGATTTATACCACTTAAAAAGGAGACATAGACAAATAGAGGGAGTATTTTGGTCTTTAAGATAGCTAATATGTGGATTAATTGGGCAAACCTCAGGAAAATGTCCCCAATATTTTTAGGTGGATAGATTTCGTTCCACAAGAAAAAGTTGTTTTTTTTTCCACATACAATGTTAAATGACTCTCAGTTGGAGCATTTCTGTATCTTAGATGGGCAGGAAACTCTCCTGGTTGAATCGTGAATAGAAAAGATGGAACGACTCTGTAAGAAGATGTCTGGTTCTTTGATAAAAAGTCGAAGGCGCAAGACTGTGTTCATTAAAACTTTGGGGGAAAAGTTACCTATGACTCCCAAGGTGCTATTGAGGAAGAATCCTCCGATCACTACCGCACTACTACTAGCGTGTGGAAGCTAAAGATTACACTGTTGAGCACACTGACAATACAATCTGCAGTTTAAAGCTGTATAATTTTGGATTCTGGGTTCATTTTGGATTATTTCAGCAATTATGATGCTGTGTTTTATTCACAAACTCAACAACGAAACTTTTGGAATTGACTACCTTATTTACACCTCAGACGGACCTTCTTTCCATAGCAACAGTGGCTTAGGTTTATGGCTGGTGTAGTATTTAGAGCACCATACCAAACTTACAGATAATACATGATTTCTCAGAAACAAAGCTAAAATGATGATGGCTACAACGTAAACCCATAGGACATTTACATTACCCGTGACAGTCCAGTGTTTCTATGTTAAGTAATTAAGTATGTAGGTAAGTAAATTTTTAGTAAGTAAGTAAAGTAAGTAAACCGAAGTTACAAGGTGCTTTACAATGCAAATAACATAAGAGAAATAAAATAGAAGATAATAAAATAAAAATAAATAAAAGTTTAACATCACATAACATTAATATAAAACAATAAAAGCATAGTCAGGTAGAACAATAAAAACAGTGAGAGCCATACAGAGAGTAATCAGATATTATGTAATAATGGTGCTTATGAAAAAGATCAGTTTTTAAGAGCTTTTTAAAACTGTTGACTGACTCTGCATTTTTTAAATTGAGGATATCATTAAAAGAAAACTGGGAATACAGAATGAGGAAAAACATATCTGGAACGAGGGGCTCTCCATACCTACATACATACTCCGGTTCAAAAGTACAATCCAATTGTGCTTAGAATTGGTATGTACATTAGGTTGGAGGTGAGACACAGCTCTTGTCAAAGAATGAACATCATTATACTGAATGTGCTGCAGCTGAAATATGATTAAAGGCAGTTCTCAGAGATATGTAATGCATTCACTTCTACTGAGCCTTTCTGATCTCATGCCAAGGCCACCTCGTTTCAGTGCTGTGTAATTCAAAAAGTTCACACTGTATGCTCTTTGAGTTTCAGATGAGCCATGCAACGGAGACAAGTCCATCTTCTGCCAAATGGAGGTCCTAGCACGCTACTGCTCCATTCCAGGCTACAACAAACTGTGCTGCGACTCCTGCCACAAGCGCAGCGGAGCACTGTCTCTGTTCTCCGAGGCGGCCGAGACCGAGGAGCATGTTCGCTTTGGATCAGCCTCCCAGCTGCTACAGACATTAACAACCTTTGTAGCAGCCAATGGCACTCAAACTGGCAAACAAGGCTCAGACAAAGGATCTACCCCATCAGGCAGTGATGCAAAACACATCACCCTCCCTGCCCCACTGAGGAAAACCCCATCGAAGGTCACAACGGCACCGAGGCGGGTTCCACGGCATATGGGACTCACTGGCAGGAAGCTGCCCATCATGGCACCATCTCCCCTGGCTGATTCTACTGATGGTCAAAGATCGAGCAGCTTCACAAATAGTCGATGGCCCAGAGCACACTCTGAAGTGGAGCGATGAAAGTGATGCCTTCCTCTTCAGGACTCTAAATGTACAGTAGATATCCATCTTCATCCTGAGTCTTCTCATGCCAGAAACACCACAGAGAGAGAAATAGAGAGAAAGAAAGAAAAGTGCTGGTTCACTTTGTTTTTAACCCCCCCCCCCCCCCCACACACTGATTTTAAATATCACGTTAACATCTCACAGTGAGTCCCAGAGTAATTGGATTGTATTAATTTACTTTCATACTTTATATTTAGAAGAGGTACAGGAGCTCTCAGTCTGAAGGGAATTTTCATCCGTGTCAGATGAAAAGATAAAGGAAACACAGCTTTGTTAGTTCATAGTTAATCATTTCAGGGACACAAAATAGCCAAAAGGCAGATTAATATTTAATAGACTTAACATGAATTCAGAAACTGAAACAAAATTTTAACATCTCAAAGGATATAAGAAAGAATTGGTTGCCTGATCACGACCCCGGGTCTTGAATCTTTAACCGTATGAGTCTCAAAGGGTTCTTTGATGTCACCTACTATGTCACACCTGAATTGACAGGTGCAGGAAGGTGTCTGCATTTTCGTTCCGATTGGTCTCATTATTCAATGGAGCAGGCCCCCTGTGTCTGCGAGAGTGTGCAGCAGATCCCCCAGCAAACGCTCTCGCCAGACACCGAGAGGGAAATTGCCAACAGGTGCAGTCATTGCAGCTGACTCACTTTGTAGAAAGATATGCAGACTGCATGAATAGGACTCATATCAAACAAAATAAATACTAGCACTTGTTGTTAGGTAAAGAAAAGCATTAATTTTGTTTTGACTCACAAGTGGAAAATTCCAAAATGGATCATCTGATACAGCTGAAAATCCCCTTTTACACTTTCTTGCAAAATTTATCTATGGAGTATAATGTACAGAAAATACAGCTGCCTCATTCACCTGACTTTAAGTGCATATGGAAAGTGACCAGAGATATAACAGTGAAAAAACTATTGGCAAAATGGTGCTAGTTGTATAGATTTGTTTTTATATTCAGCAATGTCTGTTTAGTGGCACTCTACACTTTCTATGGAAATGGGTATTTATAAAGGTTCATGTAAATACTGTACAAGAAAATATCAGTATTATTTTAAGAAGTTGAAGATATTTTCAAACTCCCTTTTTAAATAATTCTCAGAACAGAGGTTCATTCAAATGTTTACCTTTGCAGTCGCTGTCTTGTTAATATCACCATGAATTATTATTTTGCTCTAAATGATGCTGCAAAGTTCTCTTTTACCTTACTGTCAATTAGATATTTAAAAGGAATAGTTTGACATTTTGTGGGAATATGTTTATTTGCTGCGGTAAATATGAAGCTACATTTAGCTTAGCTTCGCAAAATAGACTGTTGATAGGAGAAACAGCTAGCCTGGCTCTATCCAAGGCTAAACCACATCTACCTACCAGCACCTCTTAAGCTCACTAATCAAGACATTAAACCCTTAGACAGAGCCAGACTGGAATTTTTCTCATATAAGGAATCAAATAAGCGTATTTCCCAGAATATTGAGCTATTCCTTTTTAAAAAATCATCTATCACATGTTACTTCATCCCAGCCTTTACCTTTTTCTAAATTATAAGTTTGACTGGTGCTAGCCATCGATCTTTTTGACTCACTGTGTTGCCCTCCTTGTGAACGTTTTTGCTTAGAAAGGTTGAAGTTGTTGTTTGGTTAAAGAAGGGAACTAAGTAGGGAACATAATTTGTCAAATGTTCTCATCGCTGTATGTTTTACACAGCAGGCTCTTGTTCAGCTTAAACGGACAAAAAAAAGGAAGTGAAATTTTTACAATGCAACTGAAATATGCCATGAAATTTCTACATTGATGTGACTGTGAAAGACACAAACACTCCTGATGTTTGGTGTTGGATTTGCAGGCTTTTTTATGTAGATAAACCTAAAGCTGCATTAAGTGATTTTTTTGACTGCCACGGGGCAGATTGACTCCAAGACACTCACAGAAACACAACCCTAATATACCTATTCACATGATAAGAGCTAGTGGCTAACCGGTTAGCAAAAAGTTGCATATATAAACATCCTGCTGACACAGAGCAACATGAACGTCCCATTGGATCATGTTTCTGGCCACCTGATGAATTTCCACATTTACTCTCCTTTTAGCTCTGGTTTGGTCTCCACCAACTCTTGTTTCAGCTCTCAGCCAATGACGCTGGGCAGGCAGCGCGCACACAGCTACATGATTTTTCACAAAAGTGAAACCAATGTGCTATGTGTTACTTCTGAGTGTGTATAGCACACATTACAATGAGTCATTTGATTACATTTTAAAGTTAAAAAAAAATCTCGCTTAATGGAGCTTTAATCTCATTACACCTTTTCACATTCAGTCTGAACAAGGTTCTAGTGTACAATTTGTGTTTGCAGGAACAAAGCCTTATTGTAAGCACAAGAAGTTGGACTTTCAAAAGAGTTTTACTGTATGTAGAACATATTGTTTTTTCCAAAGTATTTTCTACAGTAAATGGCTTTTTTTTTAATGGTAGAAGAAGGTTCTGGAGAGAGAAAGCTATTTATTTTTTAAAAAAAGGATTTCCTCACAACCACAATGCATCTGACTGCAATAGCAAAGACACAGTTTTGTGTTTTCAGCAAAGAAATAGCTCGCAACTATTCACACTCACTCCTGTGTGCCAATGTATAGTACATGTATATAGCATTGAGTACAGAAATATTTATTGAAAGTTAAAGGGTTCTGCTTTGTTTTTACAGTATGTGCAGTGCCAGCTGGTCAATAAGCTGCAGCAGACAAACCATTGAAAACTGATAACATGACGACCTTTTTTTTTTTTCATCCACATTTTCAATTTCAAGTAGATTTCTACTTTTTTTTTTTAAAACAAAAAAACAAAAAAACTTGATAGAATAGAAATGACATTGTTTTTTGCAAACAATTAGATGTAAATATACATGCTCAATTTTGAGATGTTTTACTTTTTGTCAGAAAGCTGTCTTTTCACAGCTGTTTAGTAGACGTTGTTAACAGAGCTGTTACATCACAGCCACATTTACTGACCAGACAAATGCTTTATTTTAACCAATAAAACATTAATAGAGTAGTACCAGTAAACCAGTTTTTATGCTGTTCGTAGATGTCAGTATTGTCTAACAATTTTACATTTTCCTCCCCAGTTCTTTTCACATCTTTTACTTGCTGCCTATAAAACATTGCTGCTAATGTTATACAGAGCTTGTAATGATAAATAGGATAGTTGTAGATGTTACAATGACAATCCCTGAGCCTCAGACAGATATACTGCATAGGATTCTCCATGTACTGTATTAATACCCCTGTGCTAACCGTGCATTGAAGTATTATGATTGTCATGACTGTCAGTCACTCGCTCTATTTGCTTTTCTATGTATTTGTGTAGATTGAAGTGTACACTACTGATGCTGTTTGTTGTAATGGGGAGCACATAGTAATAAATGATATGATTAACGACACCAATGTCTTGTTTTCAGGCCTTTTCCACCATCGTTTCTGTGTCTGTGAGTTTCTGTATTGCACTCTGAAAACTCAGGAATACCATAATCATATCTCACTTATCGCTTATATAAAGTCAAGTTGGGTCAAGTCAATCTGAGTCATACTTCCCCAAAAACAGAATCTGTATAGCGTAAGACACCCTCTATTCTTCGACCTTCAAAGGAAAACAACATTTTTAACATTTTTATTCACCAACATTTATTGATGTAGAGAGGCAAAGAATCCAAAAATAGAACTGGATTTTAGTTTATGGCATTTAGATGGTCTGTTTTTTTTTTCTGACGTGCCATTTCAGAGCTCCAACAACAGCAACAATAAATTCCTGTAAATAATATCTATTTTTTTCCAAACAGCAAGTCCATGGAGGAGGCTTAAACATTTTGACGTGTTGTGCGTTAAGGATTTACTGCATCAGGCTTGCAGAAAATAACTTCTCAGAGTTTTTTATTAAGAGCACACTGCCTTAAATCCTCCTTGTATGTGCTCTGTATTATGGAAGCACCAAAGTTAAAGGAATAATTTGACATTTTTGGAAATGCGCTTATTCAGATCATTACTACTCTCGTGTGTGTGTGTGTGTGTGTGTGTGTGTGTGTGTTAAGAATGGAGTTATAGCTAGGAGGCACTAACTTAGCATAAACTGGAAGCAAGGGGAAACAGCTAGCCTGGCAACTTTAAAGCTCACTAATGAACACATTTCTCAAGGAATGCTTTTACAGGCTGATACATGTTGTAACTATTTCTTGGTGAACAGCAGCAGTGCAACACTGACTTCCTGGAGTTTCCCCTGGTTGCAATCTCACAATGACAGAAGACTCCAGAAGCATTTAGCGTTTTCTGTTTTAAACAAGCAAGATAAATGTGTTAATTAGTGAGCATTAGAGGTGCTGGTTGCTTGGATTTATGCACCTTGGAGAGAGCCGGGCTTGTTGTTTTCCCTTGTCCTTGTGGTAAGCTAGGATAATTCCTCCTGGTCTAGCTCCATAGTTCACGTACAGACATGAGAGTGGTTTAAATCTCATTTAACTCTCAGCAAGAAGATGAATAAGCATATTTTCCAAAACATTAAACTACTTCTTTAAACTTATGGGAAAAAAAAAAACTTTTTGTCAAGACACAGAATGATGAAGTCCTCCATTGTTGTCCCAGGTGTTTTCACAGACTATAAACCAATCTACCAGACGGAGACAGGAGTTCATTGTCTGACATGAAGAAATATCAACACAAATAGCTGAATCCCACCTGAATCCTGAGAACAAAATCTTATATGGATGTACTCACATAACATTACATCAAGAGGAGAAAACAACTGTTCCAAAAGGTCAATCAAAAGTTAGACACACACACACACACACACACACACACACACACACACACACACACATATCAAGATGTCGTCATTGTATTCAGGAACTCTATATCAGCCATTGTTTTGCTATTGCTGTTGTGCACAGCAGGTTATGATTAAACCTGAAGAGACGTGTACTCTATTGCACAAGACTTACTGATTAGCTGTAGAACACTTGAGGCTTGAATTATTCTACATTTGGCTCATTAGTTCAGTATTTTCTGAATCCTCTACCCTGTCTTTATTACTGAAGATGTAAATCTTTTTTTTCTGTTTTTTTTACCAGCTCACAATTTAGTTTGGCTACTTTGACAATGTTACTGGGATCAAATAATTCATGCTTTTGGTCTTTTTTTATGGGATTTGTTGACAGTAAAAATAAATATTGCCAGATTTATCCTTTTAAATAGGAAGGAACACTTCAGAATGAGAGATGTGCAAAATAAACTATGGTAACAATCTACATCTTAATCTTTGTTCTTAAGTCAATCAAAACATGAGGGCGGTTCTGTGACATCTTCCTTGGACTTGTTAAACAACAGTGGCTTTTGACATTTAGATCTAGTTATTTATTTATTTATTGATTCCCGGCAAAATACTCTCTTCCTGTACATAAGAAATCATAAGAGTGCTTGATTTAGTAAATATAATCAGTTTCATCAAGTCACTACTAGGAATTGTGACTTTAATCACTGTTAAATTATGTACATCAGCAGTGTTAAGTGGTAAAACAGTGATCTATGTGAAAATGTCATACATAATTACTCAAGTGCTATATTTACTTGAAGATTGAATGAAGTGTGAGAGAGACCTGCACAGTGACTAGAGCTAGTGTGCCCTTCTGTCTGAATTGATTCTTGGCTCATTACATCTTCACTTCGGCGGCAGCAGTAGCACCAGCAGCAGGTTACCGGTTCTCTGTGAATCTTAATCATTCTCTTTATTTAATATTTGAACCATAAAGATTTGAGGCGGTATGATTGATCACTAAGAAAATGAATGAAAACAGGGTCCCGTCATATATCACAGCACCACTGCGGGAAGGACTCTCTGTTTCTGTTTGCGTGGAGTGAGTCATTTTTCCTTCAACACCCTTGTGGAAATGCAGTTTCATTGGAGGACAACGTACTGTGAAAAAGTGACATCTGAACTAATGTGATTAACTTAATGTGTGCGACTAAATTAAGCAGTAATGCGGTTACAGCAGGACATCGACTCGAATGTCAGAATGATTTACTGATGCTATTTTGTGCAACAACAACAAAAAAGAAAAGAAAGAAAGCATCATGTTTGGTAGTTTGCACCAATCTCTGGACAAATGTTTGCATGTGAATAGTTAAAAGTTATTGAATCCATCATTGCATGGAATATTACATATAATTACAACCATTTCATGCATTTCTTTACTCTCCTCCTCCTCCGAATGAGGCTGACATTTGCTGCAGTGAGTTCATTGATCTACAACTGCCAATTAAGGCAGTAGGCCTCATTAACATTTAGACTTTCAAACATGGAACTTTCTGCAGCTCTCAGATGCACATTTTCAGATATATTAGCCAGATTTATGGGTTAAAGTGAAAGGTTTTAATTGTCTGATACACTATCAACCGTTTGTTCCTTGTTTCCTGTGACATAAGGATCAAACTCGCTGCAGCAGAACCAGAGACACTGGGCCTCATTCACAAACAGTGCGTACACACAAATCTGTGCTTAAACCGTCTGTATGAATGAGTTTATCAATATGTTCTTACCCGAATTTGTTCGTACTCAGTTTTAGAAAATATAGCTAAATATAGCCATTACATTTAAAAGAAATTGGTAATAATACACTATATAGCAATTATAAAATGAATAGCTAAGACTAATCCAATAAATCATCATCATAAATGTAATGACATTATTAATATGTTAAAATTGGCCCATTTTTAGATGACAATACATATACATATATATTGGAATTTCCATATTAGAATGAGACAGATCAGATTTGGCTGTGATATATGCGGCTGTTTAATAAGCTGCCTGCTCAGTGTCTTCACAGCCTGACAGTTCAGTAGTGTTACAGGGAGGGACGCTCTGCTTTCATGGCCTGTTGAGGACAGAGACGAAACACGATGCACACCTGGCGCAGCAGAAGAGATTTATGTGGATCGATTCCACAGATCTACACATATATCAACTTTTTTTAAAAAATTTTGTTACTGACATGCTGCGTGGTAGTGGTGCAACAGGTATGCAGGCTGTATACAGGATTCACAATCAGGCTCCAAACGGTTGTGTCAATGACATGTTTACCAGACAGATTTTCTGGCTTCTACTTCTGAAACTATTTCACTAACATTTTTTTCTTTACAGTTTTACCATCATGGTTCTCTTTGCAATGTGTGACAGCATGCTCCACTGCACTGCACGGCTCCAACAGAGCTTTTTTTTCTATAAAGAAATGGGAGCGTGGTAGTATGCTAATTACCGATAATGGGTACACGCCTCTGACGGTAATTTTTCATGCCAAAGTAAGAACATTTCTACGTACATATTAATGAATGAGGCCCACTGACTTTCCCCATGCATTCTTCTTCCATGTCAAACACTGGTATCTACATTACCTGCAATGCTATGAGACTCGGTTCACTTGATTATAACATTATGGGAACTGGAAACCAGACGCAAAGATAGATCTTTCAGTCCAGTATCTAGACTCAGATCGTCACCTATTCATTCAAATAAAAAATTTGCTCGCCTTGCTCGTGCATTCCCAATTTCATTGAGTGTAAAAGGATATTAATACCAATGAGATATTTGAGATAAACATTTTCCCAGTCTATGGCGAAAAGGTCTTTTGGGACTGCAGGGGATTTTCCACAATGTAATATTACAAGTGGCAACTAATTGGCAGCAGGGCTGAGTGGCAGTGCCATATCCAGCTCTCTTAATACATTCATAAGCTGTACAGTTTCAGCTGCTAATGTAGCCTGGAGCTGCTATCCTCAAGCAGAGATGAGCAGAGAGCTACAGAGGCCAGATTTTTTTTTTTTTCATTTTCAAACTTGTAGTATTCAACCCCAACCAACGTTGACTCAAGTAGCACCACTTGAGGCAATTTATCCGATTTCACACAGCTCCCACTGGAGCTATAAAAGGCTTTATGTAACATTTAGATTAATGCACATGGTTTTGGGATGAGATATTCACACCACATATAGGTGTAGCCTGATGCTTCCACATACTTTTGGCGATGTATTAGTATGACTCATTTATTTATTACAAACAAAATGGTTTTCTGCGCAGCATCATTCAGATATTTCTGACAGCAGCAACAAAAGCTTAGTGTGCCTGTACACTTCATAGCAGTTAATATCCCACTGGTATTAATATCCTTTTACAACTCATGAAATTGCTTACATTGTGCTATAAAAAGGATACAACCAATATGGACAAGGATAAACAAATACTGGATTAGCCTGGTTGACCATTTCATTTCATCTATTAATAGGGATCTTCTTCCAATTCAAACACTTCACAGGTTAGCTGTACTGCTTCAGATGGTTATTCTATTTTAACTCAGCTCAAAGAGATTAGCTGTAAGAATGGATTTCCATAAGACATGTTTATGAAAAAATCGCCTGAAAGTGTCAAGGAAGTATGTTTCATCATGAAATTTGAATTTCAGATATCATTCTCATTTTGCTCAGCTCTGCAATGCATCTTTTTTTTTCTCGAGACACTGAGGAGGCAGGAGCAACACTTCAAAAAGATCTCCATAGATGATAATAAAATCCCACAAAAAGCAAAGTACCATGGCTAGAGATATCAGTGCATGTAAGCGTCTGAGATTTCTTGAGAAATAGGATGAGACAGAGCTGCCACAAACCCAGGAGCTGAAAGAATGGAGGATGACATGCTGCCGGTGCAGTCAATTACTGCTCCTGCCAGAGTTGCCGTGCTGTGTGACAAAATCAGACAAAAAAAAAAAACAGACAACCTGGGGGTGCAGATTATCTGTGAAAAACCTGAGAACACAATGTCCAGACTTATTGAAGCCACATAAAAGTTAATTAGTCTGACAGGGAGATGCTTGAGCAAAATAATACATTAAATCTACAAAAACTGCCTCTTTATCGCTTCTAGTTAATTATGTTTCATGAAAAGCAGCGCATAGAACGGTGTAATTTTGATGAGCAACCAGCAAAGCAACATATGAGTTACTTTCATCGTGTTGCTTTTCCTACGGCACTCTGATCTCAGACACGGAGCCAGTAGCCACTGTGCATGACTGATGAGAGCTTATCCTCTGAGCTGCTTTTGGCAATGCGGCAGAAACGTAACCCAAGTCTACTGTAGAAAAGCCACCAGCCTGCACCTGTTTTGGAATTACTCTCTGACATCTGGACATAAGGACACATAAGTGCCAGATGTTTTTTTTTAGATTTCATTGGCTAGGTGATCTCTGTGCTCCAGTATCCCCCTTCACAGTATTACAGCTACTGATCAAATGTATGCTAACACATGTAGCGTGAACAAATATTCACATGTTTGTCACAAGGACATTGGTGACAAATGACTCAGTGACTCTTTTTACGCCAATCTAGGCAATGACAAACTTGTCCACATACTTCTTTGTACTTTTGGTCTTTCTTGGACTCCTTTTTTTTCCCAAATAGTGGAAATGCCACAGCATAGAATGATATTTTATAGCAGTGGTTCCTAACCTTTTTAACCTGTTAACCCTTGAAATGATTTCTACTTGTCGCTCCTCATCAGTTTCATATGTCCACCAGGTTTGGCCAATTCAACAGGTTTTCTTTCTTTTCTCCTTTTCTTACCACATTAAAAGAAGAGATTATAGGAAATTCTGAAAAATTTAAACAGTACTTTGTCTAGTATAAACATGTTTGTACTACTTTCTCTTGCAAACCCTCGTGGCTACTGATTTAAGGCACTGTGCGATTTTGGGCTGTCTGAGACAAAAGTTGACAGTTGTGAGAGAAACATGGCGAAATCTTTGGTTGTCAATCCAAAACCATGGTTTGTAGATCTCACTGTGACACATGTCCACCAATGACCTATGTGGAGCTAAATGGATTGTGGAGTGAGTAGGTTCATGGCCTGAAAATGAAAATGTCTGTAATTGTTGTGCGTTTTGTCTGGTAGAAAATGAAAATAAATGTGTATGTAACTGAGATTCATATCAAAACAAAAATAACAACAAAACAACAAACAAAAATAATAATCAATCTAGTATGGAAGAACTTCACCTCAACCATCCAAAATCCTAAAATCTGGTGGACAACCAGATGTCAACATATGTTTTGCCATGTAGTCTTTTGATCTATCTAAACATTTCATTATGGACTTTAAGCTCTTATTCAGTTGCTGATGTTAAAATGTTCTTTAAATAGTGTTAAAATTAATATATTAAATGTGTCGTACAGTAAAGAAGTAGATTTTTTTTCTTCTGATTGTTACTCTGCAAGTAGTTGAGGTGATACCTCATAAGAAATACATTGGAAATAGATAACATTCTTGCATTTAAGCTTTGCATTCAGGAAATTAAAAGCATGCGTGGCTTGTTTTCAGATGTTGAAATCTGCTCTAAAACATGTCGCAGGTGTGTGGGGCTACACGTCACAGATCTCAAACCAGGAAAATGTACAAGAGCTCTGTCATTACAAAGAAAAAAAACACCTTTCTTGGGTGATTTCATTGTAGCTGTGGTAACTGTATGCATCCAGTCAGTGAAAAGATGAATGCTTTTGAATTGACCAGCTTTTGCAGCGTGCACAGCCAAAGAGGCAGTCCATCCTAGTGGCAGGCAGTCAAATGGGCTCAGCCTGTATAAACATTTGCATGACAGTGTCTCCAACTGTGTGCACACACCTGAATGATTACCTTGCGAGGCAGCTGGATTCGCAAGATCACATGAGAATCCGTCTTTTCAGGCTTCAAGTTATGTGCTTGTGGCCAAACCAACAGTGGTTCAGACCAATTAGCATCCTAGAACTACTGGCAGCTATGGCTGTGGTTTACGTGTGACGACAGTGAGGAGCGATAGTCTGCAGGTTCATCCAATCACCTGCCAAGTAGTTTTTGAAAGTGCCTTTTCCAAACAGTTTCAAAGGACGGCTGAATGAGGGGTGAGCTCGCCAAAATGTTTCGACAAGATGGCTCCACTTGGAAGGCATGCAAGGGTATTTGACAAACTCAGAGGAACAATGACCAGTTGATTTGACTTTTCCATTTTGACAGTCCTTTGTTTGCTGAAAAAGGAGACTGACGAGTTCTTTTTGCTTTGCAAAGGGTATTTTCAATTGACGTTGGAGAGAGGCCCATTTCCCTAAAACAGTAATTCACTCAAATATTTAAATGTCATTACCTGTTTATGTAAGTTAAACAACCTAAAAACGTAAATGTGTCACACATTTGTTTAATTTAAAGAGCCTGCTCAACTGGAAACTTCAAGCACTGCATGCAGCATAAATTAGTGTTCCAAATCCCAATGCCATGCGTGGACGTCTAAAAGAGGAACTTTGACAATCTAACATGACAAAATAAAAGAAGCGCAGTCAGATTCAGCTCACTTCACTTCACTGGGCTCTAAAAATCAGCTTTCACTCCTGGTATTAATCTGTGATCCGCTCCACTCTCTACAGGATGTATCTGGGACTCTGCAGGTGTTGGTTCGTGCTTTTCTTCATTTTCAGACATCCAGCAGTTAAGGAGGGAAAAAAAACCTTCCTGCAAGTGGCAGAGAGATTTCTCCACATATAATTGTATCAGTAGAACATAATGCAATACAAACAGTGTGGCTGCAACAACAGAGGCTCCAGTGTTCATATGGCCATGCATAAACATTTTATTGTGACAACCAAGTTAATTTACATTCTGTGGGATTTGTCAAATTTCACTCTGGGGGATGTGTGGGAAAATACTAACTGATGTAGAAGTAGTCATTTACATAGTAGTAGCTGTAGGCAGGATGAGGACAAATGATTAAACCTATAAAAATAAATTACAACATTTCATCACAAGTTAAATCTTCGGCAAGCTCTGAGCATCACATGTGATGATATGCAGGCACCTGGGTATGCATATTCAACTTTGAAAAAAAAAAGTTACAAAGTGCTTCACATTAAAATAATAAAATCTAACGAGGAGAAGTTGTCTTGTGTTGCCTCTCGGTGCTGTTGATGTTTTGATTCGTCTCTCATGTTGTTCTGTGTAATGTCTCCCATTGTTCACCTCCCTGGGGTTTCGTGGTGGGGTCAGTTTGAAGAGTTACAACCTGCTGCATGTGGGCTTGTTCAGTGCACCAATTTTTATACTGAGCCATGTTGTTGAGTTTTCCTAATTTGGTGTGTCTCACCTCATCCTTTCTGTCTCTATAAGGGTAGAAATACTCACACAAAGTACAAATGAGAATCCTTTTTTTTTTCTAATACAAACACTACAGGCATCAGCATGTCTAAAACTCACAAGGTCATATGATTTGTCATCCACACACCTGCCAGAACAATCTCCTGATCTTGTCCTAGAACTCTTGTGACTTTGTAGTCTTGACACACCAAATCATACAAATGAGAATAACATTGCACATTTTCGGGCATTCTTCCGAAGGAAATATTCATGATGTACTTGATGCACTTGTACTTGCAGCAACTACCACAGCTGAAATCAGAGCTGAAGTACCTTTAAGTGTAATGCCACCAAGGCCACTAGATGCTCCAAAAACTCTTTCGTTCCAATTGACTCCAATTCAGAAAGCGTCAACTGCTCTGTAGAAACACTAAGTCTATCATTTTTTTTTCAACGAGTCATTATGGTCTCAATCTCTAAATTCAGGCATTCAGGCCCTCTTATAAGTGTACTGGTGCTCATTTTGGAAATTATTGCTCTGTACAAAGATTTGAAGACATATAGTAGCTTTGATGTCTGTCTAGTTCTTGTTGATTGACAGCTGTGATTGACAGTTAATCGGCTCACCTGCTGCTCTGCAGGACTCACACTGAGTCAGACTACTGTCACAATATTTCAATAAGTTTAATGTTACTTGATTATGATACCTTCCCTGTTAGCACAATTTAGCTAAAGTAGTTAACATTAGCCCAAATGTGCACCACTCGATGTTCCTGGTAAGCTAGCATTTAGTTTGGTCTGAGGTAGCAGAGCTTGTTTCTTGAGTGTGAAAGTTAACACCCCATACTACTTATTTGGAAGCTCCAGGCTCAAAACAGAAAAGATGGTGGTGACCATAAGCTGCAACTCTGGACTCGGCTCCAGTATAAATCAATGGATGACATCACACCTCTATGGGTTGAGTACACAAAAACTCCTCACTGACTGTACTGAATCAACATTGTCACTGACTGAATCAGTATTTTTTTGGCAGTGAAGCTCCCTTCATTGGAGAATGAGGCCACCATTGTCAGTTCAGCTGTAATTACTTGATTACTTGGCTGCTGAGCTATGCTTGTACAGGCCTTGATTTGTATAGGACTGAATGTTTTCATAAGACTGAACCAGCAACACACTGAACTTACCACTGAACCAAAGACTGGCAGAATCAATGATGAATGTTGCGGTGGTATTAACTGTAATGCGTTTGCTCACTGATGTACCTATAAAGTAGGTAGTAGGTACTATAAAGCGCAGTTGAGCAGTGTACACTTAGCTTAAACAAAAGTGAATGTAGTAAATATATATAATTTGAATCAGCAAACTGAGACATATTGAATATTACCATTTGATGCAACAGTGCAGCCATAAAAAAAAAAAAAGATTTAGGTTTAATTGCTGAACTCAGTTTTGGACCAATTAGACACAAAATGGGACACTGTCATACATGGGCTTTTTCCAAGTTTAAGCTAGCTTTTGCTATTGACACGATAATCTTTGTGAAGTTTTAGGCCAGTGTTTAGCTGCCCGTGCGTTATCACATAATGTTAGCTGGTAGCTAATGTAAGCTAGCGGGCTGTTAATGTGTAAGTTACGTTGACCTTAACACCAGGGATGCACGATATTATCGGCACAATATTGGTATCGGCCAATATAAGCTCTAAAATGAAATATCGGCATTGGCATTTTCTGCCAATTATGAGCAGCCGATATGTTTCTATCTCCTCTCCCACCTGACTGTGTTTCCCTCCACGGACTGTTTCTCCCTGTTGGTCCTGGTGCTTCCTCCGCAGGCTCCAACTCACTCAGCTGCCTGTCAGACCTGCTGCTTCATCCCACTTTAACCTGAATAACAAACCTCAATGCTGCACATGGAGAGCCATGGCTAGTGTTAGCTGAGAGGTTAGCAGAAGCTAGCTGGCTGTAGTTGTTTCCGGTCATGCTGCTGCTAACGCTCCGCTAGCTTCTCAGCTAATGTTAGCCTTTCAGCTAACGCTAGCCCCGGCTCTCTGTGTGGATCCAACTGGAGCACCGAGCCCCGGTTTGTTATTTAGGTTAAAGTGGGAAGAAGCAGCGGGTCTGACGGGCAGCGGAGTGAAGTGGAGCCCGCGGAGGACGCACCGGGACCGCTAGGGTGAAACAGTCTGTGGAGGAGCTGCTGTGTACGGCGGCACAGATAGGACACACTTTGGCTGACAGGATGTATCACTCTAT
This sequence comes from Euthynnus affinis, assembly GCA_029490765.1. Taxonomy (NCBI): domain Eukaryota; kingdom Metazoa; phylum Chordata; class Actinopteri; order Scombriformes; family Scombridae; genus Euthynnus; species Euthynnus affinis. The sequence continues at coordinate 8,122,074 of CM055842.1, forward strand.
TTGGAAAAAAGCTTCTTCTTTTTGGTTCATAACGGCAGTTGACAACCACCGTTTCAGCAGAGATTAAATCCTACACATTAATACTGTCTGTCTAATAAACTCAATGAAAACTCTACTGTCCCAGTTCATTAAAGTTTTAATGCTGAGCTCCTGAACTCCAGTCATCCTAAATTATTCCTTCATATATTGTCTTTCTTGATCAGACTTAGTACAAATGCTGAGTGTTGACCAGTTATATAACATGTGATGTATGATGTGTTTGTTTTCAGTGATGTCATAGTGATGTCATAGTTTACAGTGACAGTTGCATTCCAGAATTTCTTTGATCGAAAGTCTGAGAGGAACTGAGTTCACCAGTGGAACTCAGTTAGTGAGTCCAGTTCGTGCTGTACAGACACTTTTCACCGACACTACGGAGAAGGTAAGACTCACTTTGTTCAAATCTCACTCAGGGGCAGATTTAGTGATTTGGGGGCAGTTTACTTTAAGTGTAGAAGTATTTTTAGCACAATGTACATACATTTACTTAATGTCTGTTCAAAGTGAAACTCATTTTAGCTGCTTTATATGCTGCTGGAGAGTTTTAATCTATAATAATGAATCATATTTTATTTGTTAATCATATATTTTGTGTGAAAAATCTTAATCTGTAAAGTAACCTGTAATAGGCTAACTTTTTTTTTTTTTTTTTTATCCTTCAGAAAACTACAAAGACCAAAACCATTCAAGTTCAAGGACAAGAAATGGACAGGATAAGGAAAGAAGAGAAAGCGCTGAGGGCTAGACAAGAAAAGATGGAGGAGAAGATAAAAAAGGAGACGGGTCCAAAGAAGGGCCTGATCTCGAAAATCAAGATGAAGACACTTCAAACAGAAAAAGACCAACTAATCAAAGTTATATCGAAGACGTACGAGAAAGAGGTCGCTACCAATATTAGTGGTAAGAACGTCAACTTTCATACTTTGACAATTCATTTTATACATGTTTGTAGTTACAGAGGCAAAGAGGGTTTTTAAATGTTTTTCTGTGTACTGTAACAATCTGCAGAGTTTCCAAATGTTTAAACTGTAGTCAACACTTGGATATTTGGATAATTGGATATTTTCTGTCTTTCAGAGGATTCTCCTGAGACCGAACTCAGGAGAATCCGTCAGCAAGAGAAAAGAAGGAGACTGGTGGAGAAACACCAGAGAGTGGAGAATAAAATCACTGAGGAGAGGACGGAGAGGGACGCTGGAGGCCAGAAGGGTGTGGTCTCAAAATTAAAAATGTGGTGCCTGAAAAAACAAAATGAACAGGTCACCAAGGACATCTCTCGCACTTATGAGAAAGAGTTGTCTGCCGATTTTTCCGGTAAGAACACCAACTTTCATACATGTTCTGTAGTTACAGGGTCACTTTTAATTATTATTATTATTATTATTTAAAGATGTCAGAGAGGTTTCTATTGTTCTGTGTGCTGTAACAACCTGCATAGTTCAAAATTCAAATATTTTAGATGTTTAACTGTAGCTTAACTCTGACATTTTCTTTCAGGAAACACCCCCAAACTGGAAATGAAAAAGATGAGGCAACAGGCCAAAAGAGAGGGGCTTCTTGAAAAACAGAAGAAAATCGAAGAGAAAATTCACAGGAAAGGCGGGAAAAGGACAAATTAAGAGGAGGGAGTGGTGAATACCAACTATGCCGAATATGGCAACTTCGCTGGGTATGCTAATTACGCTGGGTATACTAACCACACTGGGTATGCCAACTACGCCGGATATGGCAACTACACTGGGTATGCTAATTACGCTGGGTATGCTAACCACGCTGGGTATGCCAACTACTATGGGTATGCTAATCACGCTGGGTATGCCAACTGCGTCGGATATGGCAACTTCGCTGGGTATGCTAATTACGCTGGGTATGCCAACTATGCCGGATATGGCAACTACACTGGGTATGCTAATTACGCTGGGTATGCTAACCACGCTGGGTATGCCAACTACTATGGGTATGCTAATCACGCTGGGTATGCCAACTGTGTCGGATATGGCAACTACACTGGGTATGCTAATTACGCTTGGTATGCTAATCATGCTGGGTATGCCAACCGCGTCGGATATGGCAACTTCGCTGGGTATGCTAATTACGCTGGGTATGCTAATCACGCTGGGTATGCCAACTATGCCGGATATGGCAACTACACTGGGTATGCTAATTACGCTGGGTATGCCAACTATGCCGGATATGGCAACTACACTGGGTATGCTAATTACGCTGGGTATGCTAACCACGCTGGGTATGCCAACTACTATGGGTATGCTAATCACGCTGGGTATGCCAACTGTGTCGGATATGGCAACTACACTGGGTATGCTAATTACGCTTGGTATGCTAATCATGCTGGGTATGCCAACCGCGTCGGATATGGCAACTTCGCTGGGTATGCTAATTACGCTGGGTATGCTAATCACGCTGGGTATGCCAACTATGCCGGATATGGCAACTACACTGGGTATGCTAATTACGCTGGGTATGCTAACCACGCTGGGTATGCCAACTACTATGGGTATGCTAATCATGCTGGGTATGCCAACTACGCCGGATATGGCAACTACACTGGGTATGCTAATTACGCTGGGTATGCTAACCACACTGGGTATGCTAACCACGCTGGGTATGCCAACTACTATGGGTATGCTAATCACGCTGGGTATGCCAACTACGCCGGATATGGCATCTTCGCTGGGTATGCTAATTACGCTGGGTATGCTAATTACGCTGGGTATGCCAACTACGCTGGGTATGCCAACTACGCTGAGTATGCTAACTATGCTGGGTATGCTAACCACGCTGGGTATTGAGGTTTCTTCCCGTTAAAGGGGAGTTTTTCCTCACCGCTGGTGCCGAGTGCTTGCTCATGGGGGAACTGTTGGGTCTTAAAGAGTATCTAATCTAAACTGATATGATCTAATCTGAGCTCATCTAATACAATTTAATAAAGATTTGAAATCTTCCATAGCCCCTATTGTTCTCCATGCTCTCTTGTATTGTATTTTTCTGTTTTTGTTTATATATATAATGTATTGTTTATATAGGCAGCCACGCCAGTAAAGCCAATTGAATTGAACAGTTCCAGTCTTTGTCTCTTTTACATGTCCTTTACTTCACAAAATCTTTCATATAGGCTGGTGGTCTCCTGTTTCTTTGAGATCTGACCATCTCTTTAGTTGGAGAACCACTAGGTGCACTGCTCTTCTGGTCCTGGTCTGGGCTAGAGTCTGGTTTTAGGACTGGTACAATGGGTGCCGCCCATTCTGAGAATTATCACAGGCTCTATTATTTTCTCCTGCAGTAATCTCTCTAACTCTTGCTCTACTTTCTTCTTTGATGCAAAAGGTACTGACCTGGGCTTATAGAACAAGGTGTGGCCTCACTGGCTACATGTATTTTTACACCAGAGCCCTCTACTGGCTCGGCGATGCCATAACAGGCAAGAGTCACTTCATGACAAAAGCTATTTCCCATTTAGTAAATCAACAGATTTAACTAGTTAACATAGCGTTCATACAGTAGGCTACATGAAAACACACATGAGCTGAATGCTATTTCACCAATAGCTTTACTGTGTTAAACAAGAAGTGTTTGTAATGATTTAAAGTAGTATTAAAGTAAGTAGTACATTTATACATTATATACTTTACAATAGGCCATGTTATTCAGTTATATACATGATTTATGCACTGTGTGCATTACTATTCAGTTTTGTGCTTATATGTTTTATATATGATATTACTACAGTAAACTAATGTGTTTACTCAATTCATATGGGAAAAGAATCATTTTGACCTGATCTGACTTAGACTGAACATCTATTTTGAATTAAAAGTGTGGCTATAATATAATTGTGACCCTTTATTCAATTAAATACAATAAAATATGGTACGCAAAATGGTACACATTGCACAGGGAGTGCAGGGGAACGAGGGTTACCAGGAGCCCAGGTGCTCTTTAGCAGGTTACGTTGGCCATGGGTAACGTTAATATACCAATATGTAAAACATTAATCAGAAAAATGCTAACAGATGAACCTTGAGACACTATTTCCTTAAAATCTGCAATATGAGTGAATCTTTACAAACTCATGTTTGTATTTAAATCAACAGACCTCTGGGAGAAGAGAACCAGAGATGCCAAACTTTGGGTAAATTTGTGTATAAAATGATACACAGTAGTAACAGTGAAACTGGTGAGTGAAACTTTCTAAAACTGTTGAAATAAGATATTAAACAAAAAAGTGAATCACATCTTTGTTATGTATGACCATTGTTTCAACAGCATTTGAAAATCAGTATGAAGCAGTACCTAACTACACATTGAACTGCAAACCTAGACTTCTAAAACATCTAAGTCACATTTTAACTTGAATATGGTGCCTCTTGACCTGCAAATCAGCAAAACTATACATACTGGGAAATAACAAAGTAGTCTGTTTACCAATGCTTTTCAAATCAATAAAAATGACGATGCTGGTATTTTTCAGTCGGCATGTGGGAGTTTTCATTGCAAGCTGAATGGTGACTGTGTGGATGTAAACTCCACTGTGTCTGAATGACACAGTCTATACTGGAGTATCAGCTGTGTTGTGAATTATGTGTGCATGGCTGCTCTGACTCAACACCATTAGAGCTGGTGCTTATCCACCCAGTTTATTAAGTCAGCCTCATTGCACCCCTCACTGTCCCCTACAGCATATAGCTTCTCCTTCTGCGTTATTAGGCGAACTGTGGTGAGCTATGCTGCTGTATCTTATGAAGCCCTACTTACTCTTAATGCTTTAATGGGTTTTGCAATAATGTAGGAGTTCTATAGAAATAGTGATAATCCTGTGATGCACTGCATGTTTGAACTGACATGTGCAACGTGGGTCAAAACCTGAAAATCTGAATATCTCAAGCATATTTTTTATTTAACAAAGGCTGCTAAATAAGAAATGTGGAAGTGGCATTAAATGCACAAGAAATGTGTCAAAAAGAATTAATTGTGATTACTGAATTATGTACATACAATACAAGCAATGGACAACATAACACAATAGAATATAGTACAGCCAATCAATCAATCAATACAACAGCCTTTCAATTCGATTGCCATGAATCAATTGTGCTGGTTAAATACTTAGAACTAAAGCATGAATATGAATGAAAAACATTGCTCCTTCCGTTTCCTTTCAATATGAACAAGTTTGTTGTTCACTAAAAATCAAAATCGATTGCACAGCAGTTGAGTAATATCAGATTGCTTGTGTGTTTTGTTTTGTTGTTTACAGCTCTGAGATGAGTTTGTTCCTTTATTTTGTTTATGTTCATGTGTTTATGCATCACTGGCAGGGCGCTGCAGGCGGCAGCAACGAATCATGCTGCAATGTAATCCTTTGGGGAAATTGAGCCTGTCAATGTATATACACTAAAAAGTGCTTGTTTTGGCCACCGACAGGCTCAGATTATTATACAGCATTATGGAAAGACCACGCAATGCTGACCAATTTCAAAAATGGTTATCCCTATTAGTCACAAAAATATTCAAGTTTCCCTTTAAGCTGTTGTGCTTATTATCTCTAAAACTACATAGCTCGATCTTATCTAATATAAAGGAGCTTTTAACTACTAATATGAAGAAAGTCTCTGATTTTCCAAAGTATCTTGTTTAATTAAATTTGTTAATAACTTGTTAATGCCAGCTATGGAAAAAATTGAACACTGGGATCCCAGTGAACATGGCTTTATCTGTGATTTTATACATCAAGGTTCGTCTTTTGGCAAATCTGCTATAAATGTATTTGACAGAAACAAGTAAAGTGATTAATCAAAACTGAAGAAAGGGCTTGCTCCAAAAAACTTTAATTACACATTTGTCATAGCAAACACGCAATGTAAGCCTAATGAAGCATATGTAAAACGCTTGCAAAAAATGTTCAAACTAATGGCAAAAAGCTTTTGATGGAAGCAGGTAGGGGTGTGCCATATCTTATCATTGATTATAATACTGGTATAAATCTTAATGTGATTAAAAAATGTTATTCACATGTTTCTGCCATGTTGATGTATTTCATTATGACTACATTATGACATCACAGATGGCAGAAAACAAATGTAACATCGCTCCTGGCTGAACTGTGGCGGAGTTTCAAAAATAGAACAATGTCAGTCGTGTGGAAGTGGTCCGACAACACGACTGTACAGAGAGAAAGAGCAGCAAACATTGTGAGTTTTTACAAGTTTTGAAGAGTAGGTGCTAACAGGGCACGGATGGGAACGTGTGTGGAAAAGTCATCATGCAAGCAGAGGAAAGCGGATACTGCTGCCAATTAAAAAGCAGGCTGAAGCTAGTTTCAGTGAAGTTCAGTAACTTACTGAGCCACAGCTCTGCCTTGCCTCCTTAAAAATATCCTGTGAATCTACCATCCATCACACAGACTGGCTGTTTAAATCTGACCTATAATCTAATCTATGATTACAATTTGTTATATTTTATCTAATCTATTATATTATCATCATATCTATACTGTAGTCCTGTATATTATAATCTACATAAACATTATAAAAGAAGACATTTTAGGATGTCACTTTGAGTTTTGAGAAGCAAAGAGACATTTTTCACCATTTTCTAACATTTTATAAACCAAATGACCTTTCAATTTATTGAGAAAATAATCAGCAGATTAATCAATAATGAAAACAATCATTAGTTGCACCCCTGTGTCAAGACATCCGGAACAACTATTGTACATCTAAGTGGAGAGCTATTTTCCCCTTTCATTGCTGATTTGTGAAAGCACACTGAGTCACATAAGATATACTGTATGCCGGCTGGGAGAGTGATGTCACCCCCGACAGATGTTCACAGTGACTTAATGTCTACAATGTATAATCCCACAGTTAAATAATAAGTGTCCCCCCTTCTTGTGATTGACTAAAAGGAAGTCACTAATCCTAGCCTAAAGAAAATGTATTCAGAGTTAATTGTTGGGGTTCACATTAAAAGGGATAGTTACACAGCAGCTGAAAATAAATTTAGCCCTTATAGGCTCAAAGTCATAGCCTGTGGGATGTAGCACAGCTAACTCTCTAGATGACTGGCTCATATCCAGTGATTATTTTTGATTATATTCTTTATTATGCTATTAATGATTGTATTCTTAATGTATTTCTCCTGCCGGATAATCCACATCTCTGCTGTCCAGTAGTCCTTGTTTTCCCAAAAGGAAAAGATGGTCTTGAATCATGACTTTGATTGGATAGTGAAGTTTGAATTGGATGAGCTTTTGTTCAGACTGATCCAGTTCTGATTGAGCTCTTATTTTTGCTAGTCTCTTACGCAGTATAGAGTAAAATTGTCAGAAAGTATACCAAAAGCCAGATCATTTCTTGCAGGTAATTGTTACAGTAAGTTGTGTATATTTGTCAAATTATTAAGATATCCCTCTAGAGTTATGAAAGGCCTCGATTTTCCATATTTGCCTCAAAGCCAGCTGTAGGGATAAACTTGTTTGTCATTTGCTCTCATGTCAAGTCATCTCCTCAGGTCATTTATACCACTGGTTCTGCTGCAAAATGTTTCCAAAACGCTGACGTTGAGTGCAGCACTAATCTCAGTTATTCTGTTCATGCTATGCCTGTGCACAATCTCATTTTTTTGTGTTGTGTCTCAGTGGAGCATCTGTGGCACTGAGCTGGGCAATATCTGCACATCCTGCTTGGTTAACCGCTGCCTCTCCAGCTCCTCCACCTGTACTGGTACTCCTCCCCCAGGGAATCTGTTTGAGCTTTTTTCTCCTCAGCAGTGTGGTTTGGTCGATCCAGCAAAGGGGAAGGGCTGAGTCTAATGAACACTGGTTGCAAAAATGCTTTTGGCGCTTGTATTTTAGACAGCACGAGTTCATGCAGCCATATTTGCTTCAGGTGCTTTGCGACTAGTTAAGTAATTGGCTGTGGTAGGTTAAGAGCAGTCGCATAACAAGGCAGAGGGATTTTAGTGATGTTGCGCCAACAAAGAGACATCTCTCCGTGGTTTTCAATTTCCACTGGAAAGCACAGCTACTCCAAGATCAGCCTAAGGAACTGGCAATTAGATGTATGTTGCTTTGCTGCATTGCCTCAACCGTATCATGCTTACATTCGTAGGGTCATCAGCTCTATTAGTAAAGCTGTTGTTATTTAGACTATGTAGGCCAAAAGTAAAGAAAAATCTACTGATGAGGATGCATTCAATTATATATATATCATCTTGTGGAAGAAAAGATTATCAAAAAGTTTATTTACGCATCCATACGTTTTCCACTGTGCTTGTGCTTGAGGGTCTCGGGGGGGCTGGAACCTATCTCAGCATGCGTTTGCCAAGAAGCAGAGCACTCAAGGCGGTTTACCAGTCTGCCATGCTTACCCTCAAACATATGGACAATATAGAGACAGCTCTGACTCGCATGTCCTTTTGACCGTGGCCTCAGAGAAAACCTATGGAGACAGAGAACATTTAAGCTTCACAAAGTTTATCAAGGGAAAAAGAAAAAATCCAATTAGACTTCATTCTCCTGCTCCTGACAAATGTCAGCTGTCCTTATTACTGAGGCACCAGGTGGTCAGAGGACACACCACTGGATCCTCAGTGTCATGGGATTTTAAATCCACCTAAGCAGAATGATGTTATTCCAGTCAGACTACTATGGTAATTAGAGTGTAATGGTTCTACGTTCATCACAAACTCCCAAACCCCTAAAATATGTAATTTAGGGGGAATTTGTATTCTGTGTCTGCAAAGTCACAGGAGTCTGCAGGCATACTGATCTCCATTAATATGTTACATGGATGTCTATGTAGACAACATCTGGACAGCAGCTCAAAATGTGCAACCACCTTACATACTGTATAAGCATTTCCAACTGCAAATGCACTCGACTATCCACTAGAAAAGCAATTTTGTCATTAGTTTTGTTGCATGTGTTGAATTAATCCATGCATGAAGACATCCAGTGCAGTGTGTACAGATTCTATCAGCATCCACTTTGCTGTATACAGTTTCAGGGCTTGTAAGGTGATATAACACAGAGAAAAGCTGTGAATCCTCACATATTAGAAGCATGAAGTTTTATACTCTTGCTTGATAAATGACAAATGATAATTGTCAGTTACTTACTTGTTATCCACAAATTGATTTTGTTCTCTAGTATGTCTAATGATATACTAGCTGGTTTTGGTGACTGCTTTAGAGTCTTAAAGTCAGACTTTTGGACCCTATTGTATATCTTAGGAACCTAGTTTACCCAGTGATTAAAAGTATTTCCTGTGGTTGAAACAACCTGTCAGTAATAAATAGTTTTATCGAAGAAAAATGTCACTTTAGTCTTTGCTTTTCATAAATCGTAATTAGTGAAACTGGAAGGTCCAAAATATTTTAGTTTTTCTCTTGAGGCTTATAAATTAGCCAAACTAGATGGAAAAAGATAACTTTTTCATTGATGAGTGCTATTCATAGCTTCTCTCTGTGGTGCCATAATGAATGGAGAAAATTCATTATAATCATTTTAATTTCTCTGAACTGGATGTTACACAGATGCTTCCTCCTTCAAGTTCCAGTTTAAAGATGGAAGTACATTTTCTGTGGCTGCTCTTACTCTCAAAAAAAAAAACTTTACTGGCATTATAATGACCATATTGGATGTACTGAGTGAGAGAATATGATACAGCAGTAGAGCAAATCCCGTAAATCAAAGGTATGTGAAGGTTTCTGCCAAATGTGAAATGCAGATCTTAACATAAAAAACAGCAGTTTTTGTACCTCCAAGCTTAGACTTGTATTGCTTAAACCGATAAAAGATATTGAAGCATCTTTGGCTGTGATTAGACAGTCAGTGACCCATTTATTCATTTACTTCTTCCATATGTTAGGCTTGCTGCTCCTCTGCCTGTATTTTATAACTGCTCTTGGACAACTTATCCGACATTAAACTTTAACTCAGCTATTAGTGACAATAAAAAGTCTCAATAATTCTGCAAAATCCAAATCTTTTTGACAGAAGAAAGCATTAGCCTTGAGAAAAAAAACAACAATTTTTACAATTTTTTCTTTTGAAATGAGAAAGTCCTGAATGCAGGTCTTTCATTTTTTATCACCATGAATCTGTGTTTGAACAAAAAAACATATTGGAACTCTTGAAGAGCCCTGCACATTGAAATTAATAGCAAAAAGTACATTATGAAGAAGTAAATTAATCCATACAAGACTCACAAAATCCTTCACTGTAGATGACAACTTTTTTACAGACCGCTCTCGGTTTTCTTTTTGCACCAGCTGTATTTTGCTTGCGCGACCTCAGTGCCGCAGCTGCCTTATTCTCTGAATCTCCTTGTGAGAGAAACGTCTTCTCTCATAAAGTTGTGCCAACCATTCATTCCTTTCTCCTCTTTCTCTTTATACGATCCATCTGGACTTACTCCTTTGACAGTTCACAACAAATAATTCAAGGACTTCCCTGACACTTTGGTGCTTGGTGGCAGCAAAGTCCAGTGCTATCGGTATCTTTGTGCTCTCATAAGGCCCCAGGAGTTAAATAAGCTGAACAGTGATAATCTTATTCTATAGATTTCACTAGGTGCTGAATGTTTATTGCCAATGGGGCAGTCTAATTACTGCGAACTGAAATGTGTTGTATAGTTTCTTTGGATTGTTCTTCTCTTTCCACACCGAATCAATAACTGTGCCAGAGAGTGATTTTAATACTTTATTGTTAATGAGTTAAGACCAATATCTTTATTATGACCATTTGGACACTTTGCTGTTCACAAGAACACAGATGCACCCTCTCACAGTCTGGGCACATTAGATTATCTCTTGATACAAAGGCAAGACAGAAATTAGCTTGACAATTTTAAAAAGCATAAACACAACCACAACCATTGATTCAATAGTCTCTCTACATATTATCAAAACAAAAAAAGATCTTTTTAAGGAAATATATAAAACACAGTGAGACAGAAGGCAAGCATCAAGCTTGTCAGCTTGACAGACTGTGAAGAAAGCAGAAGAGAACTCAAAGAATAGGAAGATTGAGTCAGAAATTGTTCACTATTCCCTATTCGCAATATAGGTTGTATAGCGTGAGTTGGCAAATTCATGAAACTCTATTGGTCACAGGTGTGTGCCAAAAGCCATGCATGTTTTGGCAATTAGTGCTTGGATAGTAACCATCCCTTGGTCTCCAATTTTCAGGTTACACTGTGGGATAGTTTGAGGACACTTTTATAAGGTAATTCTCACTACACAACCGCACACTGAAGTCACAACACACAAACACAAATTGGTAAGACTATGCAGTGAATAGTGAACGATTTCAGACACAGCCTTGGTGTTAGCCGTCTTCCTCTGGAGAAAAGTGTTACATTTTCATCTTTTCTTTTAGACAAAATAATAATAATAACAATAAACAGTTAATAACCCTGTATTTTTTTAAAAATAAATAATGCAACTACTGTCTAAATTGTATGATGGAGCAATGTTCACTGGTTCACGGATCTTGAAAGAAGCGCTTTCACGGAAGGAAAGCACCCAGCAAGGATGGTATCAACGCAGATATTGTTTTCTCGTCAGTTCTCATCATTCTGATCATTGCAGCAATAGGACGAAAATGTTTGCCCATATGTCTTAACAAGACTCCTGTAATTTAGAACAAACATGAGGGTATTTATTTTAGTTTTGCCAAAGGGTTGCAGATTATTCGAGAGCGCAAATTAGTAGTTTCTATGTAGTCGAAAGAGGGTCTCAAAGAATAAGCTATGTAAATTTGTAGAGTCTTAGTCATCCTCAAAATAGCCTCTAGCTATTCATAAATGCTTGATTCCAGACTTGTCTCCCTACTGGGTTGACAAAGAGAATTTGGCTTGAATGAGTCAGTATGAGCCATGGCGGTGAGGTGGTGATGTTTTATTCTGCTTCGCTTCCAAATAACCCGGGTGAATCATTTTCTGACATCTACATGGACTCTGATTATCCTGAGCACTGACCTTATTCTGAATAAAACAGTATTTTTTTTTTTTTTATTAAACTGCTTACATTGGATACTTGTTGAATTATTCCCTTAACATTCCAGTTTACATGATAGTAGCCTGGTTAACAAAATATAAAATGTATATGTCGGATGCGTTGTGTTAAAATTGTATATCAGGATAGTGGTTAACAGTTTAGCCACTGTTCCATAGCAGTGTGCAAGGATTGTTAACTCTAATTAACATTAAACTCACTACAAATACACTTAAATAAATTGACGGCAATTTGAAAACAGCCTACTTTCTCCTTTGGTAAGTGGCCATGATATAAGTGTGATGACCTGTTACAAAATATGAACATGATAGCCTTGTGAAACAAATACCATCCCGCTGTGTATCACGGTGCTATTGGCCTTCACCTTGTCTGTTATTTTCATATGAATCAGAACGCCTCATTGTGCATCGCTTATGCAATTGCCCCTCTACATTCCATGGCAAAGTCACAGTTGCCTGCCAGCATTCAATCTCAAATGCTCTTTCATTAATGCTATTTGTATGTGACGGTTCTCTCTTTTAAGTTTGCAACCACTGTAAGGCAGAGCATGTGGTGTTTACGTGATGTCATATTCCATATATTGCCTTTATCAGGCTAGTATAATAGTGTAGTCCTTGTATGTAAATGTTGTCTCTGAGCCTACATTTGTATTTCACAACGTATCAGAGATGTGGGACAAAATCTATTTGAAATTTTATTTCATTATGGGAGTTAACTTTTTTCCCAGAGGCACAGTAGTTTTCATCATTTTAAATCTACTAATTAAATTCTCAATCCCCTTCATAAATGGAAAATTACATCAGGTTATGTGCAAAGAAAATAGTCATTATATCATAAATGCCACAAAGGATTGTATTTAACAAGCCTTTGTTAAAACTCAGAAACTCGACTATAAACCTTGTAGTTATATTTTGCACAGACAATCAAAGAGGTAATAGATAATGTGATGAATAGCCCTTCACAAATAAATAGGACACCATTTACTTCATTACTTTCTATAAAAAAAACTTCTTCCTCTCTTCCTTTAAAAACTATCAACATTTGTGTCCCAATAAATAAACGTTTATAATTTGAAAATTTACATTATTTAAGAACGTGTAGTTGCAGACACAAAAACCACACATGCTAGTACACAAGATATTCACATGCAGAAATACAAAGATACTAAGATACTTTATATCCCAAGAAAAGGTATTCACATTAATTCATCCATACTTGCTTAAAAAAAGAGACTTTTTTCACCACAGGCACCAAAAAGTATAAATTCATTACATTCAATACTGGAGTGTAACACTTAAAATCTTGTTTGTGCCAAATGCGTCTGTTGAATCATGTAGTTATTGTGGTTTGACAGGAATAAATCAATATACAGCAGCTTAAAACCCAGAAAAATATGACAGCTGTTATAAAACAACTGAAAATTGCAACAAAAATGTTTTCATATTTTTATGACTCTACTTTTGCTTTTCTGTATAGGAGGAAATGCTGAATTGGAAGCAGAAATTTTGAGGTCTTGGTATTGGACCTCAGTACTTAATGAATGCTGACTGACTGACATGTCTGTGTGTCAGTTAAGTATCAAAAATGGTCAAGTATTGAAAGTTGGCATTAAAAAGCTTGGTCTCATTCTTCAGCTTGTTTTCTTATTTGATCAGTTTTTTTCTTGATCTAAATCAGGAAATTTTAGACTATATTTTAATTTAGGCAAAATTCTTGTGTAAACACTGCATTTAGCAGTTCAGTCTATGTTTTTAAATGGGTAAAAACAGGATAAACATGTCCCCATACTGAGGTATTTTAAAAGTAAATAATCCAGGTATCATATTTGCATTGATATCATAACATTTTTGAGAAAACACCCAGCCTGAGTTGTGATGCTAAAAGGGCAACAAACTGACATGACCTTTTGATATCTTTATGCTGTGGTTCATTCCTAACTAGGCTTATACATAAGGTTGGGTTTTTAATCGCTGGTCCCATTTTGGTTCCAATTTCTGAGTTAATAAAATATCCAGTTTAGCTTTTAAAGATTTAGAAAACTAAACCAAAATACAAATGATTCAGGTTCACTACTGATTCAGATCAAGTAAAATGCATTCAAACCCCAACCATAACATAGTATGGCCTACAGTACAATACATTGTTGCCTACATAACACTCATAGATGCACTCAATGTGTTCTGTAGCCTATATTTCCATCTAATTATAAACCGGGTATGTGAACAAGGTTTCTAGATGGTCATTCAGCCAGAAAATCACAGGATTAATTCTCTCAGATTGTATAATAGATAATAGCATTTAGCCCAAGTGTGTAGCAGTTTCAATGAGGAGATGTGATGTTGCTCTTCAAAAAGGGGTTAAATCAGGGTTACCAAGGGCCTCACTGTTGCATGTGTTAACCCATCACACAGCCATACCCAAGAGGGAGACAATGAACCCTTTTCACCAGAGAGGTCAAGGTCTGGATGCAGTAACATTGCACAAAGAACATGGCGTGAGTACAGCATAGACGCAAAATGAGCTCTCAGCAACCATTTCTGGTGCCATCTTGAAGGTCCCCTATAGAATTGGCAGCGTATACGATAGCTGTGACGTAAATGTGCAGTGATTTTAATTCACAAATGCATGGAGACTAACTTGGTCTTAGTCTAACAATTCACAACCAAATTCATGTGACTTGGATGACTCTCATATGACAGTATTTGACCTCAGAAAATCTCATGTCACACCAACACATCACATGGGGGGCGAAAATGCTTAGGGCTCCCGACCAGTCAACAGAAGGGATGCAGCCACTTTCGGTGAGTGGCAAAAACACCAAGTCCAGTTGCTTTTGACATACTACTTGTAGATATCCAATGACCTGGATAATTGAGAATCGTAGTGGACAACTTCTCAAGTGTAAAGGCGCCTGCTTTTGACAAGTGTCAAAATCTTTTAGCAGTAGCAAAACCAAAGTTTTTCCCCCTTATGACAGCAGCAGTTGCGACGACCCCAGTGCTGAACCCCTTCCCCCACAACTCATACAACAACTGAAAAATTCTGTTGATGTGCTCCAGTAACAGTTCAATTAATCTGGCCCTACTTTACTACTGAAATTTCACATCACACAAGTAGACTAAAGCTAAAGATTGAGATACTTATTAGACTTATTTGATGTATTTTAGTTCCCACTCAACAATACAACTTTCAAATATTGTCCCCTCAGACCTCAAATATTAAGATACAGTATGACAAATTGTCAGTATTCAGTTAAGGCTGCCAGGTTTTCTAGACTCAAGAGTCTATATTCATCTATCACTCGCTGTCTTAACAAATTTTAGAATGCAAGTCACTGAAGAAGAGGTAAATGCTGTTGCTTAATTTATATTGACTAGTCAAAAAATAGCTGGTAAAATGTGCAGAAGTGTACTGCCACACTATTTAACAACCTTATTTACAGTATCAACACTGTCAGCCATTTCTGTTACAGTCATTACCAAACTACATTTTATTCAGAGTACAACGTAAACAGCACAGCACTCCTGCCCTCATTAGCAGTTTTCTTTTGTTTAGCCACAAGTGAGCACCTTTCTACTGGTCAAACAGCGGCAGAGGAGCTACACCAGGGCAAGTCTGTCTAGCTAACATTAATGCAGTATTAGTGTGCAATCAGCACCACAGTTTGTCAGTTTGCCTCATCTGAATTTTTAATCTGGCACTGCAGAGGACATTTGTAGGACGCTAAACTTTTATTAACCTTTGTTACTTGTTGTAGTATTGCATGCATTGCAAGTTTCTACTGAAAACAACATCCTATTGTTTCTTGTCTCTTTGTAGCTGTATGTCTATTCTGAATAAATATACGTTTTCTTCCCTTTAATTTATGTTAATTGAGTTTTAAGTGTCTGTTAAGTGGCACTCATTATTAATCTGCTTATACAATGTGATTATCATTAGTTACTAAGTGCCCTGCTCTTCTTCTGTGTTATTGTACCAAGCTGCTGTTGTTGCTTTGACAAATTTAAAGCTCATCCCTTCCAATGCACAAGATAATTTTCACCAGAAACGATCTATCAGAACAGGACAGGATCACTAGTATACTGCCACAAGGACCTCCAATATGGCTGCCACAAAGTGCATTATGTCACTGATGGCATTCTGTAACCTTCACTCTTAAATTATTATATGAATAGGTATAAGAGATTATGAGATGCAGATTCTTCTTTCTTTTTCTTTTTTTTTTTTTTTTTTTTTAACAGTTTTATGTTTTTGCTATACAAACTGTCAAAATAGGCCCCTTTGAACCAAAAGTAAAAACACTTTTTAACCAAAGTTTTTTTTTTTTTTTTTGAGTTCACTCCCCTGCAAGATTATTCCTAGTAGTCAGTTCACAGAGACAAACAGGTTCACAAAATCACTTGTAATCTAAGCTTTAGACTCAATAACATATACTTACAGCAGACAATACATGTTTTAGGGCCAGTGCTGGCCATCTGTTTTTCCCATTAACTGTACAGGTTAACTGCACAAGACTGTTCATAGAGAGATAAAAAAATAACAGCAAAACAGTTTATCTGAGATTTACATGGCACATTCATAACAGGCTCATGGTATATTCATGAATAAATAATATTTCATCCAGCATCATTAAAGTTACTACAAGGAATTTTCATTTTATGTTGATTTTAGTGGCCCCTGTGGAGAAAAGTGGTAGTGTTTTCCCGGAATGAAGACTACATTTCCCATGAGCACCTCCGCCTTGGGTCATAAAGATCTCGGCTAGTGGGTGCATTTGTTTTGGAAGTGAGTGAAAGAAAGACGCTACTTATTTTTAATACTATTTGTCTTTTTTAAACACAGCTGTTTGTGGCTATGTAAGGTTAATAATTGTAATATGACGACGTTGAAAGTAAACTTTGTTTTAGTACCGTTCATACACCTAAGTTACATGTAAGGCTGCATTCACACCAAATCAAGGTCGTGCCGGGGTGTGGGTGTGTTTATTTGTGCTTTAAAATGTAACTGCTGTGAAACAATCATAAAATAATGTTTTATATCTCAAATTCACTCCTTTCTTCTCACTACATTGCCGCTCTCTCTCTCTCTCTTCATTCACTCTCTAGTTCACTTGATCACTGCTCCTCTCTCTCGCTCTCTCTCTCTCGTGCTCTCAGCTCACTCATGCTCTCTCTGTGTTTCTCTCATCTTTTTTAACATCTGTTGAGAAGCCTTCAACAAGACTGACTTTACTTTTATTATTATAAAACAGGAGAAACAAGACAAATGTCCTCTCCTTGTAACATCTTAATACTCTCTCATGCTACAATGCTACATGTAATGTAAACATAGACTTTTCTGGTCTGCTTGCCATAAATCCAACCTGGAGAAAGGCATTTAGAATAACTATATAGAAATAGCCAGTCTTCTCGCTGATGGTCTTGTTTGCTTATGTAGGTCATCATGAGTCTGTTTCATAACCAGTTAAAAGTTGCTTGTAGTAACTTTAAAATCTTATGTACATGCTTGCAAAGCAGCTTTTAGATTTAAAGCCAGGATAAAAAATTTCCAATTCAAAACATCTGTAAGTAGATGGTTCAATAGTTTAATAGGTTTTTCAAACCTGATGAGTAGACGGATAAAAATGTTAATGAGTGTCACCTGCACAATTGTCTCTCCATTTACATGCAAATTTTGTCAGGTTCCCTGTTTAATACACGTCTGTTATGTTTTGAACTTTAATCACTAAGGTTAACTGACTAAGACAATCTCTTATTCACTTACTTACTCTGTTACTCTATTTTAAGTAACACCATTAGTGTAATTAAAGACTGTAGCATTTTAATGCATACAAATCATTGCCACATTAATTGCTAGACATCGGCATAATTACCAGAAACAAATAAGACCCGTGGTGAGAAATTTAGCAGCTTCCATCAGCCTCTACACATTTTATATACAATAGAGGGCTGCTGCTTTGAAATCAAATTTGATGGATTGCTTTATCTTGGTTCCAGAGCTCAAATAGTTTCCCCAGTTGGAAATGCAATCGCGCCAATTAGTTTTGTCAGTGGAAATTACTATAGGGATGTTCCCTTTCTGTGCCAAATCCACACAACACCAAAAATTGGCCACCATGAGATCAATACAGCTGTACAGATTGTTGTAAGCCAAGTTATAGAAATACTGTACCTAAAGAATGAAGTGAAAGTGTTTTTATTTCCACTGCGGATTCAGCTGAAGACTTTAGAAGTTATATAACTGATGCAGGAAGAAGCGAAAAGTAGATTCCTTTTCCAGTTTATTCACTTTCTCGCTTAGTAAATTGAGAAAAGAGGAAACCTTTTATTTCTTTGACAGAGGACAACATTACAGTAATTAAGGCATAATTGACTCATTAACTTATATAATGAGTCTAACCATTGGCAAGCTTGCAAAGCCTCATGGGTTGCAGATAGTAAACACTAATAAGTCATTTTTGTTAAAATGACAAGGTATTCAAATTGTACTAGCCAGTAAGGTAATAGATTTTTTTTGTCTTAATCTTGTAATACTGTCGGAAAAATACAGACATGTTTCAACTTTTCTGAAGTGATAAAACCCACTGAGTAATTGAAATTATCACTCCAAATATTCTTATTTATATAACATTATTATTTAATATTAAATTTAAAAAATATCTGTACAATAATGTACTTTTCAAGCTTCTCTAAAGAATGAGTAACATCACAATGGGTTCTTTCTACTGTACTTATCGCGCATGTTAAGAAAGCCATAGGATCAAGTTTTAAAAGTCTAATTTCAAAATGGGATTTCAGTGCTGAATTACCATTGTTAGTTAAATGACGTTGGGCTCATTCTCTGAATTGTGAGACATGCTGCTGTGATGAGGATCTAACAAGGTAAAAGCCATGATTGGCAGCAACGTTTTTAGCAAGATGGTGCTTCTACTGACGGACTGAAGCTCCAGCGTAGCGTCAGTCACTAGAAGCACCTGTTTGGTAACTGTGTTCTAGCTTAGTTAGCGGCTTTACGAGAGGCTCTCCGGTGTGTGTGCGTTTGTGTGTGTCTGTGGGGGAGTGTCAGTACATAGCCGTAGCCGTTTATCATGTTAACATTTAGCCTACCATTGTCACTCGTCAGCTTTGAATATAGCAGTTAGTTAGTTGTTGTGTTTACTGCCACAGAAAAGGAATAAATCTTTGGGTTATTAGCACAATGTTGCCTCTCTGTTGTCTCTTATCAGACTTGCTAACTCTACCAGCAGCTCCGTGAGAGGCACAAACTGAGGCTACAGTTAGCAGTGTCGTGCTATTCATACTTGGCGGCATTCCTTTCCTGTTAATAAACATTGTACATTATCAGACTATTTCCTGCTCTTTGAAATGATTTTTTTCTCTCTTCCTCAGTGACAGATATTGTGATATATTGTACATTATTTCTTTGTGATATATCGTGTATCACAGAATCACCTTTGTTGTGATATTTCGTTATAGAGAGAAGAATATTGTGATAGTGTCGTATCGTGAGTTCATCTGTTATTCCCACCACTAGAAGAATGTCTCTGTGTCTCCTCAAATAGACACGGCAGTCACGCCCCCACTGCTGCAAGATGCCTTTTCCAGGTCTTCCATGACCAAGTCCTGCTCAGTGACATTGTTGAGTCGCCTGGAAGTGTTCTTATCCAGGCTGTTAAGAGAAATAGGCTCCAGGGAGGTTTGTGCATTATTAGCCGGGAGCACAGAGTTTCCCTGCAGCCTGTGAGAGTAGGTTTTCCTCCGCTGTCCGTCTGCCGTGCACAGGCTGAACTTGAAAACAGCCTGGAATCCTCTGCGGAAATTCTCATTGAAGAAACCATAGATGATGGGGTTGACGCTACTGTTGAAGAAGGCTAGCCAGTGGGCAAAGGGGTAAATGTAAATGTTGATGATTCTATACTGTTGCTCAGTCAGGCTGGCATAGTCGCTCAGCATCATGAGGGTCCACAGAGGCAGCCAGGAAAGGATGAAAAGCAAAGCAACTATTATAAGCATTTTAATCACCCTTTGTTTTTTCTTTGACACACTGTGGCGGTTGTCGTGGCCCGGCTTTCCTCCCGTTGGAACTGCTGTTTTGAAAAGCGTAATGCCAATCCGGGCGTACATGATCACGATGAGGGACAAAGGAGCAAGGTAGATATTCGCAAACAGGACAGTGGTGTAAATCTTCCGCATCTCCTGGTTTGGCCAGTTCTCCCTGCACCAATAAAAAGGGCTCGTTTTGTTGTCATACCCCAGCAACACCCGAATGGTTTGCTCCTTGGTCACTTGTAGCATCACACCAGAGGGACACATGATGGATATGGCCAGAACCCAGATAATAACTATTATCAAGGTGGCTGTGGATATGGTCAGCTTTTGCTTGAATGGGTAGACAATGCATCTGAATCTGCAAAAGGATTAAAAAAAAACATTGAATAAGGGAGATGCATGTAGAGATTTAACTTTCCACAGAATAGTGAGTTCTAGTAAACAACTTTTCTTTCAATAGAACAACATGACTTCATTACAAACACCATATGCATGCTGCTCTTACTGTGTGGTAAACTAATGTTCAGTTTGAATAAAGAACAAAGGTGTTAATGTTTCTGCTTAATTCTGCATTTTTTCAGCACATCCACTGAATTGTTACAAGATCAGTTGGAACTGAGGATTCTGTTAGTGTCCTAAAATGTACTGTCCGTCTCACCCGTTGCATGCTCTGTTGCCATCATTAAATTCGGCCATTGTTCTCAAAGTAGATAAAACTAGCGAGCTGTGCTGAACGGATAATCATGACATCAAACCATTGCTTCACATTACCAAGAATTAAACCTGCAGTGCAGCGTCTCCTGCTTCAGTGAGAGTAAGCAGCAGTTGCTTGGATGTAATGCCAGTACAGTTTGCTTCACTGCAACCTAATGTCAATTCAGAAGTCCGTCTTTCTATATTTTTTCAAAATAGGCAAAATCAATACATATATCTCCATTCACGTGCAACCAAAATTGACACAGACATTCTTTGGATACTAGATATCAATAGAGATAGATATCAAGTATGTCAAATGGTGTTCATATTGGTCAAACAGTGCGTCCGCAGTGATATTCAATATCTTGCTGTAATTTGTACAGTATTTTTTTTGCTTCATCTCATTTTTAAACAAATTTCACCAAAATATTTAACAATACACCCAAAACCAGCAGAATGATATTGATTTTTTTTATTTTTTTATCACCAATATTCGACTATTATAAGCATTTTAAGTTTAAACAGACAAAAATAAACCAGTTTTGCACATCTGATGTCATTGCCTCAACTTGTGAGAAGATGTGTGGAAAATCATGTCCTCAGTGGCACAGACAGTATGTCACCTTCTCTGTGGATACAAAAGTCCAGGATTTGAATCCCCAGGTGGCTAAGTCCTCCTTCTTTCCAACAATGCAGCAATTCAAGCATGTGGTATCTTTCCAAGTGCTTATTGAGGTCATATTAAGTCAAATGCTCACAATCTGCTTGGACCCGATCATTGCTGCTTTATTTCTGTCTCTGGGCACCACTGAAAACACGTATGACTAACCACATGAGTGACCCTTTGGCCAATCTTTTTTTCTTGTTGTTTTTTTTGTTTTGTTTAAAATGCCACTGTTTAAACCGTCACAAAATCCTTTCTTTGACAAAAGTTTGAATTTAAATGAAATCACCCTTCTTCTTCAGGATCTGTCTCTCACCAGTCATGTCTGAGATATCTAATCTGTGAACTTGTACTGTACATGTAAATATGGAATTGACACGTGCATGCTCAGATGAACCCAATTCCTGCGATTCATGAATATAAGCTAGTGTACATATTGAATTTATTCAACAAATCTGAGGGAAATGTACTTATGCCGAAAGACAGGAAGACAGATTTGTTTGAAAATCAAGGATAGCATTGCTATTATGAAGGCTTCCTACATGATACAGATCTCTCTGCATCCCTGAAATAAGTTCCGCTTTTAATCAGTATGCATTTATCTATTTATGGGCTGAATGAATAATAATTAATCGACATTATTCCAAGAAATATATCAAGAGAGTTTTAGGCACTTTAGATGTTTGGATTCTTATCCATAATGCAATACCATCAGGGAGGCGTCTGATCGATCCCAAATGTAATGTATTCTGCAGCATAACAATGACCCCAAACATACAGCCAGAATCATAAAGATCTATCCTCAGCGACAAAAAGAACAAAGAACAAATAGTCCTGCAACAGATGGTATGGCCCCCACAGAGCCCCGATCTCAATATTATCAAGTCAGTGAGGGAATACATGAAAAGACCGAAGCAACTGAGGCAGTCTAAATTCACAAAAGAACTATGGCAACTTCAAGATGCTTGGAGCAACCTACTTGCCAAATACCTTGAAAAACTTTTGCACAGTACTGTATTTGTGATCTGTGGGTATTTTCTTTTTTACTGTTACAGTAACATGTAATGCAAAGAAATTCAGAGATAAACAGCAGTGGTGGACAAAGTATCCAGGTCCTTTTTTAAATATACTACTATTAATATACTTTTAATAGTTATAATATTATCTGTATTATTAAGAAGCATTTATTTTTTACTCTAAAGCAGATGCAATCATGTGAATGTACACAGACGAGTTGAGACACAGAGGGGAAAACCACTCGTTAAAAGTCGATTTGAATCTAGACATGTGCATTTGGCACTTTTCACTGGGGATCAGTTAGAAGCCAGGGGATGAATGGAAATCATTACAGCTCAGGCAAAACTAGCATCCCCCCCATGTTAGGAGGGAGGTGGATTGACTGGAGCTCTCACTGATAGAGAAAGAATCTGAGTTAGAGCAGAGGCATGCAGAGACTTCCAGGCCCAAATGATCACTGATATCTGAGGGAGGGGAGGGTATCAAGTATCTGTCATCCCAGTATAGTATTTGGTTGCAATATGCAATAGTATTATGGTCATATTTAGGATAGATACAGTAGTTAAGCTTGCAAAGTGATCTGACTCCTGTGTGCATATATAAACTGGCCAAAAAGGCAGACAAGAGAGCTCTTGATGCTCCTGACCTATTCGAATCAAATTCTAATCATGCAGCTGATAGATATGTAAGGTGACTTTGATTTTTGAATGTCAAAGCATTGCAAACTCCGTCTGTCCTGTCTAGAGGCGCAGACACCCTCAAGTGATTTCAAATAGTCACCGAGTGACTTCACTGCATTTGTAGTGTCTGAGGACTGGGTGATGGAAAAATACCAGCTCTGTCATTTTTACAGCTTGGAGAGCTGTTTGTCAACCTCTCGTCCTCCATAACACCCTCTAATTCCACTGGATGTGAGTGTGCTTGTTGTCAACAACAAAGTTTATTTCCCCCACTGTGAGATTTTGCAGCCTCCTCCAATGGTTTATCAAGTGATTAAGCAGGATTAACTTCTGACTGCTGTTATCTCGATGAACAGCGATGAGGCAATTGGGCATGATCATTCAACAGAGGACAAGTACAGACAGATAAATACAGTAAAGCGGTAAAATCCTGATCATGTGCCTTTCTTAATAAGCAGTGGGAAATAAGATAAAAGGCCAAAGAACAAGTGACTTGATTTTGGGAATTTGTTATTCAAGATTTCTAATATTGTGAGATGGGACATTTAAATTACTCTTAATTTAGCAACTATGGATATTGCATGACCTGTATAAATGAATAAAAACTAAACAAAATAGAGTCGAGTGGGGAGGTTCAGTCTTAACCTGGGGAACAAATCTGTGCTAAAATATGCTGAACTCATAGTTCACTTTTAAACTACTGTTCAACTGTGGCTAAAAAAAACCCAATTATTTGATCTATAATGATCTGTTGGAACTGAGGATTCTGTTAGTGTCCTAAAACGCACTGTCCATCTCACCCGTTGCATGCTCTGTTGCCATCATTAAACTGGGCCATTGTTCTCAAAGTAGAGAAAACTAGCGAGCTGTGCTGAACGGATAATCATGACACCAAACCATTGCTTCACATTACCAAGAATTAAACCTGCAGTGCAGCGTCTCCTGCTGTAATGCCAGTTCTATAAATATATGCGTGAGCCCCCCCCCCGTAAAACGGTAGAGAAATTGTTCTGAGCATCACAGTTCCTGCAAAATGACTCGTTTCACCATCAGAATTTGATCCATTCAGTCCGATAACATTTGGAAAATCTAGAAGAGCTGCATGATTAAATTATTTTGACACTCAAATTAGCGGAGGGCTAAATTGGCAGTTAGCCATCTGGGTATGCCGTATGGGCGCCCTTCAGCTCTGGCAAACCAATCATTATTGGTTAACCTAAAATTCATCACTACTGGTGCTCCAGTGCAGGAAAGTCATCTCTGGTATACTGTGAAATACAGAGAGATTTACCTGGTGGTGATAGACTTAATCAGCATTGTGTGAACTCATTTGGCAAGGGCTTGAATGTAGTGGATATTCATTTATATGTAAAAGTCCCACAGTACAAAGAGAAACAGACTAAGGTGAAATGGAAGAAGACATGAGAACAGGAAGGGAGGTCTATAGAAGGCTTGCCGCTGTAAATGGGTTTGTAGGCGCCAATTTAAAACAGTCCAAAGATTCAGCAGATCTAATAGATTGTGGAAGATGATTCAACAGAATTGGGGGCAAATGTGCGGTCACCTTTTGTTCAGTGGTTAGTGCGAGGGATAAATAAAAGGCTGAGATTTGAGGATCATAGTGGTCACGAAGTGGAATGAGGAACGAGGAACGAGGAGGCCAGAAATGTAGCTATAGGTTATGGACTGCCGTATACATGATCAGTAGGATCTTGTAGTTGATTCTGAATTTTACAGGAAGCCAGTGGAGGGAAGCAAGAGCAGGGGTGATGCGGGACCTATTGATTGTTCTGGTTATAAGTCTGGCAGCTGCATTTTGGACTGACTGCAAACATTTTAGAGCAGACTGACTGAGGCATGTGTAGAGGGAGTTACAGTGGTCTAGCTGGGAGAAAATGACTGTGTGGATTATCGTTGTGGATAAAAGAAAGGCTGTTTGCTGACTTTGTAAAATGCAACTGATTTACAGTCGCTTTAGCTTGCCACACAAGTAAAGCAGCTTTAATTTCTAATATTAGGCTAGTGGGTTGATTTAGCTTTTGACCTCACTTTGCATTCACTGAAGAAGGCCGTTACATTCTGTTGAAAGCTTCAGAAAAGGCAACAATAAACCTGAACAATGAGTTAAGAATATTTTTGAAACATAATTTCAGAGGATTGTGTAGCCTCTGTGGTGGTTTGTGCGCTTGAAAGTGCTTTCGAGATTCATGTCGTCTTTGAGGTGCAGTGTATTTAAGTGTGAAAGATGAAATGCATTGTTACATTTGACGTTGCCGTAGTAGTAGTACACAACCACTGTACCTGTCGACAGCAATAGCCACCAGAGTGAAGACGGATGCTGACACGGAGATCCCTTGAACCATTCCACTCATTTTGCAGACCAGGCTTCCAAAAGGCCATCCTGTGATCAGAAAAGATGCATTCAGCTGGTTTACTGTTACAGCAACAAGTTCAGACAGGACAGCATGATATTACCATATAAGTTGGATTTAATGTACCTACACAGTTGAATGAATCCAGTCTACTCCACACACACACATCAGAGTTCAAGAGGACTTGAAAGATGTCATGTCTGAGTGTCTTGAGGGGAAACAATCCCTTCCTTATTGGTACTTAATTAGGGCTGCTGGTTACTGGTAGCAGAGGTGCTGACAGTGTAGGTGTCATATTATGGCTGACTCAAAATAATCACAGACTGTAGACTGTCATCAGTATAACCTCTGGCTTCTGTAACCAGTAGTTGTGCTTAATTGTCACACCTCTATAATCAAGGTTGACTGGGGATATGAAGCTTTCTCAAGTTTGTAGCAGTATGAGTGGGGTTGAAATTGAATCAGAGTTAAGAGTTTGTTGCAGCAAGGGAGACTAAATTTGAAGGGGAATGAAATTCAGGGAATTTAAGAGGAAGGATTTGGTAGGGAACAGATGCTAAGGGATGCTGAGTGAAGATGAAGATGGAAGATTTGTTTTATTTTCTGTCATTCTTTCAGTCAAGAAGTTTCAGAAAGATTAAAATTCACCACATGTTATAACCATCTGGTGGTGGTAACGCATCACTTTGGTTCGTCAACATGAAGCAACAAAAGAAAAGAAGTGAAGAAAAGAAATATTTTTTTCTGCTGGTTTGATTTAACTGAGATTATTGAACTAGATCGAATATGGAATAACATAGAAGCCATATGGTTTTGGTCAGTGGAAAGGTCTGGTCACAGCTTGGTTGAGGAAATTTGCAATTATGTGTTTGAATTTTCATTAAAACTTTTGGCCCCTAGAGAAGAAGCACATTTAACTACAAATTAGGGCTGTCATACTTTATTTTAAATTAAAAATTCATGGAATATATTTGCAACAGATCCTTAAATGTATTGTCCATCTCATCAATCGCATGCCCTTTTCCCCTATCAGTAAACAAGATTATTAATGTTGTTAGCGAGCTGTGCTGAACAGATCATGACACAGGAATTTCTTTCATCATCAGACTAAGATCCTTATTAGAAATACCATAAAATTGATTGCCAGTGTGTTATGTTGTCTACATATGATCAGTGGCAGAACCATTTCTCATTTCTTGTAGAGAGGTGATGTCAAACCTCACAGCAGCGCCACCTCGGTTATGTGTACTGCTCTGATTATCGTCACACATCGCTGCTATAATATATTCCATAAACTTTTATCCTGTTCACCACAGACCATCCAACACACGTTCAATCAGATACACCAGTAGACCATTATCAGTTAATCTACTGATTATATTCTATATTAATTGGCTGATCTTTTTTATCTACAAAATGTAAAAAAGAAAATGTGGAAAAATGCCCATCACTATTTCTTAAAGCCGAAGATGACATTCAAAAAATACTAATTGCTGTAATATATATATATATATATATCTTACTAGCTGAAAAAGTTATGTGTCTAATAGGGGCGACACTGTCACTTTCATCTTCTCTTTGTGATGCTTCTTTCATGTGGTTCACAAATTGCAAGGAGGGTGAGTATTGATGCAAATGACAAAACCTCCATTATTCTCAGTTAAACCATTATGAACTGTAAAACATCTTAATGGCGCATTAGATGAAAGATTTCTTTAAGAGACCATGACAGATTGTTAGATTGTTAGTTGTAACAGAACACTCGGAGGGCAAACAAGAGGGTCACAAAATGACCGAAAGCTGCTCTTAATGTTCAGTGTAACCTATCGCTCATCTCAGGTTTTCATTAATCATATAAGCTACAGACACACACACACACAGAAAAACATATTTCTTACAAGTTTTCCTAAATTTCTATATCCTCATTGAAATCATTTTTATGAAGGTACAGTATAAAACTTTTATTTGCACCAAGACTTCAGCAATGACTGGTGACCAGTATTCACCAGTATGCTCCGCATCACTGTCCAGTTGGACTGTGATTCACTGCCTGATCAAATCTCATTGGCTTTCTGAGTTTCCCACTCCCAGCTGCTGAAAAGCAGCTTAGCATGAGGCTGTCACCACATTGCTTCCCAATAGGGATGCTGGTAGACTGGTGATGAGCTCTGCCCAGTTTGACAGTGCTTTACGTTACAGCTGAGTGAGTTTTCATCTCTGAGACACCAGCAAGTCTTTCAATCCTTTGCTCTGATTCTGCAAGCTGCGACCTGACTTGACCCTTTTTTCCAGCCATCGCTTTCGCTGTTACTCCAACTCTGCCCAGATTTAAGTGTGCTCTGACTGTTGTGCTTGCAGCAGGATCTATGCAGTTTTTTTGTCTATGATCCCTGGCTTCTTGGTCTTCTCCCTCAGGATGGTCCTTCTTTCCTTGTTGTTCAGTCTGGTCGGATGATCAGCTATAGGACAAATTGCAATAATTCTGTATTTGTTGAACGTCAGTCAACTGTAATGACTGCTGGTGCTCTCCCTCCCCCTCCTGTAACTTCTGCCTCTTGCTTAAGCCTTCATCCCACAATATGTCACACTACATACTAGGGTGGACAAAATGGCAAAAACACCATAAAAAACAATCTGCTCTTCATGTTTTTAGCAACATGGTTCTAGGGATGGCAATGTCCAGACTGAAATATCCCAACTGCAGCCTTTTTCACTGCAGACATTTTGACTTGTCATAATAGGAAGAGCACAAGCGTTACTAATCACATTAACAATGGCTCAGGTGTGCCAGTGACAGCATGCACAAGACCAGGAC
The DNA here is from genome assembly GCA_029490765.1 of Euthynnus affinis. Classification (NCBI taxonomy): domain Eukaryota; kingdom Metazoa; phylum Chordata; class Actinopteri; order Scombriformes; family Scombridae; genus Euthynnus; species Euthynnus affinis. The sequence continues at coordinate 8,150,444 of CM055842.1, forward strand.
CCTGAAACTGAAGCAACTAAATGTAATTCAGCCATCATTCATTTGATAATTTATCCCTGTGCTTTTCTAACTGTGACTTCTGTGACTCAAAATGTCCTCTGTGAAAAAGTATATTGGATGGATTGTTAAAATTGCTCAAAAAGTATGAAGACTTTGGATTTGTTGATCCTCTCACTTTTCCTCTAGCACCACCATGAGGTCGACATTTTTGTTTTTTAGTGATGTGTTTTGGATGGAATACCATGAAGCATGCTAACTTGTTAAGCTAAGGTATTGAACATGGCAAACATTACCTCCTTAACATCAACATGTTAACATTGTCATTGTGAGCGTGTTAGCATTCTGTCCTTAGCATTTAGCTCAAAGCTTTGCTGTATCCTAGTATAATTTTACAGAGCCATTAGCATGGCTGAAGACTTTCTTACCTTAATTTAAAGACCCAGCTTCACCTTTTCTTTCATTGAAAAATCAGAAATCTATGAATATACAGTTATTATTTGATTTAAAAGTTCAGCTGTTTGATGCAAATGCTTCCCACCTCACTTAAAGGTCAATTTTCAGTGTATGTGCACCAGAGGTTTCAAGTTTGCACATCACATGTGTGTAAGTTGTATACAGGATCATAATTGGCTCCAAACTAGTTGTGACGTCACAAATCATGCTCCAATGAACACATCTTTGTAGTTGAGCACCGAGAAACTTTCCACTTTCAGCAGATGAATGTGCACATACATCAGTCCTCATCAGTCCTCCACTCAAAAACATGTGTTTTTGAGTGGAGGACTGAAGGAGGACTTCAGATTTTTCTTTGTTTGCTCTGGTTTGCTGAGTGCTGTTCTTGTCATACTGTGCATTAAAATTACATTATATGACATCCCTCTCAGATAAGTAACTAAAAGCATCTGGAGTGCTACAGTAGGCTACAAGTGTTTGATTTTTCTGAGCAGAGCTTATTTGTTTGATTGCTGCTTTCACTTCACATTCATAGCATCCCCTTTTTTGAAGTACTTTTATAGTTGTTAACAGAGAAATTAAACATTTTAATCCTGAAAGTTCCTCTTTTGTTGAGTATCCATTTTTTCAGAAAAACCATAATGGAATATTTTAAATTCTCTTCCTGATGAAGCCTACTGTGCTGTTATGAAATCCGAACACTTTTGAAAGTCCTCTCCAGATCGATGCCTTTCTGATTTCTGTTGACAGTTTGCCCTGTCGAGCTCTGGTGCTTATAGACTTGAAACAGGCACATGCTGTGTTTTGATGTGAGTCGTGACCGTCAGCTGAATTGGACAAAACTGAGTCAATTAAAAAAGAAAAAAAAAACATTTTAATGCCATTCAGAAATATTAGAATTTCAGTTCAGTAGATTGCTAAAAAGGCAAATAGGTGAATTGTTCCCTGCTCAAAATACTTAACATCTACTGTATGACACACTTAACAAATAGTAGTTCAATTAATTTGTGGTTACATACAGTGTTGACTTTGATCATTTAATCATTTGAAAATGGAAAAAGCCCAAGTGACTGAAAAATCCCAATGCATCATAAACCTTTTGTAGTAACAGGCTGATTTTGTTGTTCATAATGTGAAGGTCATGGCCATGAATCTCTCAACCTACCAACAAGTCTATTTTCTATCTCAGTTCACCCTTCACCTTTTGTTCACTTAACTGTCTGTTAAGTATTTTCATTGGTATTTGTTTTGTGCAGCCTCTGAAAATGGTAATGTAATGCCATTCAACACTTTGTTTGACAGTAGCACTAAAAAATTTCAATAATTAATTAAACATTTTACCTAATTGCCAAATGGGTATCACGTTTTCTCTTTTGTATGCAAAATACAATAAGCCATTGTACTGTAAGACTTCTCTTTTGGCTCGGATGATGTGATGAGCATTTGTCAGTATTTTTGACATTTCACAGACAGATGAATTACATAAAAAAAAAAAAAAGGATGATGATGTAAGTTGCAGCCCTAGTTCAGAGCAAGATATCTTGCTGATTGCTGGCCACAGTACCAATCATAGTCCCTGGAGGTTTTCTGTATAAGCCTCATTGTCAAATAAACATTACAGATTTTTGTACCAAAAGAACAGATTTTGTGTGCTCAGCAGATGGTGATTTTAAGACCTCACAAGCTCATCTGCTGCTGAAGGAGTCACATATGAACAAAACTGATGAGACATTTTCATTTTTACACTTCCTCATCATACTGAGTTCATTAACAGTCCACAGCTCACATCAGCCTTTTTTTTCTGACTGTTATTGACAGATAGAAAAATGAAAAGGTGACAACACTATTCACAGCACAGCAGATGTTGTTTACTGGTATCTTCTTGAACTTCTGAGGATGGATGTTCTTTGCCAAAGAGATACAGTTACATACAGATACAGTTTTGCATAATTTTAAATGTGATAATCTACTGCAAAATTAATAAGCTTTACTCTTGTTTACTTCTGACAGCAGCAAACTATCCATCATATTTCAGAGTTTTATTCTGAGTTATGTCACTGCAGCAGGGTTTTAATCATACAAAGCACTTTGCCAGCTGGAATTTCCCAAGCTACATGTCAGGAATTGACGTGTTCTTGATTAATACAATGGTGATTGATTACACGGTTCTTGGATGCTTAATATCTACTCTCACAAAGAGTCAATAGGTGGATAATTGGTGTCTAATTATCTATTTAATCATTACACTCAATCTAAATTGATCTCACTGCAATCAAATTCTTTTGTCATTCAATAAATATTCTTATGAGTAACAAAAGAGAATTCGTTATTATGCGTGTGAATACATTTTTGTACAGGTTTATTGTCTTCTGAAAACTGATTTTTTCCCATATCATTCAGTTGAGAGGCAACTTTGATTATCCTATATTAATATTTTCTTTATTTTGTGTTTTAAACCTGAAAAGATCAAGTCACCCCTTAAAGAAAGCACCGCAGCTACTGTAAACATGTCATGCTATATGAAGAACATGAACTCTCAGCCCCTATCACTTGCCTTGAGAATCACTCATGTGAGATTTGTGTCATCGAGAGCCAGCTGCCAAGTCTAATCAGCACAATGCATAAAAAGCCCTGATCATATTCATTCATGCAGGAAAGACTGTTGCCTCCATGACAAATCACAATTTCAACTCCTCTAAGCCTCCTTTATTTTGATCACCACAGGCTGTTAAGGATACAGAGGGTTAATTCATGATGTTCACAAGGTTTATATTGCATGGGACAACCGAGGACACCTCAGTAGTCCATAATATTAATGCAAGTCCAAACTGAAAAACAAAAGCAGCCCTAAAGTAAATTGAATTGTTGCAATGACTCAATAAATGTAGCATTAAGGATCAAGGTCAATATAAAAGGATTGACAAAGCTAGCCATCCTGTGAAGTTGTAGTGCTTCATTAAACACCAGACGATATAATTGTTGGATGAAACTTATGAATCTTTATCAAAAAATGAGCAGCACCAGAAGAGAATATAATGGATTTATTCTATACAGAGGCCATTTTTTTAATATTTCATAGTCAGATTATCAGGCTCACTTCTGCAGTGTCAAACCTTTTATTAGTCTAAGCAGAACATCATAATATTTACCTTGCATTTGCCAACCTTAGTTACTTTACTTACTTTGTCAGACTAAGCTGCCCTTAGGCTTAGCCACACTTTATGTGTGATGGTTTATAGGTTAATGTTTAGGATATCATATACCTGGCTCAGATCGCATGTCCCAGAGAACCAAAGGGGGAGTTTTGGTTTGGGTTTGGTTCTGGTTTTCAATATTCGGCACAGAATATGTGCTAATTACAGATATTTGTAGATACAATCTTGTAGAATGTGGGGCTCTCTTAGTTTACTTGTAAAGACGAATACCACATGACCACAATGTCAATAGTTCGATTCCAGTCGCAGACCTTAGTTGCATTGTCATATCCCTCTCTCTACCTCTGCTTCCTCTCTCTGTTTAGTTTTCAAACTGTAAAATAAAGGCGAAAATGCAACAAAAGATAATGTAGAACGTTATCATGCTATATATGTACATATATGAATCAAGGTGCAATTAAGAACAAAATGCAACAAATTTTTTTTTTAGTTTTAAGTTATTCTTTTATGAACTAAAGTGTAAATTTTGGCCTGATGGTGGCACATGATTAAAAGTCTCTATATCAACAAAATCAACAGGATTCATTCCTCTGGGTACCATGAATGTCTGGACCAAATTTCATGGCATTTCACCCAATAGTTGTTGAGATTAGGTCATCATTTCATGGACATTGACATTTTAGATAAAATGTCAGAGGTCCACCATATTAATTAAGATCCATCCTCTGGATACCAGGAATATCTTCACTAAATTTCATGGCTATGGTCTCTGATTATACCTGCAACCACACAGCCAGCATGACCACATTTTCCTTGTTTTGACACAAGCCACAGACACAATCAAACAACACAATGAACACATCTAATTTATGTCCTGCTCACCTGTAATTATGTTGTCAAGAAGTGTTGTGGGCATGCAGAAAATCCCAACCAGGAGGTCACTCACAGCAAGGTTTAGTATGAACAAGTTGGTGACAGTCCGCATGTTTTTGCTCCTCAGCACAATGAAACACACCACTCCATTCCCCACCATGCACACCAAGAAGATTAGCAGGTAGGACACGATGAAAATGGCTGCTGTGGACGGCTGATGCAGGTAAAATCCAACATAGGTGATGTTGTTCCTGGGTATGACCGACTCCACGGAGGAGTTGTTAAATGTCCAGTTGTCATACAGTTGAGTCAAGTTGTTGTTTTCAGGTCCTTCATTCATTTTAATCCTGGAAAAAGAAAGATGAGAGCATGTGATTTAATGTTGAATCAGTGTATTTTCCAGTGTAATTTCAAAAATGTAAAAGAAAAGAATGCATGATAAGGGTGTGGGGAATTTTCCAGATGTTTAGTTTTTCATATTCTTAGACTGAGATCTCATTACTTTTACTATTTATGATTAAAAAGGGGAAAAAATATTTTTGAAATGAAACTGTTAAAAGTGAAACCCAATAGCAACATGGAACAACAAGGCATTTTTCTGGATCCATACTTAAGTTTTTTTTATTATTTCCTGTCAGTTTCACATCTTGTACAAATATCTTGTTTCAACCAAAAACACTGTGTAACCTTGTTTAATTAATTACACAATTATTTTTGGAACATATAAAAGAGGAGTGAATGGTATATTATAAAGCTTAAACTGTAAGTCAATTCTGGTTGCTGTATGAGGTAGTCCCACCGTTTCCATTTATATCTAGCGGGTGCATAATTCATCATGATGACACCATTCACCGGCACTTATATGAAAAACATCGGAGCATTAAAGCTCTTTGCACTGTAAAAGTGAACATCTGAGAACGATGACAAGTTGGCACCAAAAGTTATGTGATCATCAACCTTCAAGGTCTTTGAAAATATAACATCTTCTTAATGAGTGTGTCAGGAAAAAGAAGAGGAAGCCAGTCGTTAGGAAACACAGGAGTTTAAAAGCGAATCAGTCTACTAGACTCTGGTGGCTGCATTACTTGAGAGGGGGAAGTAATAGAACTGAGGCCATAAAGTTAAAAGTCTTTAAAAAGTGGCATTGCAGTGAATTGAGTTCAGCTAAAAGATAAATGAAAAGGGTTTAAACTTTGTACCATAATGAGGTTCAGAAAAGATCGACGAAGATGAAGCATGGCTTTTCCCGTCCTAACATCAATCTGTGATGTTTGGTGCACTTCAGAGGTTACTGTATTTCCTGATGAAGTGCTGCCTACTTACCCTCAGCTGCCCTCATACACTTCTACTGAGGTTAGTGATTTTCTAAATTTTCCAAAATGACTTTCAGGTACATCAGAGACGGAGCTTTCCCGTCATGTTTTTGCAGGTGAAGAGGGAGCAATAACAATAGAAGAGTTGAGGTAGATTTTTTTCCCTCGAGAGAAAACTAGACGCAGATAGAAAACAGAGCTGAAGTCGACCACAGATCCACAAGCAGAGGCTGTGGTGGTCAACTAAAGTTGTCTGTAGGTCTGTAGAGAATTCAGTCTAATTGCCACTTTTTTGATGGATTTTTTTACTGTTTGAACATTGATCAAAAATAGTGAGTTTAGACAGAAGTCCTTGTTCTTTAAATGTGATGGTCTGCTGTGCAGTCTGACTAGTACTAAGTCTGAATTTATTAAATAATATATTAGTCAAGCCACACAAATTGGTGTGGCTTTAACGATTTATTAAGCAAAAATGCTACAAATTTAATAGTTTCATCTTTAGAAATGTGAGATTTTGTTGCTTCCCGTGGTTTATTATAAGTAATTGTACATTTTTAATCAAATACCATTGAGTTTCGTTTTTTTGTGAAACCATCCAATTTCACAATCTCACCGTCTGGAAATGTTTTACTGTGCTGGACTTTTCATAGATGAATTGATTCATGATTACCTTTTTCCCCTCTGGGGACAAATAAAGTTCTACTTGACTTGACTTGACTACTTTATGATAATTGATACATGAATATGTTGCAGTCCTAAGTCTGACTCTTTATTCTGTTCATTTACTTTTTCAGACACAATTTCTTTCATTTTCCTGTTTCCATGCTATGGAGCAGAACCCATTAAATAACAGAACATAGACCTTCTTCATTCATTCTGCTACAAAGTATGTTCTTTTGTTAAAGTTAGTTTTAATTGGTTTTTGTTAGTCACTGGAAAATTTAGTGTGCACCATCAAGACGCCAAATTGCCATGTGTCAAAAAATCAAACATTACCGCAAAATTCCTTAATAGAAATAGTTAACATTAAGTCTTATTCAGATATCTAGATATTCTATTTACATGACCGTTTTCTATTTGTAGTATTATCTGTTGGGTTCATCTGCTCTCTAGCTCCATTGTAGCTCCATTGGAAACTCATATCCAGAGAACAACGAAATGCATTTCTGTAATGAACAGCTGTTTCTGAGGTGCACAAGTGTTTTAAGTGGATCTTCAATCCAACAGTGTAAACAGCTGTGACAGAGCTGTGATACAGTAGAAATTTGCATCAGATAAGTGTAGCTGATGATGTGTTGATGAATCCTGCTCATTATATCTGATTATACCTGTGTATAATCATGACTGGATATTACTTATAGGATGATACTTGAGGAGAATCGTGAAATTCCTATAGATGATATCTTATTACCTGTCACCTTCTGGGCTTTACTGATGTTTGTAAAATCTTTCCTTCATTACTGCTGTTGCCTTTTTTGACCATCTAATAATCCCTATTTCACAACTGATGGTAACAGCAAAGCCTCCAAGTAAGAGCCATTTCGTAGAATCTGATTATTTGTCACTGACAGGGATAAATCTCATAGTTGGTAAGATTTCACTATAGGCTTACCGTTGCTTTATCCATGTGAATGAGCAGAATAACAAAAAAGAGGGCATGGGTGGCTAATTGAAAGAACTGAGGAATTATAGACTTGAAAGCCCTTTAATGTGTACCCAACTCTGCAGTTTCAATTATTTATTTATGGAAACATAGATGTGTCCTGATGGTCTATGCGGGATGCTGTGTATCTGAGAACATGTAACAACTGGAGTAGGACTGAAGAAAGGGTAGGTAGACCTATTTATGTCTATACTGATACACCATCTGACATTTTAATCACAGTCCCTATTCTTTGACACTACAAAGAAGCCGGCTGCATCCTGTGGACACGAGTTCATGGGGGAGGTGGAAAAGTTGGTGTATTGATAAAATGGTAAATGCCAATGGAAGTGCAATGGAAACAGATTCAGTGAATAAATGATGGCATACAGAAATCATGTGACTTAAACATGTCACTCAAGCTGCCTCTCCAATGGAGAGACAAAAAATGGCGGCAGATCTGAACATCAGGCTGAAGAAGAGGCTGTAATGTTCCTTGAATTAATACATACATAAATGCCATATTACATGGGAAACAGCAACACGTTCTCCTTCGTTTGAGGTTTGACTGGCACTCTTTTAATTACTTCATCTCATTGCACCCTCTTCTTCTGCGGTGGTATGATGGCACATGACTGGAGAATTAGCCTACTGCCACCGAATGCTTATCTCGATGAACCAACTCTTCATATTTGCATAACAATAGTGGATGGAAACACGCATAAATTTGCATTTTCTTTTGCTGATTTCCTGAAAATTCAGTTAAAAATTGAGATACATCAGGATGGAAACCCAACTAGTGTCTCACAGTCTTGCAACTACATCCAAGACTGGATGTAGTTATAATGAGTTTTAATAGAAATCATAATGGTCTGGTAAAGGTCTGAAGGTTGTTTCAGAAGCTTTTGCCACCCTGAGAGGAATTCACTTTCAGTAAAGACTTAATAAGTAATTTGTAGCCTCATTCATACCAAAACTCAGTTTTGGTACATCAGCACAGATTTCAGCTACCAGCAGCTTGTTTGCACTGTGCTCTGAATTTATAGTCTGCTGCCTCATGAAGGTATAGCCTATTGTGCAAATACAATAATGATTCCTTATTCTTTTTGGAGCATAATTTCATATGCAGCATAAGGTTGGAGGTGTAATGATGGAGGAGCCATGTATGCTCAGTATTAGATATCACATAACCTTGTTATCTCTGAGGAGGAATATTCAATAAGAACTGCATATAATCAGATATAATCTCGATCAGGGTTTGGAAGGGTCAGTCCGAATCAGTGAATGAAAGATTCAGTGTTAGATTACTGCAATATGCAAATGTTCTCTTTGTGATTATGCTAACTTAAAATGAACAGTAACACACAAATCAATTGTCCACAGAGGGAATGTTCTGCACAAAAAGGCCATTTAATTTCTTTCTTTAACAGCTCACTGCATAACAATCCTAAAACTGTCTATATCCTGAGCAGGGCTCCAGAGATGACAGACTTCCTAGTCATCTGATTCATGTTGAAGTCTTAAGATCAGAAAACAGAAGAGAACCAACAGAGGTCCCCTCTGTCGCCAAACATTTCTCATTATGTCATATGTCTCTGATGTTACCACACTACTTCTACAACAGTGCTTGAGGCTAACAGTCCCAAATATGACAAAAATAATTTGAAGTTTATCACATATGTGATAAAACTGGCCCCAAGAATGAGGATGAATGGCTTTCAAACAGCCTGTTTCCAATAAATTTGAAATTATCTGAACACACACACACACACACACACACACACACACACACACACACACACACACACACACACACTCACACACACACACAAATAATACATAAAAAAGAGAAAAATCATTTCAGGCAATTTCTCTCTCTGCATGTAAAAATATGACCTCTGATGTAATTACTGAATGTAGGACTGGGTGTATGTTCAGGGCTAAACTGAGCATGCTTGTCCTCAGTTTGAAATATTTTCCATGTCCAATCTGAACACCCTGCAGACATGTAATAGAAATGGTCAGGGGAGGGCGGCTGATGTCAAGAGGCTAATTTCATGGCATGTAAAACGCAATCTCATTCAAATTTGACATGTTTTAATAGATGAGTATTGCAGGGCGGTTTTATTGGGGCAAAACTGTCTAATTTCTCATCATTCTTACAGACAAGTTTAGCCACCGGCTCCCAAAGACCAACACTTGTGCTGTAGCTGCGCCCCTCAGCTGCACCCGCTGGAACACATGAGCCATTCATTTGTTTGATTCACTTCTATGAACTGCAAACGGGACTTATCCTGTCGGATCAAGGCAAAGTAAAGACAGGATAAAAATATGGATATACATTTTGTGCCAACGTTGCGCGCAGCAGAAGCCGCACTTCTCCTGATGAACTGTTACCGAGGCTATTTTGCTTTTGGTTGTCCGCCTTTGCTGGGAACTTTGCGCGTCAGTTTGCGCGCCTGTAAACTGGATTCAGACATGAGGAGCTGACTGTGCGTAAATGCACGCATGACTGACCGCTCTTGGACAAAGAGGTTTCTGTGTTCAAATGAAGATCGGTGCATCAAAGACTGGACGGACAAAGAGCAGGACGGAGAGCAGGCGGCAGAGACGTGCGCGCACTGAAAGGCTTGAACACTGAATAGATTACAAGGACTTGATGAGCTGTAACCGCCAGTGAGTCCAACTCAAACTTTAAAAACTCAAACAAAAACGACAATTTGTTGAAATAATTCATAATTCCACAGATAAACATCCACTTCTAGCCACACCTGCGCCCGCGGCATCTTGCATTTCAAAGCTGTACAGATTTTGGCAGCCGGCAACGCACACATAAACTCTTCTTACCTTGTTTTATTTCAAATCAAGCTGACGACGGGCTGTGTGCTGTGAGGAAAAGAAAAGTAAAAAAAAAAAAAAGTCCACTTTCATCTGGGCAAAACATACGTGGATTTAAACTGACAGTCTTGTAAAAAGAATAGTGAAGCTCAGTCTCCCTCCTGTATGTTCAATATCAGTCCGGTTTCATGTGCGTCGCTGGAAAGCGCTTCATGTGGCACAGGATGCGCTCAGCCTGCCGCCCAGAGCGCAAGTGGAGGATTTACAGCCGGATCCGTCTGTAGTTGATGCGGTGACGCAAGTGGAGGATTTACAGCCAGATCCGTCTGTATTTGATGCGAATGACCCCCCTCCCCCCCTCCCAGTCTCTTCTTCCAGCTGTTGTCTCTGAAATGTCAAGAGTCGGCTATTAAAAAAGAAAAAGAAAAAAAAATCTAATATGACATTGTGTGGCTGTATGGTTAAAGAATAGTAAATAAATAAATAAAGTCTAATGTGATGCTGATAGTCAGAGGGCAAGTCACAGATGGTCTGAGCTGCGCGTCTGCACATCCTCTTGTAGGACTGTAAACACCACCAGAATTAACGTCAACCGAAACCACACACACACACACACACACACACACACACACACACACACACACACACACACACACAGACGCACACACGCACACACACGTCATAGTCCAGTTAATTCCGTCTGAAATGCACAAATAAATCCTATTTGAAGAACCTTTGTTGGAGCCCCAAAGTGCCATTTAATAGAACAGAATACTATTATTCTATTATTAGGTTACTGTTAATCAATCCAAATGATTATAAACTATATTAATATGCAATATAGTATACAGAAAGTGAAGATAATACATTATAATGTGTAATATACTTTCAGTCTAATTTAGAATACATGAATTAGTAAAAGAAATAGATCTTTCTTCCCCACTATATATCACAATGACCTTGATTGATTAAAGTTGAGTGAATTATTGGCATTGGTATAACTCGTCAAAGGCAGGATATGAATCATTAAGCTCAACTCTGTCTGCATCTGGTTGAGCTTTGTCAGCAGTTGCAGCTGACATCGTGTTTACATCAAACAACAACCACAGAGTGCTTTCATACCTGAACAGGAGACGAAGACGGGAGTGGTGAAGTCTGAAGATTGGAAATGTGCTGAAAGCTGATGATGAATGGCCACAGGCAGCAGCTAGTTGCATATACTGCACATTGCTTAACTTTGCTTATCTCACTGTCAAGTCAGCTTCGTCTGCTTTGTAGAAGCTGAAACTTGCTGACTGCTGCTCCACAAAGGAGGATTCTTTATAAACTTGACCCCATCCGACCCCACCTCCTATAAATTGGGACAAATAAAACATTAATTTCGTGGTAAGACATGGCAAAGTAATCTCAAATGCTAGAGTGTAAAGAAATGCTGCATATAGCATTTGGGGTTTTGTGATGGTTTAGGGTTTTCAGATGGTGACAGCGGAGCGGAGACGTCACTGGTTCTAGTCTGGCTGAGCTTTCCCTTCAGTTCCTGGCAATAAAAAGGCAATAAATAAATAAATAAATAACAAGATCAATTCATTTTCACCATCAATTAATTCCCCACTATAAAAAAGAAAGTTGTACAAATACCACAACTCAATTTCCAACAGCCTAAAACCGAAATTTCCCTTGATGATGCCTTTTGAACAGTTAATCAATTATGAGAAATGTCAGTGAATTTATAATTAAATAAGAGCAGTCAATGGTAAAGTGAGTTGGCGATTAAAGTTACCCTCAAAGTTTCTGAACACTATCAGTGCCAAGGAGCAGTGTTTTTGTGATGCATACACATAAACAGGTGGCAACACAATACTGACTGTCCCACTGTTTGACAGTCAGTAATGCGTCTAGAGCAGTGGTTTTCAATGTGAGTCTGTGGACCCCTAGGTGTCATTAGGGTGGTTCCAGGGGGTCCCCAGCAAAAAGGGGAATAAATTATATAACTATGATTCCATCCATAAGTGACAAAATGTATGATTTTTGGTTATGGGTTTCATACACTTTCCGTAATTAAACATCTAAAAGCAAAATATCTTATCAGATGGGGGACCCTGTGAAAAATGCGGGGGTCCATGGTCTAATTTGTGTGAGTTTAGGTCTAGTCTTTGAAGTGAAAAAGTTTGCGAACCACTGATCTAGAGACTTTGCAATGTGCCAACAAAACACGGGGAGAAAGACTGCTAGCTAGCAAACATGGATGTAAAGTGTTTTCTGAAGAAGGAAATGCGTTAGTTTGGCCTTAAGGATACACATGATTAAACACTAAAAGTTCACAAGAAACTCAACAGGTTACCTTCTAACTTTTATATATATGATGTGGAACCCTCACACTGCTACTGAGTCCTGATGTGTGTTTGGATAGAATGACATGCAGGTTGCTTTTGACAAAAAACATCTGCTACATGATAATCGCTGCCTCAATATGAAGACATTTGTGTGCTCTGAAAGGTATTTAATAGCAAGTTAAACTTTGGTTAAAGTTGTTCAAATAAAAATCTCACACTAGGAAAGTCATTCAGCTGAGAAATGAACCCTGGGTATTAAGAGTTTGCCTGACCTTCTTTGAGACTCTTCTTTTCAGCTCAACCTGCAGTAGAGGAGAATGGTAGATAAATGGTTCATGTTTATTCAGCCTGCATAGTTCCAGGCTTTTTAAGGCCGGTTTAAGCTGCCACTTTTCTCTTTCTATGAGGTATTTATCTTTTCATTCACAAGCATTAGAAGCCATGTCTGAGCATCAAGGTCTTGGGGCCTTGAACGTTTGATGTGGGTGGCAGCATTGAACTGGCAGATTGCACAACAACCGAGAGGTTTGTTGCTCCAGATTTACATATTACCTCAGCTGCACCCAAAATGGACATTGTTGCCATGTTCACAAATCCAACTGAACAAAAGTGCTGATTGAAATGTCAATGAATTCTGATGAACCCGAGTACAGCCAGGTGCATTAATAGACGTGATTTGCAGGATTATGGACTTTGTGTTCAGTTCCCAGCTCGCCAGTGGCATACCAGGTGCTGCTCACTGCAAGCAGGATCAGGAAGAAATTGAAAAGTGTCAAGACAAGAAACTCTTTACTTTCTCCCTGTGATGGATGGAAAGAAAAGAAACCCAGTCGTTCTCGGTGGAGGAGGAAGGTTTGATTCCTCAGGTGCTGAGAGTGCTGTGTTTAAGCTTCACACTTGACCTGAAGGAGCAACTGGAGGTGAAAGTGAAAATCATTTTGAGGAGGTTTACAAAGAAGCTGGTGGGAATATATAGAAGGATTATTGGCTTGTGATGTTGGTAGATTAATTCGTCTGTCAAAAAGGTCAATGTAATGAAATATAATGCTTTCTTGGTGGTGCAACTACATACATTTTGAATCTTTTTCCTTCTTTTGTTGTCTCACAGCTTTGTCTTATTCGACAAACATCCGGCTTTATTATTCTCATCCATCTCTGCCAGCCCTCAGCTTTGCTCTGCCTAAGGAGCTTTGGCTGCAGAAGTCAGTGTCATGTCATTTATCTCTTCCTGAAGCATCTTTTTGGAAAGAAGCCTTTACAAAACTTGGTGTAATAAATTGTGTTCCCATAGGGTCTTTCTGTTTTCTTTCCACCAAGTTTTATTTCATGTCTAATTCATACATTTGATTCTTGCTTATTTATCCAAGTATGGCAGCTACTGTTGATTATTTTTTGCTGTCAATCAGTCTCTTTTTTTCAATATCATTTAGTCAATAGGTGTTGAAAAAATTATGACAAATGCTACATGTTCCCAAAATCATGTCAAATTGTTTCTTTTCCCTGACCAGCAGTCTTCTCATTTGAGAAGATGGAAGGAGAAAATACTTGTTTTAATTGGTCATTGATTTTTTTCTATCTGAAATAATTCAAACAATTAATAAAATATTACTTGTCTGCATTTAATTCAGCAGCAGACATAAGTTTAGCCGAACCAGCTGACGTAGTACTGGCAGCATGACTTATTGGTGGTTGAAGCCGGGCCAAGCTTCCTCTTCTCATGATGCCAAACTGTGCACTCTGTCAGTTTCACTTCATTTAGATTAACAAATAGACAGAGACAGTCAGAGATGAGGCTCATCATTTATAGTATTCATCATAGTCTCAACCAACCAACCTATGACTGTGACAATACAAATAGTAAAGCTTATGGATACTATGTAAAAAAAACATTTTAATTGATTTACCTGTGTAAAATGGACATTAAAAAACTAGTCCAAGGAAGCTAGGCTTTGTAGAATTTATTCATAATAATAATGAAATGGAAGAATTTATGCTATGATCAATTAAACCAAACAAAACTGTTGTAATGACCATTGTTGGTAGATATGATTAGCAATAAGCCAGAACAGTTTACTTCACAGTACTTTGGTGTGCTGGCAATTCCAAAATAAATGCACCATTATTTCAATATGTTCTCAAAGATAGTACAGTTTACTTTGGCATCTTATTTATTTGATTAATCCTGTGGAGCATCTTATTTCATACCTCTTTACTTTACAACTTTACAACAACCTTGAATTTCCAATCAATTCCAACACATCCTTTCATCTCAATAGTCTCAGTAAGATACAGCAGGAGGTCTTCTTGCAGTTTCACTGAAAAACATTTTTCTTGAATTGTCTTGTTGTTTCTTTGTTTTTGTGTTTTTAGGAGAACATTTTTTTTGCCTACAGATGTTTTAACTGTATCTAGTAATAGATATTCGATATTGTTTGCTTTATGACTTTTAAAAAGTGAGACAACACCTGAGGGAACAGCATCAAAACCTCTGACAAAGCTGTCAAGGTAACAGGGATGTGCAAGCTCTGAATAGACTTTGATGTCGTTTGAAAGGTAACCTTCTCAGCTAAAGAGTGGATTCATTGGGACAATATTGTTATCAAAGAAAAGTCATTATCTTTTATAGAAAATATGATGTAACCACACTAAAAGTATGAGCTTCAAAAACTGTGAATTATTATTTGAAGAATTACGATAGGAATTTCATCACTCATTGTTGTATAAAAGTAATAACCTGAGATGTTTTTGAAGGACTTGATGGGCATCATCATTTAATAGAGTCTCCTCAACGCTCTGAATTACTTTGTTGACGCAGATCAAGAAATAAACTGTTATGGACTCTTGGGACTCGAGTGCAGATGAAGGTCCCTGTCCTGCCTCTAATACGTTTGTGTTATTTCACACCTGAAGAGTTTGAAAACTAATTCCAATGCCACAGGGACCCATAGACAGCAGGTTATTAGGTGTGTTCACTAAAGGGCAAAAACCTCTCAAAACCCCTTCACTCGAAGGAGCCGAGTCAAGTGCATAGTTAAGGAATTGTTGTGCAAGGACTCAGATGTTACAAAGTTGAATTAAATGTCAAAAATTATGCTTGTTGTCTTGAAGTTCAGGCCAGTATACTGGTATTTGATTGTTATCAGCATTTGTGGAAAACATGATGCATTCACATTCAAATGTTGTTTTCTGTCTGAGAGAGAGAGAGATTTACAACTTTCTCTGTGGATTTGAATACATGCAATACATATTTGAGTGTAGTGAAGTGGATGCACACGTTGTATGTGCTCTCCTGCTCCTTTTGTCTCATCTAATGAAGACTGGGTAAATGATACGGCAGTACTCTGCTCTTCAGAGCACCAGAGAAAAGAAATATGTAGTCAGATTTTAGCTGAGCTGCTCCAACTCCACACCTGGCCTCTTCTTCATTTGCGGAATTAATTGTTTACCACCACCTTAATGTCATCTTTAAACCTGCAAATTTATTCATTGTGCTTTTGACAGGATTTTTTAACCGACTGCACACACACATTGGATCATCCAAGCCCCGGGCATCTTCCCCACCTACGCATGGTTCAGTAGCCCCAGACACAGCACAGGGGTAGTACAGCTTCAACAAATTTACATGACACAGCTGAGTAACTTTGCCGCAGTCAGGAGTTGCAATATTCACAAAAGAGTAAATACATTTTGCCTGAAAGGAAGGACCCACAACAGGGAGCCA
Source organism: Euthynnus affinis (assembly GCA_029490765.1). NCBI lineage: Eukaryota > Metazoa > Chordata > Actinopteri > Scombriformes > Scombridae > Euthynnus > Euthynnus affinis. Next base: position 8,166,772 of record CM055842.1, read on the forward strand.
AAACCCTATCTCCAGGGCTAAACTCATGACCCTCCTCTCTGCAGTCATGACATTTTTTAATTTTTGACTGTGCACCTACCAATTTCTCTCACGCTAGCTCACCCGCTGCGTAAAGGCACTTCTTAAACCCATTCACGTATCCAAAAGATTCATCGGCGGGTCAGTCTCTTTCCAATCTGCCTGTAAAACTGCAATTGGGCTGCACACACTATGCTCTTACACAAGGTTGTTTGGGGTTGAACCTTGTGCTTTCCTCTATGTCCTCGAGTGGACAGCAATGACTTGAGGTTCTTTCATAATTCTTACAGATGACCTTTAAGCCACCAACAATTATTCAAAACCCTACCAAGAAACTAATGTGTCAGTTAAAAGTGTCAAATTATAATTAAACACTAAAGCCCCCATGGAGATGAATTAAATAGTTGAACACCTACTGTATGTATTTTTCAACGCACAGACTGTCAGATTTTCATGGTCATGGGGTGCTGGAGCGAATCAGGCTGTAGGAAGACACACGGGACAGGTTGTCACTCCATCAAAGAGCTAAAGCACAAACACACACTGACTTCTACAGAACAATATACTGCACCTGATTTTCATGAAAAGACAGATCCAGAGCTTGTTTGTTCCTGGCTGTTGTTTTGTACTAATGACTAGTGTGATGACCTGGCTAGGTGGCCACAACAAATGGGAGACACACCATGTTAAAGTTGAACAAAAGAGGCATTATTTAACCAAATTAAACCAAATGAAGCCAAATTAAAGCAGTACCTTAATATGCAAAGCGTGGGCTGCAGGTATCAGTAATGTCAGTGGTGTATGGTGTGGATGGGTGTAAGATGTGTGTGTGTGAGGATCGTAATGTGCAAAAAATTAAAGCATAGCAAAACTAAAGCAACATAACTAAACCAAACAGGTGCCAGTTGGCAGAAAGGAAAGAGACCTGCAGCAGCAAGGCGGCAGAGTATCAGCCAGGCTTAAATAACCTGGAAACATCATGGACCCTCAGGTGTCCCAGGTTGCGCTAACCATCACCTGCAGATACAGAGCAGATAGGAAACCAAAATACAAAACATAATATATACAACAAGATGGTATATCTCAAGGTGTTTATCCTAGTAAATAAAATTTGTTATTTGATAACCAACAAGAGGAAATCTCCACAATACCCGCCCTGTCCCACCACCCTCTTCACACCTCAGTAACTGGATTTTGGAAGGAAATTAAGAGGGACACAGAGAAAGAGAGAGCAAAACAAATATGGGCACTGATGGAAACCCCAAAGTTAGCATAGAAATTTAACCCACTGGACTACAGGATAAAGTGTCTGCCACAATATTATCTGTGCCCTTTACATGCCAACCTATATGCCTAGTGCAACAGAGACCAGCTTCTCCACCTCTGGTTAGGACAGCGCAACAAATTCAAGAAGGTCAAGGGGCTGAAGTTTGTATATACCACCATCGGCCTACCACTGGTCTACCCTCTGTGCCAATGTAAATCCTAAAATCAGAGCCAGAACCTCCTTCTCAAGCACTGAGGTAGTTAAGCCGGTAGGAACCGAAATTTATTGAGTAGTAGCGAAAAAAGGTCTATTGATGCCATCCTCGCCTTCAATGAACTGCACTAGCACTCACATTACTGGCATCCATCTTGAGCTTGAAAGGATCATCTAGACATGGTGCAGCCAATACAGGGGCTGGATACATCAAGGTTTTGACATTTTCAAATGCACTTTGACACTTGGGGGATCACATAAATTTCACCGTATTTTTAAACAGGTCAGTTAACAGCGCAACCATGGTGGAAAAGTTCATGCAAAAGCTAGAATAATAACCAACAAGGGAAAGAAACCGCATCAGATCTTTCTTAGTGGTGAGGGGAGCATCATCCTCCACTGCTCGCACCTTCTCACGCACAGGATTCACCTGACCCTGCTCGACCACTCTCCCAAGATATGTCATTGTTGCTTTGGCAAACTCACACTTGGCCAGACTGACAGCATCAGGGCCAGAGAGCGCTGATCCGCCAGTCATGCACATCCCACAAGTCGCTGTAAATCACTACGTCATCCAAATAGACTGCATATCCCTCCAACCCCGAGACAACCATGTTCATCAGACGTAGCACATTCCTGAGTCTGAAGCTCATGGCTGCATACTCGTACAACCCAGATGGAGCAATGAAAGCCGAGATTTCACATAACTACACGAACTGAGAGTGGGACAGTGTATCCCCAAACAAAAAGGGATATTGGTTAATCAGGCCAACCAATTCACTCCGCTTGGATGTGGGCAAATGCCCTAACAATGCATCCAAATTACACAGAGATTCAGAATTTTTTAATCTGATCACACAAAGTAAAATCATCCAAAATAAATAACAGTCAATAAAAGTTACTTACTTGTACTTATATGAAATAAGTGTATATTAAATACGTGCTTAAATTGTGCTGCTACTCATCATGAGGCTGTCCTTGCCAGAAAAACAACAGCACTTGCATTTTGTCCATAGGCTTTGCGCAATCTTTGTTTATGTTTCCCTGGTAAGTGACTTCTTTTTCACCTCGAGGCGTTCAGGGTGCTCCTGCAAAATACGAGGTGCCTAGAGCAGAAAAAAATGTGAGGCACTCAGCAACACAAAAACAGCAAACAAAAAGCTTCACTCTCATTGCAAACAAAGGAGGAAAAAGCAGCAACAGGCTGCTAAAAAGCACTCTATCTGATTGGAGCCTAAAGGGCCATTCAGATGTTTTTTTTATGCACATCTTTTGCGCAAATTCATTATTTCCAATGGAGACACACAACACAACAACACTCAAGCAACACCGTCACAGCATTTGCAACATGCCTGTTTTTTCGGGCACATCTGCGGCAAACCAAGATGAAAGAAAAAATCTCATCTTTTTCAAATGCAGTAAGCACACCATAGGCCCTGTGACAAGAATTAACCAATGAGCTGCACAGAGTTTGCTTCACCTTTTCCGTCCTAGAACACCACATGTGGTTGAAAGGTCAACCAACACTGGTTGCCAATCACTTTTAAAAACCAAAAAGATACAAGCACTTTTGGTTGCTTAGTAAAAGGCGGGTGTGACAGTAGTGCAGCCTCTCAAGCACCTTGCATAAAAGGATGAAAGAGGCACGGCTGGCTTTTTCCACGTTTTTAGATGCAACATCTGAACAGCCCGTAGGAGACTTTAGACCTCTGCTCTCACCTCCAAATTCTTGAACAGCCTGCCATCAAAGTCTAGTACTGATGTGGAGACAACAGACAGGGCCAGCCAGAGGGGGTGTACACCAGCCAGCTAGCTTTATACAGGTTTCATGGACGGTCTGTCTGAACTGGAACGTAAACCCGTCTGATCTCAGTTTCAGAAGTAGAACTTTGTTTGTGTTGTGTGCTTTCATATTTGCAACTTCTTTGAAACTACTTTTTTTTTTATCCTTTTCATTTCCTGATTTTATCATTTAAATTTGGTGTTTTGAATATCTTTGGCTGCATATCTTATATGTGACTAATGAACTTAATGTATTATTTTAAAGTGTGAACAATTATTAGACTCCTCTCCAATAGATTTTAGTATTATTTTTTGCAGAAAAAGGAGGACTCCAAAAACTGTATTTAGACCTTACATGTGGTGCTCTAAGTATGTGTGATTTACAGAAAACACCTGAATAAGGAGGGAAAAAAAACATCTCTGTGTCAACCCATACAGCCAGTGATGAAATAGCCTGCCAGGATACAGTGTGTGAAATACACCGTATTAGCATATGTATTTTGAAAAATAGGGCTATGTCAGATCTTTTGGTGTATCTGGTCCTAAACATGCAGTATAGGGGTTGCTGTGGTTGAAATAAAATTGTCCAAATGCCATATTTAATCTTTAAAGTGCAATTGATGATGTACAGTGTACATTTATATCAACTTTAATGTGTTTGTCTTCTTTGCGTCTTTGCTTCCAGTTTTTGACATTAAGTACATTAAGGGAAGAATTATCATCATCATCATCATCGTCATGTGAAACCTAAATGAGAATGCTTTGTTTAAGCCCTCCCTAGTTTCTCATTTATTTAATCAAGCCAAACTAAACTCCTTCCCATCATACAGCTGTAAGTGCCTGTTGTGCAAGCTCCTGGTTTGATACTGGAACCTTTTTCTTTTCCAATTGAAGCACTGATGAAAGTCACCATGGTAACAAGAAGGCAGGCTGCCATCGTGGATGACAGAAACCCTGCAGTGCCGACAGGTACGGCTTTGGCTTCTTCTTTTTTTTTTTCCACAGAGTGAGCACAGGATGAGAATAGTAGTGATTTATATGCACACAACCTGCAGAGAGTGGAGGTGCTCCAGTACCATTGGGACTGTTTGAAAAGTGTCAGAAACTTTATTCTACTGGCACTCGCTGTGTTTGTGTTTTGTTTTCAGATAAATTCCCAACACAATGCATAAATTATGGGTTTCCAAAGCAGTTTGTGACCAAGTTATTAAAGCAAACTACAGGACAGTTAATTAGAAATTAACAAATTAGACATTGACAGACAAAGGGTGTGTTTTGTCACAAATATTTTGGTCGTCTGTTCACTATTTGCTGTTTATGTACCATGAAATTAACTACTACACTTTCATTTTGTCACTCCAGTACAACCTTTATTTTCCCAAAATGTCAGGAAACTGTGTGCCATCTACATATTTTGTATTTTTCCAAATGGGTTTCATAAACTTGTTGTTTTATAGACAAGATCAGGAAACAGACTGGAACAAATACATAACCAACCTCAAATACAGACCAGAGGTTAACACAAAACTATAAATAGGCATGGTTACAGATGTCATCCAACTTTAAATGGCAACACATAATGAGCAATAACAGCAGCACTTGCTCAACAGTTGGTCAAAGAGTGCTAATGACTAATGAAGTCTCATTACATGCATCACAAACTATTATTAATATTAAACACTTTCGAATTAAAGCTGTGAGTCAGCATTTTAACGTCATTAGATCTACCCTAGAAACACAACATCAACCCAATCAGCTGCATCCAGCTGCACCAACTCTCAAAATCTAACTCTGTAAGGTCTGAAGTAAACCTGTTGCCTCACAGCTCATCTCCTTTTTAGACCACAGAACATTTTTTAGGATGCACCACAGTGTTTAGTCTGATCTCCTAAACGACTTCATGTTACTTAAAGTCTTTTTAGATCTCTCTGCTGCTATTGGCACATTTGGATTGGACAGTTCAGTTTCAGTCGCAACTGACAACTTTGCCCTGTCTTGTGTCTTGTGATGTACCTCAAGATTCAATTTTAGCTCTTCTTAATTGAAACAGATGCAACTTAACACAAAGTTTTAGCTGCAACAACACACATTTGCACATTCAGTTATCCCACAACCACTTCCTTTGCTGTTTTGTCAAATGGTGTCTTTCCTGTTGATTGGTAACACTGGATGTGTTTTAGCCATGTGAATGCCCACATAACACATCTGATGGAGAACTTTGGTAACATACAGCACGTAACTCTCATTTTAATGCCTGCATGTTGGAGTATCTGGAAAATGACAAATACCTTTACTATGGTTGGGATGAACACTATAAACTTGTTGCAGAATCAAGATCCCTTCAACTCTCTCTCGCTCTCTTTCTTTCTTTCTGCAGAATTTGGTTTCATTTCACCAGTTTTGCTTTTACTCATTTGTTGTCCTTGTGTTTTCCTATGTTCTCTCTCTCTCTCTCTCTCTCTCTCTCTCTCTCTGTGTGTGTGTGTGTGTGTGTGTGTGTGTGTGTGTGTGTAAGTGTGCAGATCCTATATAGTACATCCAGCCCTAACTGCACCATCCCAAATCACCTGGGACCACATTTATAACCTTTGCATACGCACAAAATGGGGCTTTAAAGAGGTGTACGCTACTTCACACACAAAAAAGTTAAGTTTAATGAGAACAAACTTGACTGGAGAAATTGCAGATGGCGAGGTGGTGAATTGAATTGAATGATTGATCTCACACAGTTGATATCGCATGATCCACCTTATAATAAACTTTGAAGACAGCAGTCTTACCTGTGCTTGTACTAGTCAGTCATAACTATTTCATAAGGACCTTTCAATTTTAAAACATATAAGCCAACTCAAATCTCAAATCAAATGTTGTTCAATATTTCATCAGCTCTGTCTCACCATCACATTCCCCACCCCCGCATAGCACGACCTGCCTATATGCTACTTACAGTCATGGTCAGTCGTGGAGCAGCACAGCAGCAGCTGCTGAAATGTCAAGATGATGCCAGGATTTAGCAGGTGTTAGGATAAATCATGAATATACTGTTTATATCACACCTCAACAACATTATTGATGAAATTATCATCATCAGTTGTAGAAATAGAAGATTACTACATCACATAAATTTAAAGATTTGCATAGCACATGCACTAATATGTTTTTTTTAATATATATATATATAGTTTTGTGTGTAAAATCGCTGCAGTGATCACATGAGTGGTGGTTTATACACACACACACCTTCTCCAGTCACCTCACCGGCACATCTTCACCACCTGCAATCATATATGTTCCATGGAAAAGAAGGGAAACACCCGTATGATGTATTTTGGAGTCATTGTAGATGAATATAGTGTTTTAAAGCGAAAAATACGCACATTTGTGTGTGTGCACAGATTTTTATAAATCTGATTAATTTTTTGGCCTATGAATCCTACAAATAAATTCCATATAAATGAGCCCCCTGGTTTCTGTTTCCATCATCTCCACCTTCTCTGCATCTCTCATCAATGAATCATCCACCTGCCAGCCAGGCTCAAACCCGACTGGTTTCATTTTATATATATATATATGTCTGTATGTTATCAGTCGTCCCAGTGGTTTATCTGTGAGTCTGTAACCTACCTGTTTCTCACGCTTGCCCGCCCTGTTTTGTTGTTTTTGGCTGGCTTTGGGATAATCTGATTTTGATCTGGACTGTCTATTGGGTTTTGATGTTTGGCTTAATAAAGACTTCTTTAGTTCTGGTCCTGTCTCTGCCTTTTGTGTTCTGCTGTCTATTGTAACAAAGGAAAGGTGGACCCAAGATCATAATAAAAGGATGGAGAGCAGATCTAGATTGCAGTCTCTTTATTAGACTTGAACTTGGTTGCACAAAAACACAGAAAAAAACAAAACAAAACAAACAAAAAAACCCAAAAACAAACAAACACTACTGCCAAACAGGGAAGCGACTGAACTAAACTGACATTTATCATCAGAGAGTGAGAAGGCTAAAATCTAAGACATCTAACTCAAAACTGTCTCTAGTAAGGAGGCTCCAGGCTTGACTTGACCTTGAATGATGTGAAGCTGTGGCGCTTCAGCACCATGGACAGTGGCAGATCCAGATCTCAGAGCTGCAGAGGATATGACAACATGAACAACAGCTCCTCAGATATTCTTGTCTTGACTTTCATGTTGGTTTACTGCTGCCCTTTTCTGATCATTGTATGACATTTTCAGATCAGGTTTTCATCAGCAATCTTTATTTATTGTGTTGTATAACAGCATTCACAGATAGTTCTGGCACGGTTTTAGTGTTGCTTCATATAAGAGATATGTCAATAAATAAATAAACAAACAAAAAATTCTTCTTTATTCTCAGGTTTTCCAGGTGTTCCTGTGTAATACAATATATTCTTCAATTTTTACTTATTTTCACCATGTCTTCCCTTGTTTATTTTTCTCATCACTATGTTACACACAGTTTCCCATCTATTGTCAAGAATTTTGAATTCATATGACACAAACAGAATACTTTTTCTATATTTTCTTTGTTGTTGTTTCCTGTGGGAATAAAACAATTCATTCGCACTATTGATGTTTAAGATAGCCTACCCATAAGCCCCACATTTTTTAAATTACTGACAAAATTATTAAGAATACAAGAAAAATTGTTATAGTTAATGTCAATTAAGTATCGGGGAGTTAACTGACTCTGTTCAAGTAATAAAGGACACCTCAGAGATGAGAAGAGCCCCACCCCCCCTACCCCCACTCCCATCAGTCACACAGCTGGTACACACAGCTGTTCAGAAAGTCATTTGTGCTGCAGTCTGATTGGCTGTCTTGACGTGAGTACTCTTTGAACTTTTTAACTTGTCCCGCCCTCTCGTCACACCGCCAGCTTGTTTCATGTCAGGTATCCTAGCATGCTTTATGCAGCATTAGTTCCTTCCTATAGACAACAAATATGTGTGGATTTTGTCACCAGTCAGTTCATGTATTGTGGGGCAGCTGCCACTGTCAGGCACTTATTAAATGTTGCCAGGCATTTCTGTTAGGCAAAACGGGACTGCCTACTTGTCTCTACAGAGCCTTGGGTAGTACAATTGGTATGAATGAGGGTTTTTTCAGGGTAGAGGCTTTCACATAGCTACTGCTCCACTGCTAGTACCAATTGTACTACCCAAGGCTCTGTAGAGACAAGTAGGCAGTCCTGTTTTGCCTAACAGAAATGCCTGGCAACATTTAATAAGTGCCTGACAGTGGCAGCTGCCCCACAATACATGAACTGACTGGTGACAAAATCCACACATATTTGTTGTCTGTAGGAAGGAACTAATGCTGCACAAAGCATTCTGGGATACCTAAGGCTCCACTAGCCTCCCAGCTAGCCCCAGCTCTCTGTGTGGATCCTATCGGTCCACCAAGCCCCCAATTTGTTATTCAGGCAAAAGTGGGGAAAAGCAGCAGGTCTTTCGGGAAGCTGAGTGAAGTGGAAATAGGAAACACCTTGGCTGACAGGATGCATGTATAAAGAGATCCGAGATTGGGCCTTGGTCATTCCTATGAAAGTTTCTCAGTGGTGCATGAAGCCAAAAACTTCTTCCGCATTGCTTCTGCATCTGTGCAGCCCACAGAGCAAGGTTTAGCCCTCTGACTAACTTGAATGGGGATAAAACAATTGAATTGTGCAGCTTTTCTGGGCTTTTGAAATGATCACATTGAATGTATCAAATTCTGAGAGTGAGACAAATCATTTTGTGATGGTTGTGACACTCAAAAAAATGTATCAGCTGATTTACAGACATCTCTTTCACAATGTAAGTCTGTGGGAAGAAGCTTTTTTGGGCCAGTGTGCATCACATGACGTTGTAATTACACAGTTTGGCCGTTATGTCAAATTTGTTTCAAAGCCCAGTGCTCTTCCTGTATCCAGTTCTCTTTATACATCCATGGGATGTACCACTGTTTGAAAAATCTTCTTCTTTTTGATTTATAATGGTGATTGGCAGCCAGTGTATTAGGTGCATTACCGGCACCTTCTGCTTCAGAAAGTGGAGCAGAGATTAATTAATCCAGTCTGTCTAAAACTCAAAGAAAACTCTACTGCTCAACTCAATTGACAGGTTCATTACAGTTTTAACACTGAGCTCCTGAACTCCAGTCTTCCTAAATTCTTCCTTCATATGTATTGTCTTTCTTGATTATCCTTAGTACAATCGATGATTGCGTACGTAATAGTCTCCTCAGCCAGATGGAAAAAATATGTGTATATATCTGTATCAGCATTAGCAATTGACCAAAATGAGTTGGAAAATATCAGCATATCAGATATAGGCAAAAAATCCAATATCATGCATGACTATTTGAAGCATCTTTAAGACTTTTTTTTAATCGGGGTGGCAAAAGGGTTGAAGCATCTGTCAGACAGTTTTCTCTCTGAAGTATTGTACAAACAGCAGGGTGTTTGCCTCCAGTGGCAGTGCAGACAGGATGCTAATCGTAGCGACAGCTTTACCCCCAGGGTCACTTTATGACTTCTGAGTTTTTCAAACTGGCTGGGGATTGACTGAAAAATCCCTCAGTCTCTGGCTGGATAGTGTTAGCACAAGTCCTCTGAGCTGGTAGATTCCCAAACGTTTTAAGTGTCAGGCAGCAGAAGTACACACACAGGAATTAGGAACTGCAGCAGAGGGATTTAAGGGGGGTGGGTTGGCTTACTAACTTTTGTCATTAACTTAAGTTTTCAGTTTGTTCGGTGTTGCATGACTTTGCCAGTGAGCCAGCTAAAAAGCCTCATACTTAAATCCAAAAAACCTACAAATTAATCACTATCCACTACCACTACCATCATTACAGGATTGTACTCATTTGAACACTGGATTTCTACTGTGAGAGTATGACTTTACTGTTTACAGGCTACCATAACAGTGTTACATGCAAGCTGCAGTTTGCAACATGAGATCATTTTCTCTTGCTCATTTTGTTTTATGGTTTTTAATAAATAGGGCTTACAATTTCCATTTCTGAAATAAGCCCCAGAATAGAATACATTAAAGTACATTTTTTTATTTTCCACGAGTAACTGTTTTTAGCTCAAGACATACAACTCAAATACATAAAAAAAAGAAAATATCATATTCTTTATGGTCAAATGTAGCCTACATGGACACCCATTGCAAAACCATGAGCATTAATCTGTAGCTATAAGAGTGAATACTACACTATAATTTCAAAACCTTTTTTGTAACTGGCTGTACAAAAGCCACAAGAGAATCAGTAAGGTCAATCACTAACTTGCAGTCAGTGTTACAGTTCATCCCACAGGTGTTGGACTGAGATAAGGTCAGGACTCTGCGAAAACTAGAAGCATATTCTAAAGTCTCACTGGGTCTCAAGCAAGAACATTTTCATATTTTTTTATCCTAAAGCTTCTCTCTTAACTCATCAAACGTGACGTGAATCATTGGTTTCAGCCTGATGAACGTCACCTGTTCATGAGGAGGTTTGTGAGGTGAGATCAATAGAATAATCAATGCCTCTAAAATGTCCATATAAGCCTATATGTTCCACTCTGTTTGTGGGCGAGTTTCATTCCCAAAAATGTTATTAAAGAGTAAAAACAAGAATTTCACGCTGTGGAGTTTCAAGCTCTGGGGCCTGATGTGTAAAGCCTTATGTACTCATTATACTGCCCATATCATTAATTCATCACCTGGACCTGTATCACTGGCATATCTCAGAAATATAATCAATGATTAGCTTCTAGCACATTTCTAAACAGACTTTACAATGTGTGTCACAACTAAGGATACAATAAAAATGTCTATTAACTGTAAAATAAAATGCTGTCTGCTTTATAAATTAAAAGAATGATTAAATGAATTACACAATTAATCAAAAATATGTTTATGTTTTACTAAAATATTCCATCTCTCGCCTTGCATTTCATCTCCACCTCATCACATCACCCTCAGATCACTTTAGAAAAACATGTGTACACTTGGTCTGAAGTATGCTTGAGCTGCTCACATTCACACTGCACATTCAGTGAGTATAAATATCAGTTTATGTGCAGGAAATGGCGTATGTGTGGTTTTTGTGTGTATGCATCATTTATGCATCTAGAAGTGTCAGTGGAGTGGGACCCGAAATAATTAGAAAAGATTAACACAGCTGCCAGGGACGCGTCATTAGAGCTGTTTGACATGAAGTTAGATGCTAATAAAAGGTCTTTCTAAAGCAAAGTGCTCCATGACTCGTGTAAGAGGTGGTCAAGAGATGTGACGATCACAGAGATATTAGAAGAGAGAATATTTTTGTCTACAAGTGATTTTACACTGTCAACTGCAACACAAGATGATACAGAACAGAGAATTTTTTATTAAGTTTGTTTTGGTTATATTTTTTATTTTTTTATTTTCTATTTTGGTATCATATAAGTGTTTTTTTCTCCTTGTGAAGAAAGTCAGAGATTGTCTGTTCATAACTTGTTCCACCGGTTGAAATTTTGTTTGTACCTGAGAAAAAATTCTAAGAACAAAAAAAGTGATCAGTGCCATAGATTTTTTTTTTTTTAAATCAATCAAACTGTTCTGTACAAATGGTTTTTGCAGGAAGCCCATTGTATGGTGTTGCAGTCAAATTTCTCTTAAGTGAAATGAAAAACACCAAAAGAATACAACCAGGGGTGGCCACATACTTTCAGCCATATTGTGTATCGCAGAACAAATGATAGTAGCAAACCATCATCAAAAAACAGGACGTCATAGAATACAAAAATCTTTAAAGTTGGTTTTAGCATCCTTGTTCTCTTCAATCTGTGTACAAAAAACAACACTTTAAGTTTTGTTTGTGATACACCAATCCTATAGGGAAGTGACATATACACACACACATATATATGTATGTATATCCATATACCACTTTCTTTCCTTTTAAAAGGTGATTTTTGGCTTATTAAGAGGAGGTGGATGGCTAGAAAATCAGCTGACAAAAAGCTGTAAAGCATTTTTTTATCACATTTTAGTGTTTTAACCAAACCAAACCATGATACCTTAACCATGTGGCTCTTGTGCCTTAATCTAACCAACAGCATTTTTATGCCTAACCAACAAATGACACAAAAAAGGTTGAAAATGCAGCATTAAATCATGCATGCAAAATTGGAATTTAGCATACTTTATGCACTGCATGCAATTTGGAAGTGTAAAATCGTGATATTTGTATGGCGATTGATCAGTCAAAATGTTGAAAGCGCTTCAAATAAAATACTTCTTAGACTCATTCTTAGTTGTGAAAAGAACCTTATAGCCCCCTAAAGTTAATAAAGGATGGGAAAATGTCTGTAAGGATGTTCATGGCTATATTTCTTCTTCTCCCCTTATATAAATCACCATGAGTGTCAATTATGATGAGGGGGATGAATGTTTCTGGGGGATTGGCACTTTGCAGAAAAGTATAGTGAACGCTTGTGGGATAAAATGCACAGTGGGGTTACCAAAAGTACACGGCAGGAACAAAGCTCGGATCCTGATTGGCACAGACATCAAGGTCGAGTTCAAACAATACCAACTGACACGTCTGCCTCTCACCACCTGAAAGGCTGTTAGCTCAGGGCCACGGGTTCATCAGCATCGCAAATTTTTAGTTCTATCTTTATCTGCTCACGCATGCATCCAGACACATACACGCAAACTCTAACCACATCTCACAAAGCTTAAAGTAAAGTACATGTTGGAGTTGGATCAGTGGTCTTCTTTTATTAAATAAGCCAGTCAGTGCAACTTTTTTGGGGGATTATTTGCTCTGTTTTTCTGTTTAATTCTTCATTAACAAGCTGACTTTTTGCCAGAGTCTCAGCAAACACTGAATCACAGTACTGCAGTGTTTTTTGTGTCATATCTGGCAGAAATACAATTCCTTGAGACGGTTTTATTATATTTTCTGGCATGGAAATATTCAAATTATGAAATAGGTGGACTACTGGCAGATTAAACCATGCATATCCATGTTTTTCTATTTGTTGTATTATCTTCAGAATTTGTCTGTATTCCTGTTTTTTTTTGTTGTTAAAGGATAAGGCTGAAATTATTCTATATTTTTTCAAGTTAACAAATTCCATGAAAAGACTGAAACCAACAATGTGCAGGTCCATCTCTCAACACTTTCTAACTTCCCTAACCTGTCTGGTGCTCTTAGCACAAAGCCCCATGAGTTCCTCCTTAAAACATAAATCTTACAATGAAAGGTTTCATTTTTGAAAAAGACTCATAAAACAGCTGTGTACTGTGGTTTTATATCAAACTTTACTCAAATAGATGTAGGTAATGAACATGTTAGGGACTATTTTCAGCTGTGCAATAAGGACATTTTCAAACCTGTGTTGTTTAGTCTGGTTAAATCAGACTCTTGGTACCCTTGGTGCAATTAGTTTGGACAAATCTGAACACAGCAATCACAGTTCAACACAGTTCAACCTTGCACACTATATTCTTTAATAATAGAATATTCAAAATTATAATAATGAAATACTTTCTTTTATGCTACCTTTTCACTGAGCCTGGGGAAAGGTAATTTCATGTCTGAAAAGCATAAATGTAACTGTGATGAGATAACAATAAAGATCCTTGAATCCTTGAATCAATTGACACAGAGGAATAAGACATATCAGATTGGGCACACAGACAATACTTCAACGCCTCAATTCGTTGTTAGTTTAGCTCTTTTCATGGGATTTGATGACAATAAGAAAAATACATAATATTACCACACTTATTCTTTAAATACAGCAAGTCTGACTTTACATTTTGACAGTAACTTGAAGTTGTTTTAGGCTTCATCCCTAAGAAGCTTGAGTGTGCTTTCAAGTTTAAAAAGACAGTAGATTCTGCCAAACACTGTCACGTTGCCACCTGCCAGAGAGATAATGTTGCCTGCTAGGCGAAGTTTGCATTAGCTCGCACACATAAATCCACATACCAAAAGGGAATTATACAATGTTCAACATGTCAAACAGCATTGTGGCTATAAGAATAGTAGAAAATGAAAAAATACTTTAATGTTCCTTTATTCTAGGAAGTTCAATGAAGTCAATGAATTGCAATTTTCTCAGATGTTGAGTATCTTCAATGAAAAAGCAGGAGGGAACTCAAAATAACTTGAGGGTGTTGCTAATATAATATAAGCCTCTTTGAAAATAGGTAAAATGGGTGACTAGTTGGTAGCTTACAGGTTGTTTCAAGTACAGCTGCTATCTTTGTATCTCATATAATAATAACAATACCACAGGCTCATTTTTCATCGGAAGCCAAAGTGAAATAATGGAGGTGTGAAGTAGTCATGGCCGTACTTAGATTTAATGGATGCCCCAGGGCCAGGATTTTAGAAATACTGAGTGATAAATGAAGTACCATTGAGACATTTTGGAAATAATCACTGGGCACAAAACTATCTATCGGTCCCTCATTTCATGCACATTTCTTGTCCACAAAGATTCTCATACATGAAGCATTAAAGAGCAAAAGGTATTAGCAGCACAATGACCCAGAAGAGACTGATTTCTCTCTCATACATGCAAACATATTTATATTTATTTATTCATCACCACAAACCTCATGCACTGTTGAAGGAGGCAATAACAGACAGTGTGACTATTTTTGCCAGTGAAAATGTCGAAGCAGAAACTCCTAATTGATTCTGTGCAAAAAAGCTTGGACATGTCATGTTTTGAAAGCCTTGAGGTTAATAATTTGTGGGCTCAGACCTTGAACGCAGTTGCTAACTCGTAGTCACTTGTTTTGAATATGTAGGTCAGGTTGAATACAGGAAAGCTATAGTGAGGCCTATCATTCAACTGCAACTGCAACCCAGTTGATTTTATAGTCAGCCTGAAAGGAATGAGGAGCTGCTGGGAATCTTTGAAAAGGAAATAGCAATACAAAAACCAGGAGGCCAATTAATAAATGAGAGCTGTTTTACATAAGGCACCTCAATCCCCGAGGAAGTCAACCCCCCTCTAAGCCCCCTTCCCATATCTGTTCTCACCTGTGATCCTCACTGGAGGGTTATTCACATAGCGTGTAAAATGGTTATTCATCAATGTCTTCTTTAAGGTGCGGCTCAGAGCAGACAGGCTCATGTGCGCAATATATGAATATACACACGTTAACTTTTGCATCAGTTTTTATATCCTTTGCATATCTTTATACACTAACATTATATTTGAAATAAACTGTCAGTCTTGTATAAAACTGGTTACAGAAGCATGAGCAAAAAAAAAATAGAAAAAATTATGCAACTGTCTGTCAGTATAAAAAAGAAATTCAATAGTGACTTTGAGACAATAGATGAGTCCTTGCTTGAGGATTTAAGAGCTGAGAGACAGCTCAGTTTATCTGGATGTTTGTTTCTGACTACATGTTCTCAGGCAGTGACAATGACCTCAGGTTGTGTAAATTTAGCTGAATGAAATTTGGGACATCCAGGAAGACAGAAAGGCAGACTGTGACATTCAGTGCAAAAGGCCAAGTTCGCTGTCGATTAAAAAAGCACTTGGAACAAACAACCTAAAAGAAAGGAAGGTCGCACTAATTAAGTCTCAGAAACAAAGATGTAGTGGAAAAAACTGCATCTACTTCGTTTAATTTCAGTTTAAATTCAACTTTTTTCTTATTGTCAGCAAATCTCATGTGCAGAGCCAAACCAACAATGAACTGTTCTACTTACAAGTATATGTGCATGTACAATTTTTAACATAAATGATGCACAGCACAAGAGTTAGCTCAAAGCTAATTTACATCTGCAGTCCCCCACGATCAAAACATACAACAAGCACAGCAACAAACAGTACAAAGAAAAAAACACACAGAACACATTATACAAAATACAACACTACACACAATAGCACATCACATACACCCACAATGTCAACTATGTATGTGTTGTGTGTTGTTGTGTTGTGTGTCTACACATGAGATTTGTTGACAGTATGAAAAACATACAAAATCACCAGTCTTATCCTTTAACAAAATTACATCTGATTCCAACATATCATTTTTATACATATTGGACATCAAGTTGCATTTGAGTTTAATGTGTAAAATTTGATTCGAACATCAAAAAGAAGCAGCTGGCGAGCAAAAATAACTGTCTCAACAGATACATCCACCGACTAAAGGTTTCTAAAGCCTGAAACTTTTACATGAAATTAAGCTTTTTGCAGAAAAAGATTATATTGGTTTAATTGTGAGACACTGTCCTTAACTTTGGAAATACAATAATGTAGTTTTCTCGCTGAACAGAGCAGTAGACAGAAGTAGGAATGAATATGCTGTCTATTCTCTAATCTGTATGCCTTTGAAGTTCTTCCAAAGGAGCCTGTGCTCTACAGCAACATTTCTCCAGAAAATCAATTCCACTTAACACTTGACAAGCGCTCATGGTTTTGACAGGCTAGGCAAATTTATAAAGTACATCTGTGGTGCTCCATGTCTCGCGGAACATAAAAACCGGGAAAACTGCTTGTAGTTTGCAATTGTTTTGTTTGTTCACAGAAAGGTGTTAATATTTAATAATGGAATCTATAAACTTATATAATACTGTATTTATTATTCAGGATTCTGTTGCCATTATGAACATTCACAAACATGCTGCCTTTTTTTTGCAGCCAGAAAAACTTTCTGACAAATGTTAATCCAAACTGAGCTTTTATTAAACAGAATGGTAACACTTGACACCCATGTCTCTAAAGCATTATAAACATACTTATTATGTTAAAATCTGCTTATAGCCCTGTACAATTTTAGCTATAAGCACTCCTAAATATTCATAATGCTTTACAGTAATAATATCACATTATAAAGCATTTTATAATAACGTCAAGTCAAGTATCATAGTACTTCATAATTGCTGGCTAGTGTATTATAATTATCATAGTTGTATTACATTATAATAATTTTATAATGCGTTATAATCACTGTTATCATGTGTTAAAATGTGAAAGTTACTATAAGTGCTAATTGTTTGCTTTAAGCAAAGTAAAAAAAATGCACAAGAACAACACAAAATGTAAAATTAATTAATTTGTTTAATGGGCCATAACAGACTATCAATTGAGTACTCTAATTTGACACATCTTACTGATGATTGACAACTGAATAATGGACATTTACATTTCACTGATGTAATGCTGCCCAATACGTTCACTCTAAAGACTCAATTGACTCAACTTATCAGTAAACAATTTCTACTTTAACTGTAGTTGTTTGTAACAAGTCAACTGAGTACAGGTAAGGCACTCTGATTTGACACTCTAAACACTAAATTAAATACCTGAAACTATTTCTACTTAACCTGTAGCTGTATAATTTATATTTATGAGAATCATAATACACTCTGATCCTTGCAAAAAAAATGTCAGTGAATGACCACAAATTATGAAGTATTATGATATAAAATGCTTTAGAATGTGTTGTGATTGTGTGTTATAAAGCTGAAGCTGAAGTAAGTGCAAGCCAACAGGCATTAGTAGTTATTTATACTTTCATTTTTCAAACCTTGAGTGCCTGGACCTGTATTTTTATGCCTTTTTTGGTAATAATTCTTCCACTCTCTTTAAAAGCACTATACAACACAATGAATTTTACTGCAAGTAATTCAAAGCAAAGTGAGTCCCACAACTCTCCTGCAGTACACCATGCCTTATTCTTCAAACATTTCCTGCTATTTCACCTTCACCAGAGTGGTATCTGGGATTGTTGATGTTTTCTCTGTAAATAGTTCATCAAGATATTAGGTGCAAAAATACAGAGTAGTTACAGCAAAGCACAATATTTACTCTTAATGGATTCTAATAGTTTAATAATGACTGTGAATACAATATTTACAACATTACAACCAACTTGTCGATATATGTTTTCTAAAAATCTATATTTAATGTTCAACCATAAATTGGTAAAAATGTTAAATTAAATCTTAACACCTATCAGTTTTCTATGGTTGATTATAAAGTCCCCCTCCTTTTAAAAAGAAAAAAAAGTTTTTCTTGTTCCTTCAGTTGCTTCTCTGTGCAGAGTGCGGAGTTTGTTTATCACTTTCATTTTCTGAAGTAAGAAAATCTCTCTCTGCTCACCTTTAAATCTGATTTTCAGCATTTGCTGATGAGGGAGAAGAAACAGATTTTTTACAAGTTAACTGAACTTGGTAAAACATAAATTATCATCCAAAACAATGTATGTTCATATGGCTTAAAACATGTCTGGAGGGAATCTTTTAAATTAGAAAGTCAGGACGCTAGGAGTGTAAAATTTGGTGCTTATTATTTTAACAAATTGAGATGCAACTGGAAATACAACCTCAGATACAACCCTGAAGATATTAAATTAGCAAAATATGTTTGGGGAATAAAAGGTAGTGAAACATGTAAATGCAATTAATTCACAGAAAATTACTTGCAATAGTTTCTGACATGTTTATTTATAAGAGTGCTGGATTGGCATACAAACATCTTCACTGTGACACTAGAGACTCAGATTTGCATCCAGTTTTGTACTTAGAGTCAGTTGTTTTGAACATAGAAATGTAACCATGATCAACAACTTCTTAGATTTATTTGCCTAAAAAGACTTAAAGTTTATGCAAATAACATTTCCCCCAGAGTGACTTTTGGTAGAGCTAAATTGCTGCAAATGGAGCTTTTGTTGTATATACTTGGGGCTCATGGACAAGAACTCTGAGACTTAACAAATATAATCAATGAAACAGGTGAAAGTTAATTAACTTGTGAGACTGAACAAATGCTGTGTGATGGCCACCCATGTGTTCTTTGATGTACTAAATAAAAGGAAACATGTTGGAGTCCGTCAGACTTCTCAGGGCTGCTTTTTGTCTCCTCTATCAGTCTCTGCATGTAATTAGCTTTGACTTGCATTATTGATTGCATGTGCTAATGGTTCTAGTCCACCTCTGTGACAAAAATAGTCATTTACATTTACTGAGAAATCATTGAAAATCTGCAAAGGAAAGATACAAGCTGTTTTCTCTAGGGCACTTAATTGATACAGAAGAATATAGAATTGTGTAGATGAGCTACAACATCATACAAAACTTACATTTAAATGCACTTAAACATGCATGAATAGATGTCAGCATCTTATATTGTTTTGGTTTACCTGAAACAGCAGCAAAGTGTTGTTTTACTGATTGTAGGACCAACTGTGCAGATTTCAAGAAAATCTTAAATTTAAACTTAGAAACTTAGAAATTCCTGACCTGTAAACACAGTTTTTACAGCAACCAGTTTACTGCAGTGTATGTAAATGTGTTCAAAGGTTTCCTGCCATAACTTGAATTCTCACAGTAATACCATTGGAAAGGCCATGACATAAAAGAGTGTTGTGCCTATGTGTTCTGCATATTCTTCACAGATCTCTCATATCATGTCTGGAAGGGATCCTTTAAGTAAGAAAGTCAGAAAGTTAAGAGTGTAAAATTTTGTATTTAACAAATTGAGATTCAACTGGAAAAACAACCTCAGATACAACCCTGAAGAAATTAAATTAGCAAAATATGTTTAGGGGAATGAAAGGTTGTGAAACATGCATAATTTTCATGAAAATACAATTAATTCACAGAATATTACTTGCAATAGTTTGTGAGATTTCGATTTATAAGAGTGCTGGATTGGCATGCAAACATCTTCACTGTGGCACTAGAGACTCAGATTTCCATCCAGTTTTATACTTAGAGTCAGTTGTTTTAAACATGTTTTGAACATTTAAAAATTTAACCATGATCAACAACTTCTTAGATTTATTTGCCTAAAAAGACTTAAAGTTTATGCGAATAACATTTCCCCCAAAATGACTTTTGGTAGAGCTAAATTGCTGCAAATGCAGCTTTTGTTGTATATGCTTGGGGCTCATGGACACGAACTCTGAGACTTAACAAATATAATCAATGAAACAGGTGAAAGTTAATTAACTTGTGAGACTGAACAAATGCTGTGTGATGGCCACCCATGTGTTCTTTGATGTACTAAATAAAAGGAAACATGTTGGAGTCTGTCAGACTTCTCAGGGCTGCTTTTTGTCTCCTCTATCAGTCTCTGCATGTAATTAGCTTTGACTTGTATTATTGATTGCATGTGCTAATGTTTCTAGTCCACCTCTGTGACAAAATTTAGACATTTACATTTACTGAGAAATCATTGAAAACCTGCAAAGGACAGATACAATATGTTTTCTCTAAGGCACTAAATTGATACAGAAGAGTATAGAATTGTGTAGATGTGGTGTACAACACCACACATAGCTTACATTTAAATGCACTTAAACATGCATGCATCTTATATTGTTTTGGTTTACCTGAAACACCAGCAAAGTGTTATTTTACTGACTGTAGGACCAACTGTGCAGAATTTACCTGTAAAACCTGTAAACACAAATTTTACAGCAACCAGTTTACTGCAGTGTATGTAAATGTGTTCAAAGTTTTCCTGCCATAACTTGAATTCTCTCGATAACCCCATTGGAAAGGTCACGACATAAAAGAGTGTTACTCTTATGTGTTCTGCATTGTTCTTCCCCGATATTTCATATCAATCAATAAAACAGTGTGGGCAGTACTATGACTTCTCCCTTGGATTTTCCTCTTGCAGTTTCAAGGTAGTGCTTCTTTTTTCTTTTTCTGTTTAGCCATGGGGGGCTATCACTGCTCAGGCTCACTCTCCGGTTCTTCTGTTTCTAGAAGAGTCTATCCATTGATTGCCAACTCCCTATAAGATGGCCTTGACTCTTATCCAAAGTCATTCCCTCAAGTGGCAATCGTGCAACAGTCAGCATCTGCCAGTATACATTAATATGGAAGAAAAACATGGAATATACTGCTAAATAGCTGGAGCTGTTGCACCTGCTGTCTGTAAGTACAAATTTATAGCAGACAGTGGCTCAAATCTGTCCATAAAGGAAAACCATTTTGCCACCTGTTTTGATTTTGTTTGTTTTTTTCCATCATGTTTTATAAATCAATTGTAGATAACAAAATAAATACAAGACTTGTGTAAATGAATACAACCTTGTTACATCTCATATGCATTAAAACCATGGTGGTGCTCTGCTGTTTGAACACAACATGTAAATGTAAATGGTGCTAAAATTATCAACCTAGTCAAGTGTCCATATGAACAATGAAAGAGGTTTTCCTCACTGTAATCACTCCTCCTTTTCATACTGGCTATTAAAGGATCCCCTTCAAATGTGCTTTCAATGTAAGTGATGGGTACACACAGTCATTTTGTGCAAAAATGCATTTACAAAATAATGTGAAGCTTATATGAGGCTTCGGCAGCCTGCATTACTCATATCAAGTGGATATCTGCCACATTTACAGTCTTTTTAGCATCAAATTCCCTATTTTTGTTTCCCCAGACAGTGTTTCCCTGTAGTACTGTGGTGGAAGTATAGTAACAAAAAGTGAGATTAGCACTAAAAAGACTGTAATTTTAAAATATATCTTAATTGATCTGACTCATTTGAATGGCTGAAGCTTCATATCAGCTTCAGATAAACTTACATTTTACATTTAAATACATTTTTGTGCCGAAAGAGGACTGTGGATTTTGCACCCCATCACTACATTGTAAGTGCATTATGAAGGGATTTCTAATGGTCAGTATGAACAGGTGGAATAATTATGAGAAGAATAATTCATTTTAATGTTCATTTGTTTTAAGACAGACTTGAATAAATAAATGAATGAAGCAGGTCACTGGTCATCATATGTGGATAATCAATAAAGTATGTCTCTAGTCTGGAGTGCTGCACAGAACATATACCCTTACAATTGTATTCATGTATGAGTAATTTTTAGCCAAATGAGTATTAAAATAAGCTCTGTTAACACTCACTTACTAATGGGAAATTTAAATGTCCTCACACACAATCCCAAACAGTGTTATAAGCCATTTTATCATTAAACGAACTGAAATAAATTGATAATATAGGCCGGTGTTTCCACTGCGTCGATATGAAGTAATACCTACCAAACATTTAGATTTCAGGATTAAACATCTAATAAAATTTAAACTTTGTAGCTTCTGAACTAGTTTTGATAGGTCAGGAAAGGTACTGTACAATTAAAGGGCAATGTTTTATATGTGTTCTTATGTTCTTATTTGTGATGTAACTGAGGTATATTTTGCTGTACGCGTGACAAATTCGTACTGTATCCAAACTAGATTTAAGCAACATTTTTAAGTATGATGGCAGGGTTCCATTTGTTATGTTTCTATCGATAAGAAAGTAAGTACACGGTGATTAAAAATAAAATGGACAATAGCATTTTGGAGTCTTATGTGTGAATTTCAATGGCTTTTGAAAATTATTTATCAACCAACACAGTAATCTGCAGTCAAAATCACAGCTCATTACATTCAGTCATTCATTCCATTCCAGATACTCTTCAGCATTTGAGTAAATTGCACCAGATGACGCCCTGCCGCATAGAGCATAACAATGAAGCCAATGAATTGGTTTTGTCACAGCCAGCTGATGCAGTCTGACCAAATTGCTCAACATTTTCCACACAACAGAAACATGTCCATTGGCATTCATTGTCATAATTTGTTTGTCATAAATCATTACATTACAGCTGAACGAGTGAGAGTATCCGGTGTAAGGAGGTACAATGATGTCCAATCTATTTTCATTTTTTATAGATCAGTAATAATACCATTTGCTAATCAAGAGTATGAGTGTTCCCTTTTCTCACAGTTATCTTGACAGATCTGACCTTTATTGTGTCCTCTTTGCACAACACAGATCAATTCATTCAGCAAAGAGAATTGGTGCCAATTTTTTTAGATCATATAAAAATGGAAAAAGGCCAAGTAAAATATTTAGTTGCTTTCTTTAGAACAACATGACGTGTCCAAGCAGGAGGAATTTCAATAACGTCCTATGATAAAATGATGAACACATTGTATGGATGGATGCTTTCCTTTACCAAAAGACTAAAGTTATACAATTGTCAATAATGATAGCAATACACGTTAGAATGTGTCCAGGAGAAGAGCATTTCAAGGTCAAATTAGGATGAAATGGATTTTTTGACAGTAAATGGCACATAGAAATGAAAGCTTAGTGTGAGCAGAATTGAAAGAGCCAGTGGTTCACGGCGTCCCTCATTTCATACATGAAAGGACACTGATTTTCCAAAGGCCAATACGTTATTACTTGGCGAGTTTCTTCCAACGCCACATCCACCACTTGAGACAACCTTAAAAGCCAACATTGGCCACATAGAGGGAATATTGGCTTTTGTCTGATGAGAGCACCACACACACGCCTTTTGCCTTTAGAGAGAAACCATTGTCACATAAAATGAATTTCACCTACTTAAAACAAGATCCCGGGAGTGACTGCTAACATCTTATTTCTCAGCAAGGTTTTTCCCAGGAGAGCAGTGAGCTTAAGATCTCTGTGCTGTATGTGAAGGGTCATAACGCTAGACTGGTGCACATCTGCAACATTTTAAATATTTCACAAACTGTGCTTCTGTTGGATGTCCTGTAAGAAGCTTACTGTGATTTTTATAGTAGCTACCTTGCAGTAATTGGCAAGTACCTTATTGTAGAAATAAATTACAGTAAATTTCCTGTGTTTATATTTTACAGTAGCAATATTGTAACTATAAAATGAAACTAATGTAATGATACTGTACTTAAAATTACAGAAAGGAAATCATAATTGTAAAATGAAATACAGTACATCAATAAGACTGTATCTAAACTCACAGTAGTTATATGTAACTGTAAAATAAAATACAGTAATTTTATGTTGTTGTGTATTGGATTACAGCAAAAGACATTTTGCAGTAAATTAGGTTATGATTATTTATAAACCACACTTTTAAATTCAAATCTTTAAATGACAATTATTTATTGTTTACTGTTTAACTGAAACAAACATATTAACTATTGAAGGTATTGTTGTAGTAGATGTGTCTACGCTGAAAAACTTAGGCTCGTCTCTTCATCTGCAGTAGATCTCCAATCAGAGAGTGACACAGGAGCAGGGATCTCAGATTCCTTTAGACTTTAATGCCATAAATGCACAGTAACATAATCTTGAACAGTCATATGGTCTCTGGAATTATATATCAACACACAAAGAAATAAGTCAGTACACAAACAGGCGCTGACTAAAACTAGTTAGTGGCAGAATATTAAAATTAGCATTAAAAATATTAGCATTTAAGCACTAGTCTATTAATATAAAGATATTAGCAGATTAGCATGTTGTTGAAACTGAAAAATCAGTTCTTGCGAAGTTCAGGTGAGAGTTGGTTCAAACACCAAAATATTTATTTTCTCAGAAGATCTTTTATTGTTTACAAGCAGAGTCATTATCAGCAACACATAGATAATGAATGAGAGGCAGTCTTTCTCTCATTCTTATAGTATATTAGACAATACATTAACTGTAGTCCAACCTTCAGGTAACACATGTTTTACTCAAGGCATTTTTCAGACTTCCTCACTTGATCATGACAATTTCTCAGCTTAAGATACATTGTTTACAACATATCAACATCCACCATGTGACACACATGAGACTCCTTAAACACAGCTCCCATCATTGTATAGCATATATTGACCTATTCTAAAAACATATGTACACAGAAAGAGGCTTCAAAACACCCTCCAGGATAAACTCCTTATAATGAATTCATTGTATGGTTTCCCAACATGTAGGCATGTGGAATTTACTCACTTTTATTCTCATCTTTCCTATTTCGTCCTCCAGACCCTGCATTCCCAACTAACGATCTTTACTTTTTTGTTCTATTCATTCTGCCACCTCTTTTTAAATTGTTACTTAATCACCACTTCAGCCGCTAACTTAACATTTACATTAATGTGACTACTCCCACTCTTCAAAGATCTTTTTTCTGCTTTATCCGCCTTCTCATTCCCATCAGCTCCAACATGAGCAGGAGCCAAAACAAAACTAATAGACAATCACGTTTGGTGAATTCTGAATAATGAATAATTACTATTTCAAACAATAAATCCTCTCAACACCTGGAGTTGCAAAATTTTCAACTCATTTATGCTGCACACACATCTGATGCAATTACCAATCTCTCCATGGCCTGACATCCTCCACCCACTGCAAGCTAATAACCACCGCCATCATTTCGAATGCAAAAACACATATATCATCAGTAAGTCTTTCTCCACGCTCAACATTAAACTCAGGGATGACTACTGCTGCTTCTATTCTACCTGTCTTTGGATCCTTAGAACCATAAGTATAAATCTATAAGTAATTCCTTCTGATGTATGCATTAACGATCCTACAATTTCCCCCTTGTTCATCTCTTAACCATTCAAGGAGGCTAAGATCTATCTCTGGCTGTGGTAGTACCCAAGCAGGTGAAGCTGGCAGAACAACAGATGGAGAGTAACTCCTGTCCACTTTCTACCTATTTCACTGGCCTTCTTTTTAATGACCCAACGGAAGCTCTTTGCTGCATCTTTGCATTTTTTCGTGTTTCCAGCATAGCTCAATAGCACTTATTGTAGGATGGTTATTATGTCCTTGTAAATCAACTCACTGTGTTGCTGTTTTCTTAAATCAAAGGGCATTTCCTCTATTTCTACCGCTGGCACAGATGTTGTTTTAAAAGCCCCACTACATGTGCTTAATGCTTGTGCTTGTATTACCTCCAATTTTCCCAACAAGGCTTAAGACACCAACCCATATGCCACACACCCACAATCCAGAAATGATCTTATTAAACCTATATATATATATATATCTTTCAAATAAAAGATAATAGAAAATATCTTTCATATCTATATCTTTCTCTGATGTTTCCATTCAATATTTCTATCTATATCTTCTCTATACTTCTCGATCTATATTTTTAAAACTTGTTTCACTTGAATTTTTCCAACTGAGAATTTCCATATATCCACCCTTCTGATGTATCTAAGCCCAACCTGCTACTTTACATAAAATGGGATAATGATTACTTCCAACAGTTCATGATTCATTACCTCCCACAAACAAATACCTCCCAAGGACTGTGATGCTAATGTCAAGTCTAAGCTTGACTCATTGACTTTACTACAATCAATCTTTGTGAAATTTCCATAATTGAAACATACAAGTCCAGAGGAGTCCATCAAATCATCCACTATCTAAGCATTCCCATCAGACCTATCCCCTCCATAGAGTACTATGAGCATTAAAATCACCAACCCATATGACTTTTCTTCTATCTAGTCCCTTTATTGCCTCCTAAGCTTCCAATTCCAACCTCTGACATGGACTATAGAAATTCACAATAACTAAATTTCCATCCCCTAACCAAACTTCAACAACTGCATACTTCAGATCTTTCCCTTTTTCTATTTCTCTGTATGAAACACCTTGCCAAATAAAAAGTAGCACATCCTCCTCCATTACCCCCATCTTTATCCCTTGTTATGCACACATATCCTTGAATCACAAAATCTAAAGTAGGTTTAAGCCATGACTCTTCTACACATATTATATCAGGTTTACATTCTAACCCCTAAAGAAATCCTTTGTATTCTTGGCTATTCGACAGCAGACTCCTCCTAACATGAGTAAAATTAATCCAGTGAAATTATTCTTTGTTTGCTTTGTTTTTTAAGCTCTTCCTGAACATCAATCCCAGATATTCCTTGAAAATTTAAATATCTTGCTGCACTCTTTGCAATTATTTCAATCTTCCTAGATCTCTCCCCTTTCTTGGAACATGCAGTTAATGATTTCAGCCATGAAATACACAAAATTATCCTTATTTACCAGCAACAGATCTCCATCTCCCATCTGACTCTCTCTCTCACAAGTTGTTCAGCTGACTGTTCCATCTCTGATATTTCTTTTTCTCTCCTTGCCACTCTGCTCTCCCTTTGAACCACCATTACTGATTCTCCATAAGATATATCCATGTTCACTCTTAGCTTCTGCATTACCATTGCCTTCTTTCTCACTTCACAGCCACCACAGGCCACACTATCCACACCTCCACAATTAACACATTTCATCTCTGCCCCGTCTGCACATTTTTCATATTTATGTTCGACTCCACACCTTCCATGCTTTTTTTCCTTTTACACCCGGCTGCAATATGTCCATATTTTTGGCATTTGAAACATCTCAAAGGTGACAGGACATATGCTCTTACATTGTAACTTACATATATCCCCCTGTCACTTTAATCAGGCAACAACTTCTCTTGGAAATACAGCAACAACTGATAAACTATCAACCTTTTCTCTTCACCTTCTTGCTTGCAGATGATTTAATGCCAATAACTTTACTACCTCTTATGCTTGACCTCACAACCTACATACAATATATAACACCTCTCACAAAGGGCTCATCACCTATCTTCTTGACTTTCTCCACCATTTTGTTACCCACTTTAGTCAACTTCATCAATTTCACGCTCTGCTTCTTGTCTTTGCACTTGATTAGCCGCCATCACCCAACACTTCCGCCATCAAAATTTTCTCCCCCAAGCCACAAGTCAATGCCACCGGACTAACTTTCCTGATATCATTTCCTTCGTTGAACCTCAAAATTAGTTTAAACCCCTCATTCACAACAACCCTCCTCCGTACCACTCTACCTTCCTCTCTACCATCCGAATTACCAGACCTGCCAACACTACCATTTTTTCCAGGTTTCTCCCATATTTTCAACCCCCCATGCCCCCATTTTCTTCATGTCTCCTGGGAAACTCCTGTAATTTACGAACACATCCAGAAGTTTTGTATGTTTGTCTGACATTACCCAAGTTGCCAGATCATTTATGAAACACAATATACACACACAATCCACACAACATACAATTTCAACCCATCTGTCAGCACAACCAAGTTCAAGGTGCATGTGCACAGCTGCTGTCTTTCCTCCTGTCCTCTGTCGTCCTCTCTCTGCTGCTGATGTGATTCACTGCTAAAGATACAGTTGGTAGAGAGGTGGGGCTGGTTTGTCTCAGCTGGCAGCTAAGTTTACAAGAATTTGCCAAATTTTGCCAAAGATACGTAGCAAAAAAACAGTTAGGCTATACAGACAGCTTTCGTATCATTCAAACAGTAATTTATTGATGGTCCCTAAGTATGAGTTAGAGTGAACAGAACATCCTCTGCCAACACTGTGTGAAACTGAGTAAGAAGAAAGAGGGAAGACGCTGCTGGATCCAGAGTTAATGTCTGTCAAATATTCAACTTAAAACTAACTTCACCATACATCGTTGCTGTGATTTTCTACAATAACAATGGTTTCTGCAGTTCCTACAGTGGCATACTGGCCACTATGACTACAGTAGTATAATGTTGTGTATAATATTCTACAGCAGTGTGTTAATTACCATGATTTCTACAGTATCATGTTGATCACTGTGTTTTAATGCCTAATACACAGTGCTCTATTGTGTATTGATTAAAAAAAAAAAAAAAAACAGTTAATCATCATAAATGCAATTTATTCTTCCAAAAAAGAGCCAATCTGAATCAGTCATTTTCTCCTGTTTGATTTGGTCCCACTGTGGTTTCAGGCAGCGTTGTAGGGTGCAAAGCTAGAGAAGCATTAGATTAAAGAAAAAACTATCAATAATGAGCAACATAGACTGTGTTTCCTCTGGCACTAATGCTCTATGAGTCAGAGTTGATGCACCGAGCCAATCACCAGGTGGAACATTTTTTTGGACAGTGAGAGCAAATGAAATCAGATGAGTAATGTTGAGGGTTTTTTTTATATCTCAGATGGCACTGATTCTACCTTTTCTCTCCTGATGTTGAAAAAGTGGGCTCATAGTCCAAATGTAATCAGAATGCATTGTTTTCTTGCTACAGTATACAGATCTGATCTGTAAATTTGCATGTCCTAAGCTCTCTTTCAATTAAAAAAAACGGAAGAAATTTAATTTTGATATTTGTTGGAAACATAACATCACACCCTGTCTGTGTATTAACAAGAGCAACTAATCAATGCACATCACACTTTCCCACTGCACAAGTTCTTCAAATTGCTTGTTTTTGTTCAACCAACAGCCCAAGATATTCAGTTTACTACCATTCAAGAAAAAATAACAATAATATTAAACAAAGCAAATATTCAGATTTGAGAATTAAAATAAAATTCTGCCATTTCAGCTTGAAAATTTATTTTTTTAATTATTTAATTGTTTCCAATCATTTTTCAGGCAATTGACTAATTGATCTATCAATTAATTTTCTCAGCTCTAGTATTAACCCTTTAAGAAGACACTTTTTCCCTCTCCATAGTCAAAGATCTTCTTTGCATATAGTGAAATCAACTTAATTTAAACTGGATTTGCATAAAACAGTTACACCATTGTTCTATCTATAATAGTCAGACCACAATATGTCACATGACACAAAATAAGTTTCACACTTGAAGTGCAATCCATGTTGGTGTTCTAGCTAATGTGTTCTTCTTCTTCTATGTCTACATGTTGCACCT
The DNA here is from genome assembly GCA_029490765.1 of Euthynnus affinis. NCBI lineage: Eukaryota > Metazoa > Chordata > Actinopteri > Scombriformes > Scombridae > Euthynnus > Euthynnus affinis. The sequence continues at coordinate 8,196,568 of CM055842.1, forward strand.
TGGCTTTCTCAACAAGCTACCAAAAAACAAACATCAACTGAAAGATGAGTTTTCAGGCTTGATGGCAAATTGCAGTAGCTTGTTAGTTGTAGCACAGCATAAAAACGTAACGTCAACATCAGTCTGTTTGGATGCTAAATGGTGTGTTCCTTATTCTTTAATATCACTGCCTATAAAACAGTCTGTCTCACTAAAGATCTTTTGTTCTTCATTTCAGTAATGAAGAGATTATTTTTGAAGAGATATGAAATGAGATGAGGCATTAAAAGGTATTGAAACATACCAAGATATATAGAATAAATCAGAAAATAATAAATAACAGACAGTAACAGAAGTTATAATGCTGTTTCACTGCAGCAGAAATAAATGGACGGGTTGTTAGCCTGTATGTAATGTTTAAAAATACAGCGGGCCTCAGATCTTCTGGAAGTTTGTTCTTGATAATATATGTGGAGCACAGGGAGTACAATCTGCTTCACCACATTGTGTTTAAACTCTCAGAACAATAAGCAGAGCAACACCAGATCACCTGAAAGCTTTGTGACACAGAAGTAAAAACTTAGTAAAAACATGAATAGCATTGTTCTCAAAGTGCTGCAAGTGTCTATAGAAACCTGCGACAAAACTTTTAAAGCAAGTCTAGCTGAAAATAAGACTATTATTCTCATAATTATAGGTCTTGGACATTGTGCTTTCAGGAAGTGTGATTTGTAGTTACATGCATGTGTCACAGCTGAGGATATTTTTAAAACTGCTCAGACTCTTTCACTCTTTCACTCAGATTCCAGCTGAACCAGAAATGTGTGGTTCGGCTGGTAAATTTAGTCTATCCTTGAGAAAAACTGGAAAGGTCTTAAAAGATATTTTAAGACAAGAGAATGTAAAGTGTGTCTGGATCTGCATCAAAAACACACTGTGATACACAATTGTGCAGATGTTTGGAGAATACTTCAATCCTGTCAAGGACGAACAAACAATTTTCATTGTCAAGGCAAGGCGAGTGTATTTATATAGTATATTTCAGGAACAAGGCAATTCAAGGTGCTTTATGTAACACATTAAAAACATTGAGATGAAGTGCAAAAGAAAGACTATACAAGGACATTTAAATACAATTAAAACAGTTGTCAAATACCTAAGAGAATATGAAATAAAAACGTGCTAAAATTGAATAAGATATGCATAGAATAGAGGAATAAAAGTTACAGTGCAGTTTCAGAAATTAATAATTATTAAAAGATTATAAAAGCAACACAAGTAAATGCAGCGGAGATGCAATGCAGATTGCGTAATACTAATACTGAAATTCTGCTACTGTCTGTGTTTAAGTGGATGTCATCGAAGACCTTGATAAGAGCAGTCTCAGTGCTGTGGTGTGGTCAAAATCCTGACTGGGAGACATCAAAACAGTTGTTTAGTACCAAGAAGTTGTTTTCAATGATTATACTTAAAAACAGGAGGTTTGATTGGGCTCTAATTGTTAATTAGGGAGGGGTATTTTTCAGGGCCTGTGGGAAGACACCTGAGAGAAGAGAGGTGATGACAATTTGTAGAGGATATGAGGCTGTGCAATTTGAAACATTTTTGAAAAAGCCTGTTGGCAGAATATCACAGCAGCAGGAGGGGGATTTCAGACATTTTGCAATGTCCTCCAGGTTTTTATGGTTGATTGGATAAAAATGTGTCATGGCATTTGGATTGATTTTAAGTGGCCAAATGGACAACACATATACCTCATATGGGGGTACTGACTGCTTGTCTAATTCTCTGAAATTTGTCAGTTAATCTGGCCATAACTTCATTAATAACCTGGTCTGTAAAACACCAGAAAACAGTGAACATTTTTCTAGAGCCCAAGGTGACCTCATTAAATGCCCATAACCCAAAGATGTTACATTTACTATAATGTAAGATAAGGAAAATAAATCTTTTCTCCGATTTGAGATGCTAGAACTGACAACTGATTGCTCAAAAAGTGGCTTAAATTACTTTTATGTTATTAGTTTTCTGCATTCAGTGTCAAAAACAAAAACAGTAAGAAGTAACTAGATGGGATCTTTATATGTCTGCACAAGTCAGACCCTGTGAAACTGGTTAATCATAAAGTACAGTAGGTCATTCCAATGATTCTCCTTGATACAGTGAATCAACTGTACCTCATAGCACCATCATGTGTATTGTATATTAATGTATATTGTATATTATTAAAAAACTTGCAAAAACATCACAAAAGGATTTCTTCAATTTGAGTCCAACTACTGCTTTATTTGCCATTTTTTATTACTCAGATATGATTAAAATACCTTAACACCCATGTTCTATTAAGGAACAAAACAAATAACATTATTATTTTCAGGGGAATGGTGGTAGCTGCAGGTAGACAAGGTTTGGAAACAGGAAATCCTTTCATTTCTGGTGATAAACAGTCCTGAACAGTAAACCCCTGCAGATAATCCTGAGGCAGTAAACATCTTTTATAGTGACCCTTTGACTTCTAAGTTATTGTATTGTGGAGCTATAAACATCTTATTTACTGTCATTTTAGCTTTTCTTCTGATTCTATTGTTGAGCTGTAAACATCTTATTTATTGTCCCTTCGGCTTCCTGGCTTATTCCTGCTGTAGCACACTGAATATTGTACAGTGAACTGCAGCCACAGATAGAATACAGGAAACTGAGGAGGAGGAGGAGGAGAATGAAGACGATGGTGTATCATGTGTGGAAGGTGCACAAGGAACAGAGCAATTCCTTTGTGTTTGTGTTGCTGTTTTGACAATGACCTAAAATAACAAGCAGCTTCTGTGCATATCAGAGCACCAGGAGCGTTGCGGCAGAATTATGTCGGCCCTCTCTCCCTCGTCCTCAGGGCCCCATCTGGGTTCAGTGGACGAGCAGGATATATGTGCACCCAGCCAGGCTCGAATTTTGTGACGTATTCTCATACAGTCATGGCTATGAAAGATATAAACAGAACAAAGGCTAGTGTCGTGCTCGAGAGCTTCGACGCAAACAGAGCTGTTCCACAGATGCAGAGACTTAGGGATGAGGAGCAGAGAGAGGTTTCTTTCCAGGTGAGCAAGCAAACTATACAACCTTCCCTCTGCATTTGTTCTAGATCACACAAAACTTAACTTTATCAGACTGAAATGTAGTAATTATGTGTACCTGGGTACGTCAGAGGCATCGTTACATAACATTTCTCACAGGCAGAGCTGCTCTAATCTGATTAGTTCAGCTTAATATCATTGAGAGCTGAGGAAATATGTATTTATTTCTTTTAGCAGAGTAATTATGAAGTGAAACCCACCTATTTGACAATTAATAGCTCAAGGCCACACAAAGCTGTTTGTCGTTTGGATTGTGGATGCTCATCAGTAGCTGGTGTGCTGGATAAGGTGGTGCATCACCTGAAATGTATCTTTTAAGTGAGGATTCGACTCTTTATAGACATGAAAGGTTATAGTTTAGTCTGTGGATGGGGTTTCCACTCACTGAGCACAGATTTGTTGATTTGTAGGTTAAACAACATCCAGGCTTCAAGGTTAAAAACGACTACGGATTTAGACCGATGTTTCAGCAGCATTTAAAGGATAAAACTGGTGAAATTCTACACTTATCAACAATGATCAAACAATGTATAAATCCTACAATTCTTTCTGATATTTCCAGTCCATCTGCGGCACTCATCCCAGAGCCCATTCATTCCAACTGAAGACACATATATCTTAAAGTGTCACAAAGATGTTCCGAGTTTATTTGTATAGCAGATTTCATATACAAGAGCAATTTGAAGTGCTTTACATAATTTATTAAAACGTTAAAAAAGAAAAACATAAAGATGAACATAAAGAACATAAAGACAGAAACATAAGAACAGAGATATGAATACAGAAAAAGTAATTGATGAGAAATAGTTACAGTGCAGTTCTAAGTTGCCACTAAAGCAACAAAGGTCTGTCATTTATATACTACTACTATACATTACAATGTCTGATGTTTATGTTAAACATGGTCAAAGGTCTTCAACTTAAGGTGAACGTATGTAAAAAATGCTCCCTGAAAGCCATCCATCCATTTTCCACCGCTTATCTGGGATTGGGTCGTAGGGGCATCAGACTGATTAAGGAAACCTTTGTCCTTCACCCTGGCACCTTCCAGCACCTCCTAGGGGATCCTCAGGCGTTCCCAGGCCAGAAGATATATGTAACCCCTCCAGTGCGTTCTGTAAAGAGGGTCTTCCAGGAGGAATCCTAACCAAGTGCCCAAACCACCTCTGCTGGCTCCTTTTGGCATGAGGGAGCAGCAGCTCTACTCCAAGCTCAGCCCCGTCTCTAAGGCGGAGCCCAGATATTCTCCAGAGGAAACTCATTCTGGCTGCTTGAATCTGTAATCTCATTCTTTCAGTCACTACCAAAAGGCCATGGCCATAGGTGAGGTTTGACATAGACTGACTGGTAAATTGAGAGCTTTGCCTGCTGGCTCAGCTCCTTCTTCATTCCACTTTATTGCTGATGCTGCACCAATCCACCTGTCGACCTCAGGCTCGATCTTACCCTCACTCATGAATAAGACCGTGAGATACTTGAACTACTTTGCTTGGGGCACAACCCGGATAAAAGCAGTCCACCCTTTTCCGGTTGAAGTATTCATTATGGCATCAGATTTGGAGATGCTGACTCTCATCCTGACAGCCTCACATCCAGCTGCAAACTGTCCCAGTGCCTACTGGAGGTCATGGCGTGTTGAAGCCAGCATACATCATGATCGAGCCTGGTTCTCTGGTACTGCTGTGTCTCTGTTTGACTGGTAAAGAGCTGCTTTCTAGTGTTTTATGAAAAATAAAACTCCTGATAAAAACAGGAGAGCTGTGCTGTGCTCTGAAAATAATCACAGTAATGACAATAATGGAAATGGTTGGCGGTATTATTACCCACCAGAATGTTACACCAGGGTACTGTATGTAGTAAAAAAAAACATTTACCAGCACATCTGTACTGAGAATACGATGAAATACTGCAGTGTATTAAAGGAACATGTCATCCAGTGCTATTACGTGGCTCATTAATGTTTAATTTGTAATAGTTTTTGGACAACAATGGAGTTCCATATGGGAACAAGATAAATATCAAGATTTGACTACACAGATAATATTTGTTAGTTGAATCAATTTGTTGTTGGTTTTGGCCTTTGAATTTCATTTAATGGATTTGTTTACAGTAAGAAAAATATAAAATATCAGTAGACTTTAAGAATGAGTAAGCTTGGAAATATAATTTTATCAAGTATTCATGTTTTGAAGCTGCAACAAATTTAATTAGCTATGAGTCTGAAGACACTTGGCTCTGGAGACCTGCAGTTGGTTTGTGGTTGGGTAAGAACAAGATGTGTTTGGTGTAGCACAACAACAAACCAGAGGTCTGGTTGTGTGAGATAAGCTAGTTAGTTATGTCCTGCTGACGAAGTGTCAAAACAAACGTCAATACTGTTCGTTATCATGTTGAGATTTCCAAATTTGTAGTGTGTGAGGTCTGGATCTTTCTTTTAGTGCTGAAATAATTTTCTGATTAACCAGTTGAGTGACAGAAAATCAGTTTTGATTATTGATTCTTTTGTCGTTTTAAAGTCAAAAAGAGCAGACATTTATCACATTCAGAATCAGCTTTATTGGCCAAGTTGGTTTAGGCATAGAAGCAATACGATTCTGGTTTCTAATGGATCTCAATTATCTGACACACAACAGTCTTCAGAAAGATACACGAGGACAAAAGCCGAACAAAGACAGTTAAACATGAACACATTGCAATTATTTACAAGCAAATGGGTGCAAAAATAGACACACACATGTAGCAAGTGAAAAACAATATACAATGTCTATATAGAGGTGAGATAGGTTCTGTGAATTGTAAACAGGATATAACAGTGTAAAGAGTGCTGGAATAAACGTTTGGGTAAAAAAGTGACAAGTTACTTTATATACATACATACAGTAGGTGGTTATGTGTACAGTACATGAGGCCTGCTCAAATGTACAGTAATGAATTAAATGTTTACATCTTGTTGCACATTTTGTGGTTTAAATTAAAAATGATTCAGGATCTAGAAGCACACCAAGATTTTTTGCTGGGGCTTGGCGTTTCGTGCCAGGGATTATAAGTGCTCTGATAATTAAAACCTCGGCCTCATCTTTGTTTTTTAGGGAATCAGCAAATATATAGGCAATCCCACTGCGTTTTTTTCCCCCATGCCTTGTAGAATGCTTAAAACTAAGTCTCAAAAAGAACAGCAGGTCCATCACTATTTACTTGTTTACTATTTACAATTTACAGACTACTTACAGTTATACCACAAGTAGTACAGTACTATACTGTATACTACTATACTGAACTATGTGGATCTCACATGTTGACTGTTGCAGATGTTAACTGGGATGAAACCAGACTGAAGACAAACAGCCTGACTAACAGAGTTTGGTGAGTATTTGTAGTGACCATAACAGACTGTAGCAACCACACAAGGTCACTGACTTAATGACTTAATGGACTTTCTTAGTCAGTGACAGTGTGCAGGATGGCAAGGTTCATTTGCAGAGACAAAGTGTGCACCAGTGCGGTTGGGATGAAGTCCGTCTCTTTTATAGTATTCACTACAGTTCCAAAAGAGACCAAAATTGTCAAGGAAGTGGATTCCAAGGGTTGTGCACTCCGCCTTTTGCCAATTGTGGCGAGAGAGAAGGGTATTAATCATACTCCGTTTCCTCCTGAGCAGAAACACAACAGCTAAATGATACATTTCATTCCTCTATAGCTCTCTAGGTTTATGTTCATCCTGTCAGTGGGAATCCCTTTCTATCGTTTTCTTCACTTTCTCATTCAGTATTCATTCATATATTATTATTCATTCCTTTTTTCATTCATCACTACCTAATTGTCTTCACATATTTCCCCTACTTCTTCAGCTGCTTGTCATGTGGTCAAACAGTGTCTTTTTCCGAAACCAACGATCATATCCTTTTTCCGCAGTGATTATCCAGCTGTGTGGAGCTGCTCTCTCCAGCTTTGTCTTTTTTCATTCTTCACACAGCTACTTATGTCACTTTTCATCTGAACAAACGAGTGCAACCCCATGAATCTTGATTCAAGGAGAGATTGTAATGACGTGCCTCTATCCTCATTTAAATGATTATTGTATCTCGCCTCTCTTTTTGATGTTATGCCTCCTCGTTCAGAGCAGCAACGAACACCTCTGCCTTCTCTGGACTGATGGTTTGAAGCTGTTTGAATATGCCACCCTGAACTCTGCGAAATTATAATGGACATCTTCACAATTTTCTGGCATTTATAGACAAAGTGATTACTCTGGGGCGTCCCAGTAGCCTCCAGACACATGTCACATAATCATAACAGCCATGGTGTGATTCCAGCTTGCGAATCCTGTTGGCGTGTTATAACCCTCTCTCTATACATGTTTCCTATCTATTTCTGGCCCGTCAATTATCAAATAAAGCCAAAAAGAGCGATTAATTAAAGCGGCTATAATCAAAATTTTTGTAAGAACATTGTATGAAATGACAGTGTGTAATGTGAGACGAACCTAAAGAGAATTATCAGCAATTCTGCAGCCCCTTGGCTTTATGGAGCTTTATAGAAAGTTTCTTTACTGTTGTGGTTCACTTTCAGCACTCTTATAGTGTCATTTTTGGCCCCCAGCAGGCAAGCTTAGTCTACAGCTAACTTGGGCAGTTAGATGTAGACTAGTTGGTGAACATAGTGGAATATTTAGCAGCTAAAGGGCCAGATATTTCCCTCAGGAGCTGGTAGAGAGCAAAAACAGAGTTAAAAGAGAGTTTAGCTAACATGTTTAACATATCAACATAAAACGTGATCATATATCAATCTTGTGTTCACAGCTTGTTTCCCCCAAATGACCAAAAAAATCAAGTAATGCTGATTTAAGGACATAAAGTAAAATAATACATAAAAGACAAGAAAAGATTGAATAAGTACAATGTTTTGAGTAACTTAACACCTCCTGAAAATCTTCAGGTGAACTCCAGGACCCTGTGACATCACTGTCGGGTCGTGGTTACAGCTGCATCATAGCACACCCCTGACCACATCCGTCAGTGATGCAGCTACACTACCTTTCAGCTTTTCAGCCTGATGTTCAGTTACTCTTTGAAGTAGGTTTTGGGGGATTTTTGTGCCTTTTATTTACAGAATAGAGAAATGGCAGAAATGAGGGGAGAGAAATGGAGAAAAGTGTTTATATTTGTTCCAATCAGCAACACTAGAAGCCAAAGTGAAAAGTTTGTTATCATAGAGAGCAGAGGGGGAGATGTGATGTCATTTAAACGCGCAATATCGACGCACATTTTCAGACAGTCTCTCCTGGAAGACATTTATAGTGTTGCACTCAGTTCACATGAAAAGTGACAGAAATAGTTGTGCCAACAATGACAAAAAGAGCTGGAGCTAGAGAGAGAAATTCAAACCGTGGCTTCTTTCTTGCCTCCAGTCATGGTGTGAAATGGGTGTCGGATCATGTGTTCTGAAAAGTAACAGAAATGGATGGAAACAGTCTCATCTGACATCAGAACAGTGTGGGTGGAGGAGGTTTCTGAAGCTATCCTACAACCCGGCAAACACTTCTGATGGAAGATGCTTGTCCCTTTTAACCCGTAGGCCCTGAGGCTCCCCAATAATCAGCGGTAATCATTGAAAATAATCATTAGTTGCAGCCCTAATGTCATTTATGTTCCTCTGTTCTCTTTTTTTGTTAATTGTTGGCAAGCAGGTAGAAATGTTCCCCTTTTTTTTATCTTTGTCAATCACGTGTTCAACTTAATTATTGATTTGGACCTCAGATAACACAACTCTTTCTAGCCTGTAATGAATGTGAATGTGACTTTGGGTGAATATAATCTTTAGTTTGCTCTGTATCCCTTGTGCTTGACACACATAAAGACTTTACAGTTGATCTATAACACTAAAGATTTACCCAAGACTTAACCCTCAAATAGCCCCTTTGAGGAAGTAACACACACACACACACACACACTAAGACAGACATCTGTACTTCCCCTCCATGGCTCTTGTCAGTCCTCTAGTGGCAACAAAAAGCATTTACTTTTATGGCATGAAATCCTGCTTTTGAAGTCAGTTGGTAATTTGCTGGACTGTGCTCATCTGCTAATTAACTGGAATGATCCTGATTACACAGATAGAGAGAAGTGAAATAAGATAAGATAAAATGTACCTTTATTGATACTCCATAGGGGAAATTCAATTTCACTCAGCAGCACAATGGAAAAAAAGTTAACATTAAAGAAAGATGAATGCCTATAGATTAAAAAAGTAAGTAAAATAAAATAAGATAAAATAGGAATAATACATATAATAAAATAATCTGTGTGTATATACATGTGCAATGGTGCTGTTTCTAACATATCCATACAGTAAATACAGTCATACAATATCTGTTTGTATGGTTGTGTGTCTCAGTCAGTGAAGGTTGGATGTGGCGTTGTGGGGTCTGATGGCTGATGGCTGATAAAGCCTTCTAAGTGCTTTGAGGCATGTGGCTGAATGACTCTGCAGCTGATTGTGCTCCTGAGCCGCATCAGCTCAGCACAGAAAGGATGAAAGGTGTTGTCCATGGTAGCTTTCAGCTTCCCTCTCATCCTCTTCTCTCTCAAGGCCTCCCCACTGTCCAGTTCCATCCTCACCACAGAACTGGCCTTCCTCACCAGCTTGCCTAGTTTGTTGCCACCACAAGTCCCAATGCCACCTCCACAGCACATTGCATTAAAGAAGATAACACTGACCAGTCTGACAATCAGCCTTGCAGCCTGACATACTGCAGTCTGTCTCTAAGGTAGTCTGTAATCCATGCCATGAGATCCCAGTCCATCTGCATCACAGAGAGTACTGGAGAAGCCAAAGAACATGATCCTCACAATGCTTTGTGGCTTTTCCAGGTATGTATAAGCTCTATGAAGCAGGTAAATGATGGCGAACCAGCCTCTCAAAGGTCTTCATGACATGTGACGGTAAGACCACAGGCCTGAAGTCGTTGAGACTGCTGGGACATCCCTTCTTGGGCACAGGGACTATGCAGGGTGTCTTCCAGGTCTTGAGTACCTTTTTCAACCTCAGGGAGAGGCCAGCTGCTCCATACACATCTTAATCACCTTCAGGTTGATGTTGTCAGGTCCTAGTGAGCTGCCATCTGGCTGGTCTGTGACGACTTGTGGTGGTTGGGTGGTGGGCAGAGAGGGCGATGAGAGGGGAGGAGAGGGAAGGAGGGGAGGGAGAAACTGGGGACGAGAGGGACAGGTGGTAGGGAGAGTTGGGAAGGCAAGGTAAGGGGGGAGGGAGGGTACAGGACATGAAAAAATCTACCAACATGAAATGTGAACTTTTTTCCTTTATCACATTTTGCACATTCAAGAACCACTTTTGACTTCTGACTTCGATATTATATCTTAGTAGTAGTAGTCATAACTATTTTTGTTGCTTTTTGTAACTTTTGTACCAAACATTATGAGATCACAGTAAATTATATCCAATAAATGAAAAACAAGTGCTGCTGAAAAACAAGTGTTAAGATTTTTATCTTTACTGATTATGATCAATATGATCATTAGTTGGAGCCTTACTGAGCTCAGAAAACTCCCAGCAGTGGTCCAATTTAAAACCAAACAGCCTTCAAAAGTAACTAGAAATGATTCAATGAGGTAACCAGACCTCCTGCTTTGCAATACAGCTGGAGTGACACTAGAGGGAGCCAATCATTCATTCATCATCAGGAACCTGATCTGTATACAGCATCAAGACATAATGTTTGACAGTAGAAACCTTAAAAAAGATGATGTTGAGGAAGCATGTCAGAAAGCAGGAACAGGTGCAAAACAGGAGGCATTTATTAACAAAAATATTAATGAAACAGAAGCAAAAATGAAAACTCTAAAAGTAATCAAAAACAAATAAAATACACACACTGACTGGCCTTTTACCTGCTCAACCTGCACCCAACTGGCACCTGCCATCTGCTCAGGTGACCACAGAGTGAGTTAGACTGTTAACAAAACTTTCAAAGCATATAGAGTATCATTAATGTAAGATTTCTCACCAAATTATTGTAGATGGCCATGTTGTTCTGAAATAATACAATCTCTAACCTAGAAAAAGAAAAAGTGAATACAAGGGTAGCCCATGCTGAGAGGAGAGCTCCTGTCTTAAATAGATCGAATACAACAGTTTTGCTTCTGAACCTGGTGCCAAGTCTTATATGTATAGACAGTAACTGGATTTGTTGTGATAGCCAGGAGAGAATTTAAACAACTGATATATGGTATTGATTTCAATTTCAACTTATTTAAGTAATGCTGTTCAATTTGTGTCCATATATGTGAGTGAGTGGGCTTGATCTGTTTGTCATGTCCATACTGCTCTAACTCTAACCAAAGCATTCTCTCTAGTGTGAATGCGTTGGTGCCTTTTTAGATGAGTGTCTTGAGTGAAGGTTTTCCCACATTGGTCACACCAATATGGCTTCTCTCCAGTGTGAATGCGTTGGTGGTTTTTTAGATGAGTGTCTTGAGTGAAAGTTTTCCCACATTGGTCACACCAATATGGCTTCTCTCCAGTGTGAATGCGTTGGTGGTTTTTTAGATGACTGTCTCGAGTGAAAGTTTTCCCACATTGTTCACACCAATATGGCTTCTTTCCAGTGTGAATGTGTTGGTGCTCATTTAGATGACTGTCTCGAGTGAAAGTTTTCCCACATTGGTCACACCAGTATGGCCTCTCTCTAGTGTGAATGTTTTGGTGGGATTTTAGATCACCATTTCTAATGAAGGTTTTCCCACATTGGTCACAGCTGTACGGCCTCTCTCCAGTGTGAATGCGTTGGTGGTCTTTAAAAGTACTGCCATGAGTGAAAGTTTTCCCACATTGATCACAACTGTACGGCTTCTCTCCAGTGTGAATACGTTGGTGGTCTTTTAGATCACCATTTCTAGTGAAAGTTTTCCCACATTGGTCACACCAGTATGGCTTCTCTCCAGTGTGAATACGTTGGTGGTCTTTTAGATCACCATTTCTAGTGAAAGATTTCCCACATTGGTCACAACTGTACGGCTTCTCTCCAGTGTGAATGCGTTGGTGGGTTTTTAGAGCACTGTCTTGAGTGAAGGTTTTCCCACATTGGTCACAGCTGTACGGCTTCTCACCAGTGTGAATGCGTTGGTGACTTTTTAGATGACTGCATTGACTGAAAGTTTTCCCACATTGGTCACAGCTGTACGGCCTCTCTCCAGTGTGAATGCGTTGGTGGATTTTTAGAGCATTGTCTTGAGTAAAAGTTTTTCCACATTGGTCGCAGCTGTGGAGTTTCTCTCCTGTGTGAACTTTCTGGTGAATCTTTAAATATTTTGATGTTGTGAAAGCTTTTTCACAGTGCTGACAGCAGTGACGTTTGAGTCCCATTCTTCCTGTTTTTTTCTATGACAATAGACAAACATATAGAGAAAGGGAGAGAGTGTAAGTTAGATGACATGATGGAGCAAGTGATCTAAAACCATAAATAGAGTATGTGAAATTTAGGATCCAGAGTTTTTTAAGCGTGACCCCAACCACAGACTACGTCAGGATATCTAGACATCTCCTAACCTGTGTGCGAACACTATTAATTTTTCCCCATTTGGTAAAATAAAATAAAAGAAGAGTACTGACAGTCAAAAACAAAATGTATCACACAATCAGACAGATTGATAGATAGATGTAGGACAGCTGGCATCAGAATTTGAGTGAATTTGAGACGACGAGTAACTTTAAAGTGACACAAAAGGAGTAAATGCAATCAATAATGAGATTCCACATGGTGTCAGACATAGTCATATCAAGGTCTTGTTCCCAACTATCTTTTGTTTTGCCCAGTGCTGAACAATTGTTGTGTTGATTGGCATCATATAGTCTTGAAACATGACCTGAGATTGAGGAGTGATATATTTTTTAGATAAGATCTCCCAAGATAAATGAGCTATTTACAAAGAGGTCAGTAACAAATGATCTGTGTTTTTATATACTTTTATATAATTGAATACTTTTGGGTTTTGGACTGTTGGGCAGACAAAAACAAGATATCTGAAGATGATATCACTATATCTCTCTATCTAAAGCAAAGAATCTATTTCTATCTGTCTGTATATATGCAAGTTTGTTCTTCACATATCTCCAAAAGCAGTTCCCAAGAAATATATAGAAATACCTCATAAATGAGGTTGATTTTCTTCATCTTCTGCCCATGGAGTCAACTAACAGAAATATGGATAGGATAGTGCCACTCTGCCATAGCAACCCACATTGTGATCATTCATCATGTGTGGGAACTTTCTATGTATTTTCAAGACATAGTGAAGGATGTCTCAGGCACATTTTGAATGGGCACTACAGATCATCCAATCAACTTCAGCTCAACTCAAAATTGTAGTCTCCAGATATTCTGCGTGTGAGGTGTTTAGGGAGCATCTGTAAATTGATATTGTATATATCCACGCTTACATTTACCCACATACACTTACCCCCCCTCCTTCTCATCTTCGCTTACATTTTCACACACATACACTCTCTATACATCCTCGCTTAGATTTACCCATATACACTTACCCCTCCCTCTTGCTTACATTTACCCATATACACTTACCCCCCCTCCCTCTCATCCTCGCTTACATTTTCACACGCACACACACCCCTCCCTCACATTCTCACAGGAAATCACAAAACACATATGAAAATACATTTACACATATGTTAAGTCCTCTTTTATTATTCCATATATATTCATTATCACATCCTTCATTATCCTACTTATATTAGTTATCACATCTTTTATAGTACCTATGACTTTATGTGCCATTATTCTTTAATTTCTGAATTTAATCATGTAATGCTTACATTATTTGACATGTAACCATTTAAACTTGATCCTTTTATTGTTGAGATTATAATTCTTCAAAAAATACTCATCATTACCATCAGGAGTTGTGTAACAAGGTGTTATTACCACGTTGCATATCAGACATTGGTTATGTTGGTTTCAAAGTCAATGTGTCCACCATCTTTGTTACAGTGTTGTTGTAAAAAACAAAACGAAACAAAAAAAACCTATTTGCAGGTTCATGTCAGATGACACGACCTTGGTTTTGTCTTGCTAGATTAGACGTGTGCTGAGTCACATACAGCCTGTTGTGGTTTTTGCTAAGAAGCGTATGTAAGCAGGGCTACCCAGCGGGCTCTCCCTGAGCCATACACCACAGAAGAATGTCCTGCTCCTTTCCTACTCAAGAGCTTCAGAGCAAGGGTAATTATAGATTTCAATTCTTAGCACATTTTTGCAATGTTTTAAAACTGGTGAAAGTTGGCTGTGACCGAAAAAATCGGTACCTGGTGGTAACTTTAGAACACCAGAGTTTGTAAATGGTCAATGTCAGCCAGTCACCAACAGTTATACTGAGCACATGTCACTTGTGTCTAAATTAAATCAAACTACCAATGAAAGCAGCAGAGCTGCTCTGTGTTCACAGTGTCTTCTGAAAACAAAAATAATCACAGTAATGACAGTAATAGTTGGCGGTATCGATATTGTCTGCATGTTTCCCATGATCCCAGTTTGGAGCATCAGCATTTGCTAAAACGGCAGACACAATGTACAGTTTGCCAATGCCAGTAACAATAATGTAGCAATCATTAATATCAGAGTATTAGTGGAAATATATGTGTGACTTCAAGACCCTTCCTCGCTTCTTTAGTTGCGTTATAAAGCCACTTTTATCATGAAGTTATGAACACTGACCTGTTTATTGGTTGTAGAAGCGGGTGATTCTTCCCAGTTGTTGGTGAGGTGCCCCAGACTCTGGTTGTCATCCATTCCACTCTTGTAGTAATCTAGGTCTACAAAACCCATCAGTTCTGCTGTATGACTGACAGACTTTGATGTGGTTCCAGTTTCCTGATTGTTCTAGTGACATCATAACGTATTGCAGTCACTAGAAGCTCATTTGAGATAAACTTGTCTGTGGTTTCCGTTCTCTGTCATGCCTGCTGAAAGTCAACAATGGGAAACTTAAAAAATAAAAAAAATAAAAAAAATTGGGACCCCTGCAAGGAGTCATGAGATGAGAAAAACATATTTTGGACACACAAAATGTGATTCTTTTGTCAAGCTTTCTTTTAATAACTGTGTTTTACATCCTCAAGCCTCTAAAAGTTATTCAAATAAAACAAAAGTGAAACCTCTTTCTAGAGTTGCAGGGTTAGTCGATCTACAGAAGATTAATCAGCAACTATTTTCATAATTGAATAATTGTCATTTTTTAAAGCAAAAATGTAAAAATAAGCCCTTTTCAGCTTCTCAAATGTGATGATTTATTGATTTTTCTTTGTGGAACATGATGATAAGCTTAATATCTTTGGTGTTTGGGGCTGTTTGACTGTATCTCAAAGTATGGCAAAGTAGTTGAAGCTTGAAATTGCCCCTAAATTGTGAACATTTTTGACCCCTCCCCATTCATTTCCTATGGGAAATTTTTCGCAGTTTTTTGCGACTTACGTCGCAAAAAATTTCAATATCTTCGCCAAAAGTCATAGCACACCATTCCTGAACGAGCCACATGTTTTGATATATAATTCACATGGGTTTTCTCAAAGCTGCGGAACTAATTACGCGCCGAAATTTTGTACGGAAGAAGAATAATAAGAAGTGGAAGAAACATGACGAACATGACGAACTACACAATGGAGCGTAGTGATTCATGCAGTGCCCGTGTTACTAATTATTGATGTGATAAGTCCCTGTTCTACGAAAAAATGCAGATAATTCAACTTAAGCTAGAACGAAGGTGCAATAGCCTGAGTTAGACATAATCAAGTGGGTACCCTCCACACTCGCAGCTCTTTCTATATGAAATTCATCAAATCAAGAACTTCAAAACACAAGACAGAACAGATCTAAAATAATACAAGAAGATGAAAACAACACAAGTTACCCTTCCATTATATATTAGACATTAGACATTTATTTTTCGGTTGGTGGAGAGAAGCTGTGGTGCCTCACTCTGAAAACTGAATATGTGACAATACATGCATATATTGTCACGTACTTACAAGTAATGCACGCAGGACTCGTTCTTCTAAAACACCTTACCTCTGCGGTTTAGTCAGAGAGGAAGTCACACCTTCCAACGCACTCTGCTGTCACTTGGTGTCACTTATTGCTGATAACAAAACTCACTCCTACCCATTCAAAACACTCTATATTATGCTTCATCTCTTAGCAGATTATGCCATTTACATGATTAAATGTGGCCTGTTTCATTCCTGCTTGGTTAAGTAAGCATTCTTTAGGAGACAACATATTTACTTAAGCACCAGGTCTGAGTTCAACAGAAGCCACAACCAGTCATATTATTTGCAGCACTAATTACCCCTACGGAGCTCATTTTACCCTATCCCCATGCTAATTTTGCCCCTACCTTGGGGTGAGTTGTGCCATAGGACTAACTTTTTTTGATGAGTCACTGTTCTAAAACCATGATAATTAAATAACTTGTTTTAATTTGTATGGGTATTTGAAACAAATACACGTTGATTTTATAGTAAAATCATCAAATGTAAAAAATGGCTCGTGTTATGCTGTTTTGCCATTGTTTGTTACATTGTGGAATTTTGGGGGGCATATAGTGGATATATTTACATACTAAGACACAGTCTGTCTGCATTAACGTCTCTAAAATGGCGCCTTCATGGTTGATAAAAGTTGATTATCTGATATAAAACAATTTAAACCTTGTAAGAGTCATACAGACACGTTTAAGAGAAAAAGTGTTCCAGTACAATCATCCCTTTTATTGCGAACTCTTTGGTTTATTTTCGTCTCAAACACCGGAATTACATTTTTTAAGTCAGTGTTTTCTACCTCAGCTGATGTCTGTCAGAAACTAGTTCATTTCTGCCTTTCAAAACTGTTTCCAGTTAGTGAAGTTACAGTGATAATAAGTTGTAGCCTCAATCTGATCTGAACAAACTCACTGACGATGAGCAATAATCAATTTTCAGTCATGATTTTTAAACTTCGTGAAGTTCAATGATCGGTTCTGTTGATCCACCCGCATTACTGAGAGAAACAGTTTTTACTTTATTTGTTGTTATTTCATAGCTATTGGAGTTGAATGTACTCACCAGTTTAACTTCACTGCACCATCGATCCTCCTCACAAGTGAAAGTGAAAATGTTGTTCACTCAAAAAAATAAATAAATAAATAAGGTAGGCTATGAGTCACAAAACTGAACACTGAAAACTGACTATTTTCTGTCAAAGAATTGTTAAAGGTCTTTATATTAAGATTTTTGTAGAATAACAAATATGAACCTGGATATTATGTATTTATCATCACTTTTTGTTTGTTTTTCATATAAGTTGTGCCTAAGTGCAACACCCTCTCTATCAAATGTCCTAAAAAATTAACTGTTAAAATCCTGTAAATTACTCTGAAAATTTAAATGAAATTAATCAAATTAAAGGACTGGTAAAATAAAGTGTTTCCAAATAACATGATGATGATCTTTACTCAGAATGTCACAAATTCTTTGTAAATGCCAAAAGTGAGTGGAGATTTTGAGGCTAATTTCAACACGTTCTCATCCTGTCAAATAGTGCCGCTTGGTCAGCGGCCCAACACTTCAAAATATGATGCTCTAGGTACCCCTTTTTTTGTCAGTTCTGCACGTGCAGTGCTGTTCAACCGATATCAACGGAGTAGTGATCCAGTTGAAATTATACCGTTTATTCTTTTCCCTTGAAGTTCATAGACCAACGTAATAGCTTGTGGCCACTCTCAAAAGGTGCTAAACTAATGTCATAGTGCATTCCCCCTGTTAATATTTGTCACTTGTTTCTCTCCCCGTGCTTTGTATTACCACTTCTGTGCTGTTTGCTCCCATTTTTACATACATACACTGTCTTTTCAAAATACATTTCCGTGGTCACAGGAAACAGCTAAATAAGAGCAATACAAAAAATATATTACATCGGTGACGAAAGAAGTGGTGCATGCCGGGTAATGTTGTTTGTTCTGGAGGTGGACTTTTATAATACATCCATGGCTAACTTTGATAAACATATGAAATGCATCACAATCTCTCTTTCAACCGTCTAAAGACTAAAAAAATACGTTGAAGACAGTTATACGTTTCACACTGCAAAGTGAAGTCAGTGCCTTACAGCATGCTGTTTCTAACTCTTTGACCTTCCTGTGTGTTTCTAAACACAACTAGTTTGACATTTTATCTCAGCAGAGATAAAATGAAAGAAACAGAAATGAGACTTGAAAAGTGAGTGTGGGAATAAACTCTTGTCTCACTCATGGTGTATGATTAAAAAGATTGACTGAGTTTGAGATTTTCACCTTTTCAAACATTACATTTGAAAAGACTCTTTCACCTTGTCACTGCAACACATTTTTTCCTTTAATTGTTTCCTTTAATCTCTTTTAGCTGTTCTGGAGTTCTGGAAAAAAAGTTGTATATCCATGTACCACTTATTCATGTTTTAAACAGTCAAACATAAAATTGATCTGCATTAAATAATGCAGGCTAATCTGGTCGCAACATACTGGCAATCTGAAAACTGAAAAAAAAATTCGAATTTTTTTAAGATTATACAAATCAAAAGATACAGAAGTGTTTGCTTAGTGGAAAATGACTAAAAATGAATAAAAATTATTCCTTTGCTTCTTCAGTTTCTCTAGTTTTATTCTTTGTGTCTGAGTCTGTCAGAGCTTTGCAGAGTGTGTTGTCAGGTGTGACTTCCTGTCTCACTAAGGTAGGTAGCTTGATTTAGAAGAACAAGTCCTGCGTGTATTACTGGTAAGTACATGACAATATATGCATTTTGGATTTCTAATATGCATGTGTTGTCACGTATTCAGTTTTCAGAGTGAGGCACCACAGCTTCTCTCCACCAACCACAAAATAAATACACAGTTCTGAAAGACCATGTCTAAAATATAATGGAAGGGTAACTTGTGTCTTCTTGTATTATTTTAGATCTGTTCTGTCTTGTGTTTTGAAGTTCTTGATTTGAGGAATTTCATATAGAAAGAGCTGCGAGTGTAGAGGGTACCCACTTGATTATGTCTAACTCAGGCTATTGCACCTTCGTTCTAGCTTAAGTTGGATTATCTGTGTTTTTTCGTAAAACAGGGACTGAGTGTTTGACTCCTATCACTTACATTTAAGTCTGGCAGTATTCCAGGGCAAGTATGAACGGGAGGAACAATTACACAGACCAAAAACTATTCAATGTGCATATGGGCTTCTGAGCTTTCTGTTAAGAATTACTATCACACTGCTGCTGTCGGCTGTCTGATGTGATGAAATTGCACCATTTTAACTATGAATTTTGAGTTGCCCAAAAGTGCAACATGACAATGAAAAAAAAAAATCTCCAAAGCTGGACATGTGAGATTTTGACTCAACAGCAACAATAAGAGTCATTGTTGTAAAATCTATAACAGTAAATGTCGAATCTTCACTTTGAGCATCAAAACATGCAGTTCATTCAGGAATGGTGTGCTATGACTTTTGGTGAAGATATTGAAATTTTTCGCAACATAAGTTGCATAAGACTGCGAAAAATTTCCCATAGGAAATGAATGGGGAGGTCAAAAATGTCCACATTTTAGGGGCAATTTCAAGCTTCAACTACTTCGCCATACTTTGAGCTACAGACTTCATTCAAACTTTAAAATGTTCACAAAGTTGTCAGCTATTAAACTTGTAATCAACTTTTTTATAGCTTTTATACTTTTTGATCTGTGACTTTTAAAGTTTCATGCCCAATTTTGGAATAAATTTTGAGTTTAACATTAGTGTGTATTGCTGGAATGTTCAGAGCTAGAGTACGTGATGTCATCGCTAGAATGGAAGAGGCTGTTTAAATTTTTCTGAAAAATTTCTGGATAAATCGTCCTTTCAGCCACATATTTTGGTCTACACAAATTATTTTTTCCACAGTAGTAGGCACACTAGTGCTCTGTCATTCAAATCACCAACCGTAGCTCAGACACAAACAGAATTTGCACTGTTGTACAGAAGAGGAATAATAAGAAGTGGAAGAAACATGACAAACTAGCTATTGCATAGCTATGGAGCGTAGTGACTCGTGCAGTGCCCGTGTCACTAATAATAATAATATTTTCATACTGTTTTTTTGTCAAAAAAACAGTATTTTCAGTTTTTCTCCAGCCCTGTGCTATTTTTCTTGACCTGTGAAGAATCAATTTAATTTAGATTAATTACTGTCTTTATGTTTAATTACATCAAAACCTTGTGATAGTCTGTTTTGACTGCTTTAGAAACACTGCTGCTGCAGTTGAAATATCACCTTGTCTCGTTAGATGAGAAAGGCAACTAAACAGTATTCTTATGCAGTCCAACTGCCTTTAATAAATTACAAAAGTGTATGCATATGGGTTCCTCAAACTCTGCAGCAAGAGGGGAGTGCATCAGACTATTCACAAAAACATTTTGTACTTCTCAGTTCTACTCAGCCTGCACCCACCACATCCGTCAACACAAGCACCATGTATGCAGTCACACTAAACTGTCTGCAGATATCTGTTTCCTGTAAGATAATCAAGAACACTTCCATACATGGTGTTGTGTCTTTCTTGTACATTTTCCAGTTCTTGCATTTAGTTCCCCTTTTCCACCAGTCACTTATTCAGAATCAGGGTCTCTGTGTATCATGCACTTCATACAATCTTTTTTATTTCTTCTTTCTTAACAGATGAGACACTCATTTCGTCTACACAAACAAGGTGTGGGACATCTCAGCGAGACATCTTACTCATATACACACACTGTTATGGAGACAGGACCAGGGAGAAAAAAAAATCTCTTTAAGCCCCAGTTTCACACCATTTAAAACTAAAATAATTCTGGAAAATCTATGTAAAAGAAATATATATTTTGTTAAAATAAATTTTTGCAAATGTTCAGTCAAAATGTAGTTTTTTTTATGTTTTTTTTTTTTTTACGGTTTGAAAGATTAATCAAATTATTTTTGTATTCTGTTATTTGCCTCCAATATAAAGTAATATACAGGTTTTTTTTCATAAAATAATGCAATTAAAAACCAACTAATAACAGCACATGTATATAAATTAAACATTATTATTCATATTACAATGTTAATTTACCATCTTTATGGGTAATTTCATTGTTTTAAAATGGAAAATGTTCGTAATTAAATGTTAAAAAACGTAAAATAATTAAATTTTCATTTGATATTATCTCAAATTAACAGTAAATTCCTGTAATTATAAACCAAATATCTTGTTTTTCAACAGTTTTTTAAAGATTAGTCACATTTTTTATCTGTCATATACTGTTATATTACATTAAATATCAATTATTAAACAAATTCTTTCCATAAAATAATGTAATTAAAACCAGCTAATAACAGCACATTTCTGTGAATTTAAGTATTATTTTAAAGTAATTTAACATTTATTTACTGTAGTTCTACATAATTTAATTGTGTTAAAATGTGAAAATGCTTCTAATTAAATGTTAAAATTCATACAATAACACAAAACCTTGTTAATATTGCAACTAAAAAGCATTTTAATTAAGGAAAATAACTGTTATTATATGAGAAAGTAATTTTCTGTCAATTTACAATATATTATTGGCACCCAAGCTGCTGGAAAATCTCCGGGGTTTTTTTGGATTTTTTTTTACATTTTTCTTTTTTACAGTGCAGTGGTTTATTTTAATGAAATTCAGTCACAAAAAGGTCTTTTATTCAGTTGTTGCTCAAATCAAAATTATGTCGAACAATTTGAATTTATATATTTTCTTATTACTCTACCTTGTGGAAACAGAATTTGTGATTTTGATGAACTTGTCATCTAATCATTGTGAATGAAATTGCCTCACAATTAGAAATGTATATATGACGGGTTTAATTCAGTATTTCCAAAGCACAAACTATCTGATCCTAAAACAGAAATAGAAATCTGAAGATGACTTGAGGCTTTGAAGTAAAATCCAGTGTGCTCTGCTTTTTGTGAAGAGTGTTCTTTCAAAATGTGAATGTATATATAATGTACTGAATGACCGTAATCTTCAGGAGTCTGAAAAATGTCTGTTTATAAACCAAATGCAAAAATAAAACTCATCACCAGTTTACTAAACTATGTTTTTCTTGTGTTCTTATTTTATTTTTACCTTCTATAAAAAGGTAAATTTAGATCTGCAACAGTGAAGCAATTAATCAATGTGTCATTCAACAGATCTTTAATATCTCCAACTATTCTGATAATTGATTAATCCACATTTTTTAAGAAAATCTAGAAAAATTCTCTGGTTCCAGCTTCTTACATGTGGATATTTTCTGGTTTCTTTAGTCCTATGACAGTAAGCTGAATATCTTTGGATTGCGAACTGTTGGTCAGTGTGGCAGCAATTTCTCATTAAATAACAGACTCACTAAGAGAGAATGTTTTTCTGTGTTATTTATTCAAAACACTTGAACACAAAAAGGAAACCGCATGTTTCTTATTTTAACATCTCCCGCTTTACATGGTTCTGAATTCAGATTTTCAGAATACAGAAGAACACTCCACTCAGCGAATCATCATCACCAAATATAGTAAACAAAACCCAGGAACATGTAACTGTGAAGCAATGCTTTCATATATGATCTTAAGACAGTGCTTAATTAAAAGGCATAAAATAGTATGTGCTGTGTTTTACACTACAATATAGAAGATGTAAATGAAGCCTTAGACATTATCGTCCATAATAACAAGTCCCTATGAAAAAAAATGTATTTGAGTAAAGAATATAGGAAAATAGTTGGTCAATATTTTATAGCACATTTATAAGGGAAAACAATATGAAGAAAGAAAGAAGAAAAACCTAATATATCTTTTTTTTATAATGAAAAGAACAAAAGCAACAGAAGACACTTAGAAGACATTAAAACAAACTGATGAGAAATGAGAAGCAGCAAAAGGGATTATTATAGCAAATTACTGGGTGACAACAAAAACTATTAAAAATACATTGAAACAATTCAATGACACTAAACATGGAACTGGAAAAACAGGATACCAAAATCATCTTATGACAAAGAATAACACAACTATTAATTATATGGATTTAATTGAATTTAATTATTATTTTTTTAAATCAGTGTTTGCCCTGGTTTGGCTTAGGACACTGCAAATACTACAGATTGGAACGGAATGAATGTGAGGTGGTTATGTGGGCCGCTAATGGCATACATGTTGATTTAAAGTTACAGTTGGCAGCCCTCAGTTAGTTTCCCGATACCAGACAATCAGAGATCTCTGCCTAATGATTTCTAAATGTATGGTAGTTGCTTGAACAGCAGTGAGAACAGCAGTTAACAAACCTATGCCCCTTGCATTTTGTCAAGGACATACACACCTTCTACCCTTCAAGGTAGGGGTAAACTTTGACCAATCACTGAGCTTAAAATTTGGTCATGTGGGCAGCTAATGGTATACATGCTGATTTTAAAGTCACAGTTGGAAGCCCTCAGTTTGTAGAGAAACTCTGGATAGAACAACACTGTTATCAAAGGGATGGAGAGGAGGCGGGGGGACAGTGCTAAACTGCCTCTGAAACATGTTCAACATGATGCTGAATGATTGTGTTGATGGGTTTTTAAGGTACTGCTGTCAGTGAAAGTTTTCTGACATTGGTCACAGCTATACGGCTTCTCTCCAGTGTGAATGCATTTGTGGATTTTTAGAGAAAAATCTCGAGTGAAAGTTTTCCCACATTGGTCACAACTGTACGGTCTCTCTCCAGTGTGAATGCGTTGGTGCCTTTTTAGGTCACTGTCTTGAGTGAAACTTTTCCCACATTGGTCACAGCTGTAAGGCTTCTCTCCAGTGTGAATGCGTTGGTGGGTTTTTAGAGCACCTTCTTGAGTGAAAGTTTTCCCACATTGGTCACAACTGTACGGCTTCTCTCCAGTGTGAATGCGTTGGTGGGTTTTTAAATGAGTGCCTCGAGTAAAAGTTTTCCCACATTGGTCACAGCTATATGGCCTCTCTCCAGTGTGAATGCGTTGGTGGATTTTTAAATGACTGTCTCGAGTAAAAGTTTTCCCACATTGGTCACAGCTGTACGGCCTCTCTCCAGTGTGAATGCGTTGGTGGCTTTTTAGGTCACTGTCTTGAATGAAAGTTTTCCCACATTGGTCACAGCTGTACGGCTTCTCTCCAGTGTGAATGCGTCTGTGCCTTTTTAGATCACTGTATTGAATGAAAGTTTTCCCACATTGCTCACAGCTGTATGGCCTCTCTCCAGTGTGAATGCGTTGGTGGATTTTTAAATGACTGTCTCGGGTAAAAGTTTTCCCACACTGGTCACAGCTGTATGGCCTCTCTCCAGTGTGAATGCGTTGGTGGGTTTTTAGGTCAATATCTTGTGTGAAAGTTTTCCCCCGTTTTTCACACCAGTACGGCTTCTCTCCGGTGTGAATGCGCTGGTGAGTTTTTAAGTTGCTGCTTTGAATGAAAGTTTTCCCACATTGATCACAGCTGTACGGCTTCTCTCCAGTGTGAATGCGTTGGTGGGTTTTTAAGTCACTGACTCGAGTGAAAGTTTTCCCACATTGTTCACAGCTGTACGGCTTCTCTCCAGTGTGAATGCGCTTGTGGTTTTTCAGACCACTGACTCGAGTGAAAGTTTTCCAACACTGATCACAGCTGTACGGCTTCTCTCCAGTGTGAATGCGCTTGTGGGTCTTTAAGTTTGTTCTGCGAGAGAAGGTTTTCCCACATTGTTCACACCTGTACGGCTTCTCTCCAGTGTGAATGTGTTGGTGGGTTTTTAAGTCACTGCTGTAAGTGAAAGTTTTCCCACATTGCTCACACCAGTATGGCTTCTCTCCAGTGTGAATGCGTTGGTGGATTTTTAAGTTATTTCTTTGAGTAAAAGTTTTCCCACATTGTTCACAGCTGTACGGCTTCTCTCCAGTGTGAATGTAATGGTGCCTTTTTAGATGACTGTCTTGAGTGAAAGTTTTCCCACATTGGTCACAGCTGTACGGCTTCTCTCCAGTGTTAATGTGATGGTGCCTTTTTAGATGACTGTCTTGAGTGAAAGTATTCCCATGTTGTTCACAACTGTACGGCTTCTCTCCAGTGTGAATGCGTTGATGCCTTTTTAGATTATTGTCTTGAGTGAAAGTTTTCCCACATTGCTCACAACTGTACGGCCTCTCTCCAGTGTGAATGTTTTGGTGGATTTTCAGAGCACTGTCTCTAATGAAAGTTTTCCCACATTGGTCACAGCTGTACGGCTTCTCTCCAGTGTGAATGCGTTGGTGGGTTTTTAAGTCACTGCCTTGAGTGAAAGTTTTCCCACATTGGTCACAGCTATACGGCCTCTCTCCAGTGTGAATGCGATGGTGCCTTTTTAGATGACTGTCTTGAGTGAAAGTTTTCCCACATTGCTCACAGCTGTATGGCTTCTTTTCAGTGTGAATGTGTTGGTGGACTTTCAGAGCACTGTATCTAATGAAAGTTTTCCCACATTCCTCACAGCTGTGAAGTTTCTCTCCAGTGTGAACTCTTTCATGAATCTTTAAATAGTTTGATGTTGTGAAAGCTTTTTCACAGTGCTGACAACAGTGACGTTTGAGTCCCATTCTTCCTGTTTCTTTCTATGACAATAGACAAACATACACAGAAAGGGAGAGAGTGTAAGTAAGATGACATGATGGAGCAAGTGATCTAAAACCATAAATAGAGTTGCATTATTCAAAATTTAGGATCCAGAGTTTGCAGACTCTGCAGAAGTAATAACATTAAAAGCAGTTTCAACTCTGTGAACAAAAGCAGGTTATTCCAAGTTTAAGACTGAAAAATGACTATAAATTACTTTGAATGCAGCTCAGTGTCTCTTAGATTCTTAATAGAAATTTATATTTAAAAAAATCATGATTTTTTCCCCAATGCAATTAATTGATATCTGGCGTGCAAGACCTTTGTAGTGAACTGATAATGTATGCACCTCATGCATACTTCGGATAAGGCGTACACGTTTTCTAAAGCGATCTGAGAGTTATGTGATGAGATGGAGATGAAATATAAAGTGAGAGACTGAATCTTTTAGTATCTAAACATCTTTTAGGCTGGTAACCAGTTACATTGATTGTGTGGATTTTTTGTTTGTTTTCACAGTTGTATGTTGTGATGTGCCAATCAAAGGCAAATTTATCAACGCAATACTGTTTAATTTTTTTAAATGTGCATCGTAATTAACATTCTATTTTACTGTTAATATTCTTTTGTTTTATCTCTAGTCGTATCTCACTTTGAAACAATCCAGTCGCCAGAAGAAAACTTTGGCGTTGAACGTTTCTGCAAACCACAGAAACGTTGAACATATACGTTTCAACACGTGAAATACGTAGCATATCAACATTTCTACAAACGTACATTTTAACATCTCTACCCGTTGAATAGTGATGTTTTATAGTGTAACAACGCTGTAGGTAAGGTCTGGTTAGGTTTAGGCACGAAGACAACTTGGTTAGGGTTAAAATAAAATAAATAAAACACCCGCATTTGTCAAATGAAACAGGAAGTGGGCATTGGTTTCGAGGTGGTCTGCTGACTTTCAACTTATTTACCATCCACCGACCCCTCCTCCTCATAACAAGAGAAATCAGTTCACATAGATCGCATGTTAACTACGTCACTTTAGACATGTTGAGAAGATACGTATTTTGGAAATGCTGATATGATACGTTTTGTTGAATGTTAATATGCTACGTATTACACGTGTTGAAACATACTCAACGTTTCTCTGGTTTGTAGAAACGTAAACTGTCAAAGTTTTATTCGGGCGAACAGGCTGCTTTAAATGTCGGTTTAGATGTAATCACTACAAACTGATCATTGATTACATTTCTGAGATATCAGTGCTGACGATGGTTTACACGTTCAAGTGATGAATTAATGATATGGACACTATAAGAGCCACACAGTCTTGCGTAATGATCGCGCGTAATGACAGCCGAACCTCGCCAGTACTGCACTATTAGTCAAATGGCACTCCTTCTTTCCCCGTTTGTGTCGTTGACAGGTGTACAGACAAGTGGAGTAGGCAGTGAGCTGATATGAAAACGGCTGGTTCAGGGTGTCTTCATCTATTTGGCTAATTGTAGGAGTGGAAATGAGGCTCGTGTGTCCAGTTCTTCAATGACTGAGATTTATAAAACAGAACCAAATGAGGCTGATGCGTCCAGTTAGCTAAGCATATATCTGGCTTTTGCGTGCACGTAGTTTTAGTCATGAGTTTTATACATATGGCCCCAGTCTGGAGAAAGTGGGACGGCTACACACTGAGGAGGGGGACACACCAGGAGACTCCGTGAACACAAAGCCTGGAAATATTTGTTTCCTTTTTTTCAGACTTTCTCTCCCTCGAGACTCGTCCTCTTGTCTTTGGTCTTGTCATGAAGCCGGTTTTTATCATGAAGTCATGAACACTAACCTGTTTATCGGGTGAGCCTGATTCTTCCCTTTTAACGGGGTTGTCGGTGTGGTACTCCGGGTTCTGGTTCTCCTCCATTCCGTTCTTGAAGTGGTCCTGGTCGGTGAAATCCAGCAGGTCTCCTCTCTCTCTGAGAGAATGTGTGTCTGTTCCATGGATGTGTAAAGATAGCTGGATACAGCGTCGGAGGCGGGGCCCCGTTCATTCCTTATTTGCCTTTTTCCCCAACATATTCATTGACATAAAATATAAACAGGGAAAATCGAAGTGGAACAGTTTAAACAACTTTCTTATTTTTAGACATTAACAAGGTTTTAACGTATCGTCATTAAGGGTTTAGAATAGTTAAATTTGGATTTATGAATGTGAAATTTTGCTAATTACCAAATAGCTTTATTTATAATTCAATAATTGTATTACTGTTGTTTTTGAAGAAACCAAACAATATGTTTTTTTTCCAGTAGAGAGAAAATTCAGAGTCAATATTATCATTATATTATTATTATTATTTTTTTTGCTTGTTTGTTTTTGTTTGTTTGTTTTTGTGACAAGTTGTAGCTGATAAGGAATGGATGCCAAATTTGATAAATTTGCAGAACCAGTTGAGTGCTTCCTGTTTCATTCTTTTCCTGTTACCTATCAAGACAGGAATTCAGAAAACTACCGGCACACTGGGCCCTGGCTGGACTCATGTCTCTTCCTGGAAAGAGACATGAGTGCCATTAGCCTTGACGCCTGGCATGCTGTATTTTGAACACAAATAACTGGATGTGCTGTGATTTTATCAGGCTTGGGAGAGAGAGGATGATTCTTTAGTTGTCGTGGAGGAGGGGGAGGTGGCAGGCATGGAACTGTGACGAATGTATCAAGATTGGTCGAGGACTTAAAGTCATTGTTGGAGGTGGATGCTGAGGGGATTTTAGGGGAGAGAAAATGGGAGCAGGTAAGTTTGGTCCCTGTAGTGACCATCTCTTTCATTTGGTCAGTGAACTTCAAGAGGGGGGGGGGGGGGGGGGTGGTGACCTGGATGGGGTTTGTGTGGGTGAAGGGGGTGAATCCTCCAAGGTGGAAGTTGGTGAGGGGGGTTGAGACTCCTCCTTCCAACTCTGATGAGGCAGCTCTCTTTCAAGGTTTCTGCCATGTTTAGTTATGTCTTCTTCTTGTTTTGATATCCTTGTCCTTGGCAAAGGGAACAGATGAGTGATGCAGGAAGTGCAATAAGTTAGAGAAGAACAATTTTACTTCTGGCTTGTTGAGGAAAAGTCCATCTTCCTTTAAAAAGTTGTCTGTGGTCGCAGTGAATGGACAGTACATGCACTTGAAAGCCATGTGTTCAGTGCCAACAATCTGCTGAACCCCTCAACTCCTTTTCTGACTGAAGGTAGACAGCCACTGATAACCACCTCAACTTAAACTTGTTGATATAAATCAGTTGTATTCAGTAAAGCCAGAGCTTTGACTGATTGTAGATTAGGCATTTTTTTGTTTTTAGGTGTAGGTATTAGCCAAAATATGGTGGGAACATATGAGATATGGATACCTCTTTAAAAAAATATCTATTATGGCAAGATTTTACAGAACAGTCTTATTGTTAGTCTGTAGCTTTTTGTTTAACTTAACAACCCTTATACTAAATTTTCTTTCAGTCACCTATCTGTGGTGTCTAGGGAGTCAAGCAGTCACCTCCTCTGACCTTGGTTACTACAGTAACGCTGATTCACTCTTTATCAGAATGGCTCCTTCTTTCTCCAAACACCACAGACAGCTGCTCTGCGTCTCAAGGAGAGGAGACAGTTTTCTCTTTCTGCTGAGATTTACTGCTGCTGTCACTGTGACCTCAAGGCCCATGCTTGACCCAGTGTAACTCAATTTGTAGCCCCTAAAGATAGAAAAATCTATCCATCAATTTTCTGCAGCTTGTTCAGGTCCAGGTCACATTCATTTAATGAATTATATCATAAGGAATTATTGTTATATACAGCACTGAAAGAAATGTAATACAATGATAAATAATTATAAGTTATATCATCCCTACTGGTTTTCCATCATACTTTCATACTTTGGCTGGTATTAAATTACATTCTATCTGGTATTTAAAAAGGCTTAAATTTAACTTGCTACACCTGCAGAAACCCTGGATTTTCCTATAACAGTTTATTTCCTGCTGCCCATTTTATTCTGTAACTGTGTCTCTGACAGTTGAGTCATAAATTGGTTGATTTTGTCATCATATTATTTTCCAAACGCCTCTCTAACATTTTTAACACTTTGCCTCCTGTAACCTTCAGAAGTCCTGTGGGAAATGTTTTTCATTGTAAAATACATTTTCTCAGGCTGAGAAACATCCTTCAGTTTTGGCGAAATTGCTCAGTAGTTCAGGCAAACTTTGTGCTTGTGTGTTTCAGTGTTTGGTGACAGCTCCCTGCAGGAGAAAGTGAACCAACAGAGCGAGTGAGTGTCTTAAAGCTTATTGTTACACACTGAGAGACAGACTGCCTGTCTCCGTTCTGTTACTCCAGACCTGCAGTAAAAGTCTGACAGGCTGATACAGTTGAATCATTTGAGCATGAAAAAAATTACATAGCATCCACCTTCTGTCCACTTACAGATTCCTCTTCAATCTATCCAGAAATATCAATGGAGAACAGATCAATAAACACAAAGGGCATCTATGGCAATGTACAACACTGGATTAAACAGTCAGTTCATCTTAATATTCAAATGATCTGCCCTTCTCCCACTCAGTCCAGACTTAACAAGGAGAGAAGGCTTAGAGTCTCTGGTGGAGTCAAACTTTGACAAGACCATGACAATTAACCTGTAAATCAATGTGTTAATTAATCTCAGTCTCAATTGAAATATAAATACAATAATAGTAAACTATTGCTGGAAAATAATAAAAGTTTGCTTTGTTAAAGTACTCCAAATTGACGGGAAATCTATTTTTATAATTTTAACTGTTTTGGTGTATAAACAATAAAATTATTACATTACAACTTTTCTATACACACATTACCCAATCTAACCCCCACTGTTTTATTCTGAGGGTCAGAGGTCACGTCACTCCCACGAACAATTTTAACTCAGTATTCATGTTCCTGTCCAAATGTTTGTTGTTGTTTTTTTTTTTAATCTCTTTTAAGTTCATAATCTGTGCACCCAGTTTATGTATTTGTTTGCTGAGTAAGGAAACAGGAGATTGTTAGTTTTTATGAGCTTTGCATTTTTGATGAAACTCATATTGTATAACCTTGAACATATAACCATCTGTACTCATTGTTTTTGAGACTGGTTCAGAGTAGAGAGTAGCCTCATGTCGGACATGTCACAGTTATACAGGGTATGTACACTTTGTAACTGACATCAGTTTGCGATTAGTCTCTGTTACCTTGTAATGTTTTTCATTAAAGGACAAAAAGACAATTTCACTTCTTCAGCTTCTTCATTTAAAATATCTTACATTTTTCATTCATCATTCATCTTACATTACATTAGTTTTCAAGGTTAGTAAACACACTAAGAAGAGCAGAAGGACACATTTGTACTGTACATGCTGCTATTTTATATTAGGGCTGAAATTAATACCACATCATAGCAAACTTTACATTTAACAATTACACAATGAAAGAAGTTCTAAGTATTATAATTTGAGTTATAAAGATGCTGGATGTTGCATCTCCTAAATTAAGAACAACAGTGAATGAGTTATGTGCAATGTGCACTTACACACAACTATAAATCTGTAGGCTCAAGGCAAAAAGGTAAGGTCACGATTATATCATTTACCATATATACTGGTCAAGCATTTGATCACATTCAATCTACATGAATTCACAAATAACCATTAAGCTACAACATATGAAAAAAGTAACAAACTCGCTTTAATTCTGCACAACCATAGGTGTGTATCTGAAACACAGGTATACATTGCCTTCACATGTGGTTAGTGGTGCTGCAGCCAGAACAAAGGAAATAGGCGAGATATCAGTAGACCATGATTAGAAGTGACTGAGCTCAGGTGAGAATGGCTGGATTCACATCATGGAGGTAGCTGAAGGATTGTTGAATAATGTGGGTCTATTCTACAATGAGAAAATATATTTTCAATACAGAAATGACAGAGACTGTCTGGGATGTTCAGGAGTCAAAGACATTCCTGCACAGTCGATCAGAAATTCTGGATAATATTCATCAATCATAAAGGGATATTAATTACCAAGTTGTGTTATATCATAGCTTAAACATGATTAAAATCAGGATTATTCACAACTAGCACTAGTCTTTATGTAAATGTAAAAACTGACAGAACAGAAGTTGAAGTTTAATAAAATTACAATTAAATTAATAGAATATTATGAGATGTTTAAAATTTTTCATATATACATCAGCACTATTTCACAAATATAGTTGCTTCCATTGTTTGTCAAAACATACAGTAGGTTTTTGGTGGCGCATTCCTCAAACATCTGTAACACAGAAACAGCACCATCTGGTGGAAACATAATCAAATGGCAGTTTTATTTCAATCAGTTCTCCACCCATTACAAGTAAATGAAACTGAAAGAAGATTGACATATTTGAACAGATCGCAGACAGCGTGACATTGCAGAGTGAAATCTCTGCTGAAGAACACACACTCAAAGGATTAAACAGAGAAAGTTGAAGAGACTGTAACTTGGTGAGTCTGCAACTTTAAAATTTAGAAATCAGACGAAATGGCTGAAAGAGCTCTTTTTCAAGGTTATCTGAGTTGCCACGTGTGTTCAGAGACTTTCAGAGATCCTGTGTCTCTGACCTGAAACCACAGCTTCTGTTCAAGCTGTCTGCAAAAATTCTGGGAACAAGCTAAAAACAAAAACTGTCCCATTTGTAAAAGAAAATCTTCAAAGGATTATCCGTCTATCAACCTTTCTCTCAAAGACCTGGCTGACTCATTTGCTAAGAGGCAGAATAATGATTTATCTGAGACGGAGGAAGAAAAAGAGGAAGTGGTGTGTGATAAACATCCAGAAGTCCCTTATTGGTTCTGTGAGGATGAACAGAGAGCTGTGTGTCCTGTCTGTGAGTTTTCTCTCCACCAGAGTCACAAGGTGGTTCCTGTAGAACAAGCAGTCAGTGACCTGAAGGACCAGCTGAAATCTGACTTAGATTTTCTACAGGACAAGAGAGACAAATACATACAAGTGGAGGAAACATACAATGAAATGATCGAACACTCCAAGAAGCAGATGTTGTCCACAGAGAAGCAGATCAGAGCAGAGTTCAACAAGCTCCACCAGTTCCTGAAAGAGGAAGAGGAGTCCAGACTGGCAGCTCTGAGGGAGGAAGAGGAGCAGAAGGGGAAGACTATCAGCAGAGAGATGAAGATGATTCAGGAGCAGATCTCCTCTCTGTCAGACAGTATCTCTGCTGTTGAAGAAGACCTGCAGAAACACAACGTGCCATTCCTCAGAGGTTATAAACCCACTCAGACCAGAGCCAGAGACCAGTGCTCACTGTCAGATCCACAGCTGGTCTCAGGAGCGCTGATAGATGTGGCCAAACACCTGGGCAACCTGTCCTTCAGAGTCTGGGAGGAGATGAAGGAGAAGGTCCACTTTAGTCCTTTCATTCTGGACCCAAACACTGCAGCTTCTAGTCTCTATCTGTCTGATGATCTGACCAGTGTGAGACATGGAGACACAAACCAGCAGTTCCCTGATAATCCAGAGAGATGCACTAAGTATGCCCATGTTCTGGGCTCTGAGGGTTTCAGCTCAGGGAAACACAGCTGGGAGGTGGAGGTGGGAGACCATCCTATCTGGAATGTGGGTTTGGTTAAAGAGTCCGTTGACAGGAAGGGAGAGATATTTGCTTCACCAGAATACGGAATCTGGTGTTTACTGCATGCTGATGGAAAATACACTGATGGTCTTGGTGAGACTGTCACAGAGAAGAGTCTCCAGAGGATCAGAGTCCAGCTGGACTATGAGGAGGGGGAGGTGTCCTTCTACGACCCTGAAGACATGATTCACATCTACACTCACAGAGACACTTTCACTGAGAAACTCTTCCCTTATTTCAGTATTGGAGAGGCTGGTGATGCTAAAACCACTGATATCAAAATCTGTCAAACTGAGATTTCTCTGTGATGTTCAGGAAGGTTTGTGATGATGTGATTTATTAGGATTTGAGGGAATAATTAGATCTACAGATTTATTTCTGTCAATATTAGTTTGTTCTTTACAGGTAAAAGTCATTAATTAAACACTTACCTTTGATATTTGAATTATCCAAGTTTTAAAAATAAGTTAGTTAAACTTTCTCAAAATGCATTCATAATAATCTATTCAGACTTTATATAAATGTGTGTGTTTTTTTAATAATAATAACTTGCTTTATTGTGCAGAATGGACCAAAATGGGAAAGCTGACGTAATAATTCACCTCTTCTTTATTTTCCATGTGTATCTACTGATTGTCAAAACTTTTCTATATGTTCAGTCAGTGCAAAAGCCCTGATCCTCACATTGAACTGTTGATTTTAAAGGTTGTTAGTAGTGATCACCTTGATCTTTCTGTTTCAGCTTTTATATCTTAATTCTTCACCATTTATGAAGTTGGAGTTGCTGTTTGTTTCTGTGTGTTTATGTTAATCATCACTTCACATGTGAGTCTGTGCTGGATAAATTTGAGGATTTACACTGAGTTTACACTTAACTGTGTCTTTGATTTATGATTTATTCAAAAACTTGTGTTTTCTACCTGGTGAACAAATGTCCTGATCAAAACAAGAGTTTATTGATTTCCTGGGTTGCTTCTGTCAATAAAATTCAAAATCGAAGCTGTGCTACAGTTTTATGTGTCTGTAAACACAGAAAGACATTCAAGTTTCTATTTCAATTGCCATTTTATTGATAACACTTTAACACATTTTCTTAAAGTTAGAGAAACACATGTAACATGTAAGAAAACAGAGCAATAATATGAAGAATCAGAGAACTAGAGGATTAATATTATTATACAGAAGAAATCCAAACTGACAAAAAGAGACAAAGGGAAACTAGAAAGAGCCAACTGCAGAGAAATGATTGAAGAAGGTTGGAAACAGAGGGACGAGGGAAAAAAAGAGTGAAAGACACCCTACGAAGAGAAGCCAACTCAGTGTTGTCAGTGCAACTTAGTCAGTGGCTGGAGAAAGAAGATAGCAGAGGTTCAGAGTGAACACAGAGGCTCCAGTTTATCTCAGTAATGCTTCATCTGACTAAACAGCTGACAGGAAGGCAGCAGAGCTCACTGACCTCAAGAGACTAGAGGAGGACAGACATTAGTTTATAAGTAGGGCTGCACAATTAATCATTTTCAATCCTGACTCAGCTCTGATCATTCATATAGAATAATGATTTATTAGTGGTGTATTTCATTGTGGCTGCAAACAGTTAAGATGCTGATATAAGATGAATAAAGGAGAATCAATTTGTTCCCAAATCACTGAGGAAAATAATTGTGCAGCAACATCATGATCATGATCAATTTAGTCATAATTGTGCAGCGCTGATCAATAATTACAATGGAAGCTTGTTCTTATTCTACAGTGATAAACTGCTGTTGTCTCTGACTGGATTGTCTGTTAGATTCGACACTAAAGTCGACTTATTGTGCAGCTACATTAGAAGCATCAACCTGCCGTCCATCTGTGTCCTGTTTGTGCTTTACTTTGTGTGACTGCGCCCCCTGCTGGAGCTCATTCACTCTCTGAACTGCCTCTAATCTGTCAGTTGGACTCGTGTGCTGTTCCTCAAAGTGACATGCAGGCTGAGTGAAGAACCGGTCACGCTCGGTGACGATGGTCAACAAGTGCTCCTCGTATTCTCTCAGCTATGTTCAAAAGGCACTGACAACACAGAGCCCCGTAGAAAAGCATGCGAAATCATCATCATCCTCGTAGTCATCCTTAGTGCCACAGCCATCAATATAATCATCCTTGATCATCATAGTCATCTTCATTATATCATCTGGAGACAAAAATAGTTATATGCACTTAAAAAGCTGAGAAAATAGAAAGAGAAAGGTGGAGTATACCAGCATTCAGTAGAAAATGAGAAACTAAATAAAAAGGAAAAAAACAACAACAAAAAAGTGTCATGTCGACTGTCATGCAAAGGAAATGCCAGCTATGCTGCTAGTTAGTGGCAGTTGTGTAATAATGTGTACTCCTTTTTTAAATATGTGAGTCTTGTTATACTGCTTTTCAAGACTAATAAACACACAAAGAAGAACAGAAGAACAACACATTTGTACTGTACATGCTGCTATTTCTTTCTTTTTTGGAGAGGAGTGTGCAGGATTGTTGACAAAGGCACCAAAAAAGGAGGAAGAAATATTTTGTAATCAATTTCAGTGTTTGATAGTTAAAACATACAGTAGGTTTTTGGTGGAGTATTCCTTTAATATCTGTACGACAGAAACAGCACTATCTGGTGGAGATGCAATGAAATGGTAGTTTTATTTCAATCATTTCTCCACCTGTAATGCAGGTAAATGAAACTGAAAGCAGATTTACGTTGTTGAACAGATTGCAGACGCCATTACATTACAGTGCTAAATCTCTGCTGAAGAACACACACTCGGAGGATTGAACAAAGAAAGTTGAAGAGACTGTAACTTGGTGAGTCTGCAACTTAAAGAAAATCTAGAAATCAGATGAAATGGCTCAGAAAATTGCTCTTGTTGAAAATTTCCTGAACTGCCACGTGTGTTCAGAGACTTTCAGAGATCCTGTGTCTCTGAGCTGCAACCACAACTTCTGTTCAAGCTGTCTGCAAAAATTCTGGGAACAAGCTAAAAACAAAAACTGTCCCATTTGTAAAAGAAAATCTTCAAAGGATTATCCATCCATCAACCTTTCTCTCAAAGACCTGGCTGACTCCTTTGCTAAGAGGCAGAATAATGATTCATCTGAGACGGAGGAAGAAAAGGAGGAAGTGGTGTGTGATAAACATCCAGAAGTCCCTTATTGGTTCTGTGAGGATGAACAGAGAGCTGTGTGTCCTGTCTGTGAGTTTTCTCTCCACCAGAGCCACAAGGTGTTTCCTGTAGAACAAGCAGTCAGTGACCTGAAGGACCAGCTGAAATCTGACTTAAAATCTCTACAGGACAAGAGAGACAAATACAAACAAGTGGAGAAAACATACAATGAAATGATTCAACACTCCAAGAAGCAGCTGTTGTCCACAGAGAAGCAGATCAGAGCAGAGTTCAACAAGCTCCACCAGTTCCTGAAAGAGGAAGAGGAGTCCAGACTGGCAGCTCTGAGAGAGGAAGAGGAGCAGAAGGGGAAGACTATCAGCAGAGAGATGAAGATGATTCAGGAGCAGATCTCCTCTCTGTCAGACAGTATCTCTGCTGTTGAAGAAGACCTGCAGAAACACAACGTTTCATTCCTCAGCAGTTATAAACCCACTCAGACCAGAGCCAGAGCCCAGTGCTCACTGTCAGATCCACAGCTGGTCTCAGGAGCGCTGACAGATGTGGCCAAACACCTGGGCAACCTGTCCTTCAGAGTCTGGGAGAAGATGAAGGAGAAGGTCCACTTCAGTCCTGTCATTCTGGACCCAAACACTGCACATCCCTGTCTCTATCTGTCTGATGATCTGACCAGTGTGAGACGTGGAGACACAAACCAGCAGCTCCCTGATAATCCAGAGAGACACACTAAATATCGCACTGTCCTGGGCTCTAAGGGCTTCAACTCAGGGAAACACAGCTGGGAGTTGGAGGTGGGAGACCATCCTGACTGGCTTCTGGGTTTGGTTAAAGAGTCAGTTGACAAAGAAGAAAAAAATGTTTCACCAGAAAATGGATTCTGGTGTTTAGTGCATCACAATGAAAAATACATTAATGGTCTTGGTAAGACTGTCAGAGTGAAGAAGAGTCTCCAGAGGATCAAAGTCCAGTTGGACTATGACAGGGGGGAGGTGTCCTTCTACGACCCTGAAGACATGATTCACATCTGCACCCTCAGAGACACTTTCACTGAGAAACTCTTCCCATTTTTTTAACCTTGGATTAGCTGGTGATGCTAAAACCACTGATATCAAAATCTGTCAAATTGAGATTGATGTTCAGGAAGGTTTGTGATGATGTGATTTATTAGGATTTGGTGAAATAATTAGATCTACAGATTTATTTTTGTCAATATTAGTTAATTCTTCATAGGTAGGAATTTGACATTTACTTTATATGTGCTCATTATCCAGGTTTCTGATGCAATTCAATGAAGTAAGAAATGTACTTTCCAGAAATGCATTATTAATATACATTCAGAGTTTTTACAAATGGTCTCTTTTTTAAATAAACATTATTTACAGTGCAAAACTTTCTGGTTTATCAAGAATTATCAAGGAAAAAAAAAAGTTTCTCTCTCAAAGGTTCAGTCCAAATCACAGCAGCCCAAAATTGCAATAAAACTGAAGTCCATCGAATATTGACCTGAAGATTTTGTAGATCACAGCTTGGGCTTCACCTAATGACTATTTTTTCATGATCATGTGTTTGTGCTTTTATTAATTGATTTAATCATTTAATCAATGAGATAAAATGAATGATCAGTTCAAAGATTATCATTCTTCATCCATGTTCCAACATATAGGAAGAAAGTCACATTTCTAATAATATGTACTAAAAAAGACTGACTGCAAAGCCCTGATTCTCACATTGCACTGTGGATTTTAAAGATTGTTAGTAGTGATCACCTTTATCTTTCTGTTTCAGCATTTATTTCTTAATTCTTGAATATTTATACAGTGGGAGCTGCTGTTTGTTCCTGTGTGTTTATGCAGTTTTATGTGTCTGTAAACACAGAAAGACATTCATGTTTTTATTGATAACACCTTAACACATTTTCCTGAAGTTGGAGAAACACGTGTAGCACGTTAAGAACAGAGCAATAATCTATAGATTAGAAGATATTGTACTATATTCTGTATATAGAATAGACTGCTACAACCAAGGTCTTTTCTCAATCAATGCACCACATGTACAGTAACCTCAAATGTCATTCACAGTAGATTGCACAATCCCAGGCTAAATCAGTCCACTGCATTGTAAAAATGCTGATTTTTAAAGTGCAATAATGTAAAAATAATGCACAGTCTGAGTCATTTAATTCCCTTTAAAGTGCAACTGCATGTTTTATCCTAAAACACCAGAGGATCAAAGTCTGCACAGTGGAACTAAGTGAAGGAACGAGAAGAAAAATTATAATTATAACTTAATGGTGTCTCAAAATCATACAGTCAAGTGTACAAAAGTGTATTTCACTATATTTGTAATTGCACATATATAATCAATAGTACATTGTTAGTATGTTCAGCTAGCTATTTTTGTTGCTTTATTTGTAACTTTTGTACCAAAAATTATGAGAACACAGTAAATTATATCCAGTAAATTAAAAACAAGTGCTGGAAGAAGTGTTAAGATTTTTATCTTTATTGATGATGATCAACAAAATGATCATTAGTTGGAGCCTTATTGAGCTCAGAAAACTCCCAGCAGAGGTCCAAATTAAAACCAAACAACCTTCAAAAGTAACCAGAAATGACAAGTTATGAGTTTACTTGCTTGCTTCATCCTGGAAAGATTCAATGAGGTAACCAGACCTCCTGCTTTGGTAGTTTGTCATACAGCTGGAGTGACACTAGAGGGAGCCAATCATTCATTCATCATCAGTAACCTGATCTGTATACAACATCAAGACATAATGTTTGACAGTAGAAAACTTTAAAAAGGGGATGTTGAGGAAGGCAGGCAGGAATAGGTGCAAAACAGGAGGCATTCATTAACAAAAATATTAATGAAACAGAAGCAAAAATGAATGCCATAAAAGTAAACAAAAACAAATAAAATACACACACTCACTGGCCTTTTAGAGACTGCTTTCAAAGCATACAGAGCATCATTAATATAGGATTTCCCTTACTGCTGACAATTAAAATGAATGTACCAAAAAAAAAACCAGAATATAGTTCACTAAAAACAGAACTTAAGTCCTCCAACAAATCATAGACTTGTTAAACTGCTCAAACTTCACTACCACAATAACTATTCTGTTATTTGTCAGACATGACTGATAAATTAACAGAGTAACTTAAACACTGGACTGAAATCAATGATTTAACATATCACAAAAACACTGTTAATGTTTGGAACCAACATAGCTAAGTGAAAATGGAGAGGAGCATTAACCTTTTCATACCAGCAAGTTTAATACAATACCATAGGCTGTATTATACAGGAAATATAATACTTACATGTGTGGAATGAGGTGTGAATGTTGGCTGTATGTGTATTTTCAGTATGTTAGTGATCAAATAATTGAAATGTATTGAAATATTGTATTCTTTGAGTAAAACTGTGTGTTTATTATTAATAAAAAAGAACAGTAACTCCATATTTCTCTCAACTGTGGACTGTAGAGTGACTTCTGCTTTATATCAATCACATGTTCTGAAGTAAAGTCTGAAAGTGTGAAATCAGTCACATGAAGAGACCTGAGGCCATGAGACATTTACAAAAGTTAACGTGTGTAGAAACGAATGTACTGTATTCTATTATAATGTAGTATTCATGTTATATGTAGAGCTGAAACATCTATAATCAGAAGAAAATCAGAAACAGAAAATCTATTGGAAATAATAATAATAATCATTGATTCATTGTTATATTTTAGGAAAACATACTAGAATATTAGTTTTTATTGGTCAGACAAAATAAGTAATTAATCAACTTAGTGAAAATGTCATCATGCTTTCATGAAGTTCTTTCCTGAAATTTTTATAGAAAAAAAATTATATATATGTGTGTGTGTGTATATATATATATATATATATATATGTGTGTATATATATATATGTGTGTGTGTGTATATATATATATATATATATATATCCCATTATATAATATATATAATTATATAATGTGAAACATCATCATATTTACTTTTAGTGTAATTTAGAGTAAGTTTGGTTAAGTTGTGTTTTCAGTTCTTGCTTCATATTACTCTTAACAATATTTTGTGTGTGTTTTTATAGATTTGTCCCCCACAGACTGAGAAGCAGCACACCGTCACCGTTGATAATTCTGTTTATTTTCAATATACATTTCATTTGAAAAATATAAATTCTAAAATAATCCATTTCACCTGTTCTAAGAAGTCACAAAAAGTTAATCAAAAAAAAAAAACAACA
This sequence comes from Euthynnus affinis, assembly GCA_029490765.1. NCBI lineage: Eukaryota > Metazoa > Chordata > Actinopteri > Scombriformes > Scombridae > Euthynnus > Euthynnus affinis. The sequence goes on from CM055842.1 coordinate 8,237,401, forward strand.
ACAAAAAAACAAAAAGCAAAAACAAAGTATCAGTAATCTGTACCCTAAAATTAACATCATAAGTTTTGCATTTCATGTTGTAGATTTTTGTCCGACATGCGTACACTTTAAACTAACAAATCCCCGACATCACGTCCCAGACACAAGTCACCCTCGTCTCTGCTGCTGACAGCTAAAAACACTGATGTGGAGTATAAATTACGTTGTTACTTGGGCTGATGAATTTATAGCTGAAAAACAGACAAACCAACAAAAACAAAATAACTTGTTGCATTTTGGTTTGAGCCAACATGCCTTTTTTATGTACATGATTTACAGAGGAAGAAGGCGACTCATTTATCACACTTTTTTTCTACATTTTTTGTATCTATAGTGGTGCTGAGGACGATGAGGACTTCCAGTTTAAAACTAAATCTCTGACCCACTTGAACAAAACAAAACAGCTCCCACAATTCATCAGCCATTAAAATCCAAGTCAGAAAGTGCTCCTCTGTGCCCAAAAGTGATAAAACTGTTAAACTTGTACTGTAGTCGATACTGGCCAATAGCAGTCAGGTTCTCCAGTTTGAGATGCTTGATCGCTCTGTAGGAAATTAGTTACCTGTTATAAAACTGTAAAAAAAAAAAAAAAAAAAAATAGAGTGAATATAGATGTGTGTTGCTGGGATCAGACTACACAAGGCTTTTGTCTTTCAAGATGATCACTGTATGTCATATTAGGTGATTAAAGAGTCATAAATTCTTACTGTAATCTGGTCAAGAGACACATCAACCAATCAGATGCACAGACATGATTACAAAAGTGCCAGCGACAGACTTCACTGTTCCGCCTGAGAGCTCCATCAACTATTTTTTTATGGATTTAATCAAAGTTTTATGAATGAAACATTCATCACTGCATCCGCAGGTGTGATTCAATTTGGTATAATGCTCCTGTCTCGAGCGGGGAAACCACTATAAAGCAGCTGTGTTGAAAATGATTAACTGTTTTGAAGAATCTGATACAATCAAATAGCAATATTTTTATAGAAGGAATAAACTGAAGCTGCTGTCGTTTATATTTTGTTCAATAAAAGGTTGTATCGTAATAGTGAACCACTTTTAAAGTGAGTTTTAAACTATGATTTTAAAGGAATAGTTTGACATTTTTGGGCTTATTCGCTTTACGGTGCAGAGTTGGATAAGAAGGAGCAGAATTTAGTTGCATCTAGTGGAACAGACTTGGCAGAAAGTGAATATTACATTCACAAATATGTTTCAATTTGGTGTATAATGACCTGAAAATAAGAATAAATTAGCCTTCTTCTATCTAAATAGGGTGCAGGTCCTCTGCCACGGAGCCAACCATGTTGCACTGCCATGTTTCTAATGTAGGTTCTCCTACAGGCTTGGAAGGGCAGGACTTTTTAGTTATTTGCAATCTACAACCTCACCACTAAATCCTACATACTGCACCTTTAAACCATTCTCATATCAGTCCATTGCATATGAAGTTACAAACAGCATCCGCTTAACTTAGCTTAGCCTAAAGACTGGAAACAGCTAGCCCGTCTCTGTCTGATTACACAGTCTGGCATGTTTTGACCGCATTAAACAAGTGAGAGTTAATGTGTTAATTAGTGAGATTAAGAGGTTTTTAGAAATTTTGTTGTCCTTGTACAAAGCCAGGTAGCATTTACGCTAAGCTAAGTAGCTTCATAATAAACTGACAGATACGAGAGTGGTATTAATCTCATTATCTAACTCTCCCAGTTTCTAAAATGGCAGAATGAAGTAAATCCTGCATTAAAAACCAGTGCAGCACCTCTGGACAGAAGAGTGGCATGTCGAAAAGAGACAAAAGAATGCAGTGATACTCTGAAAGGTCGATACTGTATGCTTTGAGTGTAGCATCACTACCCGAGAGATACTGTCAAATGGTTACAGGTTCTCTTAATTTCTCTTTTGCTTCACTGTGTTTACACTTTTACAAGAAAGAGCCCGCTGTGTTCGAACAGCTCACATCACAGAAAATATAGAAGAAGTCTTTAAACCAGTCGAGAGAGGCATTCAGCCTGAGGCTGCGACAGTTGTCACAACACCTGATGCTTAATTTTTGTAATCCATGTCTGTCCGCTCAGGCCATTATTGTTGCATTCATATCGTTTAGTCTGATCCCAGCATAAGAAATGTTCTGCCTTAAATTAGCAGATTGAGATTCTAAAAGCATCTGTCAAAGTTTTATTATAGAAAACAAAAAGAAACAAATAATCCCATTTTCACATTTGATATCCAACACCAGCTGAAACATAAAGAAATAGACCTGCTGTGGACTGAAGGTGTCCCACTGCATGCAGCTTACATGGATTTGATTCCCTTCTCATAATCCCTTGTCACATTTTTATCACATGAATTTCAGTCGGGATCGATCTGTTATAAGCCACTTAGGTAAAGTAGTTTGTGCATCACAAGCAGTTATATGATATGCATTCCTAGTTAAAGTTTGGCTGAGGAAAATCAGATGATTATGTACCGCAGAACTGTTTTCTACCCACAAAGAAAGAAAAAAAAAAGACAGGAAAAAGTTACCAGCACACACACAACATAATCATTAAAAAACAAACAATAAAAGAAATGTATGATTTAATTTAAACAAGTAACAAAAGCTTTGAAGTGAACATGAGAAAGAAAGAATCAGAAAATTAGAAAGAGGACGTGAAGCAATCAAAACTGCATCAAAAAAGTGATAATAAAAATATTTACCTCATCTGAACATACAAATATGCATTGTTAATTAACTGTTAATTAACTTAAAATATCTATTTGCACACATTTCCTTCACGAGCTATAATACAGTGAATCTCTTGAATCATTTCAACTCTACAAGAGGACAGAGAGAAAATATCAAAACCCCATGCTGCGTCAAAAATCAACATGTTGCATTTGTTCATAATAAGCATTGAATCTAAAACAAGAGGTAGAGCTATAAAAAACATAATTTTCCTGCTACAGGAAAATGTTATTAGAGTAATTTGATTTATATAAAAATTCAGACAGATGATATTTATATATATATTTATATAAAAGAGAGCAGGGAGGAAACTCCATGCATGGTCAGAGAGAGCTGCAGCATTTAGGTTGATCAGAGATATGTGGAAGGAGTTGCATAGAAGAGTAAGTAAGTAAGGAGTTATCAGTGTTTGAGTCAGACACAAAGACTGTTTACAGTTGAGCTGAAGAGAAGATTAAAATAGCTTCATTAACAGGGAAAAAAAAAACAGGTTTTGTCACGTTAGACTTTTCTTTTTTTTTTTTCTTAGTGTTTCTTGTGTTCCCTTTTTTTTTTCTTGTGCCACTTACTCAGAACAAAGTTTAGAGTTAAAAAGAACGTGTTTAATAAAAGAAAGGAAAGAGTTGTCTTGCAGGTGTTGCAGGATTTTCCCGGCGGGGTTTTTTCGGTGCTCTACAGAGACGTTTCAGATCCTCTGCTCCTCCAGTAGAATGAATTATCATCGTCTGGATCCATGTCTATTCTAATCTGAGGCACAGACTTCAGCGGACTCATCTCAAGGCTGAAACACAGATACAGCCATTGTTAGGACACGCATAGAAATAGTATAGATTAAGTTAAAGGATCAAGCTGGTTTTGTACTTTTGGCCATCATTTATATCAGTATCAAGTAATTGTTGAGATCTGAGAACACAGCAACATTATTAAAAAGACGTCATCTGTCCCTTGTAAACTTACTACAGCACACACCATACTTGCACGTGCAGTTTTCTTTGTGCAGTGAAAGATTATTACCAACGTTTCAGGTGCTTTCACTTTCAAACTGTCTGATAGTTGTCCTGTTTTTTTACTCCATTGTAGTTTGATGCAGAGATGTCGCCGTGTTTCCAGATTTCAGCAATTTTTTCGACTAAAACTACAAAAATAAGACCAAATTTTTCCATAAAGTTAAATTAAATCTGGTCAATAGATCAAAATGGGTTAAAGAAGAGTGAATATTAGACTTACATTCACCAGAATCACGACTTCAAATGTTAAATTTACATTAAATGTTTTTTTTCTTTGGTCACTGCCAAAGTAAAACGAGTTGTGAACACAACACATATAGTTGATATGTTGAACTTGTTAGCAAACAGTTGCTTAATTATATATCCAGCAGTTACAGAGCAACATTATCATTCATTTGGAGTCATGTTTCTGTCCATCTAGTGAATGTAAGTCCAATGAAGCTCTGTAAAGCTGTAGGTTCACTAGGAGTGATGCTTCTAAGATCCCACATTGTAATTTGATGCATTATTATACATTATTATATACATTTGATACAAAACATACTGATTATAGTCTTCATGTGTCTCTACATTAATACAACACTAATATGTTTTAGAGGCTGTCTTATTCTTTATGCTGAATTGTTCATTTCAAAAATATATCAAAGTAGACGTGATGACATCACAACATGTCGGTTAGTGCCACGTTCTCAGGTTACGCATTGTGTTCTGGTCTCTACAGGAAGTGCAGAAATATAACCAGCGATCAGGGTTTGATGGTTCCTGAGGTCGTTTAGGCACAAAGCAATTTGGCTTCAGTTTTAGTGGGACAGGATTAGTTTTAGCAGGGAGGGGGGCAGCGTTACTCCTCATTACCAGAACATTACTGCGATTCATCCCATGTCCGATGTCACTGACTCTAATGGACGCGCGCTCAGACCACTGAAACGCACACAGCCTTTGAAGTTAACATGATTTTACAGCTTTTCTTTCTTTATATTTGCGCTTTGAGTTCTTTTTTCCATCTGCATGAAGCCACTTAAAGCTTCAACTCATTAACATGCAAAATATAAAAAGAAATAGTGATTGAAAAAAAAGCAGTAGATGAGAAACACTTGAATAAGCATTTTTTTTGAGTGCATACAGCCTGCACTTCTGTCAGTAGAATATATTAATAGAATATTTTTAGTTTGTCACCAGTTGTGTGAACAACTAAGATCTCTGATCTCTGCAGCTGAAGACCAATTAAAAATAATCTTGTAAGTTGTTTGTTGACATCACAGATGTCCTGTGATCACAGCTGCTTTTCACACATTGTCCCAAACACTAATCCTCTTCAAATGGCGCTTTCGTCAGCACTATTACGACAATCATAGAGCAGATGGGATATTACAAGAACAAACTGTGACCCTGTGTGTATGACCCGTGGATCCTGGTCATCATGAGAGGTTGTGAGCATTATGGAGAAAAGTAATCTCTTCCTGAGCAGCATAATCATTGTTCTAAATATTTGCCCCCCCTTCAAAAAAAAAAACCCTCAAAAAACAAGGTTTGTTCTGCTTCTTTAAGACTCATTGTCTCCTGTAAAGCTCTTATCAGTGAAGCACAATCTCTATTTATAACGCAACAATGACAAGGTCGATACAGACACACATCAGCTACTCTAAAATGTTGCTCGCTGCTCCCTGAAAGGACCTTTTCTCTGAATGAAATCTAAAAGACAATTAATCAAATATCTTGTGCTAGTGACAGTGAGTCTTTTACAAGCCTGTGACACATGTAATTTTGAGCATACGACTTGCATATCTACGGATATTTGCAGTTGTACACTCAGAAAACATAGAAGACCATGTACGGTTACTCAAATCAGCAACTAACTTTTGTAGTTAAGCAGGTTATGTTCTTTTTTTCTCTCTAGAGTGTGAATGTAGGGATGTCCTGGTGACCAATTTCTTGTCAGCTCTCTACTAACAATATAAATGTCCATAATAAACAACTAGTGAAACCAAAGATCTAGAGAGAGGAAACGTGACGCCATTGGAAGAAATCCAGTGTAGCCACTGCTACGTTAATTAGCCTATCTGACCTTTAAAGTTCAGACTAGCATCATGTTAGCCTTCTTCTAGACCTTCTATGACCTTTGATGCTATGGTCATGAATATATGTAAAAAGAAATCAGTACCAGTTACATTTTGTTTTGTTCCAATGTCATTTAATTCGGCCTGTTGGGAAACTGTGTTGGTGTCAGTTTTAACACCCTGTAAAGTGATTCTCACTCACACACACACAACCAAATCTCACCTGGACAAGTAGTTGGCCTGGTAGTAGCGAAGCTGCTCAGCACGATGTGTGTCGTTCAAGGAATGAAGGGGACTTCTCTCCTGTCAAGTAAAAGAAAACAGATGTTAATGTGCATGTATGTAGCCGAGCTGACATGGTATGTCCTGTCTCACAGATGTTAAGTTTTACATTCACCCAGAACAGCAGGTTTTCAGTCCGACTTAACGCTTTTAAGAGGAGGAAACATCCAAGTAAATAGCTTCTATTGAGGATTGGATGGATCGACAACCTTTTTTCAAAGCCACCTTGCACCAAGTCTACAGGAGGTGACTATTTGATACTTTTTTATTTATTTATTTAATGTTCAGTATTTCTGTGAGGCAGCTGTTTCCCTTGACGATGTACCAAATCAAACTCAATAGCCCCTATGATTATTCTATACTGTAGCTGTTCTGTGATATTCTGTGATAATATGTTTTTGTTATATTGTCCAGTTATAAAGTAGTAAATAAGAATTTGTTTGGTTACCTATCCTGCAGTAAAGTACATAATTATATATAATTAAAAAAAGAGATCAAAGGTTACATGTAAATTTGCTAGATATTGATAATAGACTATCACGTATTTATGATATATGTGCCCTAAACAAGCTGACCTAACAATGTCAACATTTTACCTTAACAAGTTAGAAACACAAACACACAAAAAAAAGTTTTTTTAAAAGTCCATCACATCACAACAAATATTTTAAACAGTTTTAAATAAACAGAGAAAAACAGGTTACGTGAAGCAAGAAAAGAATCGAAAGGTAAACGAAATATTAAATCAGATGTGGAAGATTGGAACAAATCATAGAACTGACATGAAGAGAAAAGTGAAAAACAGGAAAGGAGGGAAAAAAAAGTGTTAATCTCATGCTTGTTTTGGTGCTTGCATGTCCTGGTGTGAAGAGAAAAGCAAAAAAAAAAAAAACGTGTTAATATCATGCAGCGAAAGTCGAGCAGTAAGTGAGAGAGACAGGCGTCGAGTCTTTAGTGACATACGAGGTTAAATGGGAAAGCAGAGCAGGAGTCAGGCAGGACAAAGAGGAGGAACAGGTCTTTTTCCTCCAGCGCTGCAGGTAGTTTAGGTCTACTCACTGTCGGAGGCCTTATCACCTAAGAAGGGTTCCTGTTCCATCATGTCCATGGGGATTTTAATGCTGGGAGCATTCTCATTGTAAGGGTAGTCAGACTGTTGGAGAGAGGAAACACATCCTGAGACTGGACCTCTGCAGGTGTAGGTGAGTTGGCATCCACACTCACACACATGCATTCATATTGCTATATTAACCTGAAGAGAAAAATCCACCAACAAACTGTTGAAAACAAAAAAAAAAAAACAGTTGAGTGGAGATGATGGTGTCATTTTGAGATTCTGGTCCAAGGATGCAGGAGAGACGATTTAACATCACGTCTGAAGATTCAAGCGAGAATCAAATCGGATTAAAAAATAAAAAAAAAAAGAGATCCAATATCTGATAAAGCTTTCTGTCAGTCCCGCCACATCAAAAGGGCACGTTAAGGCTTCAGTCGGGGAGCCATCGTACTGTAATCGAATCCCTCTTTAACCCATTGATGTCAAACTTCAATCGGCATTTCAACACGACTGTACAAGATATAACTGACAGTCTCTGTAACATGAACCCTTTTAACTTGTCGCTCACTGCGCTGACAGTGATCTGTTTTCGATATTTAAAGTCGAGATAAAATGAAAAAGGCCTTTTAAACTGTTTTAGATCACTTATCGTGTACCTCTTTAACAATATATACCCAAAAATTACAAAAAAATCCATGTATTTGTATTTTTATATCAAGATCCGATCATGTTTTCTTCCTGTAAAACAAAATATGACATGTGCTTACATAGGCTTGAACCAATCATTCAATTCAACCAATAATATCATGACATCCACTCATTAATTAATCTTTAACTTTTAGCGGCACAGAGCTAAAGATTCATTCTGACACACCGACTTTTCAATGTTCAAATCAAATTCCTCCCAACGTTATGTCCCGACTGTCTGTCCTGTTTTCCTCAGAAATACGTCATGATACAGAGGTTAGATACTCTCAAAAGGTGGTTACATCTGGACTAAATATCTAAATATCAAATCACCGCCCATAGTTCAAAAAAGAGACCCAATCCAAAAGGGGCCTTCAGACTGTAGACCTGGTCTAATTAGACCTGAAGATAATTAGACCTCATCCATTAAATGCAGTGTAAATAACACGTCAAGTAATCAGAGCTAGTAGAGTCCACTCAAGACATACTGCCAATGGCAGGACAATCAGACCATAACACGCTCAATTAGACTAAATATAACTTGCCAGGACCTTGATTGGGTCTAACAAAGTAACTGATTGGACCCACAAAGATCTAGAGTTACTTTCAGCTGCCGGGCTCAAGAGATTCTCATTAAACTCAAAACTACTCACTAAGAAATGACGACAAAGTGTCCAATCTACGGTAATTTCCGTTCAACCATTCTAAAGATATTAGAAGGTGGGCTTAGTTAGAAATGCGAAAAAAGTAAAACCACTCACGCAAACACATTCTCACACTCCTCGTCGGTCAAATAACCAGTACGAGAAAATCGAAGATCAGAAATTGTTGTTCAACTGACGATCATTCAAATCTTAGTGCTGACCTCTAGTGGCCAAACTCAAACCAAAGCCTGCCCGGTGTTTGTGTTGTTGGCACTGACGAGTCAAAAAATAATATATAGCAAAGTTGAGAAATCTTGACTTTAAACCCTTAAACTGTACATGCTGCTTCAAAAGGAAGAAAAGAGGGGTTGAGAGGTTGGAGGTTGTTGGCGAGGGTGACACACTTGGGAAGGGGTCGTTGGATGTTTCCGTTGCTCGAGGAAAGATACTATCTGGTTAACACTTACGTCTTCAGCATCGCTGTCTATGCTTCCTTTCTTCTTCTTCTTCTTCTCGTCCTCCTTCTTCTTCTTGTCCTTCTCTGGGATGACGTCGTCCAAGAAGCTGAGATCATGCTGCGAGAACATGTAGTCCATCGCCTTTCTGACGGCGACCAAAGCTAGAATCTGAAAGCAGCAGAACAAGAGGGTTCAGGTCGATGCTGAGGGATTTTTCAAGCCAAGTTAAATACAGTTGAATACAGTGGATTATAAATACAGATGTGTTCCCCTGAAAGAGCTTTTAAATACACTAAATGTAAACTTAATTAAAATATTCTAGCTTTCATAATGTCTTACTTTTGGGTACTTGATATGGTGTATCATATTATCTAATAAATACAATATTTGTGCACACTTTAACTTCCTGAATACAAACAATAACAGTAACAATGAGTACAATTCAGAGCTCTATAAAATGAATATGGCGGTCTTGAGTGCCACATTAGCGACCCTGAACTGTAATTATGTCAAATACCACAACAATTATCTTTTTGTTTATCACTCATATAAATCCTCTGAGTATAAATGATACATTTATGTATGATTGTTGTTAGTCATAATTCAGTGTAGTCATAAAAGTCTAATAATGTCAAGCTGACTCTCTTCTTGCTTTAGTTGACTAATAGAAAATGGATTATAAATTGAGAATGGACGGACTGCTGATTACAGCTACAAATATGCCAAGATAATTGTTATTCCTGTGCTCATATCATGTCTCTTACCATCACAGGGAATATGATGGCAGCTACAGTGGACTTGAGGATCCAGAGCAGAGCCAAGCAAAGGATCTGGATGAAGGTGAAGAGGTGGACCTTCCTGAGGGGAACGTGTCGCAGGTAAACGAGGTCGGGCTGATGTTTCGCTGGCATCAGAAGCAGCTTCAGGCGATCCATAAACTACAGACGGACGGAGATACAGACACACATGACATGCATTAGTCAGAGTGACCGCTACATCTTTGATTCATTCTCTTTTTTTACATTTCCTTTTAGTGATTTTTTTTTTTCATATTTGTTTCGTTAACTCCACATTATCCAAATTATTTATATTATAAGGCATTAAGAAAGCATTTACCTGCACTCCATTGAGAGAAGCAACTCCCATGTACAAGAAAACTCCATACAGCACAGGCATGGGGATGAACTGGGTAAAAAAAAAGAAATATAGAAAATAAGAAAATATAACTGCACATAAATGTCTTTTAACAATACAAACTGCTTCAAGAATTTGAATCCAAACATATTTATGTATATTTAAAGCAGACATGCTGCACAAATATATAAAAAAAATCCATCTAATCTAACTTTTTATATTTGTACAAGGCAGCAAATGTGATGTAATCATGTTGATCAATTAAAAACACTATGATCAATGTAACACTTTAAGCATGTAAATGAATGCAGTATGATGAAGCTTTCATTTAGAGATGCACTTTAGTGTTACGTTTATTAACGTTAAAACATTCCTTATTAAAGCCTGATTTCCTAAGATTTCTTTCCAGCATCGACCAAAAGCTCAGTTGTTTTGAAAATATGGAAAAAAAACATTTAACAGAAGTACTGATGAGATGTAATAACAGGAAAACAAGAACTATATTTGATGAATTACCTTTAAAATAGGAGACATAAATACAGACAGCCCAGTCAGGATGAACACACACACACCAGTGACCCTCTGCTCTCTGTAGAAATGAGAGGAAAAATATTATAGTTATTACAAGACCCAAAATAAAACACCTGTTCGAGATGATTTCTTTAGTTGGACAAACCAGAAAGCTTACAACTCATTACTTAAGTATGACAGTAATTTCACAAATTCCCATTCATGTCTGTAGGAAGTTCAGAGTTGATGTTTCAGATGTTTCTGTGTATCTCATAAAACAAGATTGTTAGTTCAGCTTACAGCTGACACATCAGGGGGTTTTCAGCGATGTCACCAAACATACATCAAAACAAAAAAACTCTCTAAAAACAGGTAGAACATCACAAGTGAGATGTCTCCGTCTAACACAGAGGGAGAAAAGTGTGCATGAAAGCATAATAATCTTTTTATGATGCCAATTGTGCATCTTATTTGCATAAATATCCAGTAACTAATGAGCACAGAGGGGATTTTTCTTTGAGATTAATTAAATATTCATTTAGTATAATGGAGGCAATATTAAACTATCTACTTACGTCTGAAGTGCCTTTTAACTACCACATGAGCCACATTAATAAGCTGAATTCAAACATCTAGGATTAACCATCCAACATTAATCTACTGTGTAAATCTGTGTGATTCTAAGCAGCTTATTACACTTCAGTTCATTACCTCCAAAATTGACTTATTTTATGTTTTTGGTCCAGGTTGTATGTTTGTGATTTAGTCAAAAGCTCCATAAAACAACAGATTTCATTGAAATTTGGTGGAAAGTAAGACAGTGGGCCAAGAAAGTACTAATTTGGTTTTGGTACAGACAGCACCACCGTGTGGCCATTTGAAGAGCACTATGTTTAATACCTAAAACCTGGTACAGGTGCAAAATTTGTTTTTTGTGGATTGCTTGGTTCAAAGTAAATCTGTCAGTACAGGCCAGAGTGTTAATTAATTAATTAATTTGTGCCTTTGCTATGTTGCAACATTTTCCCATCATTCCACTTAGCATGGCCTCGACAATAAACTGCAACAAGACTTGGATGACAGGTGCACACGCCTAGTCTGACGGCATCTGACCTATAGATGGTATTTGAGCAACAGGATTTATTTAAATAACCTTAACTTAGTGATCATGAGTCTGACATGTTTGACATTTCATCCTTGTATAAAGCTCTAATATTACAGGACAGAATTTCTGTTATTCTTCTAAAAAACAGGGCTGCCATCTAACATTGCTGTCTATCACTCTGTTTTTGCTGCAGATCTGGATCCAGATGCAGATTAAAAACAGAAAACATTTTCTAAAATAACCAGTTTAGGATATTGTGCAGACGCTCCCAGAGTGCGTTATAGTTGGACAATATGTTGTAGAAAAAAAAGAAATAATAATAACTGGTGGCCAGAACATTATTTCCATTGGATAACATAATGTACTAGTCTCACCTCACACCCAAGAACTTTGGTTGCTCTCCCGGAGCCGAAGTTTCAGTTTCCATCTTTAAACTGTCAATGTGAGCGATCGAGATGACGGTGGCGGCCACGTACCACGGAAGACCCATGAAGGAGCAAACTATCAGCAGAACAGCCACCCAGAACAGATCCAGATGGTAACCTGCCCCTTTCTGGTACAGACAATAAACACAGGGTCAAAAGCTAAAACACAAACAGCTGTTTCAAGATTTGAATGCTGATTGTTACCATTTATGAAGTTCTCTGAGATAATTCACCAGTTATCTTTAACGGAAAAGCTCTTGTCTTTTCCTCTGACGAACTGAATCTAGACTTCAGGGATACCCATCTACAGTTGCAGCACACACACACCGCTGAAATCAAAGAAATCCTAACTCAACTTCAGTGACAGCCTGAACATTTCAAGTAGTTGCTGTTTTAACTGTACTGTGTTCAGACACTCCCATGAAACATCTCTCACTCCCATGAGAAGAATGACAATCATATTTAGCTGCACTGTGAGGGTAGACGCTGTCCTGCACTGCCGGTCAAACGCTGTTGAGGGAAACACATCAAAATGCTCCACTTCTCATAAATCAGGTGTGAGGATACAGAGGGGAAGAGACAGAAAGACAAATCCTGAGTCTTTCACCACAATGAGAACGTTTCTGTTTTTCTCTGGATTTCTAATTTAAACTTAATTTGACAGTGAAAACCTGAAACATTATAATCGTCTAGCGTTTAACAGCAATAACAAAGTTATGCTACATTTTGGTCAAGCTCTGATCTCAACAGGAATCACTCCTCACTAACCCCTCACCACCACACACAAACAATTGCATCCATAATTTTCAACATTTTCCGTAAGGTTTCCCACCTTCAGCTTGTGCTCCTTCCTGTTGACGATCACAGCAGTAATCTGTTGATCCATGAAGACCAGGATGGTGACCAGCAGGGCAGGCAGAGCTGACGCCAGGTAAACCCACCAGGGGTTTCCTCCGAATGGGGGAACAAACCAGCCCCGATCAGGACTTGTTGGCTACATGAGAAGAAAACAAAAGATTCAACCAGTGAGTCGACTTCAGAGAGAGGAATTTGTGCGCATTACTCACACAGAAGTACTGCATTGGGCTGAATATAAGATGAGTACTGGCGTAAACCCAGCTCTGACAGAGAGTGTTGCATTATGGGTTGTTTGTAGCCTTAATGTTGCTTGGCTAGCGAGTATCTCCAGCGTTTGGTTAGATCATTTTAACCTGCAGGAGATTCTGAAGGCTTGTTTAATGTGTTTTTTCTGCCAAAGAGGAAATAAATTCATGATGAGTGAAGTGCCTTCCATCATCTTTACTGCAGAAACAGACCAGTAGTCTGTCACGCAGCCAAGAATTACTGCTGTCACAGATGATGAGTAGCTCAAACAGACAAACGGCCTAAAAAAAATGCTAACGGTTAGAGAAAATCATTCTGATGCATCCAAGAGCCTGACAGGAGGGAATGTGTCTGTGTTTGTAACTTATAGACAAGATTTATGTTCTGCTTTAATGAAAGTATTTAACTTTTATGAGAGAAAAAGCTTCAAGGATTAGGACTCTCTTCAGGGTAATGTTCCCAACAGGACGTAAAATCAGGATAAAAAATATTGTTGGAAAAGGAGGGGCCGTCTTATAACCAGTGTCTTATTTTCAGGCCGATATAGGGAAACACGAGTGTGTATTTTGCAGCTTGGGCCAGTGAAAAGACCGCTGTGGTGGTTTTGGATGTTTTAGCTCATAAACTGCCCCCCCCCCCCACCTCCAGCCATTGGTTTCATTTCATTTCACTACAGTGTCAAATTCAACCTGCAGTGACATAAAACTTTGTAGAAAATGTGAGCTATCGTGTGATAAACAAGTAGTCAGCTTTTTTTGCATTCTTGTCATTCAAATGTGAGCTGGTGATGTGCAGTCTGTTGGAAGTCTTATTCATGACATAACATCCATCAAAAGCTCTTGGATTGTGCGTTCAGTATGTGCTATTAGGGGGGAAAAGAGGGACTTACCTTAAATTCAGTTGGCACAATGAGTTTAGGAGTATCGACACCGACGAGTATATCAACTCCGCAGAAGATGAGAATGGCCAGGATGATGGCAAAGTCACTGATGAGTTTCCTCACCTGGGTCAAAGAAAACATATCGATTCGATCCACGTTTCCTTCACAGATGGTTAAATAAGTTCATATTATGCTGTTGTTGTGGTAGGTGACTCACAGTGGTGGGGAAGAAAGGGCTGGTCTTGAACTTCTTCAGACCCATGGAGCAGGTGTAAGTGCCAAAGAACAGGATGAAGGACATGAGGGTGATATCCGGGACATAGTCACAGGACTTCCCCACCAGCTCTCCTTTGTACTTTATGCACTCACTTTTAGTGAGGGACGACCAGGTGGTATTTATTGGCTGGGCAACAGAAACACAAGAGCTTCAGTATTGGTAAGATACAATTATTCATTCATTCATTCATTCAAAGTCCTTTCAGGTGAAGTGACGTACGAGGTCTTGGACTTTAAGTAGTTTTAAGTACACACAGATAAAGTCAAGCCAACATAATGTGTCACTGTAACCTCAAAGTGGAAACAACTCTACTTATCTTATCTACTATTTACTGTTGCTTGTTACATTGCTGAAATGACAAACACTCACAACCCAATTGTCTTTTTCAAGCAACTGTGTGTCAACACTGTGACTGGTATGAGATTTTGATTTACAAAAGTCTTTTTCGAGATTGTAAAAGAATTCCAGTTGAATTTGGAGCAAAGTCCTTTGGTTTGGAAAATCTCTGAAGTAAGACGATGAGAAAAACACACTCTGGTTATGGATGAGGCAGCATTTATCAGCATAAATGATGTGTCACATAAACCACTTTTGTGGTCAGGGCATATGCCAATAAAAAAGTGAATATAATTCAAAGATGATCAGAGTATTTGAACTATTTCTTGTCAGAGGACAGAACTAAAAAAAAAAAACCAAACAAACCAGGAAACACTTACCAGACCAGTGTTGTTCCAGAACCATATTGCAGTATCTTCTAAAGGATCATCCGAGAATACTGTACTGTTCTCTGCACAAAACACAACAAAGCACACTTTTTAACACTGAAATTGTAAGTTTAACAACATAGTACTAATCTCAGCATGCATAACTGGCTGACAGCTAAGGCTGATGGCTGACAAACAGTCTAAAACTTGCGTTTTCTAAATGTGATAAATACTTTTAAAAGGGAGAATTCTATAGTGTGGTGAGTCCTTGGGGAGCAGAAATCACCTACAACTGTTTTGCTGTCACTACCTGGACAAAAAAGAGCATTTCTGCTGCACACTGAAAAAGGTTTAAAGCCTTTATGCTATAATGGCTCCATAAGGATATCATGCTCTTCATAACCAAGAAAAACAAAACTGTTGAATGGATGAAAAATAACTTAGTCAGCTTGTCAGACAGACTAAAGGCACCTTTAGACTGTGCGACAAGAAGAGTAAGTTTATTGGATGTCACATTGTGTGAGAAAAAAAAATCTTTGTCACAACCTGTCAGACTGCACAATATCACTTTGAGGCTATGCATTGATGACGTGGTGAACAGTAGCGCTACAGTGTAGATAGAAAAAGTATATGAAAGCAGAGACGTGTCATCAGCTCACGTCCATCCATCTGCACTGAGTAACACAAACTATTTGGGTTTTTGTGTGCCATGGACATATTAAACCCTAAACCCTATTCAAAAAGCATTAAATGTGATGCCAACCAGTGTGTTTTGTATCATTTCATGTCGTATTCTGATTTGTTTGATTGTAGACGTTGGTCGTAGCGGTCACATTGTCAGAATTTGGTGAAGAATTGGTCCCCAAAGGTCCCCCATGTCTTACTGTGATCTAGGAGCACCGTTTGGTTTGACGACCAAATATTTTACCACGTTTTTCTCACAGTTTTCAACTTTCATTCAAAGGGTTCAAAGGGTTCAATGGAGCCTTTAGATGCAGTTCCATCACTCTACTCTGTAATGTCTTTTCTAAATTTCATGGTCAAGTGTCGGACTGACAGACCAGCAAACACTGGCAACAGAAAGATGCTGGCTCTTTGGTTCTGGGGAGTCAGCCAGGAGTTCCCTGACTGACTTACTGTCAGTGTTACATCAGTCTGTGTGTGTTTTTTTTTGTGCCTTTATTGTATAGTGGACAGTGGAGTCAGGAAACAAGAGGAGAGAGAGAAAGAGATGGGTATGACATGCAACAAAGGTCCCCAGTTGGAATCAAACCAGGGATTTTTCCGGTTACTGTATGTGGCATTCGCAGAAACCATCCGGCTACCAGGGAGATCCACACCAGTCTGTTTTAATTATGTGTCAGCTGCTCAATTGTCAGAGTAAGCATCTGTTCTTCCCCCTTCTCTGGTATGCACTGCACTCTTTATGTGGAGCTACATGGGGAATAATAAATTTGTGTGTGTGTGACAGAGAGAGATATTTCCAAAACAGCAGGGGATTACCAGTAATTCTGGCCTCTCTGTCTCTATCATCCTCCATCAGAAAAGAAAATGAAGAGGCACGCTGTGACATATTGAAGTCTTTTCTACTTTTCATAATCACAATGAAATGTAATTTTTAGAATTTATTTATTTAGCTTGTTTGGTTTTATTGTAACCATCATCACCCACAAAGTCTAAGTGATTCGACAACCTACTGACTGATATTTCCATCCTTAAAACCACACGCTCTTGCTAGCTCGTCTAAATATGAGGAAAGCGCTACATATTTTGAGGTATTTTACTTAAAATGTTGTCCTCGTAGGTCATGACTGAGATTCTAGTTATTGGAGCAAAGGCTGGGAGAGAAAAACTGATCTGATCACCTAAAATCATTCACACTAAACACAGAGGAACAGGTGATTATCATTGATTGGTGTTATCATTGACCCTAACCTAAATTTTGAACGTCACATCAGAAATGCGACTAAAATGTCCTTTTATCGTTTTAGAAATATTGCCATAGTCAGACTGTGTCTCTCCCAAGCAGACACAGAAAAGTTCATACATGCTTATCTCCAGTAGACTGGACTTTTGTGACACTCTCCTGTCTGGTGTGTCTAAGAAAACTATTGGTCAATTACAGAATGAAGCAGCATAAAGACAAGAAAGAGAGCCCACGTTAATCCAATTTCAAAATTCTTTACGTTGGTTACCCGTCTGTTAAGATTCCTCTATTGTTTTCTTTTTTTTAAATCACTGAATGGCTTTGCCTCATCTTACCTGTCTGACATGATTAAGCCATATGTGCCTGCTAAGTCCCTTTTAGATCCTCTGGCTCAAACCTCTTTACTGTTCCTGAGGTCAGAACTAAAAGAAACAAAGAGGCAACTCTGGCCTTGTTTTCTTTGTTTTTAATCATAAATGCTATGAATATCTGCTTCTAATGTTAAGTACTTTATGTAGCATGTTATGCATGAATTGTGCTATATAAATAAAGATTATTATCATTGTGAAAAAATGGCTATTTCTGCAATGAGATAATTGTATAAACAATGACATCATTCCTGATACCTTGTTGTTTTATCAATAATCCATCCTTGAGTCATGCACTTTGTTTTAAAATCAAATTAAGGTAGTAAAATGTCACTGAATTTAGCGATAACTATTAAACACACCTGTTTTAATACAAATACCCTTAAAAAATAGTGAACCGAGGAAGTGACAGAGACTATCCCATAAACAGGATTTCAAAACCAGTGACAGGTTTCTAGACGGGTTTATCAGTGGCAATGTCTTATTGGCGTCCTGGACTCTGCTCACTCAGTATCTGGATACCAAAGTTAAGAAACAGCATCTCACCTGTAAAAGCAGGAGCCATGCAGAGGCAGTCGAATTGTGTGACATAGTCCTCTTTAAACTCGGAGTTGATGGGGTAGTGGTGAGCTAACTTGAGCATCTTCTTGAAGGCATCGTAAATGAAAATGAAGCTGATCAGACAGGAGAAGCCTTCCTCAGTGAAGCGGGTGAAGTACTGCACCAAGAAGCTGGCGTCTGTGGCCACGAGCACCAGGCAGAAGAACGCCGACCAAAGGCCGATCCACAGTCGGAACTCCATGTAGTCAAAGCCGTTATCTCTGTGTGAAAAAAAAACATACACATGCATGAGCAAATATTTAAAAACAGTCGGTGAAATTCATTTCAGAGTATAATTTCAGTATGAATGAAATCTCTTTTGTCCTAGTGGAGGCCCTTATACTGTGTTGTCACCCAAGTTTAGTACGACTGTTTTGTATTTTTCAAGTACGAAATAATTTATGATTAGTAAATGGGCCTTTTGCAAACTGAGAAAACGGAGAAGAGACCTGCTGAAGGTGTAGAGCAGCCGTTCAAACACCAGAACAGGACCTGTGCTGCTGAGGATGGTGAGCGGTTGGCCCGCCAGCAGACAGAAGATTCCACCAGCGACGGCCGTGCCCAGAAAACTCTCCAACACGCCCTGAAGATAAAGAGGGAAAGTCAGGGAATCATTCAAAGCATAAATGGTTAACACTCTACAGGCTGCAAAAAGGTTCATTTCTGTGTCTGACCTGCATGTTATTTGTAGCGTCGCCCAGCAGCCCACCGAAGGTGATGGCGTTCGTCACAGTTCCAAGGTAAATAAACATAATGGCCGACAGGGCCTGAATGTGAAATGCATCGGTGAAGTCACTGGCAAAAAAAGGCAGTTTTCTTTTGATGTCAAGTATGAGACCTCCACAAAACCTGAAAAAAAGAAGCAAAAGGTATTTAAGTTTTCCATAATATGGAATAATAAACACAACGGAAACAACATGAACACTGTATGTATGTTAGGCCTGTTATTGTTCATTTTCCAGGCTCTGCATACTAAGTTTCATATTTAACTGACATATATTTTTTAAGAAAATGGATATATGACTCCTCTTAGTTTACAAGACAGCATTTCATATGAAACATAACACCGAGTCTCTGGACAGTACTGCATGGAAAGAAAAAATTTGATAACATCTATGTCACAGCAAAATGCTGGATCTGGTTTTGTTCATACCTTCCAGTCTTCTTCAGCTCGTCCCCTGTAGCGTGCCCCCCTCCTCCGTGACCTCCATCATGAGGCATATCTCCGTTCATCTGAGAGTCCCCTCCTGCATACATGTTTTTCCTACAATACACATAAACACACAGTTTTGTTCAGTCTGGAAAGTGCAATATCTCTGTACATTTACACTACCATGAAACTAGAAGCCCGAGCTGCAGCACGTAGTCGTAGCCTAATTTTTCTTGCTGTCAGTAAGACAATATTGAAACGTGTTACTTGAATAAATATTAAATATCCTGAACAATCGGTGCTCACATTGACAGCTGAGAGTAACAAGTTTCCAGCTTTACTGAGTAACTGCAGCTTTAAATAAAAAATCCCCTCTGAGCGCCTCTGCTGCTCTTTCATAATTGAACACTGTGCTGTACACCTGAACGCACCCCCTCAGTGATTTTGCAACTCTTGCTTTTCTATAAAATAATCTACTTACTGCACACACAGCATTCAGAACAGGCACAGATCTGTGGCTTCTTACATGTTTAATGTAAATATGTGCCTGCACTCTCTCTCTATTTTATCAATTTTCATTTATATATATATATTTTTTACCACAAAGTTGTTCTTAAATGTACTGATGTATTGATTGTGTGTTGACTAATGGTCTGTCTCACTTTTTGAATCCACCTCACAACTAGATCAAAGTTGCTTCTAAGACTTGATGCTGCTCTACGTACAACTGGTTAAAATATGACACTCATAACATTAAAATGTGCTGCTGTGTCAGTTAAAGCATGTGTGTTTTCATGCAGTGTTTCCTCTTGTGTGTATGTGTGGAGGAAATGGGTTGATGAATGGCCAGAAGACTACAGTAATTTACACCCTGAGGTCTCTGTAGAATCAGTGAATACTTGTGGTTGCTGTCACTTTTTATAGCTCTCATGAATATTTTAAAAATAATTTGGCATGCCAGTGACACAAACTGAGACAATTTTCATATTTTCTTAAAATACCAAGTGAAGACAGTTGAAATCAGTAAAATGATGTCTGTTTTACTGACATCGATACACATCACAAAAAAGAAAATGTATTTAGTCTCATACATAAAATGATTTATATGATATTCAGTTACACATCACATAAAAAAAAACTCTTCACGTCTAAAACAAACACTTCCCACTGCAACAGGGAGATATTTTGTTAGTTTTTAAAATATAAAATATAATTTTTGTGTAATCATGAATTTAAACAACAGAATTTTATAAAATATAAACATGTTTTAGATCATATCATCATGATACAATTAGACTGAAAATTGGTAAATGGTTATATTATTGTTATAGAAGACAACTGAGGGGTCTTACTTCATGCAAAATCTGCAAGTCAATCAATTAGTCAGTTGATAGAAAATTTATTGGCAACTATTTTGATAATTCAATAAAGATTTTAGTCTTTTTTAAAAGCAAAAATGCAAAAAAAATTCCTGGTTTCAGCTTCTAAGATGTGACGATTTATTGTTTTTCTTTGTCACACATGATGGTTATCATTGTTATATTTTTACTAATGTTTATAGACCTTTTGTCAGAGGAGGGGAGAGACTTCGGAGGCTCTATCCTGATGGTGGGGTCCCATTCTCCAGGAGGAAGCACAATCACCTCATCCAGGAACTCATCGATACCAGCCAGCAGATCCTGTCTGTCCTTGGCCTTATACGCAATGTCATGGAAGACCTGGACAAAGACAAAGAGGGACGTGGCATTCGAGTGTGAAAGAGCTCTGTCAAGTATTGCAGCATCCCTGAGCAGCGAACTGTGATATCAAATCCTCTGATTAATAGATGAGGAAGAGAGTGATATCTTACACACATTTGACAACAAAAACATCACAAATGCAGGTGTAAGTGCACCCAAGAAGCAAAGAAGATATATTTAACCAAATAAACTTCTGTAGAGAGACAAAGATACACTTTATCAATAAAATGTGAATGTAAAAGATTATTGAATCACAGACACTGTACATCTCTTAATTTATTTTATGAGCTACTGATCACATCCAATCATCTGTTTTTATATACATAAATAAAATACAAAAAATACACAACCTCTTCATACTCTGTATTGGAAATCCTTAAAATAATTTCTCCAAAAACGGTAGTATTTCAGATGATTTACTGCAGCTTTAGCACATCTTTACTTTACTCAAAAACTGTGAAATGATCTTTACATTTTACCACAGTTTGTAAAAAAAAAAGCTATGAAGTAAATATGATTGTCAGCTTGCAGATGGTGGACAAATGAACAGAAACACTCATGCAATCCAAACAAAACTTAATCAAAACACCCTTTAAAATGCCATAGCATTGACTCAACTACTCACTGTAAACAAAAACCAAGCTTCACACAGGTCATATTACACCCTGTATTTGGTGAAGGGCATCACAGAAACTGAGACATTGACTGTCAAAACTCAGTGAAACTCATCTGTCAGGTTACATGAAGGATCTAATTTTGATGTATGTATCTTGAGACTCACCATCAGCATTAAAATAAAACGCAGACGAAATGTGTCTCACCTCATCTGACATCAGGGTGGCGATGGCTCTACCTATCTCATGGTACGACTTGGCTTTGCCTTTGGGTCCGAGCAGGATGAATAAAAATCTGCACATGAAAAAAAGAAAAGAAAAGAAAAGAAAAATAAATAAACGTTTATATTAAAAACCACAGAGGACATCTGGATGTTGAGATAAATAATGTTCTTGCTCTTGAATTTACATAATGGACAAAACTACCCAGTCATTTATCTTTTTTTCCCCCTGAAATACGACTCTCTGTAACCATAACTGTCTGTAATGAATAATGAAATTGAGAAAAGTACGCAATTTTACAGTGATACATTCTGTTAAAGTGGCTGTTTTGGTCATGTGAAGTTTTGTACAGAAAGCAGCTGTGTTCTTCACAGATTTTCAAATATATGGACAAATTTACTGAAGTTAACTACGCACACAGACATGACATCACTCTGTTTTGACTGTAGTGCAGCTGATGAATATACATTCCAGCCATTCAAATACCTTACAAATGTTTCTACAAGCTTCATTATAACAATACAACCTTAAAGGGAGTTGTTTAGTGCGAGTATGGCCATAACGGTGACGCATTAGATACGTCTGCAGCACAGAGGAGTTACTAATTCATGTCTGCTGCTTGAAAAGTTGCCCCCATTGTAATATTCAATTGTGAGTATAACAAATTACAGAAAATAAACTTCTCCTTGCTCCTTGGTTACCACAACACTGGGCACATAACAACAGAAACCAGTTCAGCAAAGTTACTGTGGTGTTTTTCCCTCAGCAGCCAGGACACAAACAGGAGGTGGGCACATTAAAACCTGTATGATCTATCCCGATCTTTTAAAGTATTTTTCCAGAGTTTGAAGAGTAACAGCCGTCATTGTTATAAAATAAAACCTTATAATATTATGTAAGGTTTTACCTAGGCAACTAAACTCCCAAGTTATGGGAATTCTGGACTGACACCTTCAATCTACATTGAAAATGTAACTCCCATTTATGTAAGAACATGAATCTCAGCCACCTTGTGGGAACAGGGACTTCTGTTAAGGCTCCCAGCATCACAGCTTGCTGCAGACGAACAAATGCCACAAACGGTGCATCTAAGAAGTCCACCTCCCCCACCAGCACGTTGGAGGCTTCGGCGTCTCTGGGCAACTTCTTCATGAACTTGTTCCTCAGCTAAAAAAATACAAAAGAGAACAGGAGGAGACGTTAAATGCTACGTTCACACCATCAACCTGCCTTGCATGATGCAGCCTGAATTAGTCGACCTATATCAAACAGGACAATCCCATTCAGCTTAAATACCAAACCAGGAGGCTCCCCTTGTATCTTAATAATTAAAGATTGTCAGTCACAACATTCATTGTCTTCATGGACAGACCGCGAAACTGCTTCTGAGGTGTTTTAACAGTGTCATCTCTCTTTTTCTCTGCTGTGATCTCTAGTGAGCTGACAGTGTAAATGTAATAAACTGCATAAACACAATGAATTAAGCTGTAATGGTGAATAAAAAACAACAACTAAAAATGCAGTAATTTTACCTGCAGCTGCCTGATACTATGGCGATGGCAATTAAATGACCATACCAGTGTTTTTACATTTTTTTAACATGTTTTTTATATTATATCTGGAATATTACTTATTTTTTGCATGGTGGTTGCAATGATCTCCTTTCTTTTCAAAAATTAATGAATGTTCATTTTTTATAACAGTGTGAATATTCTAAAGATGGCTGCTATACTCCAAATAATTTCTCAACATAAAGCTGGAATCTTTGCAGAGTCCTGTAGTTTTCTAGCGTGTTTGAAGTTGTGTTAATGTTTTGTTAGATTGTAGTGCTGTGTTAAAATATCTAAATAGTAAGTAAAAAAAGGTACAACCCACACTGTTTGTGCTGTGCATGCTGTAAATGATAATTATGTGTCACAGAAATAGCTAATTTGGCTTGAGTTTTTAAAAGGAATAGGAGTAATTTCATGCCAAAACATGCCTCAAACCTGTGCATCGGATTAGGGCAACACATTTTCTGTTACAGCTGTGGTATTTATCTTACATGTTATTATTAATATATTATCAAGATGGTTTGATCTGTACATCAGTTTATACTCCAGCTACTGTCGGAGCAGACCTTATGACCCACAGTATATAGTATAGAGTATTTCTCTGCCCACAGAGGAGATAATTCATGACTTGAAGTGAAATCCAAAGCGTTTCTTGAACACCAGCAACTGAGAAAAGCATGAGTTGTTAACATTTTGATGTCATGTTAAAGGATTTGAGGTTTACATTTTTCAAACTCTTAAAGCAATTTAGCACTACTTTGTAAAAATGCCCTTCAGTTGCTAATAATCTCTGCCAAATCACATACTTCTGGTTTAACACTCGGTCGCTTGGTCTGAAGTTCCTTTCAGTTTTCCATGGTTTCAAGGTGATGATATCACACCTTTCTATCAAACTGCACTTCAGGCCACTCTCACTTCATCATTTGTTCCTTATGATAAGAAAGAGGGCATATTTAGTGTAGGTGCTGATTGACACAGTTAATAAATCAAACTTCAAAGACAATGAATTATAACCATTTAGATAAGATTATCATGGAAAACCACTGTGTTATAAATTAACTTCAAGAACAGCAGAGAGCCCACAGAAAACATTTACCAAGACAGAGCCAGTGATGTTTCACAGGACCTCTGTGTCCTGGATTATGTTTTACATCAATCTCAGTTTGAGTTTATGTCATTTTCTTCAGCATCTCTTCACACCTAACGCCTAAGACTTGTGTCGTTCAATTTTCTGAATGAGTTGATTAATTAATGTGAAGTCTACTGACGATATTCTTATCCTCCATTACACAAGACTGAGTATCAAAAAGATTTAAATGAAATACCCCATAATCACCTCAGCCGTCCATTCACAAGAACTACACCAAAAAGGCTGCTCAACTAATTGACTGCTGTTCTGAATTTTAGAAATAAAGCATCTTAAAAGCATTCAAAATGTTCCTCTTTTTTTTTTAATACTTCCACACCACAGATTGTTCCCCAAAAGTGATCATCACCACGTCAGTGTAAAATTTATTTCTGCCGTATAGCTCATATGATGGAATGGTACAAAAAAGAAAACTCGTAAAACTACAGGCGTAAAAATCACTGACTACACATTAGTGACAGGATTAAATGTACTGCTATGGATTGAGACTGAGACTATTTTCAGATCTCTTGTGGATAATGTAAAAAAAAACCAAAAAAAACAAGAACTTAATACCTGAGAAGTTGATAATTTGGAGATTTTTACTTGTTATGCTGACAGGCTACACTGGCCCATTACACAGTGAGTAGAGTTGTTTCATTGTCTACAAGAATTGATAACGACATCAAGGAGATTCTACAATGACCTCCGTCACCTCTGCTCTGCCCTATTAATACAGATGCCAAGAACACTTGTACTTAATGTTGTTGTCTCAAGATAACAAAGCTATTTTTCTTGTGATAAGGGGTTGATTAAAGAAAAAAAAAAGACCAATTTTTCAAATAACAAGTTAATTTATAACAGGAAAATGACTGTTTTCTGGCTGCTGGCTCATTTTGCTAAGAATGAAATGAATATTAACTGGCATATCGTATGTCATCCCTCGATACATTGTCTATTATGTTGAAACAATGCTACATCTACAATAGTGCACTGATAATAGTTATTTTTTAAAAACTGCTGTCACAAAGGAGCAGTCATGGAAGAAGTTTGAAGAGATATGCACTCAGTGTTGGCACATCTCACTAATTAAGTTTATCATTATTGATATGATAAAAGCATTAAATTGTTAGTGGTATAAACTGAATCATTATGATAGCCAATGGAGTAGGCGGCACTTTCATGCACGCCACTTCTTCTTGCTGATAAACACTGTAATAAGAGGAAACAACCTTTTGTTTTCTTGTAGTAACGGGGTTGATTATCTTGTTCTCCCGAGGTAATGAAATAATTAACTTGTGATCTTGAGATAACAGCATAAAAAAAAAAAAAATAGCAAGCACAGCCGTTGCCAGCTTCCTTATATTACGATGTTCTCATGCATATCTCTAATGTCTGTTTTCCATACACCAGGAGTAGTACCAATGAAACAATAAAGCGAAGCTGTAAAGAAAGTTGACCTCAGTTTTACTACAGCTTTGATTTTACTGTCACCGTTATTGGAAGCAATGATGAAACCTAAGTTTCTTCAACAGGCCTATTTCTGTTTTTATTTGTGTTGTAAAGTTATGACAATAGAAGTTGAGAAAGCTTTTACTGCACTTACACCAATACTTGAGTTCATTTAACTTGATAGAAAAAACATAAGAGAGATATCAAACTGATAAGGAAACATTTCTTCCGATCAGAGAAAGGTCCCCAGTAAAGACTACGTAATGCATGAACATGTTGAAAGAAAGCGCATCTTTTTTTTTTTTAAATGCTTTTTGAAGATTTGAAAGCAAGTAATTTCCGTCTTCTCTGATACCAACCAGCAGTGAGAAAAATAATATAAACTTTAAAAGGGGACCTATAAAGCTTTTCCTTATTTTCAGTCATATATATAATATCACAATGGCAGAAGTCCATATTAAATGTGGTCAAAGTGTCGAATAATGAGGTAAACATATGCAGAAGTAATCCCTGTAAGCAAAAAGCAGTGGCTTCAAACTGCGCTGAACACTTTGTTTCCAACATTTTTTTCTACTTCTAGCCCGAGCTGACATCGGCTTATGATGGATTTCTTTATATGGTCATCTTCTCCACGCACAGTGTGTGAGTTCACTGCTTCGCTCCACTAACGTTATGGCATGTTTCCATTGTTTTGGGGGTAGTAACGCTGAGCCATGACCCATGTCGAGCAGGCACGCTGTGAGTGTTTTTCCATTACACAGCAAATAAGTTGTTAACCTGTTGGAGGTGTGCTGGTTGTCTGCAGCTCTCCATCAAACACCATCATCTCTGTGGCTGTTTCTGCTTGTATTATTCCTCCCTGCATTATTTCTAACTGATCCACTCAATAAATACCTACAAATATCTCCATATCTTGATGTGTCGACCAGTTTTCAGTGAGGAAAACCTTCCATTTCCTATTTCAATTCTTCACAATAAAAGTCTCCCGTTATTTAGTAATTTAAAAGCTTTTAATATGAAGCAGTAAAGCAGGAAATGTTGGGTTTACATCAGCGGTACCTTAACACAACTCCGATAAGGCTGCCACTCGATAGGCTTCTGAAAAGCTAGCCAATCAGAACAGAGTGGGCTCTTCGGGAGGGGAGGGGCTTAAATAGACAGGAACTAAGACTGCCTGTTAGAGACAGAGGCTAAACTGAGGGGCTGCAAAAAGGGCTAGTATAAGTTAAATAAGGAGTTTTTTGAACTGTAAATCATGCAGTGCAACTGTAGTGAAGTCCTAGAATAAAAATATATAGAGCTGGACATGAGCATAATAGGTCCCTGTTAAATACAAAAACGGAAAAAAAATCAAAATGGAGACTGACTATCTGTCTCCTATTCATCATCAAGTCTGCCATATACAGATCATGTACTAGCAGGATCACTGCCATCAACCTTTGAGGGTTGAAATCCCATAAACTTGTGACCTTCCACTGGCGAGATCCAAATAGATCCAATCAGAGGCTGTTGAGCCTTCTTGGCAAAGAGTCTGTCTGTCAATGATTGAGTCGAGAGATTTAACCTGCGTAACTGCACACCCTGACCTGTGTCCGACCACAGCTAATCCACACCACACTGCTCTTGTAAACTCTAGCTGTCCCTTTGATTGTGAACTGGCATGACGCACAAATTTAATTATCTCTGACATGAAATACGTTTGGTTCGTTTGTTTTTTGTTTTGGCTAGCACATGAGAACTTAAAACTGAGTTAATGAATGACTTTCCCTGTCTTTTACATTTGTAAACTCTTCACATGCCTTTTCACCCTCTTCAAGATCTGGCCAGACAAATGACAAAAAAATCATAATTTTCCAATATAATCTAACCTGGCAAAGTATTCCAAACAAACAAACAAAAAAAACTTTATTTTAAACTTTTTATTGAACCTTTAGAAAAACCACAGGCCTAAGTGAGATGACATACAAGGCCAGATGGATTTTGACATTTTGGATTTTGGATATTGAACAAAAATGTCTGTACATATAGAGCCAAAATACTTATGGACAAAAAGTATTTTTTGTTATCTTTTGTCATTTGCTATTGATTCTACAACTAAAGAGAGCTGAGGACAGTCTGGTAGTGGTGTTTTTGGCAACATAAAGACATATTTCTGTTGAATTTTGAAAATCTTTTTTCAATGCTTTGAGCACCACAAACTAAATTCCATTCATTCCAATTATGTTGGAATGGGAGCAAAAACCTCAAAGATGGATGTCTTAAAACTTGGACAACAAAAACTGTCTGCATGGCTAGAAAACATAGTAAAATATGTAAAGTCGAGACCACTACAGATGGTGAATAACGCCAATAAAATGAGACTTAAAGTAGTTTCATGGGAAAACTGAGAATAGGCAAGTCTCTGAGTCTTATGCATACATTATTAAATTATTCACAAAACAGATAAGTTATTAACTATACAACACAATACAATAGGCCTTCTGGACAGTCCAACACTCCAATTATGCCAAAGTTGTAATGTACATGTTCTTTGCAGTGATCATAATTCAATTATGCACTTCATCTTATTCCAGTCTTTGAATGTGAAACTGCCCAGCTCATATCTCCATTTCTCCATCGTCATTTCTATATCATTATCTCTATCCTTACTAACTAACTTATCAAACATGAAGCCAGTGTGAGAATGATCAGTGCACGTCAGCCCACAGAGGAAACGTCTGAATGGTATTTATAGGCTGAGTGGGTGTAGAAGCGCTTCAGTTCAGGAGATGCTCTTCCTGTCTAGCTGTATTTTTCCTACTCTATCTGTCCCACAGGAAGACTAACTAGATCGGTCTGACCTAATTCCCCTCTCACATAGGCATGGTCTGGGATGAGAGCATATGAACCAATGCCCGCTGTGAACTGTGTTAATCTAACTATTCCAACATCAGACTCAATGGAGTTTACAGTACAGTGTCTCCATTCTGAATAAGACCAATGCACAGAGTATAGTTGATGCGTATGTGCAGCAATTTCAGTGTGTAAAAGGGTAAAATAGCAGCTTTCTTCATAAGAAAGTGATCTGTAAATTAATGGGTTTTGCTGCTAATTCAATTATCAAAGGTCATAAATCCAATAAACTAAATGGGAATTATAGAATTAATTGGGAAATGTATGGTGAAAAAAGTCTATTCACAAGCATTACTAAAAGTACTTTGTGCATTTTATCCCAGCAGAAGTGCTGCAAAATCACGTCTAACTATTAAGTACATACTTAAATAAATTGATCAATACGGCACTGTTCAGTCACATTACAATAAATTTTAAATCTACAGCTCTCACTTTTTTATTTGGATGCACTCAACAAAACTTGTCTGGGAGATGTGACAGACTGGGATATCGAGCTAGAGCCATTTGCTGCACTGTAGTAAGACAGATGATGCACTCTGCAGGTGGTTGATGTTGCCGTATTCTTGCAGAAACAGACACTCGCATATAAGCAAGATGGATAAGATGGTGTGAACCATACAGTTACCAGAGGGCAAAGGAGAAGTAAAGATGCTGCAAATTCAATTATAAAATGAGGGGGAAAAAGCCTGCCACTGATATCTTCTCTAGGTGTGACAGATAAAGACCTGGTGTAAAGCAGTGGAAATGGACTGGAAAAGACAGGGAGAGGACATGAGAGTGTTTTGGTGTGTACTTTCCATTATAAATTAATCATTAATTCTATCTTTCTCACCTTGCTCTCCCTTCCTCTGTTATTCATTATACCCAAATTCTTAGCCTAAGAATTGTCCTCACTGGAGCCTCCTCTTGCTACAAAAGCTCCACACTGACCATTAAAGGAAAAGTTTATATAGTTTTTTTGACAGACTTAACAAACTGCTAAGCAGAGATTTTACATAAGCAAGCGGAGTATAGCTTTACAGACTTGGCTGTAGCAGGTTAAGAGCAGCTGGAGCAGGCTGAGTGATGACAGCAGAGCAGAACAATGTACTTTAGACAATGCTCTGAGCTCAGTCTGCTCAGACTGGTTTCTTCAGCTCTGCAGTTGATGAAGCTACATTGGGCTGCGGAGGTGAATGTAAACCTTGCGATGCCAGACTTGGATTCTGTCATCATGTTCTACTACCTAGCTTGAAAGGCATTTTGTTTAGTACCTAAAAGCACTTTCAAAGCTCAGTAATTAATACAGTATATACTGTGTGACCAAAGCATAAAAAGGGCACATTTTGTTAGTTTAAGAAAGAGCCATTTCCCTGTTTACAGTTTTTGTACTAAGCTAACTTAACTGGCTGCTGATGGTAGCTTCAGATTTACCATACAGATATGAAAGTGGTATCGACCTTATCTTACTCTCTGCAAAATAAACAAAATGTTGTACTATTCCAGTGTTTCCCAAACTTGACGTCATGACCCAGAACGGGCCATGGACCCATTTTTATTGGGTCACGAGTAAAATGCAGAACAATTCTATGATATGTGAATTCATTTTCCTAATTAAAATAGAAGAAGAGCGTTCTTTTTTTGCTATGCTGGTCCGTTCAGCTCAGATGGCTGTTTATCATTTTTCCTTGTGCAAAGAAAAGACTTTCAATGGATTGACATTATCTTGCAAATCGGAGACGAAATAAAGTTAGCTAGCTAGTCAAGAAGTTGTTTGTTGTGTACTGTCACTTTTCACAAGGTTCTCCCATATTTGGTCATTTACCAAACTGGCTCTGTGTTGCAATGAGAGCAAACGCCACGCGACATTCTGTCCCAAACTCATAGACTATGCCTTGATGTGAATTAGGCAGCAAAGTGCATTTATTCAACAATATTTTGACAGTGGAAGAGTCACTTATGTGTGTGTTACGTTTGTATTAGTTAAGCGAGCATGTGTGTCAGTTTCCATGCTGGACAAAAGTCAGGAATTGTAAGCGTGTGCGTGCGTGTGTGTGACTAATGTGGTGCTGACAAGTGAGAGTGGTGATTTTTAATAATATCCTCTCCCTCATCTACCAGGCATTCAAAGTGAACAGAGCAGCACTGAAGGCACCATACCAAGTCAGTCTCCACATTGCCAAGACATAGAAGCCCCATTCCAGTGAAGAGCAGCTGATAAAACTGCATTTAAAAGATGTGTCCCTCTCTCACGGGTCAGGAAGCAGCGGACAAAGTTAAGTCTGTTCCACTCTCATATAACACTGTTGAAACCAGAATCAAGGACATGGCGGCGGACATTCAAAAGTCAGTTATAGAGGAAATATTGGCACACAAAATATTTTCACTGCAGCTAGATGAGTCTGTTGATGTTGCTGGGATTCTCCAGTTAATGGTCTTTGCCAGATACAACAGTAGCAAGGAAATCAAGGAGTCCCTGTCCTGTGACTGGCTGAACACAACAACAACAACAACAACAACAACAACAACAGGATATTTTCAGAGTGGTGGACAAAAATTTGACAGATCTCAAACTGGAATGGATTAACTGCACTGGAATTTGCACCGATGGTGCCAGGAGCATGACTGGGTGAAGTCTGGTTTTGTGGCTCATGTTCGTAGAGTGGTTCCAAATGTGAAGCTGACACATAGTGGAAGCTTTGACTAGCAAATTATTATAGTGTGGCCTAGGAGAGGGTTTTGATATGGTTTCTGTGAGTAGTGAATCAAAAAGCAACCATTACAGTCATGGCTCCTCAAAGACCTATGTAGGGAAATGGGGGCAGCGGAGCAGGGGAAGGGTTCTGCAGAAAGAGAGAGAGAGAGCATCTTGTACCTCAAGAATAAAGATCCTAACCTTGCCAAGCATTTTCAGGACAAGCAGTGGCTGGCAAGATTTTCCTTCCCTGTGGACATTTTCAACAAGCTCAACACACTCTACACAAGCCTTTGAGGAAAGGAGAACAGCATTTTGGAGCTGGAAGATGGAATTCAAGGATTCATTGCACGCCTTGGTCTGTGGCAGTCCCAGCTGGGTGCAGGAGAACTGGCAATGTTTCCTGTCCTCTCTGCCAATCAGGAGAATACGGACGGGTGTTCCCCTGAGTGACGCAACTATCCTTCTGCTCCACAGAAGTATAGTTCTGTAGCCATGTCTGGCCTATGCAAGAACTTTAAGCGGTACTTTCCTGACTCACAGGGATCTCAAAAACCTTCAGCAGGTGAAATATCCCTTCTAAACTGTGCCACCACTAGAGCTGGGTCTGTCTAAGTCAGACAGACCTAGAGGCACTGGTTGCACTGCAGGTCAACAGTCGCAGTAAGATGCGGTTTGACACAATCATCGTCTCACAGTTTTGGATTGCTCATCTCCAGCAGGTACGGAGAGTTCTCCTGCTTGGCTAAGAAAGCTATAGATGTGTTGATTCAGTTTGGCACCACATACTTATGTGAATCTGGGTTTTCTACTCTAGCATACCTGAAAAACAAATACAGAAACAGACTAAATGCTTCAGAATAGATCTGCTGGTTGAAAACTTCCAGCCAGCCACATAGCCATATATTAAATTTTTATTCCCCTTCTAGCGTGTCAGGTCAGTATCATTTTAAAATAAGTCAGTAAAAATAAATCACAACGTTGCTCAGTGTGGTCATTGAGGTTGAGGGACGGAGGGAGGGGCTAAGAAATGGAGAGTTGAGAAAGGGGTGAGAAATAGAAATGAGAGTAGAACATGTTTGTTCATTTAGAAGTGTTACAAAATTGTATGTACATGTTTTATGAGGTGGTGAGAAACTTAATATTACACTCAGCAAATTTGATTATTGCTGTCATATACTTTTATAAATGAAATAAATACATTTCGTATACTTTTTAAATTCATGGTTTGCTGTTCTCTTTAAAAGTTGTTTATAAATGCAGATTTTATGGCAATTCATGATGTATATTTGTAAGTCTGGTTCCTACAGAGACACCAGATTTTTCTTTTGGGTCTCG
Organism: Euthynnus affinis; assembly: GCA_029490765.1. Lineage (NCBI taxonomy): Eukaryota > Metazoa > Chordata > Actinopteri > Scombriformes > Scombridae > Euthynnus > Euthynnus affinis. Next base: position 8,270,157 of record CM055842.1, read on the forward strand.
AGCTGAAAAAGTTTGGGAACCCCTGTACTACTCCTTCAACCTCACCTAAAACTGACTCAACAAAATGCCCCATTCACTAAGCTATAAGTACACTATCAGATGTACCGGAAACATCATTTTTTCCCTAAATTACTCCTAAAACAACAGGCCATGCATCGGCTGGATTAAGCTTCGTTTTCATCTATAACATCTAGTTTAAAATGTTGATTGGCATGTGTGAAGACAACTTATTTTTGTTAAAACATGCAGATTTTCAGGAGCCGGCAAGCAATGTCATGATCTCCATAGTTGTAAATAATTATAATTTATCTAGTACATATCGAACAAAACTAAGTTGACTCTCACATACTCAAATCTTGACACTGACGTTAGTATTATTATTATTACGCATAATAAAACTATTTATCTGAGCTCATGATAACATTTGCTATCTGTTTCGTGTCTACACTTGGCAACGAAAGGAGCACCAACTATGGAAACATCAGCTTCATCATCTACAGAATAAAATGAGTTTGACTGACGGGTACAGTGCAGAAACATTACAACACAATTAGTCAAGATAACAAAAACGGATTTCCACTTTAATACCATAAAGCTGACTCACCTGGTCTTTTTCTGGCTTGTCTGAAATATCGTTCATGCTGCTGGACGTCAGGTTCCGGTGAGTTGTGGTGGGACTATCTGTTAAAAAAACACCAACCCTGAGCAGTTAGATATCAGCTTCACTTTCACCAGGAGGTAAGAACCCGAATGGAAAAAAGAGGACGCCAGTGACCCAAGAAAAGACAGTGGCCCAGACAGTTTACTCCCCAAGCACCCGCCAAACATAATAACAAGGCAACAACGATCTTCATGCAAACCATAAAACAGAAAGAAATTTTGGTCAACATGAACAGTCATCTATTAATAAAGGTTGGCACACTGTCAAGCTAAACTTTAAGGCTGAGTGAGAAGAATATTTATGCAGGATTATAAAGAAAGTAAACTGCGGTTGTTGATATAGTAAATACTGTATAAACTGTATAACAGGGTGCCACTGTGTTACTACAATGTTGACTGTTTAAATCAACAACTGTTAAATTTATTTATCCTTCTCCAAGCATGTTCAGCTTGTGGTGGAGATTAACTAGGAATGCCAAAAAACAAATGCTGACAGCGTGGCTCCATCCTTACTTCATGAAAATAATTAGGAATTTTACTGTAGGGGATATCTGATCATCTTAGTGTCCGTCTTTCACGTCAACGTCTTCCACTAAGTGCTCTGATTGATGCTCTGCTGACTTTTGGTTTCAGCTTGTCAACACCAGTGTCAGAGGTTTGACAGAGGAACGGGACATCGCTTCAGTCCTGAAGCTGTCAAGAGATAAGAGACGATATCTGGAGAGATGCAAATCTCCACGAGTGCAAATTCTGATGCCACTGTACCCTTTCATATGGATTGTCACCTCTGCCCCCGCCCCCCCAAGTATTGTGGGTAATAACATGGTTGCCAGTATGATGCAGCCAGTATAAATAAGTTTCTGTATGTAGCTGCGTGATGAAAAATTATTGATAAAAAAAAAAACTGTTGTGTTCATAGGATGCACTACTTGAGGATTTAAAAAAATAAAACTAAAATAGTGAATATATTTAAGGGATCTTGGCCATCTACAGCTGTAAAATAATGGAAGAAATCCACTAAAGTAAATAAACAGACTAGACTCTAAACTGACTAGGGAGGCTCTGTTGTAACTACACTATCAGAAAATGAATTTATTATTACTACTCTATAAAGAACAGAAAATTATTCTACTAGTTTTACACTACATGTTTGTTTTGGCTACGTTCAAACTGCAGCTCATCATCATTTCTCAGTTCTGATTGTTTTCACAAATGTCTGATGTTTTCTGCTCATTCTTAACAGCAGAAAGAGGCACAAAGTCATTTACCCCTTTAGACAGTAAGATACTGAGGCCTCATCATCATCATTAAACTAACAGGAATAATATCATTTCAGTGTCTCGACAGACTGGTTGAGCCAATGCTGTTTTATAGAAGTCAGTGAGACAATTGAAAGACAGTGAAATACACAAGCAACTCGGCATGGCGTGGTAAGAAGCCAACATGTCGTCTTTGGCCGTTGCTTCTGCACTCGTGAGGTAAAACATAGATTCAGAACTGATGGGTGGTCTGCAGTGTGAACGCAGACTGGTTCCAGTGAACTTACTAAGCCAGTCCATGCTGGTACTCCTTTGGGTCTGCAAGTCTTCCATTGAGATGCGACCCGATAGGCAAGTCACAGAGTTCTCAAGAGGACTACGGGCTTTAAAAACCCAATCCAGGGCAGCAAGAAAAGGAGGAAAAAAAAGAGATGGAAGGGAGAGACGACACAGGAGAGTTGATAGACAAGCCCACTGAGCCAAAGCAAGTTATGTGTTAGCAGGACAAAATCAATTAGATGTTAAAAGATTTGCATATGATTGTTCTGCATTTTTTTTTTAAAGCTGTGGATGGTAAGAGTGAGGCATGATAAGTAGTTTCATTAAATCAGACCATGGGTCATTGGCCAGAAAAGTGTTATGATGTCTTTTAATAAATCTTACGATGTACTTTATCCTTTAAGTTGTCATCAATTAATGATTATCAGTCACACTCTTTATCTCAGTACTATGAACCCGATAAGAGGCTTTTATGTGGTGACTTTCCATCTGACCACTACAACAAAGCAGGATCATGAACAGAAGGAGCTTTTGATACCGATGAACCTGATTTATTATTATGATAGCAGGTAATAAATTACTTCACTTTCCAAAGACCCATGGCTGACGACAGATGAATTACAATGTCAAAACAGTGAAACATCTAGTTATTACTTGATGTGACAGAATCAAAGCAATCAATACATTTGTTATTAAAGTCTATTAGACATCAGTGTGAGGTAGGGCTGTCACTTTTTCTCATGTTGGTAATGACTTCAAATCTTCTCACAAAGAGGCCTGATTGAAAAATGCTGCATGTTTGCTGCTGCTGCTTTGAGGTTTGATTGGAAAGATATATTTATTACAGTTTACAGATAAATTAGCCTGAGGTTCACTCAGCTGAGTTGTTCATTTCAGTTTCATTAAACAAAAGGATTTTATAACAAATACATTTTTATTGAGACTGATATGCAGAATGCAGTAGATTAATGTTTAATAAAATACATAACTGAGTTACACATAAATTACACTGCACCGTAAACTATGAACTTAAGAGATCTTCATTGCTTAAATGATAGTCTCTCATGTTCTCTGTTAGTCATATCATTTCAAAACACTGGGTGAGTTTTATGATTTCCTTTGGACTTTGCCCTGGACTTTTCTCACCAGTGTCATAAATTCATGCACTTGACTCATATCTTCAGTGTTGAAAGTCAATTTGAAATCAGCTCAACCTGTTTTAAAAAGGTGCTGACGCATGTTCCCTCCGCTCAGTGGAATTTGATGCCTATCTGAATGAAGTTAGTGGGTTACGGTGAGTATATTAAAAGTGTGGTGAAAGATAAAAAAAACCAATTGTTTATGATGAATTAACAAAACATATCTACAAACTTAAAGTTCACTAGTTGCATGAAATGATTAGTGAACAGCAAACTAATATGAATGGTTTCTGTGTTTCTTCTTGACATTAACACTTTCAAAATATAGTTTTAGGGTCAAACATTCTGATGAAGTACCAATAAAAATGTATTTTTAGCATCTACTAAGCAGAAGCTGGTACTGATTCAAGACTACTTGGTGCCACATTTGTGGGTTCATGCAGAGGAGGGCAGCAGTGTGTCCCTTTTCACTGTCTGGTGTTTCTTACTGCCCTAAAAATTCAGGTCATACATTAAGGTGACAAAAAAAAATCTAAATTCAACCCAGTAATGCAGGTATGAACAGCTAAATGTTTAATGTAGCAAAATAGCTGATTTTGTTTTTCTTTAAATTATTATTAAAAAAAAAAAAGAAGACTGCACCAAACTGGCATCAGTATTACCGTTTTCCTGGTTGGAAAACAGCCTACTTGCACTGGAGACCGTCTTGCCGATGTCAGCCAGGGAACGCAGGTTGGACTTCTTGGTTTGGTGACGATGTTTCCGTAGCAACGTGTACATCACCTTGTCCTTCAGCTCTGCTTTCAGCTGGCCGCTCTCTATCTGGTTGTCGGTGATCATCTCTGCGGATGCACAGAGGAGGAGAGACAAGACAGAAGAGACATGATTTCAGTCGGGGGAAAAGAAAGGCTTGTTTAACCACCTTGCATTTAAGACATGACGACCTACATTATTACATCCAACCACCAATGATTTTTTTTCATCACTGTTTAATCGATAGGCTTTTTTTTTTTCAAATATTCAATGTTTTAAGTGTTTGGTTTACAAATTCCCAAGTCACAGGTATCTGAGAGAAGTCTTACAAATACATATTTTGTCTGACCAACAGTAAAAAACCTAAATCTATTAACTTAAAGTAACAAAAAAAACTAAGTAAACAAAGTCAGTTAAGGTTCAATGTCAACATGCTGCAATTAGTGGTAAATGATTGGTAAATTTATTTTACATGCAACATGATACATGAACCATTTAATCATTTATCATAATTGTTATTGAGTTTTCTGTAAATTAGATAATTGCTTCAGCACTTTGAAACATTGTTACATGAATTCATCAAGTATTTTGAGACTAAAGAGAGTTTTCTAAGGCTCTAAGGAGCAACACTTAACTGTTTGTTAAAAAATATAGTAATACAAAACTAACAAATAAAAAAACTGTTTTGTGAAACATGAAGAAGTTGTCCCAAAGTAAATTCTGCTTTTCTTTCAAATCAAGTTTTCATTTTGTGTCTATTTTTTCCCTCCATGCAGCAATTTATCCAAACAGTCTTAATTTAGTAACAACATCACTTAAAGCAAACAGCTAAGTCACCACAAAAAAAGTCTCCTCATACTTGTAAGGAGTCAATTAGTGCCTCCCAGTCTGTAATGCTCCTGTACGAGAGTCTTTGTGGCATGATGAAATGACTCAATCACAAGGTCTAGCCTATTTTTAAAAAGAAGGTCAGAAGCCTGAATGCTGACAGATAGCAGCCTCGGGGAGTTTCTCTTCTTGTGGAGAGGTAGTGCTGTTAATGGCCCATCAGTCAAGTCGGCTGGCCTCAAAGCAAGGGGCCCAGCTCCGCTCGGCCTGTACAGTCCGTGCAGCACAGTCAATTACTTCGCATTAATCACTCCTAGTGGTAACTCTTCCTCCTGCTCCCTCATGCAGACAAAAACGGTGGGGTGGTGGCATGAGATAGGAGGGCAGAGAGACATAATCATCTCAGAGCAACGGAGGAGGGTTGGCAGTCCTGAGATTAGGAAGTTTTTTTGTGTGGCCCTTTACTAAACTACCATTTGAGTCCACCCAGTGTTCTAATATGGTGTGCAGTAAAGCCTTGACCTGAGCTCTGGCCTTTTGTTACTCTTAAAACAAAAGAGAGGAAGGAAGAAAAACTCATTATTCATGTGTATGATGTGCATCAATCCATAAACCTGCACGCAACACTTACAGACCAGCTCCGCATACACTGTGCATCACCGAGCAGATCAAAAATCAAACTGGCAGATGGGTTCATGATTCACAGATGAAGATACTGCCCTTCATCAGGCATTACGCAGCAGTAAAAGTGTGTTATAATCCTGTGTCCCCCTAACCTGCTGCCACTCTCTCAGTGGCTCTCTCTCTCTTTCTCTCTCTCTCTCTGTCCCTGTTTGTGTCTGTGAGAGAGAGAGAGAGAGAGAGAAAGAGTGGAGACAGGTGTGCTGGAGTCAGAGCAGAGCCACACCAGCTGCACCTCATCACCGTTATCAAGCTCTCTACAAATACCCAGCTCCGCCACTACCACCCTGCCAGATGGTAACCTCTGCTTCAGTCAGTGTTACGCCAGTTCACCTGCATTTACCCAGTTTTCTTGTTGTTGCCTGTTTTCCGGTGCTTAACTCTGTTTCCTGTCTCCTGCAGTTCCTTCTGCTCTGTCTCTGGCCCTAATCTCATCTTCCCTGCCCTGGATCCCCGCCCTTCCCAGCTTCCAGCCCAATCCTCAACCCCAGCTTCCAGCCCAATCCTCAACCCCAGGTTCCCAGCTTCAAGCCAAGTCCTCAACCCCAGGTTCCCAGCTTCCCATCTTCTAGCCCTGTCTCCAGCCCCTCATCTCATCTTCTCAGCCCTGCTTCCCTGTCCTGGATCTCGCTCTTCTCAGCTTCCAGCCCAATCCTCACCCCAGGTTCCCAGCTTCAAGCCCTGTCTCCAGTCCCTCATCTCATCTTCTCAGCCCTGCTTCCCTACCCTGGATCCCCGCTCTTCCCAGCTTCCAGCCCAAGCCCCTGCCTAAGTTTCCTGACTGTTTACAGTGAACGTAATCTATTATATTGTTAGACCGACCTGGTATTTCTCTCCTCACAGATGAGAAATGAGTATAAGGTGTGACCAGAATCGAACTTACCAACAACCTGAGGCAGAGTGGAAGCTTCCATGTCCAGCATGATGGTGCCTTTCTCTATGCATGTCCGCAGTTCAAACAGGCTGTGTAAGGACAGCGTAGCCACATGCGGTTTACTCCAGCGTTCACCGCCCTTCTCTACCTTCTCCTCAAACTTGATCCACCTAGAGAGATAGAAAAAGGGAGATGAGAGATTGAACTTTTCAACTAAAAATTTACAGACAATAGCAGAACATGTAAACATTTAATCAGTTTGGTATTAATATTTTCTATGCCATCAACCATTCAGTCCATCAAAGAATGATGTACTAACCTACATATTGGGACCTGGGAGAACACCATTACAGGTCCAACAACATACCAACATGCAAATAACTCAATCTACAAATATAGATAATGACATTTTAATAACTAAAGTTAATTCCTAAATCCTAAAAAGCCTTTGCTGTGTATGGAGTTGTGTCACATGAGCAGGATATAAGGTGATGTCAGTTACAAAGCAATTGAACTCCACTCAAATTAAATATGACTACATGAATACAATGTGCACATAGTGGTTGTTTGGAGTATGTTACATGTATACATTTTGAGGTTTTGTAGCTGCATCACAACCACAACTATTTCACTGTACACAAATCATGTTAGGTAATCAACAGTCTGGAAGAAAAAAAAAAAAGATTATTCTCATGTGTCATGTGGGTAGAGATTAAGTGAATTTGACACCAAGCTCTGAAAAAGAGGAAATGAGAAACATCCAATCAATAAGAAATGAGTGATGTGTCAGAAAGTATTTATAAATTCAAAAGGTGATCTAGTGAAGGGAATGATAAAACTAAGATTGCCTATTATTATTACTTAAATAGTAGCATACAAACTGTCACTTTGTCACTGATGTAATGTTTATCATTAAAGTCCAATTAAGTGCTGTCTAATACACACCTGGGAGACATGTGACAGGTGACAAAGGGTTGTATTTTCAATTAGTGCTTCCAATCTGTAGGAATTTAATACTTTCTTTTGCTTATCATTATTAATTAAAGTATAAATCAGTTCATAAACTGAGTTATAGCATCATCATTTCTATTTTCTTCATGTATTCTTAATCAATCACTCCCTCTTCCCCTCTCTTCCTCAGAGTCAGAGGGATGAGAAACTGAACTGGTACTGAGCAGTTGTTTCTATACCAGGGTTTTATTTGGTCAGTTTAGCTGCCAAAATTGCACTTGGCAGACGGCCAGCACTACCCTGCACTTGTGAGATCTTTTATTCAGTTTGAATCCCAAGAGTGCTCTCGTTGAGACATTGCACCAGGTCTTAATCTCTGCAGTTATTTGTGGAATAATAAGTTTGACATTGCCTATTCAAGACTGATTTATTTCACATTTTGTAAGCAATACAGTATATAACAATTTGATTCCAATGTTACCTCAGAAATAGGGAACAGACAACACTTTTTAGAGTAATCTGGAACCACAGTCCTCTTTTAACCCTGCTGATCCTCTTGTATTCATTTCTGGTCCCTGTACTGTGTTACTGTGGTAATTCATTTGTGACCCATTGTTGTTAGACCTGTCTGACTGCAATGATTTTTATTTCCTGGTAGGAAAATTGAGATTTGACCTTGGGTATTAAAGCCTTTTCTTGAATATTTTTTCCTCCCCAAACACAACTTATGATCTGATTTGGCTGAGAAAATCATCCCAGTTAGATAAAATGTTGGTCCATTTGTGATGATTATGTTTTTTGTTTTTTTTTGCAGAGTGGTTGACATGAAATAATCAGAAACATAATTCCCCAGTTCACAATGTCAAACCTCATCATAATGCACTCTCATTTCATTTGCATTTTGACTGACACATATTTAGTCCAATCCAGGTTAAGAGACGGCGTAGTCATGGCTGCCAGTGGGTTGGTTTCTGCACGACTGACTGTTTTTGTGTCGCACTTTGAAATTTACCAATCTGTAATAATCCTTCACCAATCAAATATCAACAATCTCTGTGCATCTGGGAGAAACAGAACCTGGACAAATATGAATCAGTCAATATCAGTATAAATTTCAGTGCAGAAGACTGTAAGACTGTAAGTTGAACATTTCAACTGAGTACAGAGCTAAGCCTTTAAACCCTTACTCAAGTTAAAATAAAGTATACTGGGAGACACTAACAGCAGTGTTCTTTAGAAGAGTTCCTCTGCAAATCATTCAACCAACAGTGAACCAAAATGTAACTTCTATCTTCAGTACAATTGGTCAGAGGTTAGGATAACAAATCAACTCATTTGGAGCCTCAAACAGCAGCCCAGGAATCCGGTTTCCCCCTGAGAGAGCTTCACTCATCCAACGCTAATGATGTATAAACAATCATCCCATCCTATCCCATCCCATCCCACTAGTGGGCCACACAGGAGAAACCTGTGAAACCCTGTGTGTGCTCGCTGTCTGCACTGCACTACTCCAAATGCAATGCAGGCAGATTATTCGCTGATTTTATGCTGACAAATACATGAAGATGGCAAATCCTGGTTTGTTTTTTTTTTGCAAAATCATTGAGGTCATTTGGTTGTGGGAAGCCAAAACTATCTAAAGCACTCAAGTAACTGTTTGATGTAAAGTTTTAGAAACACTGACAAATACAATACCTGCATTATTGGGATGAATTTCACCATTGAGGTTTACAATTTTCACCTTTCACAATTCAGTGTATTCACTTTTTTGAATAAGTGAAAATCAATGGAAAAGGCCTCTAAGCATCACTAAAATCCAAAAGGTGTGAATACAGGAACTTGTGAGAAAGCCCAAAGACTTAGTTTGAGGTCATTACCTGGCCGTCTCCTTCCACTCCATCTCCTGTCCATCCACCGACAGCAGCTCATCCAACTCGGTAAAGAGTTGTGGGGGAGCTGGGCCATCATCATCCTCCCCGAGAATGAATCGGATCCTCTCGGCTGCTGGTGAGACTGTGGAGAGAGGAAAAATACTGCGGTTCATAGGCTGGCAATGCTGCCCGTTGGGCAAGGGTTTGGGCACCGGCTTCCCCTCCTCAGCTGGACCTCTCCCGTTGACCTCAGGAGGAGGTGGAGGTGGTGGGATTTTCACTATGACCTCCTCTCCTTTCTCCTCCGTGTCCTCTTCCTTCTCCTCCTTCTCCTCTTGGTTATTGTTGTTGTTGGACATCTTTAAAAGCTTAGTGACCCCCCTTTACTCTCTAAATCAGCTGACCCAGGCTTTGCTCCTCAGATAGCAATCGGTAAGCAACACAGGCTCACCAGTGCAGGAGTCCCAGTGCAGCAGCTAGACTCTCATTAAAGTCCTTCTACTCGGGTGGAAGTGACAGCCACTCTCAGCTGCCTGCTCCAGCACTTTGTGAACCAGGTAGGAGGGGGCAGATGGGGTTTAGGGGGTCCCCTCAGTGACAGTGTCCCAACAACTAGCCTGTTCTCCCTCTCTGCCCCCCTCCTTCACTGTTCAAACAGGCCTTCCCCATTGGCCCTCCAGCCTTGGCAAGCTGCCCTGGAGCCCCTCATTAACAATTAGGAAATGGTTCACAAACTGGCCTATTCTTTAGCGGAGGCTTGGCTTTCCTTCCTCTTGTCTTCTCATTTGAATATTTATCGAGCCAAACAAAAAAGAGCCAAACAGAAATTTAACAGAATTGATATAAATAATACTTTTCAGTGCTACTCAAACATTTTGTGAATGGCTGACACCATCAGATTTTGTTCTGACAAGTGGAAAGTCTATTTGAACTTTGAATAAGAGCCCACAAATAATTACTGCCCCCTTTTCATGAAAGCAGGCTCATGCACGTAGAAAACTGTTCACAAAGTTTATTGTCATCAACAAACAACATCATAATAACGGTACATGGTGCATCATTAGAGCTACTGCTTGTTTACAGAAAAAAAAAAACAGATAAGTGAAATGACGGTATCTCTACATGAAAAATATGACTGCTACTGTGTGACGGTTGGAAATTCCTCTTCCTGAGTTCACCTGCTCAATGATGGAGATGAATGTGAAGTCAGATTTTCAACAAGTAGGTCTAAATACAGTTTACTGCGCCTCCAACATTGTCCAATTGCACCAATTTCATTGGACATTGGACATAATGTTAAAGATGGCTCAAGACGACCACCATGCGCCATACGGTCAAGGGGATAGAGCGCCTAAACCAAACACCTGTGCTTTCTTGCTATAATATGTCAAAATGTCAGCCTTGAAAAAAAGGTCTAATGAGGCTAATGTCACTGTCACAGGAACATGATGTGTCATGTCAGTCAGAGGGGTCTTGCATAATGTATTGGACACCAGCTTCTGTGGGCCAAGTCTGAGTGGATGGAAATCAATTCATTAATATTTGTCTGAGCAAGCAGAAATGAATCCCAGACAGAAATGCCATTAATGTCTGAGGCTCAAAATGTGGCTCTAGACTTTACATATAGAGGAAAGATGATTCTATGTCAATCTGTATTTGCAGTTTTCATGATGGTATTCAAATAGCCGTACTTCAGGTTGAATTGAATTACATACTTTTTAAAGAACTTTTTACTTTGCATTTCTCTGAACACAGACTGTATATAAAGATGACCTGCGGTGTGGTCAGAACATTTAGCAAGAGTTCATTTGGAACTAACCGTAAAAAAACAATGGATTAAATTAAATTAAATTAATCTAATCCTTTTAACTAAGTAAATTAATTGTGAGAATGCCTTCATTAAGCATTTTTGATAGAAGAATACAAAGACGAGAATTTTACGGTGGCCCTGAGAGCTCAATCCACCACAACTTAAGAAAACGCATGCAAATAGACAAAACATAAGAAAATTAAGGAAACGTCTTCATCAGTTTTCATTCATCAACACATGCGCAGCATTTAGAAAACACGCTGCAACTACAGACAACACAACGGAAGTGTTTCCAGAGGACACTTTAAAGTGATGAACAAGTCTAAACACACTTGTTGTTGCTATGGTTTGTGACTCTTGACATTATTGAAGTCGGTTAAGTTAAGTGTTTTTAAGTTTATTTTAACACTGTGATTGCATGTCCAGGCATGTTCATCACTTTTAAGTGTCCTCTGGAAACAGTTACATTGTCTGTGTGTGTGTGTGTGTGTATGTACTTCTATCTTTGTGGTGACAGTTCAAGTTTTTTAACGTTGAGAGGAAGAGAGGGCATTCTTGGAAAGTGAGGACATTCTGTTTGGTAGTCAGGACTTGGTTTTAGGCTTGAGGTTCTGGTTAAGGCTGTGGGCATGAACTTGACTGCATTATGTCATTGAGGGTCCTCACAAGTTCAAACATGTATGTATGTGTGTGTGTGTGTGTGTGTGTGTGTGTGTGTGTGTGTGTGTGTGTGTGTGTGTGTGTGTGTGTGTATGGGGTGTGAGGGATAATAACAAAGTCTCCTGTTCTGATTACATAACAGCTTGCTAATGCTGTGCCACAAGAGTGTTGACTGCAGTTATTGAATATATTTAAATGTGACCGCTTTTATTCCCCAAAATGCATTCATTCAATGTTTCCCTTTACTTTTAATCTTGTCATTCTGAAAAACTATTGCGGGAGACAAAAACCTCTACAATCAAACCCAGAATAATGAAAAGGGTTAGCAGCTCTGGCAGGATGACGACCTACCTCTGCAAAGGTGAGAAAGCGAACACAAGCCTTATATGAGCCATATTGTTTTTAAATGATAATGCATCATCAGTAAAATGTGCAAATTAAATTTCACTGCGGGCATTTGAGACTTGTTATGTAAAGCAGGTGTGAAAGTGAGAAAAAGAGAATGATAATCGAGGCTACTCCTAAACTGGGCTTTCATTTACCAGCATGCCATCCTATAACATCACATCACCCACCCCACTGGGTCATTGATTGACTAATTCATTCATTCCGTCAGTCAGTCAGTCAGCAGTAAATGGCCAAGCAGTTAATGAGGTGAAGTCTTGAAGTTTCCCCTTTATTGTGTATTCTGCGGCACAATAACAACAACAGCAGGTACGAGCCAGACAAGCAGCTGTAAGATTACTAGGTGGAGGATTAACTGTCTGCTGGCACACATACACACACACTCCCATACACATACACGCACACACATTTTCACAAGCTGCAACTAGCTTAAGTCACCACAACCTGTTTAATAACACCTTGGGTGGAATAATTTACATGTGCGTTTCACACTTTCAGCTGACGCTCTCATCCAGAGCGATTTACACTGATTACAGTAAACAGTTGAAACGAGCTTTTAAATACCTATATTTCCCAAATTACATGCAAACAATGGCAAGCAGTGCAAGGTGGGGGTCAAAGCCTCAGTTATGTACAGGAGGTTCACACACAGCACCAACTGCTGTGACCTTTTAAATGTGTCTATATTCAGTATATAGTATTAATAAAAAGTAAACGTGTTTCGAAATATGTATGACTTTGTTTTAGGGCTGCAACTAATAAATATTTCATTGACAATTAATCTGTTATCTCTGTTAATCAATTAGTTGTTTGGTCAATAAAATGTCAGAAAATAGTGAAAAATGTCAATCACTGTTTCCTGAACCCCAAGATGCAACTTAAAATGTCTTGTTTTGTGCCAAACAACAGAACCATAACCCAAAGATATCCAGTTTACTATCAGAGAGGGTTAAAGAAACCAGACAATATTCACATTTAGAGGCTGGAACCAGAAAATTTTGGCATTTTGGCTTAAAAAAATCAAAATAATTGGCAATAATATATAATAATAATTGTCAATTGACTATTTGATTAATCCAGTGGTTCTCATACTTTTTCACCTAAGCTGAAAAAATTAGACCACAAACCCCCATCTGATAAGATTTTTGCTTTTAGATGTTTTATTACATGTGTTATTACAGTGTAAAGTGTATGAAACCAATGACCAAAATAGTCATACATTCTGTCACTGTCTTACTTATGGGTGGCATTATGGTGAAAATAAAGTATTTCCTTTTTGCTGGGGATTCCAGGGGATCAAGGACTCCTGGAGACCCCACTGGATAAATCCATTAATCAACTAATTGTTGCAACTCTACTATGTTTTACTGTTGTCAAAGTGATCAATCACACAAATCAATGTGGATCAATCCACAAATAATATTGTTTTCTTTCCTGGTGCTGAAGTCAAGATGAAGAAAACAGATCCGTTTAGCAATTAGCATAAACAAAAAAAGACTAGCTGACACCCAAAGATGAAATCCATACCTTTCGGTACCTTTCTGCATGTTCAAACCATAAACTCTATACTCCAATTTTACTAATTATGAGCAGGAAGCAGAAGAAGGATGACATGGTAACATTTATTTTATTGGACATTTAAATGATGTGTGATTTTGAAACTAAACTGTACCTCACAGAAGAAGAAGAAATGTAAAATATCTTTGGATTCTCTGATGCTTCTTCTTGCACGGTCATGATCTAAAACCATTTTTATTCAATATTATACATATCCAAGACAGATTTTCTAATTCTCCATGTGAAACTGATGCTGTCTATCCATGCTACCCAGCTGGTAACAAGCACAGTGTTGGTGTCAATGCAATACTGTCCCACTTGAGCAGTTGCTAAGAGAAAGGTGGGGATGGGCGAGGAGGGTTGGAGGGGGTGAGTCTCAGGGCAGAGTGAAAGCAAAGAGGGGTGAGAGCTAGCACGAAAGGAGGGATAGAAATGAAAATCCCATCGTTCAAACGCAATTTCAAAGCTCTGTGTGCTCTAGCCAAGAGCCATGGGCATACAAAGAGGACTTTGTCCCAGCAGCAGAGGCTCATGGGATAGGGGATGGAGGAAGAATGCCCGCTGCCCGGCAGAAAGCTTAGTGTGACTGCCACTAAAGGCCTGTTTAGTCCCACTCTTGACATGCATCCTACACAAATACCTTCCATCTCCCCTGACCTTTTTGAAAAACTCACAGCAAAGGGCAACATGGGATCTAATAGCAAGTTCATTGTTTCTGACTGTACATGCGATGATAATGCAACTGTGCGTAACTTCATTCAAAGCCATGAGAGGATCGCTGAGAGTACAGGAAATGTTTTTTTTTTTCATGCCACAAAGTCTGACATTCAGTATGCAGGGCAGCTAGCACACAGGCAGCGAACAGGGATTGGGTTGAATGCAGAGTGACACCCTGAGGGTGATTCATTGAGAGCACAGTATTTATACCCAGACCATCTAGCTCTGGTATTTTTGTTGTGATAGCTGAGGTGGGCAAATTCTGATGAGAATGTAACAAATACCAGCTGGGGGGAAATGACCACTAGTGATGTCTACAGGTATAGTGAAGGTACAGCCATATTTTCTCTGTGTTTTCACTGTAAAACAGCAGAATGGAGCTCATCACAGCAGGGTGAGGTTTATGCTTATCTACACAGTTCAAAAGGGGTCAGTACACCCCGTTGTTCATGAAGGCTCAGCAGCATTGCACGCATTTTTTGTGAATCATTCAATCCTTTGGCAGTAAGAGCAAACCAATTACAGGTCTTATATCTTCTCATTCAATATTTAACTTTTATTATTCATATTATATTGCTACATTGTACAATATGATGCATTGTCCAACATCAACCAGCGCAAAGGCAAGTATACAAGTGGATCTAAAAAAAAAAAAGTGCTAAATTATTGAGTAACTTAAGTGTGCAAATGAATTATAATGTTCATGGAATAATATTGGTTAAAGTTGTAACTTTTGATGATCACAACAGTTAATTACAGGATAAAGGCACGCTCAATTTCCCTGTTACCCGCTCACTTTAATGATGTCATCTGACTGGAAGCAAACTGGATGTACCCAAAATCAGGAAAATACAAACATTTTAGTGAGGCACCGGGTTTTAGTTTCTTGTCTTATTCTTGCAACCACACCTCACATAAAGTATGGCACGTATTTGATGCTCACATGTAATTTTAGGTAATAAATCAATCAATTACAACCGAACTAATATGTCAAATTCTTGAGAGTCCTGAGATCTGAATCCAAACAGAATGTACTGTAGATAAAAACACAAGATAGAAATATCAATTAGTGAGTAGCTGCTGTTTCAGATTCAGGTGTGAATGAGATGGACTTTGTGTCAGGTCATTTAGAGCCACTGAAGGGGAATTGATTTTCATTCATGTTTTCTGCAAAGTTGTTTTTAGTGCCTTTGGCACCAATCTGTATACTAACGTAAGTACTTTTTTTATCTCAGTGTCTGTCTTATTCCAAGGAAGAATCAGCAGAGAAGAATCACTAATGATCACCAGAACAGTGTTGAGTCTAATCAGATAATAGTGTTCAGTGATAGAAAATCAAAGCATCCAATAACTGAAGAAAGTGAGTCTGGTAAATCAAAAGGGGTCAGCACTGACTAACTTTCTAGTTGCTGTCAGATAAGGGTTAAACATTATTTAACAGAAAAAAGGGGGATGGCAGAAGGACCAAAATATTCCACTGAGTTCCTGACAGTTTTGCAAGGAAAACTCCAACAGAAGAAAAACATTTCATCAGTAATGTTGAAAGTCATTCAGGAAAAACTAGGATATAACCAACTACAGTAATGTTAGATGAAACAAGTGGCTACTAAAAGTAGGTACAACAAAACAGCCGGCTACATGCCTCCTAACCTTTTACTGTATCTATTAATCCTCTTGCCTCCTCTAGAACACTAAAAACACTATCACACAAGAAGAGAGGGGTAAACTAAGGCTGTGGACATGATGGGGTTGAAAACATTGTCGATCTAAATATCAGTCGAAAAGATTAACTCATCAGAATGACCAGAGAGACAAAGTCGAAGAAAAATGATGGCTTTCCAGAGGTTTAAGTGGTTTATCCGATCAATATCCAGGGACCTTTTCTACTGATATAATTTATTTTTTCCTACGACTCTGAAGAATATGTCAAATAGTCAGTTACTCTGTGCACTGTGCACTGGATAGTCTCCCAATGTCCAACCTATATCCACACTGTTTACACGGCAGGAGAAAGGCTTTACGAAACCTGCTAAAACTTTGTGATGTGTGAGAACGACTTATACTGTAAAATGCAATATCTGAAATATATCTACAGTCAGGATGGTTCCTCATTACACTCAGGGAGGATATTTGGCACTGAGGAGCAGAGCACTACTGTATCATTGGCTACACTTACACACGCTGTTATACCATTTACATGATTGCAAAGGTGACAACTCCCTTTAATAATCCCAGTTACGGGTGTCATATAATTAGTTTGACTATCTAGAGAGAGTTGTGACTTTGAGTAGCTTTACTTTTAAGTCGATAAAGAACCCGACTGGCTTGTTTGTTCTTCCATGCATGTCATACACATCATCATATATAACTATGAATACATCACACCTGTTCCTCTGTAAATTGATTCTGCATGTCTCGCATTATTGCCTTAATCACATTATAATCAAATTATTAGTGTGCATGTAAACATAGCCAATGCTCTCAAAGTACAATAGATGTAAATGTTCAGGGATGTAACATAGATTGCTGCTGCCACAGCTCCAAAATGTCAACTTTTCAGGATAAAAAACTAATTTCCATCTTGACCTTTGCATTTATCTAATCAATTTTGAAAGTCTCCATACATCTAAGGATTTCGCTTTCAATTCTGAGAGGAAAAGGTATCCACTCAGTGGAGTAAAACATAAAATCGGAGATGTATTCACATAAAACTGAGTACATCACAGCAGCCACAGCTTGCTCTCTCTGACTTAAGGGAATTAAGCCCATTTGTGCAAGAACCAACTTTCTAAGTAATCTTTGTAATCTATTATGAGAAAGCTTTTAGCCTAGTAAAGAAAAAAAGGAAAAAAAAAGACTGTGCTCATCAAAATGAGCAGCTGTCAAATAGCCCTGCAGTGGACACACATGTAACCAGGAGGATGTATGCAGTTCCTGCAGCGCCCATCTGACCAAACAAGAGGATTTTCAGTCCAGACAACACAGACGAGGGCCCTCCTCTGGGGGTGGCCATGTTTCCCCAGAGAGAGTAGCACAGAGGAGTGCAATGAATATCAGTAGGACGTGAGGTATACTGCATGCCTGTCAGTTTTTGCGTGCCTAACAGATGCCTGCAGATTCATTTCTCAAAAGCAGAGCAGGCCTAGAGTCCCAAATCTCCAAAGATACAAACAAACTACCACGTTCTTTTAGCACAGGTTAGCAAAGGAACCCTATGTTAAAAAGTAAATGGCAAAGATTTCCTTTTAATGACAATAACATTCATGACATTGGAGGGTCAGCTCACTAGCTCACCAGCTTAGTTTCCTTTCCTCAGTTCATTCTTCATCCTACCAACTTCAGCTTTATGATATCAGCTTAATCTTCTCTTCTTGCCTTTTTTCACAAACTGTTCACATCATCATTAAGTGATTTTACAACTTTGAATCCCAGATTTTTGCAAAAGCATCAATATGTTTATTCAACCCTCTGCCTATTATCCGCCAGTTTGTCCAGTGTGTAGGTTACACAGGATATTTATAACAAGGGTAAAAGGGGGCTTTATGTTGTATGTGAATGTAAAGCCCTCTGACACACATCTGTGACATGGGAAGCCTCTTCTTCTTTGTCTTAACCAAAACTCCAATCTGTCCCAGCACTCTGCAGGTGGGCTCAGACCCACACTCGCCCTCCGTATGAGGGGTGTATTTTTCTTTTGAAAAGTTGTTTATATTTTTCTAGTGCTGCAAAAGAAGGAAAATAGCCCGCTTTACTGAGGATTCGCTGCTTATGGTCAGAGATGTGCATATGTACCGCAGTGGTTTCTCTTTATTTTTATCTTATAAAATAAACCTTACACTTATATCCTGCTGGGCTTGGCAGTGTAACGCTGACCTACGAACTAATAAATAACTATAAATAACTTGGATTTGTGGCAGCCGTATGGTTAATGATTCATATCGAATGGAAAGTAAAATGTACAAAAGTCTGTTTATATGCAATAAAATAAATGAACCATCGACTGTACAACAATAACAAACGTACTGCGTGCTCTCTGTTTGTGTTGCTATGCCATTTCACTGCGCACTTCATTAGCGCCTTAATTCCATGACAGAAATTTTACATAACACCAACAGCGTTTTCACTATTTTACCCACATGAACCTGCAGAGCACCCCAGTGTTGACTGTTAACAAAACGTCAATGCTCACAATCTCCTGCCAACATAGTCGCATTTTTCCATGAATGGAGAATTAGCAATGTTGCTGTAAACTAACTGAGGTGTGTATGGTAGGGTTTGTTTTTTTAGGAATAAAGGACAGTTATCTTCCCCTTTGACACATATTTTCTTGGTCTTATGCAATGGAATGTCAGTATCAGTATTTTCGATGTAAATGTAAAGGCATGATTAGATTGGATTGAAAGGGGAAGCAGTAATGACATAAATGAAGGAGTGAAATGAAATTTAGAAAAAAGCATCCCTTCATTTTGTCACACATCTACACACTGATTGTCTTCAATGTCTACTTATTTCATCATTTAAGTCTCCATTTTCCACTTGTTTCTTCAACTATCACTGTGATATAGACAAGATGTTTGGCTGAGTTGGAAATTACCTTTTGTGTATATATACACACACATCTCTGTATGTATATATCTATATATCTATACAGTATATATCTTTTGGTTTGTCACATTTGTCATGATCAATGGAGTGTCCATCTAGAGCTGACAGCAAATGGATGAAACAATAAAGTTGACATTTATTGATTTATCCTCTCTTACACGTTAAAATATCAACTATCATTGTCTATGAACGAATGAAAGACCTAAACAGAGAGGTTGGACTTTGCAATCATGCCACCACCAGCACAATTAAACTATAAAAAATTCCCAGACGCTCCTCGACAACATTGTCTGGCCTTTGATCCATTTAATCTCCAAATAGAGGCAGCGGTTTCAAAAAAGGTTAATCTTGTTAAATCAAGTGTGAGCAAATGAACCTGCAGGGATGAAGAGTAACTGCACTGCTGTTTACATACAACACATTGGAATATTTACCCCACCTAGACGCAAACCTTGATGGCTCCACGGACGCGACTCATTAACTTCGGCGACTAGAACTGCATCCCTGTGAGGTCAGTCCAAAGGCTCGATAGCCAGAAAGTTTGGTTAAACTCAGTCGTAAAAGCATTTTGATCTACCCAAGAGAAGAAGAAGTATAACTGCGTGCTATTAGGGACTATCTTTAGACAGAGCAGCCTTAATAGGACACAAAGATGTCAACTAGTAGTATAGAAAACTACTTGACCTGTCTAAACTATTATGTAATAAGTTATTGCTGTAATATCACTCCAGTGTTTCCCAACTTGGGGATCAGGGCTACAAGGGTTGTAAAACAAAACAAGTAAGGAAAGGAAGAACAAATTCTGCCACACAAAATTACAGTATGTTAAAACTATGTAAGTTTATAAACTATAAAAATGAAGCAATGTGAGGAACAGTCTTCACTGACTCACTGGTTGAACTGCTGCAACCTGTGACAAGGGGTCACAGCTATGCATTGCTTGGCTGTAAAAGGTCAAAAGCCAGAGAGGTTGGGAACCACAACATCACATGTTGAGTCACAGAAAGATCAAAATCTAGTCTGATTCGTGACGAATTCAAAACAAAAAAGCCCAGAAGACGATGCTGTTCTGCGTGTATGAATCACAGATACGACGTCAATGATCGCTCTTTCAGGCACTTTGGAAGCTTATTACGAAACCACACGTAGTTTAACAGTGCCAGCTTCTCACTGGCTGCACATCATTAAAACTGAATATCTGCAAAGAACGCAACACCAACGTCAGCGGCAGCGACCAGATGGGCTGGATGTAATCTATTCTCTCATTGGATTTATGTCCTGAAGAAAATCCTCCACATCAAGAGATGTGTACACATTGTAAAAATCTGGTTCTGGTGTGTTTTGACCCACTTGTCACATCATGTGCAAGCGGGTATGTGTAAAATTACGTAATTCTCTAGAAATGACAGTGGCCTGCCTCATTATTGGATTTGACGAAAGCAAGGACATTTTAAGCCTTACTTACAGAAGACTAGTGTTACAGATGGGCCTCATGTAATCAGCACTTCCTATCCTTTTGTTTTTCCATGAAATTATTGCGTGTTCAATTTGCATGTGATCAGTATTATCATCGGACGATCAGAAAAAACGTCTGTCTTCGCCAAAATTTAGACATAAATCAGCGCTTTCCAACGTTTTTTTTGGCTTGCAACGACCCCTCATCTCAGGTTGTGTGTCTATGAGATACGGGTAGTACAACTAAAGAGTGTTGTTCATATCTCAGATTGTTTTATTTCAATAGAACTAGAGGTAGGAGCAAGAAGGAGAAAATATTATTTAATTTTATATAAAAGGCAAATTATCTATTTCAAATCAACCCAATCTCTGCTGTCATTACAAAACACTTGATGTCTACAGATTCGCAAACAGGACCTCAGTCTTCACGCCTTTAACTTGAACAGAGACAGAGAGAAAAATGCCGACATCACTGAGAGTTGGCTTTACATTTGAACTGGTATCTTAAGTCTCAGTCACCCAGTATAACCTTTCCCCGCTCCCTTTCATTCGCATGCTTCCCTTGAACTGACCGGACCTATTTGTCCGAGCATCCGCACATTGCAGCTGCGCCCGAGGGCACATCGCACTTTAGACTCAACGGGACGAAAGAAGCTCCAGCCAACCAAGAACGCATGCACTAACACATATAGATGCTTACGAAGCCGCACACAAACAGAGACGGACACGCTTATGTCTGTACACAAGGACGAAAGCGCATGAACACACTCTCACACACACACACACACACTGTACTGAAGAGACTTATATCAGCAGCTAGTACAACTGTATCAGAGTAGCCATTACTTAAACTGAAAATTCACTCTGCTCTGTCGAAACAGACTCATCACCCAGCAGGACACACACACACACACAGCTATTTCTGGCCACTAAGTGGACTCAGCAACTTCTTTGGGGTCGCGTGGAGTTACAGAGGGTTTTTTTTTTTTCTAGAAAAGAGAGCGGCCTTCAGCGAAGACAGACATGAACCCTAATCAGCCTTGACATGGAGTCCATCAAAACTTACTGAGAGGTTTGAGGATGCTGTTGCTGGCCTCATCATTGTTTTCTGCATCCGACTTGTCAAAGGTGGTCTCCGTCAACCTCTCCTTTCTGTCCTTGTGGCTGGTTCTCCGACGGTGACGCCTCCGACGTCGATAGCTCTTGGGCACCCGCACGCCAATGTAAATGGTGTGGTGACCTGCAAAAAAAAAAAAAAAAAAGAAGAAGGGCGGGATGAACTCTGTAGCACATGTGTCACTAAACATCCTGTTAATTTCAGGCTGCTGTGCTGCAAATTATATATATAAAAAAAAACCTTGATATTTGACAAGATACAAAATTAGAAGCATTAACCTTCAGAAAATCATGACGGGACCGCTCGGCGTTGCGGGAACAACAACATCGCCCTCAACGTTACAACGTTACCCTTACCTAATCTTGACCACTTACAGGGAACATTCTCACGTGGCCCACAACAGATCCGAGACAGCGTAGCAGAGCAGGGTTATAGAGGTTGCAGTACACTGTCAAAACAAATATTTGAACCGAAAAAGAAGTAGCACGTAGAGGTGGAGACGCCTTGACTGCTTACATGACTACATCCCTGTTCTGCGTGTTGGCACAATACCAATAGGATGTGTAAGTTTTACATGAAGTCAGATGGTTCAGAGTCAATAACGATACGGACCAGACTGTTTGTGGATAACATTCCAGTGAGATGGACATGGATTTCATGCCAACATGTTATACAGCAATGAAATGCTGGTCATGGTATGTTTGTGGACATTTGTTCTCAACTATCTGACTTAATTTAGATCTATTGTAGGTGTGGATTTCCTGGTGGAATTTAATCCACTCATACTCGAGTGTAACTTTGTGTTTGTTTGTTTTCACATCATATCGCATCACATCCCAAACACACGTTTTTTTTTGGTTTTTGTTTTTTTTTTACAGCAACTGGGTAGAAAAAACTAAATGCAAGTATATAAAACACACAAAACTAATACAAGATGTTTAAATTAATATCAATACCCATGAAAAAAGGCATTTATGTATGTATTTTTGATACGTCTGCTGTTTTGGAGCGGAGCTAAAAGGTTGAAAGCTTCCAAATTTAAATTGCCATACCAAGTGAAATTTATAGCTTGTTTGATAAGTCCTGTACATGTGAGTTTACTAACTGTTCAGAGACTAAAATAGAAGAGGAAGAGCAAAGAGATGTACAAGCTTGGAACGAAATGTCCTTTGGTCTGGGTGCGCTTCAAGTTTTTCTCATTCCTTGTGGGCAGTGGCTCTGTCTCAGTTGGTAAGCTCATCTTCCCTAAACACAACCACAGCTGTTGATTTGGCAGGAGAAAGGCAAACGTGTCATCTTAAACATTAAGAGAAGGATATGAATTGTCCTCTTTGAGTATTTCTCCCTCAAAATATTACATTATTTAGTGGAAGCTGGAGGTTTTACTGAAGAACATTATTGTTGGCTTTGGTCTCAGGCACCCAGTCTCCTTTAAAAGGTGAGGAGGCTTCTGCGGTTTTCATGTCAGGAATCAGGATTGTCCAGTGATGCTTTTAAGCGGAGTGTCATCATAATACTTTCTATACAAATATGTTATTGTAGAGGTTTTCATCCTGCCAATGTGGGATTAAAGCCAACACTTTTTGTTTGTTTTAAAGTCTTCCTGTATTTTATATAAGCCATTTTTTTATCAGTCTCACACATACCTGCATAATTCTCTCTTTTACATCTAACTGACTTTGTCACAGTCCCCAAAAAAGCCGACATAAAACCTACAACCGTGACCACTGTGAATTTCTCTTTTCTTAGCTAAGATGGACTATAAAAAGCAACCTTTCAGAGTAAAAAATCAAAAGTCCTGCTGAAACAAAAGGCTCTGTACGATCAGTTTCAAACATCGCCTTTTGGAGCAGAGCGGGTAATGCTGAGCCAAGCACTGCACATGACCCAACCAGGAAGTGGCTGAACCCCTCAAAGGAACAAACAATGATCTCTCTCTGAAGCACAACAGCATTCATTATTCACTTGTACCACAATGCCCTGTGTTTTAGGGGTTCATCTAAATTCACTGACACCAACGTTTCGGCATACCTAGCAAACACTGAGCGTCGGAGACAAAGGAGATAGTTTGAATGTTGTCACGTAAAATAAGAAGGGATAAACAAATCAAAAGAAACAGAAAGACAGAAGAAGAAAAAAAACAAGCCAGACAAAAACAAAGATGGAGGAGCTCTCCAGAAAAACAGACAGACAGACAGACAATGGGAGACAGAACCAGCATCACCCACACCAGAGCGGCTGTCCACGAGGCTTTTGGTTCAACAAAGAGGGCACCTGGCTCATGTTTATGTGATAACATAAAAACATAAGATCAATCGTACACGGCTGAAGCACTGACAGTATCCCCTGTCAAATAGGAAAAAAAAAATTCATCTGGAAGGCTGCAGCACATTAAACTGAGGATTTTTATATGTCAATTAATGGCATGTCAGACTCTTATGAATGTTGTACAGTGCATTTCTGTACTGAAACTGCCAATAGCCTTTAGTATCTGTAATTTATGTTCATGAAAGATTGACATTTATGCCTCATTTGTCATCACGTGACACCAGACAAGCAATCTTACATATGTGTTTATCGGCCTGCATTGTTTTTACGATGCTGTCTGTACACGTGGCGTGTTGTTTCACACGCTGTGCAAGCCATCATTTACACGTGAATGTGCGCCAAATTGAAATGGAGTAGAAACTACACCCTCCTCACTCAAACGCTCAAACTGTGCCAGCTGGGTTTTGGAGCGCACGCAGTGATAAAGGTGTACGTTAACGGGTGCAAACAAAGCTGAAAAGGGGGAAGCCCCGAAAAGAGGTCTAATCAACCAAGCTATATAAAAACACCTGTGGGGTGATGTACGAGAGCTGTGTAGCGAGGAATGAATATGGAAATATTAATAGTGAGAGCTTGAAATACTGGATCAAATCTAATACATGCTGCTTCATCATTTGAATCCATGTTGTTTATTTGAACCAAAGGCACAGAAGCTGCAGTTACATTCACCCTTTTTTCATTCTGATTAAAGATTTTATGTTCTAGTGTTTACATGCGCTGACGCATTTAATCAGAACAGCTGTGTGACATGCACAAAAGTGGTGAATATTCAGGGGGGCTGCTGAGCAAAACTGGGGAGAAAAACTCAGCAGCCAGGCATTTCTCCACTCTCTGCTGAGATTATCACTAAAATTAGAAAAGCTGGTCCACCTTAAGTGAACTGGTCAGGTTAAGCTAACCCATTGTGGCCAACTTCGGCGGGTAACCCCCTTCACTTTAATTAGCAGGTGGCATGCAGGACACAGGAACTTGGCTTGAGTCTAGAGGAGTTGTAGCATGTATTCTTTGTTCAATCTCTGTCAAACACAGGCTCTCTCTCTCTTTCTCTTTCTCTCTACCATCACCTAATGTTACCCCTACATGGGGCAAACGTGTGCAGAAAGAATATATTTATTCAAACCAAA
This sequence comes from Euthynnus affinis, assembly GCA_029490765.1. Taxonomy (NCBI): domain Eukaryota; kingdom Metazoa; phylum Chordata; class Actinopteri; order Scombriformes; family Scombridae; genus Euthynnus; species Euthynnus affinis. The sequence continues at coordinate 8,295,230 of CM055842.1, forward strand.
GAGAAACAATCGGATTAAGCATTTATGTGGTTATTAGATGCTAATATTTTCCTATTGAACAGATTATCAAAGGTTTACACCACACCTCTCAATCTCTTCTGATTGAGGTTGTTATGTGAGGCATTTTTATTCTGATTGAGCTATTACTCCGATTATTAGTGGAACATTAGGGTCCATGTAAACGTAGCCAACTTTCACTGTCAAACGAATTAATAATGATTTTAGCTGCGGATGAATACGTTAGCAAAGGTTCTCTCTCTTCTTCTTCCAATAGAAAGAGTAATAAATTTTAAATGAAAGCAAGTTAACGCATGTTATGAAATAGAGATAGCATACATAATTCATTAATTGTGTTACCTTTTTACTGTCATGCTTGTTTATTTAGTAATAAAGCAAACCAAAGAAGCAATCAAGATTCACCAGACAGCAAGTGGGCATTACAACAAGACCCAGAAGCAGATGGCTGCACAGCGACAATGCAAGAAAACAGAGACATAAACAGACAGAAGGAACTAAAGAGGATGGTGCTATTAAAGCTGATAGATGAGCAGTAAAGCGGAGCGTGAAGACATTTGCACAAGCTGAAGGACAACAAGAAAGAAGGTGAGAGTGATGGAGGAGGAGGAATAAAAAAAAAAATAGTTGAGTCAAGGAGCTGGAAAGAAAGATTTGCACACTGACAGAGCAGCTTTGTGAAACGACTTCCTCTTCTTTTTTTGTGTGGAAGAAGAACTTCTTTTGGAGCTGCCCATGAGCGTGGACTGAATTCAATTAAATCCTTGTGTTTTCTGGGAGGTTTGTTTAGCTCACTAGATTTCTGAGTAGAGGCAACGCCACCACCGGTTTCCCCAGAAACCTCGTCACTGGGACTTGCCCAGACCAGTGGGGGGGGGTGGCAACACGCCACACAGCACTGACAGCATGCTAATACTGAACAGCCTTAAAATATATATATATATAAATGATCCCTCTTCCTGTTCACTAATGACTCCGCCATATCAGCCTTTGTCTGCAAAAAAGTTCAAACTACAGGTGCAGTAAATCAATCAATAAATATTAAAGGAATACAGATACATTTGGCTTCAACCTAAAGACCTTTAATGTCAGGTCACACATCTCCCATGCATGTTTAGATGCATGGGAACCTTGTAATGGGAATTATTACTGTGATAATGTCATATACTATACTCAATATTTGGTTTGACCTCATATGATTAATTGTGTTCAAAAGATAAAAAACAATCTAGTCAGTCTAAAGCAATCTAAAGCTTTAACAGCGTGTGACGCAGAGTTCAGATACCCAATATTTTGCTGGCTAATCTATACCTGATAAAGATAATTTGGCCACTGGTTCGCAGCAGCTCTTCCAACGCTTTATCTTGTACAATGTGAGAAATGTCAAGCCACCTCAACTCTTTTTTTGTTCTTTTTATCAGTCAGTCTTTAAGTCAGCCTGTCGGCTCTGAGCGTGCAGCGGGGAGAGACTGAGCTCTCCAAAAAGAGATTTAGCCAGCAGACAAGGACACGTAAACACAGCTGAGACGCCGGTTACGCACAGGAAGTTAAGAGAGATTGAAGCAGGGTTCAAGCTGAGGTGACACCTGACAAAATGTTGACCTCCAGAATGAGGGACCCTGCTGTGTGGATTCCAGCTTTGACTCTTTTATGCTAATCATGTGTACGACTACGTGACTGGCAACTCTATGCTGCTGTTCATTTCTATACAGAAGGAAAAAATCAATTAGCAGATTTTTTAAACTTGTTTATCCAGTTTACTATCACAGTGTACATCAATTCTGCATATTTGTTTGTCTAAGTTGAATTGAAGTACTTGAAAGGAAGTCATTTCAAGTGCAGATTGTTCTGAAAAGTCACAATGCATCGTTTCTCAATAATAATGCAACTTGTTACATAACTTAAGTTTCGACAGTCTGATAATAGATGCTGTATAGAAATGAATAGAAACAAAAGCTGCCTCTAAAATGATGTATAAAGAAGATCATACTCTGCAGCATGTATTTGAAAATCTTTGGCAAAAATGTAAGATATATATAAAAAAGAAAGCTCTGATATGGTCTTAAATCAAGTAATATTTCAGGGAGCACCCCGGTAGCCGAATGGTTACAGGACATTACATAACCACAATGTCCCTGGTTTGTTTCCAGACACCCTTGTTGCATGTCATACCCATCTCTCTCTCCCCTTGTTTCCTGTCTGCCTCTTCACTGCCCACTATCCAATACAGGGAAACAAATGCCAAAAAAACAATCAAACAAAAATATATTTTAAAAATATATAAGTTATTAAGCCTATAGGCCTACTATTCTGTGTGTAGCCTAAATTATACCTCATATTTATATACACATACATACATCTTCTATACCTTATATACATCAATTATCATCAAAAGCAAATATTTTACATGGCTTATTGTTATTAATATTATTATGATCATTATTTTGGGTTTTTTTATTTTAATAATAATAACAATAATAATAATTAGTATTATTTTCTTTACAACGTCATTTTCTCTCTGGAAGTCTATAGGGAGTCCACTAGAGGCCCCTCAGTTTTAAGTCATTAGAAAGACCAAATCTGTGTTTTGTCTGTTTGTTTTGCCCTAAATTTATCCTATTTTATTTGAATTTATCTTGTTTTATTACTTTTATCCAATTGTGCCTATCTTTGTTTTATTGTGTCTTTTATCTTGATGTGCAGCACTTTGGAAACCTTGTGTTTGTTAAAATCGTGCTATATACAAAAAAAAAAAAGTGGATTGGATCGGATTGGATAAAGTCACCAACAACAAAAAGGCTGCTTGGTGCTGAAACCATTTAAAGCACTTCCACAACAACACACACTACAAACCATGAGGTTCTTGGATGGTTGAACTGGCTCCTTGCCAGGAAATTGGAGGAATTCACATTTTGCTGATTCTAAGGAAATGTGATGGAAATACTAAAGCAATCACAAAAAGAGATCACTCTACCTGCCTTATGCGATTGTGATATTGATACAAGGGGTTTTGACATAAAATAATAATCTACTAGGTTCACTTGACATTGAAATCTACAGATCAATATGATGAGAAATTTAAAGTCTGCAGTTTAACTGTATTCTCTGATTGCATGAATACATGTAGAGAATACAGTTCTAATAAAATAAACAATAAATAATCAATAGGCACATGTTTAAGACATTTCAGCATACTGGAAGTGTGTTTTTTTCCCTTTCTGTTTGTTGTCCTGTAGGTCTTTGATGAGATTAGAGAGGTAAACACGGGTTCACTCGCTCCGTGTTCTACATCTTTCGCATGCCAGAGTTTACCTACAGGAAGTGCGTGAAATTTGGCAGACACCTAAAGGCTAAATGACGCCCTTCTTATTTCTCTCAATGACTCTCCTTGCTTTGAAAAAGTAGAGACTGAGACTGAGTTGCTTATGGAAAAAAAAAAGTTGGGAAAAAAATGAAGAACTTCTGAGGTTTTAAGAAATAAAATTTAAAAAAGTTAAATAAAAGAATTAAATCTTAGAGAAATCTTCAAAACATCGAGTTTGAAGTTTCCTAAAAATTGATGTTTCTATTACGCTGCACAGTCTACATCACACTGCATGTAATTTAAGACACTTTATTGATCCAGTGCTGATAATTTAAAGTGTACGAGAACAGATAAACTTACCTTCTACCTCCTCTTCGTCACAGATGTGCTTGACTAAGGACGCCCCTCGGTCCAACACCGCCTCGTCCTCCATCCTGTAGTAGTAAAAGAGGAAGAAAGACTGCTCACACTTTTCCTCCAACGACAACGTGGAGCCATAGCGCTTAGGCTCATTCACCTGCAGTAAGTTCGGACTGGGGCTCAGTCTGGTGCTGCTGGTGGCGCTCATCTCCACCCATTAAAAACTCATTGACAGACACTTTGCCTGACTACCTCAAAGCTTTAGTCAAGTCAAGATTTGCTTTTCACGTCAACAAACTATCCTCAAAACGTGTGAATGTGGGTCGTCCTTGAGGAGGGCAAAGTGCGCAGCCAATAGGTACGGTGTAATGGATTTAATCTGGCAGAGGGATGTGAGGGAGAGGACAGGAAGTCTTTGCTAATTGAGTGTGATGGGCCAGAGTGACTGGTGGCAGTCATGCGCGAAAAAAAACAAAAAAACATCCGACTGACTGCGACTTGAACCCATCAAAATCAGGATTCGGCTCTTCTGTCTCCGCTCCAAACCTTGTTTAGATGTCTCAACAAGGTGTTGTGTTTAATTACTCAAGGGAAGAAAAAAAAAAGACATCTGAAAACATATCACTTATGTTGTGTCTAATCAGTCCCACGCCCACACACATTACAAAGCCTCTCCATCTGGTCAGTAATGCTTGCCAGCCCCCCTCTCCACCGCCCTCCACCTAAGAAACAAGTGGGGCATCACATGTCTTTCTACTCATCCGCCCTTACAGGATTACGTCGGCTTTACTTAAGTGACAACACAGATACAAGCCCGTAACAGGCTGGCACATTGGAACCTCCACTCCTCTCCGAGACGACTCCACGCACGCTTGTCCTCACCTTAAACAGGCCGTGCTGTTTCCCGACAAACATCAACATTAAAAAAAAAAAAAAAAAAAAAAAAAAATGTAAAAATGTGTCATTCCTGCTGCCTCTGTAGCTGAATAGATGTTTTTGTTTGTTTGTTTAAGCGGTGGGGGTAATACAGTCTTTTCAGTCAGCTATGCGAGCGAGCGACTGTCACAAAAGTAGAAGAAGAAAAAAATCGCTTTTACATAAACAGAAGCTTTAGATATTTACATTAAACACATCTTTATATCAACACACACCATAAAGAACAGTGTTGAGAGAGAGAGCTCTCTGTTGACAGAGACAATCATTTAGGACCCTCCTTTAATCCACCAACACACACACACGTAATACCGGGAATACTTAATCCCTGGGTTTAAGTCTAATGGGATCTCAAACAAATTGGTTTGTTTTGTAAAATAATAGCTATAACATTGTTTTGTTAATGAATTAATCATAAAGGGCTCATCATTGTTTTAAAATACTTTTTTTTTTAATCATGTGAAATGAACTTTGAATTGATTCTGAATTGGCCACAGTGCATCAGAGTTGTCTCAATATGTTTGTTTTTTTTATTAATTTAATTTATTATTAATATAAATATTATTATTTGTAGAAGAATTTTTGTAATATTAGTCAAGTGTTGATTGGAGATTCACTTTTTTTGAGGCGGTCAATTAATGTTGTTACTGTAATGCAGTAATCCCTTGAACTAAGGTGACGTATATTAATACTGTCAATCATTCGCACCACTATCTTAATCCATTCTAGGTCAAAGTGGACTGGCTAGCGAGCGCCAAGGAAACTGTCAGGGAGATACCCTGGAGACAATTGTCTCAGATGTCAAAGGTCAGCGACGGGACAGCACACTTCCAGCTGGTCGGGATTCAGCGCCCTGCTCAAGGACGTTTTGGCACGAGAAGACACACTGCACTCGCCGCTTCGCGCTACATGATGTTCATGTCACATATACTGAGAGATCTAGTTCGTTTTTTATCTATTTTGAGCAGTTGCAAAAAAAAAAAAAGAACGTGAAGAAAAAAACAGTGTGAAAACGAGTCCAATCCTGCCACTGACAAATCATCTGTGTTATCTGAACTCTCAGACTTCACCAGCATTTCTATGCAATCAGAGTCGTTTTAACACTTAGTGATGGTTTTGATCAGCCATCTGTGGCAATATCAGCTCTGAGTGGACGAGTGTGTTAAGTGTTTCGGCTGTGAAGCTCACAAACTAATTATTCTATAAATAAAACAGTTCAAGTTTTTCGCCTGTTTTTATCATTTGAGAACATTTTGACACCACCGGTATGTTCTAGTGATTTGTTACTGGGTCTCAAAAGTGTTTTTCTCTTAAATTAAACATGTATATGTATATTTCTAGTCTTTCATGATGGTAAAAAAAAGGATGATAGAACACCACCTTTAGACTCTGGAGAGATTTAAATTGGCTATTTCATTACTTAAAAGCAACTGTCTGCTCTGGGTTAACTTGTAAAGAGTTGGGGGTCTTTTATATCTGCATCTCACCAGCTTCCCCACTTATACTGGCGGTCCTACTTCCTTCATTGCCACCTATGGACAAGCATGGATATGACAGGCCAAACTCCATTCAGCCTGAGGTGACAGCCCACACGTGCCTGCAGCTATGCAGCATTTCTCTGCTGTATTCTCAGAGCAGGAAAAAGACAATCACATACTTTTGTACACTTATTTAGCAAGAAAGACACATTTAATGTTCTAGCTTTGCATCTGATGTGAGGCTGAGAAAATAAAGTCACTGTTGGGATACTTAAATGTTGTTAAATATCAACAATTTTATGATGTTATTTTGTGATTTTTAAAATGTTCTAATATACATTTTGTTTTGCACGCTTTCCCTTTGACCCGCTTTGTCTGTTTCACAAGTGATAAAAGTGATTTCCTATAAATCCTGGGGGAAAGAGAAGTTTTAAGAGTGTATCTAGCTCTTTTTCTTAGAATCAATTTTGGTTTGATCAGCCAACAATCAAAATAAACCCCAACAGGTCATTTCTGGGGAGCCATTTCAGAAGCAGAAAGGAAATATTAATATAAAGTAGCTGGCAGAGTTTCTGGTTTTTGGTTTTTGTGGTTTTGATATGCTACCAAAAATAATGAACTTTGGACTTTAAGATTATGCTGTAACCAGAAGATTATCAGTAAGGAACATCTCTTACTAGGATTTAGAATTGCAAGATGATACTATAAGTGAATGATTAACTGATTACTCTGACTGATTTCCATAATGTGTGCATCAAAAGCAGCGGGCTAAGCAATAGGAATACAAACACTGTGCAAAAATATTTAAATGCTTGTTTACTGTGCAGGCTGTTGATATTGACTTGTAGCAGGAGGAGAATGTTTCAGCCACAAAAGATGGTGACATTTGCTGTAACTCTTTGAAATGGCAATTAAGACGTCACTGAACCACATGCACTGGGATCAATTCAATTTCCTTTGAGTTCACGCCCACACCCAGTTAAGGCAACTGGTGAACTGAGCGTTTATAAAACGTGACTGGTCCGAATGTCACATTGTTGGAAGACAGCTGCTGTTACACAGTTCAGTGTTTCTTTTTTGTTTTGGGTTTGTTTTTTACTGGGTACTTGATGAGTAAGCTGCCAGATTGTCTTGACAGAAACAAGCAGCCGCACAAAACATCTGTTCAAAAGCATTTTATGCCACAAAATGCGAAAAAGAGTTCGAACTTAATGCGCTCCTTCTAGCTGTAATCAGGCAAAACAGCATTTTGTTTCCAAGTAACATTCACTACAATTTAGACAGAATATGACTTGTTTGGCACTTAAAGTTTAGGGCTTGTGTCTGGACTTAACTTGAAAGTTTAGAAATGACTGCATTTACTTGGGATTTGCTTGTGATGTGTGAAGTTGTCTTTTGGTTCCACCTGTCCCGTTTATGTTATAGATCACTAAAACATATCCTGCTATCAAGGAAATAACTGTGTTGGTATGCGTTATTAAGTGTGATGTTATGTTTAGTTAGCAGCAGGAATAAGAAAAAAATGGATGCAGGAATGCTAATTACAGATCCAAAACCTGTGCTTTTAAAAGTGTACCTACATTAACACTTACTACTTAATACTGACTACCAAGTGTCTTTCTCCTTTTATCAATGCTTTAAGTCGTTGAGTGTATTGGTGATCAATAGCTAAACTGTCACATAACCCTATTATGAGCTGTACAAGTAATCAAAGCTTGACAAGCTGTTACTTTGTACTCATGATTGTGTATTACCTATCTGTCATTCGCTTCGCAGATAACATATCAGTCTCCCTGTCCTTGTAGAACCTACAGTAATCTGCATATAGCCTACATTCACTATCTGTCTGGAGAGGAGAGTGTGTTCTCTGTACCCGAGCTGATGCAACTGACAACTGTGTGTCCTAACCATGGAAACATCGACTAGCCTCAAGGCATCCAGACTTTGTTATGGTACACAGTATCTGCAGTAATCATCACATGAGATATGAATAAATGTGCCCCCAGTGTATGTATCTAATATCCTGTACTCCAATCAAGTTTGCAAAGTTATATCCCTCGTGCAGTGACGGCAAAATGGCATCGGATATCGGATGTCTCTCAAATTCAAAGGCTTTTGCCACGTAATAAAAGGATATCTACAGTTTTTGTTAAATGATAGCGTATTGGGCATAAGCCCAGTATCGCCCTAACAGTAGTTTTCAGTGTGCACAAGGTTGAAATTCAAGGCTTTGTTTCTTGGTAATTGTCAGACAAACCACACCAAAAACCACTGCTTACATTAGATGAATAGGGGTCTCATGGGAGACAAAATGAGGGGTTCAATGAGGATTTAACACCCTGGAATAGTGGTTGACTTCAGGATATGAGCATTATTTGGGTGACAGAAGATTTGAAATTTTCATCAAAATAAATGTTCTGTGAATATCCAAATGAAGAAAGCAAGTCACGAGCACACAGGCTGCAAACAAATTCTAACTCTTGCTTGCGCATTTCTTTAGCACTGACTGGCGCTAAATTTATATAATGGCCTACTGACAAGACTTGTAATGCCAAGTCATCCTGATACAGTGTCACCTGAGCTGTGACTGACCTTTAAAGTTAAAGTTAAAAGCTCCTTCAGTCAGTTTCAGGTCAAAATAGTCACCTTTAAAATAAACCGAATGTAGGTGAGAATGTTCCTCTCTCAGATCTAACATTAACCTAAACTCAGGCTTCTCAATGACGGCTGTAATCGCGCAGCATTAGAGCAACAAAGGTCGTGTGTTTAGGGTCGCTCTGATCAGGAGTTTACACACAATTGTATCTGAGGTATGTTCTGCTCCGAGGCCAGGATCCTGGAAAAGCAATTACATGGCTGTTCATGTCTTGATGTTTAAACTTTAACATGTTCAAACTCTAAATGACCTTTAAGAAACACCTAGGGTTCGGCTATACAGATGGAATTTGTTAGACAAGTATAAAGAACAGATTAGATATGATTTCATTTTTTTTCTATATAATTGAAAGTCTGACAGCATGGTTTGAAAATATCACCTTCTTCTTCCAGTCAGATCATCTTCTGTAACGTATCAGCTTCATTACTGAACCACCTGCTCCTGAAGTGCACACACTTTGTAATAAACACCTGCAGCTGCTTGTAGGCTCTCTTTTACACTCCGGGTTATCAGTTGATTTAAGATAAATTAGTTATGCATAGAGTGAAAAGCTCTCCAGTAAAGCTTATTGATGTCACTTACTTCTTGGTGCCGCTCATCTCTGCAGGTTGCGTGTGATAAAGCTCCTTACTCAATGTGCTGAGCAGAGCCGATCACCGGAGCAGCTGCTGATGTTTGATCTGACAAAAGTAACAAATCGGAGGGGTCACTTGTCTGCTCTCTGTGGACTCACCGCACACACACACACACACACACACAAACACACACACACACACACACACACACACACACACACACACACTCACAGAGCCTGTCACAACCGAAATGCTTCACTGAAAGTGAAAACTGAAAGTCAGCTACAATATCACCATGAAAACACTCAAAAGGAAAATATACAGTACAGATGTTTACAATTAGATTTGTGATGCAGGTGCTGTTACAAGTATGATGATCACATACACTAGGTAAGGAATATCACAAAAAAATAATGCTGACATTCTCTTTATAGCCATTTATAATAACTATAGTGATCCTGTGATACAGAAACTATAGGAGTAAAACATTTTAATGCAGCTGCTTATTGCTCCAAACAGCTAATGGTGAAAAGCACTAGATTGAAATTTTAGCATAAAACCATGCTAAAGTCACAGTAAATTCACTTTTGAGTATTACAGATGCACTGTAAGTAGTGCAGCTGGGTCTGACAAACCGCTTGACCAAAACAAAACGCTGTTTCCAGCTGCGCATTTACGCACAAGGCACCCTCTAATCCCGCAATAAATTATAACATTTCAACAAAACTTTGAAACCACGCAGATAGCATGATTGAAAATGCATTAAAAGCGACATAAAGCACGACAAGGTCGCTGAAGACTTGAAGGCAACGATTGACACGTTGTTTGGGTAAAATCAACAAAATGTGCACATGTACACAAGACCTGCAGGAATGAGTTTCAGTGGTGTAAAACTTTAAAGTTGGAACAAGAGTAAATGACTCACCGCTGTCTGTTGATCTTTGGCTCTGTGCGTGTTTGGCTCCAGTTGTCACCCCTGCGGTGGCATGAAGGTAAAGTCGACTTCCACTGCTCAGTTTGTATGTGGCATTGTGCGGCGGCTGCGCTCAGCATGCTGCCGCCTCTATCTACTGGACCATCCTTCTGTCAACGCCACTCCTCCAGTGGGAGGTCAAACTGCTCCACTGCTGCAACATCATCCCTCCAGCAGCCTTCCCTCCCCCCCACACACACACCCCACTCCATTCCTCCCCACCACCTTTCAATTGAAGCAAGTCTTTGTGCAGACATGCCAGCTAGGGTCAATGTTTGAACACACACAGTTCAACATTAAAGAGCAGCAATCCGTGGGCGTTACTGAAAACATAAACAACAAGAAAGCATTTGTTGTCTATATAATTCGAATTGATATTAATAACATCTGGTTTAAAATGATAAAACAAATACATGCATAAAGCTATTTAAAAAATGCAAACAAAAGCGCACAAAGAGTCTTAAAAGACAAAACTTTTGGACTTTAAACATTTGTGGAATCATGGGTGGTTATATCTTTGTTTATCCTTTGCATTCCTGTTTGCATCAGCCCAAATTTACAATATGTCTATTTCTTTTTTTTTTCTCCCTGAATCACACCTGAACATTTTTGTGATACTTTACAATGTTTTAAATGCCTAATGATACAAATAAAGCATCCCTGTAATACTCCTAAACTAGCATATTTGTCGAGCATCCTATTACAATGCAGTGCAGGGTTACTGCAGTGTCTTCAAATGGGACACTTGATGGGATTGTTTACATATTTCAGCTGTGAATTGTGTATTTTGAATCTACAGCGCCATCTGTTGGTGGACACGTGGCATTATTTGCTGTCATCATCAGAGTTGAGTTGACTTTTTTTTTTTTTTAATGAACATCCAATTGTGACTTGTTATATCAGCTTCATCATCACAGAAATGCCTACAACGGTAATCAGCTGAAAATATGACTTTTAGATTATTCTTTATGTTTTATTCAAAGCACAGCTGCGGCATGATTCAGATACTGAATTATGATAATACAGATAATAAAGATCAGAGAAATTCCGGTTAGTGGTCTACAAGGGGTTGAGTGTTGTGTCAAAGTCTGTTCCCCCCTCCTGTTAAAATGGTATTTATGTACCAATATTACAAACTGCTATGGGCAAAACCAGTCCGGACCAACAGCCTGACTGGCGGGGAATCCCGTTCTGTGTCAATAGTCTTAAACTATTGCACCGGTTCTGTAGCTGGTGCCTTGATATAAACTAGTAGCTAATGTTATTAAGAAAGTAGCTCTGTTTACATGCTGATAGCTTATGATGCTACACTTAGTTCAGTTTTTTCCTTTTTCCGTAAATAGGAACAGATTTTCTGCAGTTTAGCAATGCTAACGTAACATAAGCTATGTATGTTAGCTGTTACACTATGGATTAAATATATTTTTAGGCTTTCCAAGTAACTCACTGTGCTGGAATGAACTAAAATTGACAAATTTGACAAACTGAAAATGCAAGAATTGGCGATATATTGTTAATGCTATATTATAGCTACAGTTTAAACTATCATATATTAGTTTTCTCAAAGTTTTGCGCTTTAACATGCATGCATGCGCACTTCAATGTGTCCGTTGAGGTGGACCGTGGTAGCAAAGAACTTATATTGACTGTTTTTGTACTTTTTGGAGGTGATGGAACAATTACTCGGTGGCCAAATGAAACAAGACATGACTTAATGTCGAACTTCAAGTTTGGTTAAAAGTAACTGTATCAGCCATTATTTGCCAGCAGAGGAACTCTAACAGACAGACATGCAGTCCTCATGGCTACATATTGACCAGTCACAGAACAGCATTATTATCCAGTCGGAGTCATGTTTGTGCCACCTAATGCAAATCCAATATTCATTCACCTCTTAGCTGGTTTTACATGTGTAAATGATTTGTTTAATGTATGAACTGCAATTTGACCATATATTGATATGTAGATCTATTGATAGAGGAAAAATGTTCTTATTCATATCTTAATATTGGTTTCACCCGTATTGTCCCGTTTGTTTGTTTGCTTTACTCTGGTTCTGAGTCTAGAAGAGTGCTTTTCAGATACACTTGGAAAGAAACTTGCACTGATGTCGTTAATGTTCAATTGTTCAAAAGCTAAAACTTTGTATTTGGTATCTAACAATTGACTCAGACATGTTTTCATTATCTGGTTTTGTGACTCAACTGGGAATCCTTGGCAAATTCCTGATCTTCTACAGTTTAACCTTAGTTGCTGTGTAACCTTTTATTCAAACATTTGACTGAGCTCACGTTTCTCCTGAATCATATACAGTAACTTGAGCATAATATTTAACCTGTATGAAAATCATGTTTAATCTTTGCTCGCTGGAGATGTTAAATGTTTCAGGTGTCATCTAAGACATGTTCTGATACCTGATACTTTTTGGAAAATTAGGAGCTATTGACAAAACAAACCCAGGAGAGGGACATCTGATGTCAGGTGATTTTGTTGTCTAGGAGATATCGTTTGTCTGAACTGTCTGACCAGAGACTTGTTGAACTGAATTGAACCCAATGAACTTTAACATTAAAATATGTAAGTAGAAATAAAACTAAAATAACCAATAACCAATAACAGTGAACATATACAACAGACTCTCAATAAGCAACATAAATAAACATTTCATCTCTGAAAAGAAGTAGGAAGAAGCCACATGCTTGTCTAGTTCTACCACTATTCTTTAATAATCAACAAACTTAAGAGTCCATCATACACAACTAAACCTCTATGTTTGTTTTCTTCATGCAGAATCAAACACTACCAAATCAAGAATGATTTAGTAGGAACATTTCTGGGACGTTCCCGTCAAGTAAATTATTTCTTTGTACATTGTTAGTGTCGTCTTAAATTCCACCAGATTCATGAACTTCAAAGCATGTGACTTTATAAGCAGCTTGTTCATGATATCCTACATTGTTTACTATCCTCATGGCTCTTATTTTGTAGTATACATAATGGTTTTAAGGTGCCCCATATTTCCAGACAGTAATTCAGATATGTAATACGAGTGAACAGTACAGAATGTACAATGATTTATGATCCAGAATGTGCCTTCTTTTTCCCAGAACTGCAGCGCTCCTCCGAGTTGGTAGGACGAGGGGTAGATTTCCATCAGCTGAAAAATGTCTTGGGATCCTTAGATCTGACCACCAACACCAAGATCAGGATCTTCAATACCACCTTGATGCCTGTTTTGCTGTATGGCGCAGAGATCTGGAGAACAACTATCACTGTCATGAAGAGAATCCAGACATTTACCAACACCCGCCTCAGAAGAATCCTATAAATTCACTTATCAGCAACCACGAACAGAGGCAGCGAACAAAACAGAAGCCTGCTGAGTAAGAAATCCTCCCGAAGACGCTGGAGATGGATTGGTTACACTCTTCGAAAGCCTGCATCCAGCAGACCAAGAAACACCTGGCACCGTGACCTGAAGGCATACATGAAGAGAACTGGCCATATATGGGGACAGCTGGAGAAATTGGCCCAGGACCGGGATGCCTGGAGAGCCATGGCGGCCTTTGGCCAAAGTGGGGTCACGGGCTTTACGTAAGTAAGTAAGCAACACTCCTTGCCAACTTTGCTAACACATATCTTATTTGAGGTTTCCAGCAGATTTTATGGTCTAATATCACATCAAGAGATTTATTTTCATATACGTTTTCTATATTGATATTTTCATCACTTGTGTGTTTATTTTACAATTTCCAAACAACACAAGTTTAGTTTTAGTTTTAATTTACTCCAAAAGCTGCTGTAAATTCTCCCCAGAACAGAAAATATTGGTGTCGTCTGCAAATAAAACAAATTTAAAGATTCTCAGTACCTTACATATGTCATTTATATACAAAATAAACAATTTAGGGCCTAATACTGACCCCTGTGGGACTCCGCAAGTAATATCCAAACATGTTGATTTGTAATGCACCTATCTGCAATTGTTGCCCATTTCCTCCCCTCTGATACCATACCTTTCCATTTTATTGAGTAATATATCTTAATCAATTTCTTAATCTATAAATACTCACCACTGCACACCTCTTATTATCTATATAACTGGTTATTTTTTTCTACTAACTCCATTAATGCAATGGATGTTGATCTGTTTGTTACTGAATCCATACTGTCCCTCAACATTTTATGCATTTACATTCAAACTTATGTGGATATATACAGTATCTGACGAGAGATTCAATAAACATATGTTTATTTTGGGCAGTTCACGTGGATACCACAAGGCAACTGAGATAAAAATCTTTATTTTACATTTCAATATTTATGTTACAAAAAAAGTTACATTTTTATGTTTTGGGACATTTGGATAAATGGTTCCTGACTTATAAAGATAGAATAAGATTAAAAAACACAATTGCAAACATTCTGTATTTTCTCATGAAAACATAACTATTTATAAGTGTGTAGTATTTATTGTGTGTCTTGTTTCACTGCAGCAACTGTTTTTGTGTTTGTGTTTTGTGTTACGTGTACATGCATCAGTGTTTTTTGTTTCACAAGACTTCCTTCCTGACTTCATAAAAGCAAAATGGTGAAATAAAGAGATTGTGCAGTTATGATATTTTCCTCTCTTTGTCATAGCAAAGATAGTAATATCACTGAGTGTATTCATTACCACGATTGTGTAACGTCTTTGAGTAATAAACAGCATTTTTCCTGAACATATCATAGTCAAGTGCTTTTACCTTCTACTTAAATTTTCCACAAGTTGAAATTTGTTCACAAAACAATGTTTTATGTTTTTATTCATAACACAAAATATTTTTAAGGCTAACATCAGTATGACTGAGACAAGTTAGTGTGAGAGGGGATTGTCCCACATACATGAGTGTATAATGCAAAACAGATGCTGTTTTACACATTTAAAAGCCCAAGCATGTCAGCATTTCCATGTTTGCCCTCATGACAAGTTTTATACATGGAAAAAAAAAGACTGCAAAGTTGTGAGAAAGAGAAAAACAAAATAGGATCATGGAGTTCAATCTCGAAACATAAAGCCTATTAAGCATTTGACTTGATTTTCCCTTTAAAGGAGGCTTTCAAAGGTATTTGCATTGGCTTGTTGGCGCTTTGTAGTTTGAAATGTGTGCTCTGTGTGACTATCTGATGCTGCAGTTTTGATTCCTGGTGTCTTTCCACAGGGTTTTATTTTGTGCCAACTCCTGCCTTTGAAGTGAAATTGTTCTAGGAAACATGCCCCCCACCCCCACCCTGCTTTTTCTCTGAAATTCTTCAGACCATGCCATCACTTAAAAAATGTGCGAAATTGAGATTTTACTATCAAGCACTTTCGCTAAGTAGGCTTACTGGTTGGTAAATTAATCAACAATTTGAACAGAGGTAATGATTACCTAGCAGATGTCTGATTGTTTGTAGTGTAGTGTTGTCTTTCTGAGTAAATTATTTGTTTGGGAAAAATATAGGTTGACTTTTTCTTCTCATCAACCACAATGATAATTACCTTTGAGTCATTTGAATAACTAACACAAAGTCAAATGGAGGTTTATTCTTGTGTTTAACCATCAATAATATTTGCCACATAAAATATTTTAATTAAAAATGCTTGAATGAAACAGAAAAGTTTAATACTTTCACAGGGCGTCACGTTATCGCTGATAAAATCGGTAATTATCTTTATCTAATTGTCTCCAGTGTTGAAGCCTTATTTGGTGTCATTGGACTTTGGAGGCTTAACTATCGCTAAATCATACAAGGGTAAGTGCTTCGAGGGTAAGGTTTCGTGAGGCAAATGCATGGAATTATACAATCTGAAGTGATGCCTGGGGCTTTCTGATTGCTTTTCTGTCCTCTTCCAGACATGTACTCTAATATCAGCTCACTTACGTGGATATAGAACATATACCTCTATTTGAAATCAGTAAATTAAAGTTATAAAGCAAGAAAACAACTTTTCAAATTACACTACAGAGATATGGTGATACAAATAAGTAATGCTTTAACCTTGGAATAAAACCAAACAAGAGGCCAGAAAAGGAGATGGCTTAATCATGAGCTGAGGAGATAACCAAATATGACAAGACAACTGCTGGATTACTGTGCACTGAGAGTAAAAACAGGGAATACCAAAGGAAAACTGTAAACACAACAGTTTCTTCATTCCATGAATGTTATTAAAGTACGGGGTCAGATCTTATTATGACTTGGTGGCTCCTAATAGGGAATTATAACCATGTCATGAACATGATATTGTCCCGGTTAGGTTTAAATGTGTATTGTTTATAGCATTTCTTGATAGCATAATGAAAAATGGCCTTGATGCTTCAGTTTGTAGCAAGATGTTCTCATACCTCATACAGCTGTGAGGTTTCAGTGTCAACTATGTAGCAGAGCTCTGTGAGGGGAAACAGAAAAGCAACCTCTGAACTTTACTGACCACAGACTGTATATACAGTCAGACCTAAAGCCCACTTGGGCCTAACTTGAACTGGCTGTGCTATACAAAACACAGGAGAAGCTTACTGTAAAGCCACGTGCAGTACTGGACAAAAGTTTTTTGGCACTTTAGATGTTTAGATTGATATCCATAATGCCATAACATCAGGGAGGCGTCCCACATTTATTCTGCAGCATGACAACAGCCCCAAACATACAGCCAGAGTCATAAAGAACCTATCTTCAGAGACAAGTAGAGCATGGAGTCCTGCAACAGATGGTTTGGCCCCCACAGAGCACTGATCTCCATATCATGGAGTCAGTCTGGGATTACATGAAGAGACAGAAGCAGCTGAGACGCCTAAATCCACAGAAGAACTGTAGCAACTTCTACAAGATGCAGGAACAACCCGACCTGCCAAGTATTTCAGTTTGTGTGCGTGTGTGTAAAAACTACTCATGGCACTATTTTTGAAAGCATCCAAACTTTACTTTTAGTGGCTAAAACTTTTGAAACAGTACTTTTTAATGTGTTACTTATATCAATTCCTGCTCACAAAAGTTGCTCTGTTATATGTTTGTGTTTAATTTATTATAAAATACAGCTCTGTATTTTGCATCCACTGTCTTTTAGAATAAGACAGAAACTAATAGCTAATTAGTCTAATATTTGGCCAAGTTATACAACACAATATGATGTAATATGTTGTATTTGAGCTGGTGAGTAGTATATGTCTACTCCAACAGTCTTCACACTGTGCAATGCAAACAGTAGAAATTATGAATATACATTTTAAACATAGATCTAATTTGTTGTGTCTGAAATTACCCTCGAGGTACTATCATAGAATGAGGTTTTTGAGGAACATTGACATACAGGTACAGAATCTAAACCGTCGCCATTCCTCACAATCTGTGGACCGACTAACTGAGTCAGTAGTTTTCATGTGACTGTTAATCTGTCACAAAAGAGAATAGCACAGAGCTGACCAGCTGGTGTGTCCCTTCACGTGTGGTCTTCCCCTAAAGGAAATATGTACTTTCATGTTATTTCCCTGAAAAGATTGAACAATGTAATGTAGTTTGTGTTTTGTAGGGGTTAATTTAGCCCAGTAGTACTGTCTTTGAATGGGAAATTAGGCAGCTAACATTAATGTCTCTGCATCTTCTTTCACTTTTTAAATATTAACAAGTTACAGCTGGTTAAGTTACAAAGTCAGAAAAATGTCTCCAAAGAAATTTAAAAAAAGCACTTGCACTTTCCAGCCTTTGTAAACTTCTGTGGTATGACTTCTTATCATCAGTCCTGCGTTTCCTCCTACTGTCCATTTTGGGCATTACATGTGTAGCAGATGAATCTCTTCATGTGGCTAATGGGTTTGTTTAATAGGCTCACACAATATTTTTTAACCAAACCTTATTAAACCCTGTACTGATACATGTTTTAATACATTTGGGATGTTGATCTTGGTGTCTCAACAGAATTTAATCAGGTTGAAACGTCATCATTTTGACTTTATTGATTCGTCATACATCTCCTCTGCTCATTCCCAACAAAAAAAATGCTTTTAAGTTAATTATAGGTTATTTCTTCTGCAAAAAAAATAAATAAATAAAAAAAATAAAATAAAAATCACAGACTGTTTTTGTGAATTGTGCCCTGAAGATTTAGGCTGTGTCATTTATGAGTTATTTTCCTATTAACATGCACTGTTTGGTTTTAGTAATACCTCTTCTTCTGGGGCCACTAACTACTATATCTTATATATATTCTTATATTCTTGACCTTTAAACGATGTAGTGTATGATTTCTGTCTCAGAATTTGTGGCTATTTGTTGTCGTAAATATTTATTACATTTAGATTTTTTAAAATGTGTTATTTCAGTACACTGTATGGATCAGCTCATTTGTAACAAGTTAGTGTAAGCAAGGTTATCGTTAATAATCGAGAGCCCTCCATTATAGGTCATTATTCTTAGGTTTTGAGAATAAAGGTTATGGTTTTCCAAGCAGTAAATTAAATTTTTGCTCACTTTATTGAATATGTTTAGTAAATATTCTTGTCCATTGATTGTCTCAGAAGTCCTTGAAGTGTTTGTTGTTGTTACAGCACAGAAAAGGTTACTTCTAATTTAATTTTGGGCATTGTATGGTTATTTGTAACCAGCAGCCAAGCTGACATTTTCCCCACAATGTTAGAAAGAAAGTCATGTGTGGTCTATCAACGCGTGGCATGCTGTAAAATAGTAGTTGTCGCTATTTCTAAATGCTGAAAATGTCATGTAAACACAGACATATATAAATAGTTCATCAAAGAGCCTTAGAGAGAGGAGAGGCACGAGACTGCTTGCAAACTAGAGCGCCAACGAAAACCGCAATGCATCATGGGAATAAAACTGATCCAGTTCTGGTTATGAATCCACCGCTAGTAACGCATCTCCCTCTATTTGTATTGTCTCTGGCAGTGTAAATGGATTGCTGGACCGCTGACACAGCTCGCAAACTCTCGCGAAATTAGCAACAGATTTGACCAAAACTACTAATGCTTTAAGATTTCCGGGTCAAGGGAGGGTTGTGGAGGACACCACGAAAGGCGGGGTGATTACTGGAGAGATTTTGGAGTAAACTGACTGTCCTGTGTCGATTGTTTTTGCTAACCACGGCTATGCATGTCCCCAGCAGCTAACCCCACATAGCCTAGCTGAGCGTTGACAGCCGTTGGTCACATGAAGTGAATCTGGTCGGAGGGAGGATGGCGGAGCGGGACACACCGCCGGGAGAGCTGCTCCTGCAGTCATCATCAGAGGTTTCAGAAAGTTCTGAGAGGCAGCATTCATCAGATGAAAACGGACATGTTGACAGTCCGGATGAGACTCTCTCTCCTACCTCGGTGATATACTTCAAGGAGGCTTTAAACTCCTCAAACTTGAGGTTTGGGACGGCTGGGTCACTGTCGCCCACTCCGCTTCGACAGTATGACTTCCAGATTGAAAGAATCGAGTCAAAGCGCAGAAGTAAGTGCTAACGTACTAGTTAACCATCCAACTAGCAAACGCTATTCTCCCCTAAATTACCCCGTTTGTCAAGGTTATCTACTGTAGCTTCAGTTAGCGTTGCTAGCTTGTTAGTATAGTTAGCTAACTTTTAACTGTCACGAACAAACAACTTCCTACCTTGTGACTGAGGTACCACAAACCGCTAACTCAACAGGCTAATGTCAGGTAATAAATAACGCTTAACATTTTCGACAGTTGCTTCTCATGCTCATATGTCTCACTAATCACTAATCAAACATTAGCGTTAGTCATTTTAAGTAACCTTCATTTAACACAAGCTAATGTCAACAAGATATGTGGTTTAGAAATGTATCCAGCAGTAGCTTGTTTGTTGTTTTGACAGACCTGATTAAGTACATTTACTCAAAGGCTGTACTTAAGTAACGTACAGTTTTGAGGCACTTGACTATTTCCACTTGATGCTCCTTTCATCTTCCACTCCACTACATTTCAGAGGGAAATATTCTACTTTCTACTCCACTTTATTTATTTGACAGCTCTTTTCAGATGAAGAGTTGACAAAATGCTCTCTCTGTAGATATAAAGGGCTCATTGTAAGGTAACAAAAACACAATTCTTATTTTTATGGGATTATACACTGATTAAAACATACTTATGATTATTATATTCCATTTCTGCCAAGTCCGTTCCGCTAGATGCCACTAAATTATACACAAATTATACACAATGCACCTTTTCATGCAGGTCATGCAGGACTTTTCCTTTTCTGTGTTGGTACTTTTTACTTAAAGGATGTGAATACTTCTTCCACCACTGCACATTTCGCATTAACCAACCAGCTAAACATGGCCAGATATAAATGCCAGAGTTACTAACTGCTCTAAATAAATAGCCAGTGTTTCCACTTCATAGAAACTCTGAAGGTTGCTTTCACATGTTCATTACATTGCTCATAAGAGGATGTAGAGATTATCTTCAGAGGTAAAAGTTAAGTAACTACATGTTAAAGGAGAGGTTCACAATTTTATCAAGTCTGTCTTAAAGCAACAGTCAGGAGCCCATATTTTTATTGCTGTAATCATTCCTCCTGTTCATAATGTAATGTAATAATATTTAAAAGTTTATCTGGCGCTAATATGAAGCTTCAGTGTCCTAAGGAGTCAAATTAAGTTGATATCTTTCAAGGTTACAGTCTTTTTAGTTCAAAAGTTCCTCTTTTTGTTTTTATACCTCCTCTGAAGATCAACAGGGAAACACAAAGAGGGACTTTGACTGTAAATGTGTCAGATATCCACTTGTTATGACTCACTCAGTCTGCTGAAGCCTCATAAAAGCTTTTAAATGACTGTGGATTTTGGCCTTCATCACTTGTATTAAAAGGAGATCTTTTAATATCCAGTATGAACAGACTCATGAAAGGCGGGGTGATTACTGGAGAGATTTATCCTTTAATGTGTGAGTACAATATTTGTACCCTGTTACACTTTCAGAGTTACACCAAGACATTAAAGGTTGTAGATTATAATGAAGAATTTCAGTAAGATTTTGTTTTTGTCCTTATATTCATTTATCTTTTTTTTACAGCTAGTGACACTGGACTTTCATGCTGCTATTGATATTTGATTATTTAAAAAATATGATAACAATAAATTAGGGCTGCAACTAACGATTATTATTATCATTATCCAGTTATCTGCAGATTATTTTCTTTGTTAATTGATCAGTCGTCTATGAAATGTCAGAAAATAGAGAAACATGATTGTTGCAATTTCTCAGAGTCAAAGGTGACATCTTTACATGTCCCGTTATGTCAGACAAACGGTTCAAAACACAAAAATATTCAGTTTATTGTCACGTATGACAAAGAAAAGCATAAATTCATCACATTTGAGAAGTTGAAAACAGCATTTTTTGGGGGTGTTTTTGCTTAAAATATGACTAAAATGAATAAAGCGATTATCAAAATAGTTGCTGATTTAATTTTCTGTTCATTGGCTAATCGATTAATCATGGCAGCTCTACAGTGGCTGATATTTATTTGTACATTTTTAAGTGAACACATAACACAAACACCAATTTATCAGTTAGGCTTTATCATGAAGCTTTACTCACTTATTATAATCATATATCTGGCATCACAATAATATAATACTGAAGAAACAATTTGACTTTATTTTTTCATTATGAGCAGCCTGGTCTGCAGTCAGGATTTATATATAAATACTGAGCTCATGAGTCTGAATCCCTCCCTCCATACTTTTCTGATTCAATTTTAAAACTGTATGATGCTCTAAAAATACTTTTTCAAAGGCTTTTCACACTGCCAGGAATATAATTCAAGTGAAGCCATCCTTTTTTTTTTCTGGAAAAAAATCTTTAAAACCCTTTTTTAAAAACCCATTTTTTAAAATATATTATATATTGTATATAAATGATAACATGACTTGTGTATCGTCAGTGGTTGCTATGGCTTTGTTAAACCCTAGAGCCCTTTTTTGTTAATAACACAGTGAAGGTTAAATATTGACGTTTCTTGGTTATTAATGGTTCAGGGAAGTGAACTAATCTGACTGTTGTAACTGAGTGAAATGACCACCGAGTACCTTCGCTGGTTGTCATGGTTACCCACGCAACAATCTTTTTTTTTTTCTTGTCTTCAGATAGCACCAAACTTCATCTCCTAATTATTATAAACTTATGTTGTTTTTAGTTTTTGTCAGTAGGCGCCGGGCCTGTAGATCTTATATCTACAGATGAGTGTTTGTCTTTTTATTTATTACTTGCTACACTTGCTTTTTCCCTAAATGGAAATCAAAAGAACACAATAACCTTTTGGCCTTATTAGCCGTGTTGCTCACAGCCGTCGCTGTTGTGCCGTTGCCCCTGCAGCCAGCTCAGTAATTGCATTGTTAAACACCAGACCTCTGTTCCAGGTCAGGGGGGGACGCTGCTGATGCTTTGAGAGACAGATGAGTCTTCTGCTGCATCATTAGCATCGGATGGCTACTCTAGGGACCCCCCACATCCTCTCACATCCCCTCCCCTCCCCTTTTTTTTTTTTTTTTACGCATGCACCATCTGCTCACGTGATGATGTGTTGCTGTATCCAACACTACTGTCAGCCATCTTGGTCAACACCCACCCAGTGCATTCACTGCGGTGCACAGGCAGTCCAATCAGAGTGAACCAGTGCTACTAAGCAGACCGGAGGAGGGTAGTGATTTTTTTTTTTTCCTTTCAGCACGGTGCTGCTCTCTTTTGCATTTTAAATCCCCCCTCACTAGTCTGCACAAAAGGGGATAACAAGAGGCTGAAGAAGAAGAAGAAGAGGAGGTGGTGGTGTGTGTGTGTGTTTGTGGAGGAGGAGAGTTGCAGGGCCAGCTTTCTCCAAGACAGAAGCGTATTTTGACTCAGTTGAGTAGCAAAGAGGGAGAGAGAGGAGGGCATAAAGAGGAGGAGAAGCAGCACCTGCTGAAAGCTGCTTTTGGGCCTCTCTTGTCTTGGCCTTTTTTTTTTTTTTTTTTTAACTTGGATGCTCTTTTCATCCTCGCTGATTTCCTTTTTCTCCTCTGACTTGTTATTTTTCTTTGGTGTGTGTGGGGGGGGGGGGCCCGTCACTGGTGTCTGGAACAAAAAAAAGCTACTACGCCTTTTTTCCCCCTCGGTGCTTGTTGGTTTTGCCTCGCATCAGCTGAGTCATCATGTCTGATCTGACGCCTCAGAGCGAAACCCCGACTCCCACCACCGACAAGATCACCCAGGCCGCCCGGGAGACCATTTATCTCTGCAACTTTCGCGTGTCCGTCGACGGCGAGTGGCTCTGCCTTCGCGAGCTCAATGATATCTCCCTCACCCCGGACCCAGAGCCGGCCCATGAAGGTAAATGTGACTGATTTGTTTAGCTCATCGTCCTCGGCGACGGAGGCTCGTGGCACACGGTGTGATATTCTCTTGTCAGGGCGTGGTGGCGATACACAAGGGGGTCCCTCAGATGCTGCATGTTTCGACTAGTGAACTTGTGGTAATGCTGTGTCATGATGGATTTAAAGGGGAGACGGGTTTGACGTCCATGAGAGTTACACAGCAAGGATGACGCTGCGTGTAAATAAGGCAGGGCCGGGCGACAAAACAACAAGGAAGTACAGGCGGGGGAGGTTTTATTTTTTATTTTAATGATTGAATTCATTAGATATCAGCAAATCAAGCTGACAACAAGTCCTCAATAAATCATATTTTGTATGTATTTTCCTCAACCTTATGAAATATAACACTCAAACAGCAGATCTGCATGTTGTTGAGCCTCTTCCTCATCATCATCTTGCCACGCCTTCTCTTACATCCGGCACAGAGAAGGCAGGTTGGCAGCTCCACAGTTTCCCTGAGCCAGACTTAAATTCAGGCTTTTTTTTTTTTTTTCCTGCCAGTTGGCAAATTGAACACTGCAGCATTTCAGTAGCGCTTAAGAGGAATAACAGCCGACTGTAATGACATTAAAAAAAGGGGGGCCATTTGTTTTGTCAAGATACTGTAGCTAAATCGCTTGCTACTAGCGTCTTATGTTATATGTTAGCTGGCTTGTGTTTATTGTTAGAGATGCTCAGTGGTCTTTAAAAAAAAATGGTACATTTTTCTTTTAGCATTTACATTTTCAAACATTTTGTTTCTTGTAATTTTCTTTCCTGCGGCAGGTGGATTCTTAAAAAATATCTAAAGAAGATTAATTTCCTTCATTCATCACAAAAATGAACAATTATAGAAATCATGTCGAGCAGATATGTTATAATGAGGCGGGGTGGTTGTTGGTGTTAAATGTGTGAAATAATTCATGTCAGTGACTTGTTATGTCCTTTATTGATGATTAAATCATGTTTGTTTGTTTATGTAAATTTGCAAAAGCTTCTCTAGCACTCGACTCGTTATAAATATCTGCATGTAATCGATTTATTAGATGCAGACAGACAGACGTGCTACTTCTGAAATGATTTGGTTTGAATCAGAAGTAATGATGTCATGTTGTTGCATATTGTCTTTTTAAATAACATAAATTGTTATAAAACTGTTTTAAAATAACAGAGAAAATATTCCTCGTAATTATCGCTACACTTTTATCCAAGTAATTCGTTGACTGGATATTGAATTATGTTGCATTTAATGTAACGAAGGTAGATTTTAATATCAGATATTAGAAACAATGAGTCTAATGTGTGAATGTTTTCTTATTTTTCTTTTATAGTCTATTTTTTCTTGCACAAAGGAATAAGAGAAAAATCATAAAATCCCACATGGGATTCAACAAACTCTCTTAACTGTCTGAACTTGTCATAAATGGCTCGTTTCGGCCTAATGAACGTTCAGGAGGACGTGCGCGTTACCAAAGTTACCAAAGAGTAAAAAAAAAAAGCCAACAGATTTAGGAGTGACAGCAGCAGCATAAGAAAATATGAATCCAGCTTACATGTCGTCAGAGCAGCTCTGCACTGTGACAGAAATAAAGAAGGAACGCTTTGATGTGAAGTTAGATGCTAAAAAAAACAAAAAAAAAAAACGTCTTTCTAAAGCAAAGCGCTTCGTGATGATGAGACTGAGGTCATGTGACAGTCAGTTGGATATCAGAGGAGAGAATATTACAGCCAACAGAGGATGACGTTACTCTGTCAGCTGCAACGCAACATGATGCTGGACGGAGAGACGCAGAGAGTTTCCTACACCAGAATATGCTGCTAAAAATCATAAAGTCTAGAAAGCCTTTTATATAAATTGGCAGCCATGATGATGAATATAAATTTTACTTTAAGCTTGTTTTACTCATAAATTACATTTTTGGTTCATTTCAGTATCATATTTCAACTCCAAATTAGTTCAGATCAGGACGTTACAAATGTAAGTCAGACAGTTTCTCTCCAGCGAAGAAAGGCAGAGATGATTTATTCATGACACGTACGACAGGTCTGGACCAATCGTACATTTTTTAAAGTACGAGAAAATTGACGAACGCCCCAAATGTTCTCAGATCACTTAAACGTGCATTTTAACAACAAATCAGTTCGTACGAATGCTTCTTACACGAGGCCAAACGATCACAGTGCAGATTTACACCATTTATAACAACAACCAAATGTGTCTCATTCACCTTTTTTGTTCATTTTGTTCTAGATGTTAAGACTTCTCGCTCTATAACTGAAGTCCACACTAATGTAAACTAGAGAGCAAATGTATTAATAATGTAAACAAATGCCACAGGAATGACTTAACCCTGAACACCTCTACTAAAAGCCTCTGAGTGTCTGTTATCCTCTGACATAAATAATGGATTAGACATTGACATATAAATGCATCACACCAAGAATAAAGGGCTAACTTTATTAGCTTTGGCGTATTTTCCTAGTTGAACCATTTTTTTTCTTCTTCAAAGCCGTCTGTTGTTGTAGATTTCACATTAAAGATGTATGAAAAGGTTTCGCTGCATTAGCTCCTGAAGTCACTTTTACAGTATGTTTCATATTTACAGATAAAAATATCTTTGTCGGTGACACCAGTTAAAGAAATTTGAAGTCTTGCGTCATCTTGTCTTGTGTTGTCGAGACTGTATTAATTTCACTTCCTGGAAAAAACAGCTTATTT
Source organism: Euthynnus affinis (assembly GCA_029490765.1). Classification (NCBI taxonomy): domain Eukaryota; kingdom Metazoa; phylum Chordata; class Actinopteri; order Scombriformes; family Scombridae; genus Euthynnus; species Euthynnus affinis. Next base: position 8,321,616 of record CM055842.1, read on the forward strand.
TAGTAGCACAGAAGTGACTAAAACAGATTTCGTTTCCTCATAGCTCCTGAGTCATCGCCGCTGTGAGACATGACTTGTATTATTATTGTTATTATTATGAGAACTATAAAGACTTTTTTTTTTTCCTCTCTCTCTCTCTTTTTTTTTTTTTTTATAGATCCCAAGGATCCAATCACAATCGAAAGGCTTAACCTGATGAACATGGCCAAACTGAGCATCAAGGGCCTGATCGAGTCTGCACTCAACCTCGGACGCACTCTGGACTCCGACTATGCACCGCTCCAGCAGTTCTTTGTCGTCATGGAGCACTGTCTGAAACATGGCTTGAAAAGTACGAATAGTACACAATTCACGTCTTCTCACCCATGCTTTCAAAACTTCTTCAAACTACTACAAATTTGAGATTTTGAACAGTAAAACCAACCATTGTTCAGTCATATTACTTACAAAATACATGCAAAAGGGTTTAAAATGTTCTATATTCTCTGAAGCTAGTGTGTTTTATTTTGGTCTTTTCTTTATACTATATTTTCATTACTTCCTGGTTGGTTTCTGTTGCTCAGTATTATGTCCTATGTGATGACTAAGTGCCCCGAATTCCTTAAAAATAAAACGACAAAACACTTGTTTCTCAATCGTCAGCCAAGAAGAGCTTCCTGGGCCAGAACAAGTCGTTCTGGGGGGCGTTGGAGCTGGTGGAGAAGCTGACACCTGAGGCTGGAGAGATCACAGCCAGCGTAAAGGACCTGCCTGGCCTCAGGTAGGTCTGCTTATGTCTATTCACTATCTAAAGAAGGCAGAACGATTTCTCCCAATCAGAACTTTAGATTTAGTTGATTTAAAAAAAAAAAAAAAAACAAAGTCATGGAAAGATTTAACAGCTGCTTTGCGAAGTTGCCACGGTTCAGTAAAGATTTTAAGGAGTAGTTTCTGTGTTTCAGTGTTAATTTTCATGTGTATTTATGTCTAACTTCCCTGTCTGTGTGTGTGTGTGTGACAACAGAACTCCTCTAGGAAGAGGGCGCGCTTGGTTACGACTGGCCTTGATGCAGAAGAAGCTCTCTGACTACATGAAGACCATCATCAACAGAAAGGACCTGCTCAGGTGTGTTCACACTGTTAAATTAACTTCAACATTTTGTATCGTTATCTCTGTACTGTTCTAGATCACATGATTCACGTTCAGAAATGCTTAAACAAACGTTTTCTGATCTTGACGGCGACTAATCTCTTTTCTCTCTGTAGTGAGTTCTACGAGCCGAACGCGTTGATGATGGAGGAGGAAGGAGCCGTCATTGCCGGGCTGCTCGTCGGACTGAACGTCATCGATGCCAATCTGTGCATGAAGGGAGAAGACTTGGACTCACAGGTTATTCTGCTTTCACTTCCACCACTCAGAGCTGCCGAACAGCAACATGAGAAACAACTAAATCAAACGCACCTCTTTTTTTTTGACTCAAGGTTTGCAGGAAGGAAGGAAAAAACAGAGAGACAGTGTTTGTTGATGTTGTTTTGATGCTTAAATTTTTTACTTTTTTTCTCATTTTTACTAAAAGAAACTAAAGTAATGGGGTAGATGTGTATTTATTTATGTACTGTAGGTATTTAATTTGCAGTTTGGGACATTTGGAGATTCAATTCAATTCAATACAACTTTATTTATCCCTGCAAGGAAAATTATATGCAGCAGTTTGCCACTCAGATCAACAGATACACACACACAGTTGATGGGAAAGAAGGGAAACATGTCGTTAATCACAAAGCTGACAACAATGAAAGCCTGTAAGCTTAAAACCTATAATCTATATGTGGGATTTTTAATAGATATATCAATTAATAACTGTAAACACCTAAACAACAATACTAAAATGATACAATCTAAAAAGAAGGATGAGAGTTTCCCTGCGAGAAACATGTTCAAATGACCTTCAGGAAGCTCAGAATGAGCACTATAGCAGTGATAAACAGAAAAAAATATGCACTAGTAGAAAAAGGATACATGTTTTCATGCAGCCACATGATAAAATATGAGAGTTAATGTTGACAGTTGGGATGATGTTGAAAATTTGACGGCACTATTAAATCCCTCTTATTCATATTTCTTCTCTCAGCGTAACTAAGAGTGTGTTTAATAGATGTAAATGGTATCCTTGAGAAAATATCTTTACGTGCTCCAGATCTCGAGCGCAACACAAAGTGACCTTTTACAAAAGCGGGCTGACATTAAAATGCTCCACTTTCCAGTTCTCACACAAGCCACACAGCAGTGGTTTGCTCCTGTATTCATTCACTGGACGCTCAGTAACCTTAACTAAGTGATTTAAGAATCTCCTGCTTCATGCATGGGAATGAGTTCAGAGTAACTGGGAGGAAACGGCAGGATGCCAGTTTGTTAGCAGCTTTCTAAACAAGGAAGAACAAGTGAAACCTCTCAAGAACAAGTCTCTTGTTTTATCAGAGGCTACCTGTGTGCATTTAAACACACGATGAGGCTTTAAACACCCTGCTGTACGTATAAGCAAGAGATGAGACAGCAGATAGTTTTGCTCTTGCGGTGTCATTGATTGCTTGTCATTGATTTTTTTCTCTTTCTTTATTAAATAACCTCTGCAGGTCGGGGTGATCGATTTCTCCATGTACCTAAAAGACGGCGGACACAGTAGTAAGAGCGCAGAGGGGTGAGTCCTGATCTTTAACCGCAGTGACTTTCGTTTTACTTCCTCAAAACTACTCAGTGATGACTTACAGTAATGCAGTCGCTGCAGCTCTCATGATCAGATTAAGCTGTTGTTAGTGATTTTAAAGGATAAATTCACTGTCCTAAAACAACAGTCAGGAACCCAAATGTACATTGACACATGTTTTTCTTGCTGTAATCATTCCTTCTGTTCATACTGACCATTAAGAGATCTCTTCATAATGCACTTTCAGTGTTAAGGATGGGGGACAAAATCCATTTAAATACTTTTTTTTTAATATATATTAATCCATAAACAAGAGAACAAATGAAGGGGTCACATAAAAGAAAGACTACTAGAAGTAATAACTAACACAAAACAGAAGTGTATTTAAAAGTTTATTGTTAATATGAAGCATCAGTCGTCCAATTGAGTCAATATCTTTGAACATTACAGTCTTTTTTAGTGCCAGAGTCTCTCTTTTTGTCACTGTACTTCCACCGCAGCTCAACAGGAAAACACTCCGTCCTTCTGCGGAAGATATCCACTTAATTTGACGAACACAGAAGCCCGAAGCATCGTATTAGCTGTAGATAAACATTTAAATACATGTTTGTTCAAAACGAGGACTGTGGATTTTAGTGCGTCTGGAGGGGATCTTCCAATGATTCCAGAAAACAAAACCTGTTTTTTAATGTTCATATAGGCTCCTGACTGTTGTTTTAAGAGGGACAGAAAATTGTGAATGTATCATTTTAAATGATCAGTACAGATAATTAGCTGAGATTTCTACTGTAAATCTGTCTGGATTGATGCAGCAACAACATTTTACTGCATCCTTTTATTTAAAATATAGATCCACTGTCAATGTACGGTCCATTGCTACAGCACTAAATCTTTCAAACCAAATATTCAATGATGCAATTCAATGCAATGATGTCTTTTTTTTTCCCTCCTTCAGTGACGGTCAGATCACGGCGATTCTCGATCAGAAGAATTACGTGGAGGAGCTGAACAGACATTTAAGGTTCGTCAGAGTGACTTTCTCCACTCAGCTTGAGCAGCTTTGTTTAAACATGATGATTAATGTGAGTGTTACGTCTGTTTACAGCGCATCAGTAAATAACCTCCAGGCCAAGGTGGACGCTCTGGAAAAGTCCAACACGAAGCTAACAGAAGAGGTGAGTTCACACTTCAAAGAGAGCTCGGGTTTACTCGTCTCCTTTAAAAAACGACGACCTCTCAGCCGCCGGCGTTCTCGTTTTTAACGGAACCGTCTGTTTGACTTTTTGTCTCCGCAGCTTGCCGTGGCGAATAACAGGATCATCACTTTACAAGAAGACGTGGAGAGAGTAAAGGAGGAGAGCTCATATCAGCTGGACTCCAGTAGGAAGGTGAACGCATGGTCCAATAAATCAATTTCCCATTTTTATCACATGATGAAGATCCTTTTTACACACTGAAATCATTACTTTTCCATTACATCATACAGACACAGTGAATTTAGAAACACTTCAGTGATATGACAGATAATATTAGTGAAGCCTTAAAGACTATGAAAGATGGTCCAAATCCATTTAAATATTGTTCTTTATCATCTGAGAGTTCAGTCTGTATTATTAGATATTAACTACTGACTCCCACTAAAGCTGTAAATTAAGATCAGCTCAGTGAAACATGAAGAAACACTGAAAAAAATGTTGTTGAGGTTAAAACAAAACTCTTTTATGAGTCTGAAGTCAAAATATTTTTAAGAACATTGCGCTGTTGAATTTGTCTTTTTAGTAGATTTAGTAGCAGTTTTGCTAAAATTTTGTTAAACTGAACTACAATAAAAATTCTAAAAACTTTCATTTCAGTCAGCAACACTTCACATCAGGGTCTTTTCAGCACATAACTATAAAAGATTTGCTTGTGTGTCACGGTGATCAGAAAGAGGGCGTCCTCCTGTAGGGCCGGACCATAATTCAATATGGAAGTTAATTGACTTTCAGTGGAGTCATATCAGGAAAATAAGCACCATTTAAGCATCATTTTGCTAAATCTTGTTGTTATGTTAAATGTATGATTCCAAGCTAATTGTACTTTAACACTAAGAAAAGGAGTTATTGAATCTATAACATCTATAACTATAACATCTACATCACGTTAGATGTATTTAGGATTTTTTCCACATTTGTCATATAATGAGAGATATGGATATCAAACAGTCATATCATGATATTTGTTTCAGCCTTGATTCACCTGATAACATATTGACTGTTATTATGACTCTGTTACATCACTTCATCTTCTCTCTATCTTCAGGATTTGCTTTAAAGTTCAGTGTTTGTACAATATACATCTTCAATAAAAAATAAAAAATCCTGTTTTTCCACTCTTGTAATGGATATAACTCTTTTCTTCAGGCATTAAGAAGCGACTCAGCACCAGACGGACAAGCTCTGGGTGAAACACGCAAGCAGCTCAAAGAGGAAACTCTGCTTCGATTGGTGAGTTTCAGCCTCTCTGCGATTTGTGTGAGATGAACTAGTCTTCTGGTTGTGAGATGTCTGAAGCGGAGCCGATCTCTCGTGCAGGACGTGGAGAAGGAGCTGGAGGTGCAGATCGGGATGAAGCAGGAGATGGAGCTGTCCATGAAGATGCTGGAGAAAGACATCTGTGACAAGCAGGACGCTCTGGTGGAGCTCAGACAGCAGCTGGAGGACCTTCGCGCCATCAACCAACAGCTTGGCCACAAGTCACAGGTGAAGGCGGCTTGTTTCTGATCCTTTTCAAATGTCCAGCAAACACGCAGGAAGATAAGCAGTTGTTTGTCCGAGGAGTTTTGGTCATGTGGTTTTGGTGCTAAGCAGTAGTTGCTGTGTGGTTTTGTTTTTGTTTTTTTCTTTTTCTCTCTGCTCTTCTCAGAAATGACTCGGCAGTTTCACCCTGACAAACCACTTCTGTCTGTGTCTGAAATGTAAAATGTGTCAAGTGGATTTTTACAGGATAAAAAATGACATTGACTTGTCAGTTATTTAAAATTACTATCAGTCTTTCTGTTAGGATGGGAAATATTTGCTCTGCATTAAAGGAAAGGGTCCAGTGATAACTGACATTTTAAGGGCTTTACCATTTATAATATGACTTGAATATTTGCGGCTTAATTATATTAATTAAAATATAATTAAACATTTTTGTAAAATTATGATTTTATTCTCATAACATCACAACTTAATGTTTAAACTCCTGATTTTTTTTTTGCTCTAATAGAATAAATAAAATACTTTAATCTAAATCAAGAACATGTTTTAAACACCTCGAATCATCAAGTGTCAAGATTTCATGAAAACGTCATCTGCAGCCACATCTGATGGCAAAAGTGATGAAAATTAACTCACGTAATTAACTAATGAACATAGTTTTGAGGCTTTCACTGTCCCAGTTTTTGTAGTTAAAGCCTGAAAACAAACTGAACTGAATTTTAAAAAAACGCTGCGACAGAAAATGTTTTGAAGATCCCCTCCAGACATGTTCTAAGATATCTAAAAATACCCTCCCTGCAACAAAAATATGTGTCTGATTTTTCCATAAAAATGTCCAGTTACCGCATTAAAAGCATTAAAAACATTAAAAACATCATTTTCCCTCATTGAAATGTACAGAATCTGTGAATATGCAAATATATTTTCATTTTAAACCTTTATTTGTTGGACATAACATGTCTCCTACTTCACTGTAAAGTCAATTCTCAGTGTCCACATCACACTCATGCAGGTTGCATACTGAACCACGATTGGCTCCAAACTAGTTGTGATGTCATAAATTATGCTCGTAGGTGTTAAACTCAGGTTTACAGTGAGCACAGAGAAACTTTCCAGCTTCAGCAGAGCACAGTTCAGTCTTATTTATTGTTCCAGCTGTTTTACGGGACATTTATTGACGTAACGTGGTTCGTCCTCCTCAGAGTGCAGAGTCCAGCTCCAAACAGAAGAGCGACGCCATCGCTCGCTTGGAGGAGAAGATCAACCAGATGTCAGGGACCGTAAAACAGCTGGAGAGCAGGTGAGCCGCCGTTTTCCCGCCGACAGAGAGATCACACGGTGTCACGATCGGTCAGTGTGTGTGTGTGTGTCAAAAGTCTTACAGTTAAATCTCTTGTTGTCCTTTTTGTCACATTTTATTTTCTTCACTCTCATCATCATATATTTTTTTTCCCCCTCTCTCCCATCATTTGTTGGTAATTATTTTTAACCGCTCAATCAGTGAGAAACATCTGGTGAAGCAGGCCAGAAACCTGAACTCAGCTGCAGGGAAGCTGCTCCAGCTGCAGCAGTAGCCGAGCCCCGCCCCCCGCTCCCTGCGCCCGCTTTCATACATCTGAATACAAACATACAACCCTGCCTAATATAGAAATAACCAAAGTAGGATGTTATCTTTTCTGTACGATGCTCCTCTGTTGTTGAAAAAAATAAATAAAAAAACCATCTTCCCACAACCTCCTGCAGTGGCTCTCCAGCATCAGCTTTGAGTAGTGTGGACTGAATCGAATCCTTTTAGCAGCCCCCCCTTAATCCTTGTGTTCTCTGACAGATCTGTTCGCCACATCAGGGTTTTATTTAGAAGGCATTTCTTAAAATGACCCCCCATTAATGCTTTTTTTTTTTTTTTTTTTTTTTTGTGGCAAAAGATAAGAACGAGTCGTGTCTGTGTTCAAAAAAAATTAAAAAAAAAGAATCCACTCTGGACACGTTTAAGATTTGATGGACTGATGATGATGATGATTAATGTGCTGACAAACACACATCCTGGGATATCTGGGAAGGTAGCGGTGTTGCTGTAATGTTAATCCCAAAGAAATCGACCGCTGCCAGAAACTGTACGTGAATATTTTCAACTGACACGATCTGATGTTTTTAGGGAAAGATATCCGAGGATTTTGTTTTGTCATTTGGTGATCCGCTATTCAAGTGTAGAAGGACAGGACAGAAGCAAGACAGACAAAGATGGGGGAAAAAAGGGCAAAATTAATTTATTAATTTTGAATTGTATGTGAACATAACATTGGTGTAAACTGTAGTAATCATTAGGCTAATAAAACGATAAACAAAAACGGGCCTGCTTCATAATTCTTTGGCTAAATTTTCCCTGTTTGTTGTCATCGAGTTTGAGTCGTCAGACTTGTCTTCTTTTTTTTTTTGTCTGTTTGTCTTTTATTAAATTTTTAGTTGACATTGCTTTTTTTTTTATCCATGTTTGTTTACATTTTAAGTTTTCATTTTATCATAAGTTTATGTGACCGCCCCCCCTTCCCTTCACCCTCCCCCTCCTCAAACCAGATCCAAACAGGCTGAGAAAGAGAGGGATCTGGCTTTAGAGGCCAACCGGCTCTTCAAACAGGAGTTTGGAGACAAAATCGAGAGCCTGCAGGTGGAAGTGGAGCAGCTGAGGAAACACAGGTAAAAACCAGGATGCTAAATGTGAGGCTTTTAATGTGTATGTATATATTTTTAAAGGATAAGCGGTGATATTCTATATTTTTAATTATCAACAATTCCCCTGAAAAGACCAAAACCAACAATGAATTAATCCAACTAACACGTTTTGTCTGTGTATCCAAAGCCTGATGTATCAAAAGGAATCATAAAGGATGCTAATTTAATAACTGATGGTATGTTGGTTTATCATAAATGCTCTGATTCTTTATTTACATTAGAAAACACAAGATAATTTACTTTTTTTTAAAAATAATAATGTACTTTAAAACTAAAAAAAGGAAAAGCAAACTTCAGAGTAGTGAATGTTTGAAGTCTAAACGTGTGTTTGTTCTTGGTTTTTTTGTTTCAGGTCTAGTCTGGAGTCGGAGCTGAGGAAGGAGCGAGAGCGAAGAAACGAGCATCACGTCGACACCAGACAGTCCAGCACTCCTCGGAGGGAAAGAAAGCACCCTGACAACATACCGAAAGTAAGTTTCTGATCATAATGGTGCTCAATCAAAGGGGCTGTAATCAGTATTTTTATAACTATGTATGAAATTACATTTTGTAACATGTTGGTTATGGCTCACAGTGATGAATTTACAGATAATAATCAGCGTCTCTGCAGCTTGATGGATCTTTATAGTGAGTTTCAGCTCATTGTCTAGCTGTCCGGCTGCAGCTTTACTGTTTTGCTTCACTCTCGGCGCTCTCATGGCGGCCCAAACAGCAAACAGACACAGTTAGCTGTAGACTAGCTGGTGAACATAGTGGAGCATTTAGCAGCTAAAGAACCAGATGTTTCACTTCAGGAGTAGATGGAGAGCAAAAACAGAGTTAAAAGAGAGTGAATGTTGTCCAGTTGTTGACTCAAAATGAATGATAATGTTGCTCCGTCTCTGCTGGATGTGTAAACGTTTGCCAAAAAGTTCAACACATCAACTTAACAGGTGATGATGTCAGTGTTGTGTTCACGACTTGTTTCTGCTGCCTCCAAGTGGCCAAAAAAAAAAAAAAAAATCAGTTAATGCAGATTTAAAGATAAGTTTTGTTACACTTTATATATTTTGACAAAATGTGTTTGTTTTACCTGCAGCTTCTCCCAGAATCCCCATCAGTCAAAAGGGAGATTGATCAGTTACACACGGGACCAGAGGACAAAACAAGTCTGAGCTCCAGCTTGTAAGTAGTTTACAGCACTGCAGCTTTTAAAATAGGATAAATATTATGGGGGAAAAAAAAATATATAATTATATATCTTTTGTCCTTTTAAGGTCCTTGTCACATCACGAGGATGAGCAGGTGAGATCTAAGAGGCTTTAAATGAAGATGAAGAAAGTTTTTCTACCATTGTTTCCTTTTATTTTGATCAATTTAAAAATGCAGTCATGGATAGTAGGTAGTATTATGACTGAAATATGTCCCCATGCACAAATATCCAAAGATTTTTATGCCGTTAACGTCATATTTATTTGAATTTCCTCCAGGATGAGTCATTCGTGGAGATCAGTCAGCCTACCATCTGTACGATGTGTCAACAGGACGACTCCCTCCTGAAGACAAAGGTACGAGATGACGGAGCAGAACTGAATCACCTTTCATTAGATATTTAACATCATTATGAATCAGTAGAGGGTGTTTATGATAGTTTATAGTGGTTCAGTGTTGGCGAGTGAGCAGATGAAACAGGAAACCATCATGGTGGCACACGCTGTAAACATCACATGACCTGCTGTGTCATGGTGAGATAACACTAGAGGACATTTTTAATCCATAAAACATTCTGCTGAGAGATATTTGTTTAGGTTTGAGAAAGTTGAGATTTAAGTCTGTTCACCACTTTTTAATCCAGACTGAAGTGTCTTACAGATGTTCATGTTCCCCTCAGGATGAACTGATCTCCTGAATTTTCATCCTGCTTCCATCATCAGGTCTAAATTTCACTTTAATCAATTACACTAATTATATACATTACATACTATATGCTCTATATAATGCAGTTTGGTACACAAGAAATCCACAATGTCAAAGAAAATCAAACTTACTTTTAATTTTGTCCAGCTGTTAGCTTCTCTTCCACATAATTTGAGCATTGCGTTGAGAAGGACGCTCATAAATCAGAAGCTTTTTAGTCTTAACGCAGCTGTTTTAAACTTAACGTGTCACTTCTCCTCTGTGAACTCACTGCACTCAAAACCTGCAGTGATGTAATGCGTAGTCTGGATTTGAGAGTCAGCTAAATGTTTTATGACCTCAGCTGCACTTTTGTGTTAAATGCTAGTTAGCATGCTAACAGGCTAAACTAAGAGAGTAAACATGGTAAACGTAACATTAAGTTGCTAATGTGGCTGCAGACTCTTTGACATTTTGCCAAAGCAACACAGTAAACTGATTTCTAAAGATTTTAGACGCCTGAAGCTTCTTTTCAGTCCAGTTCAGATTTAAAAATATTGATATTTAATCTTATTTGTACTTCAATCACAGGCTGAAGAGGAGATGTGGAAACACAATAACAAGGAAACAGTGATGACTTGAAAGAAATAATTGGGTTTCTTTATTTTAATCTTCAGTTGGATCAACACAGATGTCACATAATTTAATCCTAAAAGGAAAAGATCAAGTTGACATTTACCAAAAAAAAAAAAGAAAAAAGCTCAGCACAGATGGTTTATTGAACGCTTTTCGTTTCTTGAGTTTATCAGCTGTCGGGTAAAAAGTGACGAGTCACGTAGAGGTGGAGACTTAGACTGCAGTCACATGACAAACTGAAATGATCCAAATCTGATATTTTGCCTCCAAGTGACTTGATCTCATTTTTATGAGAGGGGCTGCTGGCAAATTCATATCTGATCTCTGGCTGTTCAACTGATGTCAGATCATATTATTTATTTATTTATTTAACATTTCACTTCTCTGCTCAGGAGCATTTCACCACGTTGTCATGACTACCAGTGTCCAGGCACCTCACAGCCCAGTAAAAATAAACCTAGAGGAGAGAAACAACAGCAGGAGATGAGGAAGTTTAAAATGTGTCGGGACGTTTCTGGAGATGCTTTTTCTTTATTTTCTTCTGTTTTTATTCTTTTTGACTGTCGCACAAATGACGTTATTGTTGTTAGTTTTTGATGCGGCTCACATTTTAGTTCAATCTGTGCATGTGTGGCAGTTCAGGACCTCGGACTGGAGCCAGTCAGATATTTATCTCTCAGCTGAAGAAACAGCCGACATCCTTTATTTTAATAAACACTCACTTTCTATAGTTTTATCATTTTTATATAGTTTTTCCATTTTTGTCAAATATTATAATGTATGTTTTTCCCTTTTTTTTCTAGAAACAGTGTAAGAACTGCGCCGGCGTTTTCTGCGAGAGCTGCGTTTGCAACGAGCTGCCGTTACCTTCCTCCATTCTGCCAGAGACTGTGTGCACTTCCTGCTACTCTATGTTACTCCAACAATACGCTTCAACGCCGACATGAACCGACTCCGCATTTACCCGCAAAGACCTGAAAACCCAGACACATGGAGGGGAGGGGAGGGGAGAAACCCAGAGGCATTGATTTCTAAAACTGGCACTGCAAAAATGCACTTTTTTTTTTTCATTTCATGACTCGAGACGTCATGAAAGATCCGATGGGAGTCCTGAACTCTGGAAAAAAATTTACTTACTCAAAGTCAGCGACAGCCAAAAAAAAAAAAAAAAACGTGCTACAGGGAGCTGCGTGTGTGCAGGTTTTCATGTCAATCAAATACTGTTGGCGCCATTTTAAATCCCCTTTTCTGGTTGAAAGTGTGTTATATATATAATTTTTCTTTTTTTTTTTTTTTTTTTTTTTTTGAGTGAAAACCTGAACTCACACAGCTGAAAACGGCACCTGGTTGCTTTAACTTAACTTGAATCATCTCATTCATGGACGCATTTAGAAAAACTAACTGTCCACAACGTCCACTGAGTGGATTTTTGGATTTAAAAAGTCAACTGACAATATTTTAAATCTCAATTTTTAAACATAAAAAAAAAAAAAAAGGAAAAACTGGATTTTTTTTTTTTTTTGGTGAAACACAAATTCACTCTAATCATAACACAACAGTTAACAACAGTTATCGTATACAGATCAACGAGGTTTTGCATCATTTCACTCAGATGAAACATTTAATTTTCATACTTTCCTAAAAGTGGCATCTGATTCAAGGTGATACTGACAAAATCAAATATCACACAAACACTTTTGACCAAATATATTTATGTTAAAAATGAGTCAATATTTAGAGAAAAGGCTGTTTTTTACATGATATCAAATTGTTAAAAAGAATCATAAATATCCATAAATTGTCAATTAAATCGAACTAATAAGTTAAGAAATGTGTACGTGATGCTGTAATGAAGCATTTAAGAAAAGACGTATTTAATAATCTTGACTCAAGGTTCATTTATTAGCTTTTTCCTGAGCTTTCAGCCGCCATCCCGCAGTCTTCATGAGCGAATGCCAACAAACTACACATGATTTAATAAACTCTGCTTATAATAAAGGCTGTGAGATGCAGTTTGAAGCTCGATATTTAAGTTATATAAAAAATGTTATGACTACCAAAAACCTTATCGTGTTATTGATATTTGATCGATCAGCTTCGGTAAAGAAGAGCTTGATGTTCAGTCTTTTTGTTTTGTAAAGTTTTTTTTTTTTTTTTACAAAGCTGAATATTCAGGATAGATTTTCTTTACTGTTGCTGTTGTTGTGTTCGGAGTTCATTCTTAACTGGCATTAACCCAAAAAAAAAAAAAGCTTAAAAAAAAACCATGAAATCATCTCCCGTTTTTACAAATTCATGCTGTATGTTACAGTCGGGTCTGCTTTAAACAGTGCTGCAGTAAAAAAAAAAAAAAATCATCATTTCAAACATTCACGTATTCGGATTCTAGTCTTTTTCTTATGATCTAACTCCGTTTCCGGGCGTCTTTAACATATTTCAGCACTTTTAAAACGCACGGCTCCCCGTCTGACTGGTTTGAAGTGGGCATATCTGTGTATGAGGCATATCTTTATAACAGCTGTTTTTAATTGTTTTTGTTGAGATTTATATGAAGAAGAAGTAGAAGCTGCGTTTAAAAAAAACAAAACAAAAAAAAAACAGTTAAACCTTTAGTCGTTTTTTTTTTTTTTTGTAGAAGCTAATTAACATGTGAGATGGAAACGCTTCTTAGATGAACAATAAACTTTTATTCAATTTTACAAGTGTACGACTCTTATTTAACTTATATTTCACTTTTGTTTTGGATCGTCTCTATGGATCAGCAAAACTTCTCATGAAGTATCTTGTCCTCAAAGCATTTTTTAAAGTCTGCAACATAAATAAACTATTATTAGTTGTGTGTGTGTGTTTATTCCTTTTAACTACTTTGTGTGCCATGTGTTCTGCTAAGAAAAGAAAAGGGCTGGTTAAAGTTGGAAACACTTGGTTACAAAATGTGTTGTGAGTTGACCTACACAACTTATTCACTTAATAAAAAATTTAAAAAGTTCCCTTTTAAAGAAACAGTGCTAATTTGTGTGTAGCAAAACACTTCTGATGACATCCAGATGTGTCTGAAACCTGAATTTACAGTATTTTTTTAAATCTCTCTTCCCTTTCGGCTACATGAGGTGTTAATGATCTCATTTTAGAAACTCCCAACATTAGATCAAATGAGGACGAGTCACAGCAGGTTGATTTAAATCATGATTCATCTGAGTATCACATGGACAGAGAGGAGAAGACATAAAGCTTTTTAGCCGATTTATTTCTCTCAGAACATGTTGAACCATATTCTTCTTTCCAACTATTGTGAAACATGTATAATTTATCATGAGCTCTTCAGACAAACCTGCATTTTCTTCCATATGATAATATCAATAACTTTCACTAAAACAATCCGGTAAAGTCCATTCAGTCGTCCATTATAATCTTCATTAATTATATCATACTGTGTTTAACTTCTGTTAGATGGAGGCGGATTAGATGGTTTCTTTTCACACCAGGAATGTTTGTTTGATGTCAAGCCGGGGAAATAAATACAGTGAAATAGTCCTGTGTGTGTGTGTCGTATTTGGCATCTGTGTATCAGCTTTCACCTGCAGGAAAAAAAATAAAAAATACACTGTGTTAAATCACATCTGGAGGAAAGTTTATCCAACAACACAAGTAAAAGTAACCTGATGGATCAGTAAAACTGCAACAAGCAACATTTCTTTTGTTTAAACTGAAATATTTTGATAGAAAAGTCACTTTACTATTCAAATTTAGTGAATAAATTTACATTGCAAAGGTTTCAAAATATTTAAATGCTAAGAATCTAAATGCGGGAATCCTCCCTGCGTGTATTTGTCTTGTTATATGTGACTCTCTCTCTCTCTCTCTCTCTCTCTCTCTCTCTCTGGATCTGCTTCAGTGTTTCTCACCTTCCATCAGAGTCTGGTGCAGAGTTCAGGAATAACTCGATGTATCTTTCTCCTAAAAGTCGGAGAGAGACCAAACAACAACAGTTATTATAAATTAATATTACAACATTATGTTTTTTACTGTAATTATTTGTTGTTTGTTGACATTTCCATGTTTTAAGCAGCTCTTCCTGCTCTTACAGTCTCACCTATGTGCATTCTGTCTCTGGACATGGCGTCTACGGCGTCCTGGTGGCAGCCGAAGTAAACGTCGGCTTCTCCGCTCGGCCTCCCGTCAGGACCGCACTCGATCAGGATCTTTGACACGACTAGAGGAGAGAAGAACTGCAGGAAGGAAAAGAAACGTATTAGAAAAAAAAAAATCTGTTGTCTAATTCAAAACGCAGCCAGTCGTGACATTCGTCATTTTTCTTTTTACCTTCACAACGTCCTCTCCGGACACGTTGAAAGGAAGACCTCTCATGTGGATGTAATGAAGCGGCAGGGACGAACTCTGAGAAGATCCTGAAGGAGCAAATTAACGGATGGAAAAACTTTAAATTATCTTAAAAATGATCTCATTTACCTTTTACCAGTGTCTACGAAACCTCGGCTTTAATTTCTATTCAAAACATCATATCCGTTTTTACTGATTTTCACTGAAAATTACCTAATTTTTTAGAGAGGAGTAAATCAGTTTTAACTATTTATCACTTGGATTTTTTGTCACTGAGGATAAAAAAAAAGTGTTTTATGTTGCAAGAAGACACTTTAGTTTATAATGAACTACTGTATGTCAGCTCAGAAAAGCTTTCAAGTAATAGAAAGCAAAGGAAAATGAAGAGAAAGTGTAAATAAACTGTCGATTGTGCACCAAAGTCCATCTAAAAAAAATACAAAAATAAACAGTTGAACTACAAATAATAATTTCAAAATCAGATTTTCACCCTGATTTTAGTAATAAAGCTTTTTCTTTATCTATTTATCATTTATTTATCTATAAAAACAAAAAAAACAACACACATCTTTTCCACTATATCAAACCGTAAAAATCCTCTCACCGGTTCTGGAGTTAGACAGCGTGGCGGAGACAGACCTCCTGGTCACTGACTGAGAGCTCGTCTGTGAAGAAGATAAACTCGTCTTCCTCCTCCAGTTTGAATGAATTTCATCGCTTCTACTGGGAAACACCTCGATGTATCTACGAATGTTATAAACATCACAGGATCAGCGGAAAACAACAACAACAAATCAATTATTTGTGCTGCTTAAAAGGAGTTTGTTGGTATTTAAAAACATTTGATATATCTCCAGAAATTAAATAAATATCAGCTACAGGATTATAAAGCTACAGGTTTGTAATATGAGTGTTTATATCTGCAGCATCACACCTGTTTCCTATGACCTCTCTGTCTCTCTGCAGAGCTTCATCAGCTGCTTCTTGGGAACAAAACCGCACGTAGGCCTCCCCTGACTTTCTTCCTCTGTTGTCCGTGACGATGGTGATCCCGTGGTCCGCTATTTCCAGACCTGAGGTGCAGGGATTCAGATTTTTTTTTTTTTTAATTTTCCTCATTTAAGATACTTTCAAAAGGTTATTTTTCTTTTAATCTGGGACCTTTATCAACCTCGAGTGAACAAAGGTAAGATTTGTAAAATATCAAAAGAACTTCAGGTTTATTGCCTCCATTGTCCAAAAACTATTAAAACCACATCAACAAGACACACAGACCGAAGATGTAACGTTAGCGGTCAAAAGATGAGTCGATCTTCAAAGAATTATTGTCATGGGGAAGCAAAATAACTTAGTGGCATGTAGTCCGGAGGTATGATGGCTCACGGTCGAGTCTCCTACCTGAAAAGAACTGGACGATGTCGGCCTCGGTGCAGCTGAAGGGGAGGCCTCTGATCCGCACCACCCCGCTGTCAGCTGGAGCCTGGATGGCTTTCTTCAGGATGGCTTCAGCGTCAGCGTTTGTTATTTCATACACTGCAGAAGAGCAGAACACGAACATTTGCTTTTATTGTTGACACAGTTCAGGTTTTTCCCTTCAGGTTGCTTTGTAAGGCAGGTCATGGTTGGATTGGTGATCTCTTCAAGAGAGGATGTCACTTAATACGACAAAATAAAAAGTCAATTTTGTAATGAAGTTTGCAGATGTTACTAATAACGTTAATGATGGCTCTGCCATATTCAAGCAAAAATGTATTAATTGTATTGTTCAAAGCTAAACGTTTCCTACTACGACGCGTCAAAACGTCCCCGCCTTCCACAAAGACCAGTTTATGACGTCAGAGAGAGACGAACCTTCGACGTAGCGAGGACCGAGGTACTGGCGGTGCTTCTCCAGAGCTTTGTTGACGTCTTCCTCGTGCTCCATCTCGATGAAGGCTCGTCCCGTCGGCCTCCCCAGCCTGTCCACTGTGAGGTGGATCCCCGTCACCCCGTTACGGATCCTGCACTCTGAAGCACAGGAACAACATATCAGCTGACATTAACGTCTTTTTAAAAACATGATCTTGCTTTGGTAAGTTTGTATTTAACAGTTATATACTAAATGTTTTCTTGTACACTCCAGTTTGTTCGTTTTACTTTTAGAAAGGCGACTAGTGGTGCAGTTTTTTCATGAGTGCATGTGCACAAGCCAACAAAGGCAGAGGAGAAGAAGAGTACATCTATATAAACAATGCAGGATTCAAACTCAAACCACTATAAGCGGTTTCCACTGTACTATCAAATATGATATTTCGAACAGTTATAAGCAGCTCTGTTGTTAACCAACAATATCAGTCAGTTGATTTATCAGTCAGACTCTAATAAGGATGTTGATGGACGCTCACTTCCTGACGATGAGCTCAAGTGAAAATCCAAAGTCTCACCTGAGAAGAACTGCAGGATGTCCTGAGTCGTGCACGACCACGGGAGACCTTTCACCTGTACGATGTACACCTCCTTCTTCTCTGGCTCCGACTCAGCCTGATAGGCCGGCAGTGGAGGGTATTCATCCTCACAAGGTGTCCCTGCCTGGAAGACAAGGTGTAAGATGTTATAATCATTATTATTTAGCCATAAAGAGGATGAATTTTCCCACAAGGCAAAAAGAAACTACAGGCTGTGACGGTTTGACATGATGCTTGGAGCGCTACAAATCCTCTGGTGGCAGACTGAAATTATCTGATGAAATGTCAAGACTGTTTCTGTAACTGATCAAGAGAAACTTTGTAACAGAAATAAATGGTTTTCCAGGTTTGTTTAAGTACCCAATTTACACTTTATTTTTCAATAATAATAATAAACAATACAAAAGCAGGATACAACCAGTATACAAACATTCAATAAATAGTTTATAGGGACATTTTAAGTGTTATTTGTCAGCGATTATAACTTCTCATATGAAGATGATATTTTATATTATCACAACTGTATTTTTTATTATATTGTCATTCATTATCTGTGCATACACCAGCTTCATCTTGTGAGTACAGATGTGCTGGTATACAGAGGTCCTCCTGCCTTCATCTCATCATCATCTTCACTCAGAGGCCACTTAATTAGGAACACCTGTGCAATCTGATGCAATCCAATACAACAGCTCTGCCATAAATTCTACATTTACGAAGCTTATACATGTTCAGTTTTTGTTGACGTTGTCAGAAAGGTGATAATTCTTAATTTATGTTTATTACTGAGGTCATAGTGGGTGGTGGTAGTGTGCTAGAGTGCATTATATTGAACGGTGTTGCTATTTATATATTAGGAACACTATCTGGTGACCCTTTGGAAAAGCCTGACCCCTAGGTTGGAAACCACTGGACTATATAGCTAACTGTATGTAAAGTAGTTGAAACTAGCTCCACCTCCAGCAGCTACAACAGTAACATGCTGCTTACACATTGATGCTTCAGTATTGATAATAATATATCAGTCAGAAGACCCAAACAACTACTTTTACAGGATTTTTATTTATGATTAAGTACTTTTACATAGTTATCGCTCACCTTGGTACAGAGGCTTTGTTGGCTGCTTTTAAGTGCGGGCTGAAACTGACAGAGGCTCCGCAGAGAGTCCGTCCTGGTCGTCGGTATCCGCTGCTGAATGAACCCACACCTGGCTGACAGCACGCCGTTGCTTCTTGTTTTGATACCTGCCGACAACGTTACATGCCGCAGTGAGACACAGCGCCGCAGTAAAAACAGCACAGATTTACTGTTACACGCCATGTTAGCCGAGCGCAGCCGGAAGTCAGATTAGCAACAGAAGACTGAAATAAAATCGTAGGTTTCGTTTTAGTGTAAAATGCAGCAGGTTAATGTGGTTTGCTGCTACCCGGCTTAGCAGCAGGATAGGAAGCTGTGCGGACTCACGTGGGTCAGTCAAGGGCAGCGTAGAGCTCGAGCGTTTTAACGGCTGCGTCGAGTTAACGGCTGACGCTTCCTATTTCCGCTTGGATACTACCAAAATAAGTCACAGCAGTACAAAAATCCATTAATCACTACTGAGAAATGCGGTGAGAAAGGGTGCTTCATTGTTTTCACGATTCAGAAAGAATAAAACGTTGATTTTAGATTAGTGGGTAACTAGCACTTATAACTGGCGATGTTTAGTTGGTTGGTTAATATGAAATGTTCAGTGGTGGAGGAAGTATTCAGACCTTTTATTTAAGTATTTAACGTTAGCAATAGAGCATTTGTTAAAAAAAAAAAAAAAAAAAAAAAAAAACCTCAATTAACGTACAAGTAGAAGACCTGCATAAAAAGGTAAAAGTTAAAAAAGTACAGTAAGTAAGTATTAGAAGCAAAATGTACACGACAGTTTCAAGAGCAATATTGTCAAAGCATCAAAGCACAATTTGTCAAAATATTTGGACAGCACACGGTAATAAAATACACCTGTCCAAGATGGCAGACCCGCTCGCGCATGCGCTACTCAAATCGGGCAACGCCAAAGGTCAAACTGTTAGCAGAAAGTTCAACCGTTACCGATCAGTGGCGCCGTTAAACGTGAATATTAATTGACTGAGAGCGGGAAACCGGCGACTTCCACCTGCCGTTTGAACAAACAGCTCTGCGGGTCACGCATCGATAATGTAACACGTTACTTGACACAGTAACTGTATAATATTAACTTACTAAGTTACTAAGTTATTAAGTTACCTAAATCCTACATCACTAACGTTACGTTATACTTCATTACTGCTAAAAGGAATGTATATAACTGTAACTGTACAAAGCGTTAACTGAATCAATAGATATTACATAATTACCAGTGTTGGGTGTACCGCATAATATCTTTTGATTCAATAAAATAAACAAAGACAACCGTTAAAAAAAAGAAGAAAGTCCACTTACAAGCCATTAGGCATCTTGTGCTTTTTCTTTATACAGTCTATGTTTTGAACAGTGGTTGTCATGGAGATGGCTCAGTAATATTTTTTTTAAAAGAAAGAAAGAAAGAAAATGTAGATTGATAAAAAAAAAAAAAAAGCAGAATATAAAACACAATAGATTAAATTAAAAAAAAGTAAATTGTTAACTCACAAGCAGTTTAGAAACATTAAAGCAAATATTGTTAATTTAAACGGCCTCATATAAAACTAAAAGACAGGCCTTCTGTTGTGTAATTTAAGTTTTATGTTTCTCCTTTCTCCTATTTTGTCCCATTCCTGTACAACAATAACGACTAACATAATTTGCTATAAATTGAAAGAAAGAAAGAAAGAAAAAAGAGCTGCTTGTCTGCTAAAATTCTCATTTCACAACATAAATACACTGATCCTATTTATTTTTCACGAGGGCAGCTACATTTGCAATTTAAGCTGCTGTATGAAAGTTGAAATATCACAAGCATTTCAACATATTCAGAATCATTTCATTTTAATTAGTAGTCAACAAAGGAAGCGGTGTTGCTGCTAACACCTGTGAACTTGACAATGATCTTCTCTCTCATGCACTTCCTCTCTCTCTCTCTCTGTACTCTTGTAAATGTTTGACGTTCACTGCCATCTAGAGGTTTGGATGCCATAAAAGTCCCCACGATATCTTGTGACATTGTAGTGAAATTATTTTCATTCTTCAAACAAACAAAGCAAACAAAAAAGCACATATGTACCAGTTAAAATATCTACTCTAAGCTTTCATATAGATTTATTATTAGTAGGACATCATATTACAGAATTAGCTACTGTAACTCTCCTCTTGTATTTGTCTTAACATTCCTCTAAAAATGAGCAGATGAGCTACACACAGCAGATGGATAACAAATCAACAGAAGAACAAAAGGAAAAGAAAATAAAGGTGAGAAAATGTGTCATTTTAACAGACCAAAGTTGTTGTAATTGGTCATGTGACAGTCTAGTCCAATAGGATTTTTTTTTTAAAAAGAGCGAGATCAATCCTATTATTACCAGAAAAACAGATATGACTTATTTTAATACTTATATTGTAAATAAACACAATCACACCTGAATTCTAAGAGGAAAGAGAAATTGGGTCACATGAAAGTCTCAACTTTGAAGAAATTAAAGTATTTAACTAGTAATATTATACTAACTATTATTAACTAATGGTGTTTTATTACCATCTAGCGGAGAAGCGGTCAACTTCATGCTGTGACAAACACAACTATTAGGACACAGAAGTTAGAAGACGACACAGGGAATAAAGATAGAAAAACATAATCTATACACAGCAGATAAGTAACAGAAGAAGAATAAAGGTGGGAAAATGTGTCATTTTAACAAAGTAAAGTTATTGCATATGCTCAAATGACTGTCTAGCTCAATAGGAAGTAAAAACGAAAGATCTTATTATCTTATTATTATTCCTCATCATCCCAGCAACATAGGGATTTTAGTGACATGCTACTCATATGTAAGAAATAAACATAGGTGACACATTAAAGGAAAAAACAACATAAAGTGTTTTCTCTAATATTCTGTATGGAGATATCTGCATACATCATATTTGTTCTGTCATGTTTTGGGGGGTATTTCTTTCGTTTGTCCTCAATCTGTATGAGACCATGGGTTAGATATAGTATTTAAAATTATTTTGGAGGTAAATGGCTTATCGCAAACTATAATGTAGTTGTAAGCAGGTGTACGTGTTGTACGTAATCGGGGAAGTGTTTACTGAGGTAATGAATCAAGTGAAAGGCAAAGCCAATTTTTCATAGACCTCCAAACAGCTGAAGTTCTTTTGCAAACCACCTGCTGACCATTAAAGACAATTATCTCCGCGTCATTTTTATTATTTGGCGGCTGAACATCGTGCTTCGTAAGAAATGTGTAAACAACATATTGGTATTGTTAATTATTCAAACACTGCGAACTGCACGCACAATGTCTAATCAGATTGTGAAACGCCACCTCCTAATAAGATTTACATTTTACATGTTAAGCGTGGTGCACCGATCCTGGAAGTAGCCAACTGCAATACTAGGAAATGCTTGAGGTGAACAAAGTCCACCTCCCCGATTCAAAAACCTACCTCAAATTATAACTATTAAAATTAGTTAGGCCACATCTGTCTTTCTGATGATGATAATAGGACTAACTAGACTGTGTCACGTGAGCAACGCAACCACCTTACTTTGTTAAAATGAAACATTTTCCACTTTTATTTTCTTCTGTTACTCATCTGTCGCGTGTTAATTGGTTGACTTTATCTTCTGTGCTTTGTATCGTCTTCTATGTTCTGTGCCCTTTAGTTTGCAAAACCCCAAATGACAATGATAATACATATCTACATTTAGTTGCGGTCTGAATCGTGCAATTTTATGTGTAATAATCATTTTCACCACTTGAGGGAGCTAGAACATTGGAGTATAATCTTACAGTACTCGTCTTTATATCTTCAGTATTCAGACTATCTTATGTTTTGGCCTTTCTCTCTCTTTGACATTCAGATGTAAATGATATTATTCAAACTATAATGATCAAATCAAGTCGTGTATGTTTTTCTGGTGATTAATAGGATTGATCTCTATTTCACATTCCTATTGGACTAGACTGTGTCATGTGAGCATTCATAATAACCATACCTTGTTTATAATGACACATTTTCCTACTTTTATTTTCTTTTGTCACTCATCTGTTATGTGTAGGTTATGTTGTCTCTATCCTCTCATGTGGTTGTTGTTGCAACAGTTTGTCAAACCGTCAGTGAGACTGACTGAGCAGACGATCACACCTTTGCCTCCGACTTCCTTAAAGTCAAATTAAAACAATGTTTGGCTATCGGCCTTATACCTTTCAACGCCCGTTGGGCCTAAAACATTTTTTTGGAGTCGGGAGGTGGATTGAATTCAAACTCAGTTCTCTCCACGCATCACCTGGTCTTGCAGTATCTCCAGGACTGGTGCACCGCCTTGAAATTGTCAATGGATACATTCAGCAATCACTTGACAGTGGCATTTTGCCTAAATAGCACCAACAGGTGGCAAGTTCCGGGTCTTAGAAGTGAAATCTACATGGAGGTGATTTAAACCTACATTCTTGCCAATGATCAGCAGGAGGCTCCAAAATAACTCATATTGTATAGAAGTCTATTTCCCACTTGATTTATTACCTCAGTAAACAGTTTCTTAACGAGATTATGTCCTCAATCGCCAGTTTTAAGTCTTCTGCAATACAGCATGAAGTTCATTTTGTGAATCATGGTCAATTTGAGAGTAAAATAGACGATAAACAGGATATGCTTTAAGGTGTGGCCGCCTTGTGGTTGACAAGTCGCTACCATGGCGACAGGATTTTAAAGAGTGTGTCTCTGCTGGTACACGTTGCATGTTGGAGGTCGATTAGAGGTGATTACTGTGTGACGACACATCGGTTTTATTGTTATATCTATATTACCTGCTCCTACTGCATCTCTACACACGCACTGTCATTGGCCATGTTTGCTATGCTATGTATGGATAGATGAAAAGCAGCAGGAACCTGATTCCACTCATCATCATAATTTCATTGATTATTTTATATTTCCAGACATGCAGACAGGATCATTCAGGATCTATTGTTAATTATTAATGTTATGTGTTCTGCTGCACATTCAAAAGGTCAAAAAGGTTCCCATTAAAAATCTCTTTAAAAACACATCTCTGTCACAGTGAGTCCTTCTCGAGATAAAGCAACAAGTGAGGCTCATCACACAGTAATCACCTCTAGATATTGTGTTCATTATATATAGTAGGTTACTGTAGTCACCATCTTATCCCTAATCTACCCAACTTCCTCTATGTCATGTCAAGGTTAATGATGTGCTTTTCCTGCTATGACAAGGGTAACATTTTACTTTAAGTTGCCCTATTTAGCATTTATAAGCAGTTTGAGTGATTGAAGTTATGTAAAGACAAATAATATTAACAGCTTTTTAACTACTAACTCATAAATATATGAATTACAATGTAGACTAATAAATATGAATCAGTACAACAAAACAATAGCATTATTTCTGTTGTGATTTATTTTATCATCATCAACATCATGAGGAAAGATGCTCTAGTGCAGTGCTGTGGTATCCTGCTTTATCATCTATTTTAACCTAAACGGGACAATAATTTACAAAATGTACACAATGATGAAATGAAGAAGACTTAAAAACTGGATGATTGAGGCTATTAACATATAAACTCATTATTAATGAGGTTACATTACTTCACTGATCACTGCATTGCATGCCCATGTGCATTTAAACCCTGTTGTCGATGTCTTTATATTTCACATTATGAGGGCGGTGCACCAGGCCTGGTGGAAGTGCAATACCAGGTGATGCATGGTGGTGAATGATGTCGACTTTCATTCACCACCCCAGTCCAAAATTTTGAGTCAAGGACCCAAGGTTCTGTGCCACTGAGGGATCATGCGGCGACCGGTTGTGCTGGTCACCGCAGGATGCCACTGAGGGATCATGTGGCAACTGGCAGAACCAGTTGCCACAGGATACTTCTGAAGGATCATGTGGCGACCAGTAAGACCGGCCGCTGTATGATCACTCAGCAGGCACAGAGGTAAAGTTTTGGTCGCCTGTTTTGATTTTGTATGTCAGCGGCACAGGTGTAATCCTCTGCACAGTCAGTCTCACTGATGGTTTGACAAACTGTTAAAACAACAACCACATGAGAAGATAGAGACAACATAATCTACACACATCAGATGAGTAACAAAAGAAAATAAAGGTGGTAAAATGTATAATTTTAACAAAGTAAAAGTTGTTGCGTATGCTCACATGACCCCGCCTAGTCCAATAGGAATTAAAATGAGAGATGAATCCTACTACTACCAGAAATACAGATATGACTTATTATAAAACTTATATCTTAAATAAACACAACCACACCTGAATTCTGAATGATAAGAGAAACTACATGCATTGGAGTCTGATCGCTGAAAAGAGAAATGTTTCTTGTATTACATAACCTGACAGGGCTACAGCACCATCTAGAGAGAAAACGACGACTTGGACTTGGACTTGAACGATTGAACTATTTCTAAATATGTATTATCGTCGTCATTTATGGGTTTGCAAACTAAAAGGTACAGAATATAGAAGAAGGCACAGGGCACAGAGGATAAACATAGGACAAACACAAGAGAAACATAACCTACACACAGCAAATGAGAAACAAGAAAATAAAGGTGCTTTTTCATTCATTCTCTATGATATTCTGTGTATACAGTTTTATAGTACTAGATAGCCACATGTGTAAAATATGCAAAAATAGCAGAGTCCAGTGAGTTTAGCTGGATATATACAATGTCATAACAGTAACTTGTACTGTATAGTGGATGTGATGAGTCAAAACTTCAATAGAAACAAGTGAAATGTAAAAACTAAAAGTATTATTACTCCCAAAACAGCACATGTTGCCCCACTGTTCATATCCCTCCACTGGCCCTGTCCGCATCAATTGTGGACAGGACTGCTGTCCACATCAAATTCAAAACCCTGACACTTGCAAAACAGCAACTAAAGTAGTTCCTGCTTACCTGAACTCCCTCATTCAGGTCTACACTCGCTCCCACTCACAAAACTCTGCCAATGAAAGGCGCCTTGTACCACCACCACCACAACAGGGCCCCTAAGTCACTAGCTAGACTCTTCTCCTCTGTAGTTCACTGTTGGTGGAACAAGTTACCAAACTCTTTTTGGTCTGCAGAGTCCTTCTCAATCTATAAGAAAAAAACTAAAGACATTGGATGTTAATGATGTGCTTTTCCTGCTATGACAAGGATAACGTTTTACTTTAAGTCGTTCTATTTAGCATTTCTAAGCAGTTTGAGTGATTGAAGTTATGTAAAGACAAATAATATCAACGGCTTTTTAACTCACAAAATAAATATATGAATTACAATGTAGACTAATAAATATGAATCAGTACAACAAAACAATAGCATTATTTCTGTTGTGATTTATTTTATCATCATCAACATCATGAGGAAAGATGCTCTAGTGCAGTGCCGTGGTGTCCTGTTTTATCATCTATTTTAACCTAAACGGGACAATAATTTACAAAATGTACACAATGATGAAATGAAGAAGACTTAAAACTGGGTGATTGAGGCTATTAACATATAAACCCATTATTAATAAGGTTACATTACTTAACTGATCACTGCATTGCATGCCCATGTGCATTTAAACCCTGTTGTCGATGTCTTTATATTTCACATCATGAGGGCGGTGCACCAGGTCTGGTGGAAGTGCAATACCAGGTGATGCATGGTGGTGAATGATGTCGACTTTCATTCACCACCCCAGTCCAAAATTTTGAGTCATAGACCCAGGTTTCCGCGCCACTGGGGGACCATGCGGCGACCGGTTCTCGACCGCCGCAGGATCCCACAGAGGGACCATCTCGCGGTGACCGGTTCTGCCGGTCGCCGCGAGATGCCTCTCTAGAATCCTGCGGCGACCAATGAAGCCGGTCGCCGCATGATCCCCCAGCAGTCACGAAAGTAGACTTTCTGATGCCTGTTTTGGACTCATATGATAGCGGCACAGGTTTGATCCTCTGCGCAGTCAGTCTCACTGATGGTTTGACAAACTGTTAAAACAACAACCACATGAGAAGATAGAGACAACATAATCTACACACATCAGATGAGTAACAAAAGAAAATAAAGGTGGTAAAATGTATAATTTTAACAAAGTAAAAGTTGTTGCGTATGCTCACATGACCCCGCCTAGTCCAAATGGAATTAAAATGAGAGATTAATCCTACTACAACCAGAAAGACAGATATGACTTATTATAAAACTTATATTTTAAATACACACAAACACACCTGAATTCTGAAAGATAAGAGAAACTACATGCATTGGAGTCTGATCGCTGAAAAGAGAAATGTTTCTTGTATTATATAACCTGACAGGGATACAGCACCATCTAGAGAGAAAACAACAACTTGGACTTGAACGATTGAACTATTTCTAAATATGTATGACCGTCGTCATTTATGTTGAAGCCCCGCGGAGTATGTCACCTTTGCATCGCATTTCCTTTTCATATTAAATATAAGTATGTATTTAGTGAGATATCCCGTATGGCGAGTATATATTCGTCATATGATATGATGTTTTACACCGCTCCAGTTTCTTTTACAGGTAAAGGTCGGTGCACCGCCCTGGAAGTACTGCAATACCAGGAGATGCGTGGAGCAGAAGGAGCAATGAACCCTATTTCCGCCTCCCCATTCAAAAAATGTTTTATGTCGCACGGGGTTTCACCGTGTAAGTTGTGTCAGATGATAATCATTTAGAAATGATGATTCTGATCACGCATTGCCCATTTGGCTGCGACATCGTGCATATTATTTAAGTAAAGGTGTGATCCTCTGCACAATCAGACTGACTGACGGTTATAAACTTTGTTTCAACAACAACCACACGAGAAGAGAGAGACAACATAATCTACACACATCAGATGAGTAACACATGAAAATAAAGGTGGGAAAATATGTAATTTTTACCAATTTAAGCTTGTGTGTTCTCACATGACAGCCTAGACCAATAGGATTTAAAATCGAGAGATCAATCTTCTTATCAACAGAAAGACAAAGTTATTTTCTTATCATTAATTTAAACGAACAGTCTCACCCGAGTTTATTACGAAAAATTAGCTTAAGATAAGGCTGATTCCTTGTTGGACAAGTACTGTTTCAATAATACTATAACCAATGTACTTATAGCAAATTGTAGTATTGTCGTATGAGCCACACCTTTACCTGTGCATGGCCACACAATAATTTTAAATATGTGTCATCGTCATCACTTAGGCCACGGGTTTACAAACTAAAGGGCACAGAGTTTAGAAGACGGCGGAGAGCACACAAGATAGAAAAACTTAACCAACACACAGCAGACGAGTAACAGAAGAAAAAGGTGGGAAATCTTTCATTTCAACAAAGTAAAGTTGTTGCGCTGCCCACGTGACACAGTCTAGTCCAATGGGAATTTTAAAAAAGGAGAGATCAATCCTATTATCTTCAGAAGGACAGATGTAACTATTTTTAATACTTATATTTTAAATAAACACAATCCCATCTGAACTTTAACAGAGAAAAGAAACTGTGAATCACATTAGAGTCTGATCTCTGATGGAGAAAATAATGTTTTTAACGATATATTAACTAACAGAGTTACAGCTCCATCTAGAGGAGAAGACGGTGAACTGCTCTCTACAGTTTACTGTATTACTGGATAAAACACAAGGATTTCTAAATATATATTATCCTTGTCATTTAGAGGTTTGAAAACTAAAGAGTGCAGAACATCAGATAGTCTTCTCTTTACAAAGTGTTTGCTGTAGATTCAGTCAGTTAACTGTCCAGTTTAACTCAAGACCTGACAGGTCGTGTGGACCAGTTCAAATATCTACTCTAAGCACTCATACAAACTTATTATTATTAGTAGGATTATACTTATATTTAATATTGCATAATTACCCTAGCTCTCCTCCAACATTTCTCTAAATATAGTCCTAGTTTATTGAAAATACAAATACATGTATCTTTAACCAATAGGTGTCCGTGTATTACCCCAAAGAGAAAGATGCTGTGTGCAAAAGGTCAAAAAGGTCAGCTGTTACACATACAGTCCATGTTCATCCAGTGAAATTGTTGGAAGTAAAGCAGATGTGATAAATCCTGAGCTACATCAGAGCTGTCTAAGAACATTTTATTTCAGAAGCTAAAAGTTTAACTGTGTTTTCCCTGGAAAGTTTTCTCCAGCAGATGTAACTGTTGATGGTACACCAGTATGTCACCAGTATGTCTTCCTTGGACACTTGAATGGATGTCAATGATATACTTTTCCTTCTGTGACAAAGATAACATTTTTCTTTAAGCATTTATTAAGCATTTATAAGCAGTTTGACTGATTGAAGTTATGGAAAGACAAGAAATATTACATATAACTTATATATAATGATTGCATATAACTATAACTTAACTTACACAATAAAATATGAATAAAATTTACACTAATAAATATGAATCACATGTGGCACAGTCATCTAATTCAGCCTACATGATAATGAAGGTATCTAATAAATCCCTCATGATAGTGAGTGACCACTCATCATATAACATATGTGATAATCCTACAGTATTTTTTAACAGGTAGAGGTCGGTGCACTGTCATTTTAACACTCTGAGAAAATAATGTTCTTAATGATCTAACAGTTTCAGCTCTATCTAGAGGAAAAAATGGTGAACTGCACTCTACACTTTACTTATTACTGGATAAACACAAGGATTTTTAAATATAAATTATCCATGTCATTTAGTGATTTGCAAACTAAAGTGCAAATTTTAAAAATATGATTTCTGCCACCAGAATTATATTGTTCATGTTAATGAAGGTACCTAATAAATTCTTCATGATAGTGAGCTACCGACATCATATAACATATTTGGCTATAATATTTTTCAACAGGTAAAGGTTGGTGGACCGCCTGGAGGTACTGCAATACCAGGAGATGCGTGGAGAGGAAAGAGCACCAGGCTCTGGTTCCACCTCCCCAGTCCAAAAAATTGTCGCACGTCAATTCCGTTTAGAAGACATGTTAGACTTTGATCAGGGAGAGGCTAC
Source organism: Euthynnus affinis (assembly GCA_029490765.1). Classification (NCBI taxonomy): domain Eukaryota; kingdom Metazoa; phylum Chordata; class Actinopteri; order Scombriformes; family Scombridae; genus Euthynnus; species Euthynnus affinis. Next base: position 8,351,255 of record CM055842.1, read on the forward strand.
TCTCCATTTAGACTTTGCCATTCAGGCTGGTTACGCATATAGGTGTATTGCGACACTGTAATAAAGTTTTAAGCAAAGAAGTGATCATCTCCACAATCAAATTGACTGACGGTTTAAGAAAGTGTTTCAACAACAACCACATGAGAAGAGAGAGGCAACATAATCTACACACAGTAGATGAGTAACACATGAAAATAAAGGTGGGAAAATATATAATTTTAACAATTTAAGGTTGTTGTGTGTTCTCACGTGACACAGCCTAGACCAATAGGAATTAAAAACGAGAGGGCAATCCTATTATTAGAGAGACAATCTTAATTTGCTATCATTATTTTAAATGGACATAGTCCCATTTAGATGTTTTATGTTAAATTAATTGTTACAATGAGTTTTGATCCATGGAGGTAGTTTCAAACATAGGCTATAATCTTTAACATAACAGGGAGAATTTAATAGGTGTTCTTGATGCACTTCTGCTCACACAATAATTTTAAATATGTACTATCATCGTCACTTACGGCTTTACAAACTAAAGGGCAAAGAACATAGAAGAAGGCACAGAGCACACAAGATAGAGAAACTTAAACAACATACAACAGATGAGTAACAGAAAACAATAAAGGTGGGAAACCTGTCATTTTAACACCGTAAGGTTGTTGCGTTGCTCACGTGACCAATAGGAGTCCAATAGCAATTAGAAATGAGAGGTTAATTCTATTATCATCAGAAAGACAGATGTAACTAAATCTATACTTGTGTCTTATATAAACACAATCCCATCTGAACTCTAAAAGAGAAAAGAAACTGTGAATCACATTAGAGTCTGATCTCTGATGGAGAAAGTAACGTTTTCAACGATATATTAACTAACAGAGTTACAGCTTCATCTAGAGGAGAAAACAGTGAACTGCAGTCTACAGTTTACTGCATTACAGGATAAAACGCAATTTCATGATATTCCTGATTTTGTGGAATTTTTTAAAGCAGAATGTAGACCATCATGTTAGGAGGTAAGGTGTTAGGCCACGATTCTTCTAAAAAATAGTCCCTCATTTTGCATTTGGATGATGATCCAGCTCTAAAAGCATTTCCAGTGACCAGAGAAAGGAAGTTACATATGATGAAAATACACTTCAGAAGTAGAACTACTGAAGTGTTGTGTGAATGAGAAAGTTTCTAGAAATGTCAGATAAAACTGAAGTGTTGAACATTGCAGACAGTTTAAGCCACAAGTAATATGATGGAGGAGACTCTCAGATAAGTGAGCAAAAAGCTACCACTGCAGTAATGTGCTTACTGTTGCATCTAACTGGTAACTAAAAATATTTTTTTGCATTTCTATGCTCCAGTCCCTCCTAAATGGTAAATGAAAATGTAATTTTAAATTTTATTTTTTATATACATATAATCTATCCAAGTAGTCAGTTCTCAGCCAGATGTCAGTTTTCTCTCAGGTGTGTAGAAAGAGGAAATATGTTTTTGGAGGAATGTAGTTTATATATTGAGTGACACGTGGAGTTTTATTTCACAGTAAAACGACACACAATCATTTGCATTTTTCTTTATTAAACACAACAGAAATAAATCCTGAACATCATTCTGTATTGAAGAAGACATTAAACTAGCAATTGAGACCATAAACTCAGGAGAAAAGTGTTTATTGATATAATAAATAAATAAATAAATAAATAAATAAATAAAGTGAAAAGCCTTCCATACAATCTGAGATATTTTGATTTCACTTACTGACCATTAGAAAAAAATACAGATTAAATCACCTCCGTGTCGACTTTACTTCTCAAACTCGGAATTTCACATGTGGCACGTTCATCCAATTTAGCCTACATGCTCATGAAGGTATCTAATAGCTCCTTCATGATAGCATGTGACCACATATCATACTGCTTAAGCCATAGATCAATAATGTTTTTCCACAGGTTAAGATCGGGGCACCGTCCTGGAAGTACTGCAATACCAGGAGATGCGTGGAGAGGAAAGAGTTCAAGACTCTGGTTCCTTACTCCGGCCCCAAAAAATTTAGTGTCACCATCGTTTCTCCAATGGCAACACGCTTCTCATTTCCGCATGAGAAGCTTACTGCATCTTTGATCTGTTATTGAATGCACATTGAGTGCCAATGGAGAAAATAATGTTTAACGATATATGAACTAACAGAGTTACAGCTTCATCTAGAGGAGAAGACGGTGAACTGCTCTCTACAGTTTACATCACTGGATAAAACACAAGGATTTCCTAATATATATTATCCTTGTTATTTAGAGGTTTGAAAACTAAAGCGTGCAGAACATCAGACAATCTTCTCTTTAGCAAAGTGTTTACTGTAGATTCAGTCAGTTAACTGTCCAGTTTAACTCAAAGCCTGACAGGTCGTGTGGACCAGTTCAAATATCTACTCTGAGCATTCATACAAATGTATTATTAGTAGTAGGATTATACTTATATTTAATATTACATAATCTATGTGCTTGTCCCGTTTTCATCTTCAAATCGACAAATGGAATAGAAATTAAACCAAAGCCAGAAAACAAGCTTTTATTGTTATGTTTCTATTATCTGTTCCCTACTGCATCTCTACAAAAACATTGTAATTGGCTATGCTTGTTATAGATGGATGGATAGCCAAGTGCTGACTATTAATCCAAAAGCAGAGACACTGTGTGCATTTACATATGAGGCACAGCAGCGTAACTTCCTTGATTATAAAATGTCACAATAAGGTGTTAGCTCACCATTCTTCCAAAAACTATTCCCTCATTTGAAGTTTTGATGCTGGTGTCAGAGAGCGCTGTTCTAACAGGTTGCTCCAACTGGGACGAGACCTTGATGATCAAATCTTTTCATGCAATTCAGCATACTCTAATATTCTGTATGGAGACATCTGCATTCATTATGTTTGTTCAGTCATTTTTTGAGGGAAGGGGTTCTTTCATTTGTCCTTCATCTCTATGAGATCATGACTTAGATGCATGTAGTATTTAAAATGATTTTGATGGTAAATGGTTTATTAAAAACTATAATGTAGCTGTAAGAAGATATAAGTGTTGATGGTACACCAGTATGTCACCAGTATGTCTTCCTTGGACACTTTGAATGGATGTTAATTATGTGCTTTTCCTGCTATGACAAGGATAACATTTTACTTGAAGTTGCCTTATTTAGCATTTATAAGCAGTTTTACTCATTGAAGTTATGTAAAGATGAGCAATATTAACAGTTTCTTAACTTACACAATAAAATATTAACAAAATATACACTAAAAATGAATCAGTACAATGAAACAACAATATTATTTCTGTTGTGATTTATTTTTATCATCATCATCATCATGCATCATTTTAATCATAAACATCATGAGGAAAGACACTGTGGTGCAGCGCTGAGATAGACTGGTTGACCAGGATCCTCAGAGACAGGTTGACCTTTTCCCAGGCTGCCTCTGCAGCATTCAGCATCATCGTCTTCTGGGTGTTTTGAACTTGGTTGCTGCCCCCTGCAGGCCGTCTTATAGACGTCACTGATGGGGACTTTCACCAGTGTAAACTTGATAACAGCTTTGAAACAGCTCATTTTAAAAGCTTTTGAGACAAATTTAGCTCACTTAAACAACAAAAACACTTAAACAAATAACACTTCCAATTTTTTAGCATGTCTTAAATATAAGGAAATTGTTCTGTCAAGCCGTTTCATGAAAAACTGACAATCCTCAGTCGTTGTATTAGGTAAGAAAATAATGTGATTGACGTTCAGAAACTAGTTCTAAATAGTGTAACTAGAAATCTTTGCCTACTAGGTAAGCTTGATTTAACATATGACATATCAACATAACAAAATTGAACATATCGGCCCAAGAACCTGCCAGTATTAAAGGCTGTTTTTATGTTCTGGAGGGAGGACTTAATTTAGGACTTAGTCAACATGGGGTCCTCCTAGATCTCTACACAGGCATCAGCAGACTAGAAGAACTGCAGCTTCTGTGGTTGCAGAAGCTGGAGTGAGGAAGGAGCTTAAAGAGGACACAAACAGATTCAGGCAAACTGTGGGACAACTGAGGACGGGGAAGGTAAGACTTTGTCAAGGCTGATTTCAGAAGTGGAGAACTATTGACCTCAATCACAAAGAGACTCGAGCAAGATGGTGTTTTCTAGTGTTAGCAATGAGATTTGGTCAAAATGGGACAGCAGTGAAGTTAATTAAGGAGCAATATACTATTCTCTAGATACAGGAAGATCGAGTGGGAGACAGGGTCATGTTGAGGCTGAGCTCAGTAGGAGAGGAGAGCCACTGACATCGACTACAGATATGGACAAGGAAGAACTATATGTCTAATTAGCAGGATGATGATTTCATGTCAGAGGTGGTGTTTTCTAAGGTCAGCGTAAGATTCGGTAAGAACTGCATAGTCGCCAGGATTACAGAGGGTAATTCATCTAATTCGCTCACAAAGTTATGCAGAAAATCTTAACATTTCTCAGTTGAGGCTTCAAGGTAGTGACAGGAGTGAAGGAGATAATCAGGTCTTAACAATAGCACAGGTTTGTCAGCACTCTTTGCTGATAGATAAAATCAATTTTCAGTGGCAGTGGAGACCCAGGGCTATTTCTTAAATATGTTTTGTTTGTTTAACTCATTTTGCAGAAATAGCCTGCTTGATCTAAATTGAAGCAGACCTTTTCTCTGCTTTTGCTGGGCTTAGGAGGAGTTCGAGGAGGCTACAGTCAGTCAGAATACATAAGAACAAGTGTCAGGGTTTTGTCTAGGATGCTTTCAGCAGAAGAAGAGGCTACTGTATTTTTTAGAGATTTGCCCGCTTTATCTAAACCAAAGCAGAGTTTTCTGTTTCAGGTTTCACTGTGAGGAATGCAGCTTTTGTTAGGGTTGAGAGGAGTTTGAGGAGGCTACAGTCAGTCAGAATACATAAGAACAAGTGTCAGGGTTTTGTCTAGGATGCTTTCAGCAGTAGAGGAGAACTACTAACAGACAGGTATGAGCAGACCAGAAGGACTGCAGCTGGGAAGAAGAGGACAGTTTTGCAGAAGCTTGACTTGATTCAAGCAGGTTGTGTTAAATCACCTCTCAGAAGACTGAGAAAGGAGAGGCAGAGCTTTACTCAGGCTGTACTCAACAGAGGAGGATAACTATTAGCTATGGCTGCAGACATAATTGTACTTTGGCAGGAACATTTGAATGACCGATATGCAGTCAGTGGACAAGGCAGAGCTGGAGGGTTCAAAGGTAGTACACAGAGGCAAAGCACCAGAGATGTTGATGCATATTAACATTTCTTTGGCAAGGTGTCAATGCACTGACAAGAGGGAGGAAGAGAGCAATAAATAATCAAAGTTTTTGCAGTCAGTTAAGGCCATGCTTTGGTTTTGATTTCAGCAGGCAATGAGGACTGTAGCTTTTTTTGAGATGAGTTTGAGGATGCTGCATGAACCTCAGTCAACTCACCTCTACTTATAACAAGAGGCAGGGCTACTAACAGGGAAAACAGACCAGAAGGACTGCAGCTGGGAAGAGGAGGGCAGTTTGGCAACAGCTTGATTTGATTCAAGCAGGTTGTGGCAAATCGTCAATCAGAGGACTGAGAAAGGAGAGGCAGGGCTTCGTCTAGGTTGTATTCAGCAGAGGAGGAGAGCTACTGGCTTTAACTGCAGATATAATCGAGCAGTGGAAGGAACATTTCAAAGGCCAACATGCCACCAGTGGACAAGGCAGAGGTGGAGGACTCAGAGGTAGTGCACAGTGACAGTGTTTTTAAAAATCCTTTTCAGGAATGGCCTTCTTGATCTAAGCCATAAGAGATGTTTTCTATGGTCATAGCAGGTTAGAGGGACTACAGCTCTTGTTGTTGAAGAACCAAAAGGTTGGGCAATAGAGGAGCTTTGGGAGGCTACAAACAGGATCAGGTGAACTTTCAAACGACTGGGTAGTGGGAGGCAGGACTTGGTTGGTGCAAGGGAAATTTGAAGGACAACATGCCTTCTTTGGAATAGGCAGTGCTGGAGGACTCAGTCAAAGCTTTGGCTCTGGAAGTGGTCATTAAAGTAGGCAGTGCAAAACGAACATTTCTCAGAGGAGGCTTTGATGTCATATGGAGGAACAGAACAATAGATAATCAGGGCTTTTAAAGTAAGGCTGCGACTTTTGCTGGACTTGGGAGGAGTTAGAGGAGGCTACAGCTAGTCAAGAACAAGAGGCAGGGCTTTGTTGAGGATGTTTTGAGCAGAAGAGGAGAAATACTAACAGATAGGTATGAGCAGACCAGAAGGACTGCAGCTGGGAAGAAGAGGACAGTTTTGCAGAAGCTTGACTTGATTCAAGCTTGTTGTGTTAAATCACCTCTCAGAAGACTGAGAAAGGAGAGGCAAGGTGGTCTAGATTGTACTCAACAGCCTGGGAGAACTATTGGCTGCAGATATAATGAGGCAGCAATAGTTACATTTGAATGTCTGAAATGACATTAGTGGACGAGGAAAAGGCTGGAGGGCTCAGAGGTAGTACACAGTGACAAGGCACCAGGGATGTTGATACCTGATTGTTGGCCTTATTTTGTTTTTCAGGAATTGTGTGCTTGATCTAAACCATAGTGTTGGTTTTCTATGGTGATCGCAAGTTGTAGCTGGTTGCAGAAGCAAATGCAGGGACGACAAATGGGATCAGGTAGACAGTCAAACGACTGAGGAGTGGGAGACAGGGCTTTGTTGAGGCTAAGTTCAGATGGAGAGGAGAACTACAACCTCAGCCATAGATATATTAGAGGAAGAATTAGCTGAATAGCATACCTTCTTTCGAATAGGCATAGCTGGAGGACTTAGTCAAAGGTTTGTCTCTGGCAGTGACCATTAAAGTAATCAGAACAAAGGATTAACATTTCTCTGAGGAGGACCAGAGAATGTACCAGAGAAATAGATAATCAGTATTGTTTCAGTTTGTTAAGGCCATGCTGTGATTATGGTATCAGCAGGCAACAAGGACTACAGCTTTCTGGATGTGGAGAGGAGCTTAAGGAGGCCACAGTCAGTCAGAAGACTGATGAACAAGGGGCAGGGATTTGTACAGGCTGAGGAGAAGTGACAACAGACAAATCTGTTGTTTCCAAAGTAAAAGCTTTGGCATAAGAGGAGTTTGAAGGAGGACACAAACAGGTTCTCAAAGTTGTGCAGACGATCTTAACATTAGCTCAGTGAAGACTTCAATATACTGACAGGAGGGAGAGAGAGAGCAAAAGATAATCAGGCCATGCTTTCCGCTCGATTTTCAGGAGCAGTAGAAACAAGGCTGTTTCTTGAATAGTGTTTGTTGGTTAAACGCATATTTTTAAAGAATGGCCTGCTTGATCTAAATCAGAGCAGAGTTTCCCTATGCTTTCAGCAGGTTAGGAGGAGTGGAGGTTTTGCTGGGTTTAGGAGTTTGAGGAGAGTTTGAGGAGGCTACAGTTAAAACACGTAAGAGCAAAGGCTTTGTCGAGCCTGTAAGGAGCACGGTAAGGAGAATTATAAACACACAGGTATGAGCAGACCAGAGGGACTGCAGCTGGGAGGAGGAGCACAGTGTGGCAGAAGCTTGACTTTACTCAAGCAGGTTGTGGCTACTAATCATAAGACAGAGAAAGGAGGATCAGCAGCAAGCTGTGGAGGAGGCTACTCAGAGATCTGACAGAAAGATAAGTGGTGCCTGTTATAGCAGCAACTCAGGGTTTGATGGTTGACACCAGCATTGGAGGAGGCTTTGAGGTTGAGGAGGGAGGTCTGGCTTTTTTAGGGCTGTTTTTAGAGGCAAATGGTTCAGTGTGGGAGGAGGCTGAGAAGGCCTGAGAGGGCCTGAAGGAAGTAAACCATCACAAGATTGAGGAAGGAGAGGTTGAGCGTCTGTCACAACAGAAGAGAACGACTGACATGTATCAGCAGACAGGAAATACTTCTGAGATTGCAGAAGCAAAAGCTGCTGTGTAGCAGAAGTTCAAGGAGGCCATGAACAGGTTTGGCCAAGATTGACTTCAGACTTAGTCGGGCAGTGGAAGTAAAATGTGAACAATCCTTTTTTCCTTCCTGTGGAGAAGACGGTACTGGAGGGTTCAGAGGAGGCTTTGCTCGCTGTCTGATGAAGGTCACTCAGATAGTACAAAGTGACAAGGCATCGCTGGTGGCTTGCAACTAACCCCATGTAGCAACCACCTTCCTTAGAAACCACCCAAAACAGTGTAACAAAGCCGAGCAACAAGCTACTCTTGTTTTGTCAGCATACACACATAAAATGCCAATTAGTCAATTATTTTAGTTAGTGCTAGTAGAGATGTGAATGAGTGAGAGCACCTAAACATTTCCCATTTAAATCACATTATTCATCATCACAACCATCTAGTAATGCTTTGGCAACCACCTGAAACCCAATGGCAACTAAGTTTCCAGTTAATAAACTACTTTTCTTATAAGTTCTCACAATTTGTGTCCTACCAACCATCTGGTTTCTTTTAGCCTCGACTGCAAACCCTCCCTAACCTTAACCTGGATTTTTGGGGGATCTTTTCCTAACCTGTTGGTCCAAACCTGCCTTAACTGTAGAAGTGTGAGAACTGAAAATGTTCAGACAGTATGAATCATTTTTTGAAAGACTACTATCTGTCTTTTTGGAAATCACTGACAAACAACCTGTTTTGACTTGTATAAGAAGTTGTCGGTCATATGCTGCTGACTGGGCTGCCAGATCAGAAAATGCCACATCATACTGGTCCAGTTTTTATTTAACTGAATCTAATTCTATTTTCTGTCCTTTTCATTTCTTTTGCTCCAATTTTCATCTTTATTTCCTTTTTTGTTTTTTGAATGTTTTTATTTTTCACGTTTTCTTTTTATATTATATTCAGTATAGTATATATAGTATACCAGTAGTAGCAATAGAAGTAGCAATGATAATGGCAACAAATAATTAGAATAAGTTGCAGTTGTAATCAGGATAGATAAAGAACAATGTAAAGACGGATATGACTAGTCTTGAGACACCCATGAGGAGGATGTGCATGTCAGATGTTCAGATGTAGTTATGTCTGGTGTAAATGCTATATTTATATATATACATTACATTTATATTTCTTTTAGATGTGTTATAGTGTTCAGTCTCAGGTCTGTCCATTTATCTCTGTTTTCTTACTTTTAGTTGGTATCAGACCCTGAAGAAAGTGTATTAGAGGTCAGTGATGGGGGGTCTCTCTCAGTCCCATGTATCAATAAACATGCACCACCCAGTACAGCACCTCCTCTATAAAACTGTGTCATTGTGCTCTTCAGGATTTTATCAGTATCAATCTTCTTGCATACTCTACAAGAACTCAAGTTCCTGCACACTGTGCCTGCTCACAGTGGCGTTCAGGTCAAGTACTCGTGGCTGTGCCTGCCTTAGGTTGTCCCAAGGTTTTGCAGGGGGATCTTACCCGTCATAGGCGAACCAGTCTTCCATACTTGCCTGTTTGTTTGTTTAAAAAAATGTTTTTACTAATGTTTTTTCTGCATCTTTCCATCTCCTGTGTTTTTGCACACAGTACAAAAACACCACTCACAATGGTCTCGCTCACTGTGCCTGCTCACAGTGGCGTTCAGGTCAAGTACTCGTGGCTGTACCTGTCTTAGGTTGTCCCTAGGTTTTCACAGGGGGATCTTACCCGTCATCGGTTAACCAGTCTTCCATACTTGACCCCTTCTTATGTGTGATATGACTTTATCAACTGGGAGCATATAAACACCAGTCCAGCTTGAAGGTGAATGTGCCTGACTTGATTGGTGCAGAATCAATACTTATGGGACTCAGGATTCTCCCCAGTAGCCTTATTTACTTTCTTCAGGTCAAGTATGTGCATCGTTTCTAAATATTTACTGTCATGCTATAACACATGTTTAGTCATTTAGCTTCTTATAGGACCACATGTGTGTGTAGGTATCATGTTGAAAGTTACATTAGGTCTAGTGTGCAGCTCAAAGACACTTTGACGTGTGGAAAAGGATAAAACTACCAACTGAGCTGCGGCCGCTCTTTAACAGAGTAGATAAACTTTACATTGGAATCAGACCTGGACTAGCAAAGAGGATGAAAGAAGAGGAAATGACTCCCAACTGAAACTGACATGCAAATCTCTCAGCAGGACTAGAACTGGCTCTTTTCAGTAGAGTCATTCGTCATATTTTCTTTGCATGTATTCTTTTACTTCTGATCCAAAATGTTACTGCAACTCTCTAATCTCTGTAACGCTACTACTGATACCACCACGTTCCAAACAACTTCTTTTTTGGAGGGGGGGGGGCGCAGCCCAACAATGCCCCCAAATAAACAAAACTAAAATTCAGTCCCCACTTTTTAGTGTTAGGGGACAAAACATTAGGTTAGGTTAGGTTAGGTTAGGTTAGGTTAGGTCACGCCTCCCCTGAGGGGGGGCAGAGGACTTCAGAGGAGGCACAGTGTGAGAAAAAATAAACACCCTTGATGCTGGCTTTAACAAATTGTGATTCAGTTAGATAATAGCATTGTGCATTGTGCTAAGATAACCTTAACTAATGTAAGGCTATAGTGTAACCTGGGGTTTTCCAAGTCTGGGGGAGTGAGCCTCCCCTCAGAGAACATAATGATAATAAAAGTGTCCGACTGACTTTGATGTGTTTTAAAATTCTTTGACAAGTAAAATTGCACAAATAAGCTTTACAATGTATGAATTTGTTGAGGTTATTGTAGTAGGGATATTGTTGAGTCTATTTTCAATTTATTTATTGGACTGTGGAGGATCAATTGTTAAATGGTTTTGAATAAGAGTTGCCCACAATTTAAGCATAAATGTGGGAGAAAATTGTAGTGTATAAATAAAGTGCATAAATAAAGATAAAGAGCAATGTTTAAAAGTGCTTTAGAGTGGACTTGTGTTCAAAAAGTGTGTATTCAAAAGATTTTGAGAAAAAAAGATTGAAAAAAATAAAGATGTTTACAACATATATTGTTGAAACCTGTTTTTAAGCTTGAGTGAAACATACAGTATAGCAAGAAGAATAAATTTAATTTAATGAAATTAGAGTTTTTAAAGCCAGCATCAAGGGTGTTATGAGATGGCTGCATTACTCGGTGGTTGCTAAGACGATTCTAATAATCTGATATTGATCTATTTCTGTGTACATTTCTTTCCGTGCCCTGAACACCTTTGGTATCCAGTTCCTTGCTGACTTATTGCTTTGTTCGTAGCTTACTTCTAAGTTGCCCTTCATCTCCCACTTCCGTCTTTGTTTCTCCTCTGCCTTTGCCTTATCTTGGTCCAGTCTTCGCATTATCCTGCGCAGCTCGATCCTCTTACGCCACTGCCTCAATGTGCAAATCTCCTGTTGTTTGACCGTGTCGCCTGAAATTAACGATACATGAAAGGTAAGTCTGGAGTTCAGATGTACACCTGCACCCCTCCCCACAGAAAAGAGTCAACAGATTACATTTAACTAGTTTTGTTTTGTTGCAGCTCGTTACAGTAGCACCTGTCTCACTGAATGAGATTCAGTAGTCTGAATTGGAAAATCCAGACTTAACTGAGCAGGTTAACTGAACTGCTGCACCAGCTTTTCCTAAGTTAACACTTTAATGTCAGTGTTATTTATACTTCAAAAAAGAGCAGCAAGAATCATAAATGGCAGTAAATACTGAGGGCTGACAAACCCTCTATTTGTTAAACTACTGATACTGAAATTTCCATGTTGTGTAAAATATATACAAGTAGAAAATATAAAAGGTAGATGGTAAAAAGGAGTTAATATGTGGAATAACCGGCAACTGCAATAAAGCTGTGTGATACAATCGTAAAATAAAAAAAATGTATAAAAAGAATGTGAAAAAGAAATAACTAACATAATCCTGTGTTATGAATATGATCATTGTATTCTACATGAACAGGGGTAATGACATTTTTTATTTCATTTTTTTTCTGTGAAAATCTTTATATGAATTTAAAGTATAATAAGTTGAGGCTTCAGCTTACACTTTTCTGCCATTTAAAGACACTATTTCTGAAGTTAATCATTATACAAACTTATGAATTGCATGTTTTCTTCTATGTATGTTAAACATAACAGTTTTTATATGTGTAAATGGTGTAAATATGGTTTGTTGGCCTATATATGTTTTATATGTTTTCTTATGGACTGGAATAAACACAGGAAATGAAATGAGAACAAAACCTGAAGTAGAAATTGTCTCTTCACTACATTAAAACAAGCTGCACCACACAAACTATTTACTACAGAAAAGTAGAAAAACTAGTAGAAAACTGTTGCGGAGATGACTGAAACAAGTGAAAAAGCTAACGTTAGCTTGCTAATATGTTAGTGTGAAGAGTGAAAGGTACAATGTGTAATAACAATGTAATGTAATTAATCAAACCTCTAAAACATCACAACATAGATTTAAAAATAATCATGTATCTACAGTTTAGGAGGAAATGCATGCTTGTATGAAACTTTATGTGAAAGAATGTTAAATGGACTTTCTTACCACAAAGTGAGATGAACCCCTCCTTCTCGAAGGTGCGGTTGATGGCTTTGGTGACTCTCCTTCTCCTGTAGTTGATAAACCAGAGGTTCAGTTGTGAGAGGAAGCCACCTCTAGGAGCCATTCTTTGTGTCCCCTCTTTTTTCTGTCCTTCCCTCCTCTGGCTTTCTATTTCCTCTTCAACTCTTTCTTCTTCCTCCTCTTCATGTTCCTTTTCTACACCTGTCACCTCTTTCTCCTCCCCATTTCTTTTTTCTTTCTCTGCTTGCTTTTCTAACTCTTCCCCCTCCTTTTTCTCTAGTTTTCTAACTTCTTTCTCCTGCCTTTCCCTACCTTTCCTCTCCCTTTCCTCTCGTTTTCTAACCTCCTTCTCCTGCCTTTCCCTATCTTTTCTCTCCCTTTCCTCTCGTTTTCTAACTTCCTTCTCCTGCCTTTCCCTATCTTTCCTCTCCCTTTCCTCTCGTTTTCTAACTTCCTTCTCCTGCCTTTCCCTATCTTTCCTCTCCCTTTCCTCTCGTTTTCTAACTTCCTTCTCCTGCCTTTCCCTCTCCTTTCTCTCCCTTTTCTCTAGCTCCCTCTCCTCCTTTTCCTTTCTATCTCTCTCTTTTTTCTCCTTCCTCTGTCTCTCTTTTTCGATACTCTCCCGTTTCTTTCTTTCCTGTTTCTTCCTCTTCTCCATTTCTTTCTCCTCCCTTTTCTTTTTCTCTCTGTCCCACCTCTCCTGTCTTATTCTTTCCTTCCCCTCCCACCACTCCTGTCTTGCTCCTTCCCTCCTCTCCCACTTCTCCTCTATTTCACTCTCCTCCTTTGTCAAGGTCCATACCTGGACCGCTCCCTCCTTACCTGTCTTCTCCACCCTACTGTCACTCCCCTCCTCTCTCTCTTTCTGTCTTTCCCTCTCCTCCTGCTCCTCCTGCTCCTCTGGCTCCTCAAGCTCCTCTGGCTCCTCTGGCTCCTCCAGCTCCTCTGGCTCCTCTCCTTCTTCCTGTTTATCCACCTGTGTTTCCTCCTCCTTCTTTGCAAAGATCCATGGTTTGACCAGTATCCTCTTCACTTTCTCCTCCATCCTGCTGTCATTCTCCTCCGGCTCCTCCTGCTCCTCCGGCTCCTCCGGCTCCTCTGGCTCCTCCAGCTCCTCCAGCTCCTCCAGCTCCTCTGGCTCCTCTCCTTCTCTCGGTTTATCCACCTGTGTTTCCTCCTCCTTCTTTGAAAAGATCCATGGTTTGACCAGAATCCTCTTCACTCTCTTCTTCACTCTCTTCTCCATCCTGCTGTCTTTCTCCTTCTGCTCCTCTCCTTCGTTCTCTTCATTCTTCAGATGTTCGAAGACCATGTCGATTTCTCCTGGAGACCGAAGTCTCCTAAAGGAGTCTTCAAAGTCTCCGCGACTGTATTTATACATACTCTCAATGACAATGACTCGATGGCGTTTACTGACGTTGTTGAACTGCAGAGACAAACACACAGAGTCATTATTTCACTGACAGATTTTGTTTTTACGCAGCACAATGAGCACATTTTTCTTACCTAACTGACTTTCTCAAAAGAAAACTGAGAATTTAAGACTACAATGCAGTTCAAATCAAGTATTAATGTCTGTCAGACATATAATACATCTAAAAACATTACATTCATTGAAAACGTATTGCAGCATTGTTGTAATGAAACATTTAATTTAGCCAGTTATCTAAAGAATCAGGGAAATTAACTTTTAGGCTAAACTTTAGGCTTGTAGCATTTCTTTTCTTTCTTTTTAAAAATCTCCTTTTATCAAGTGCAATCATACAGTACAGTCACATGTTCAGAGACACAAGTATTAATGTCTTAGGGAACAGTGCAGGGATTTCAGCATCCCCTCAGTGTCCGTCTATGCGCATGTACACATAGATAGACAAACAGATACATACAGATATAGATATATATGCATTAATACAGATTATGCATGTATGTACACAGACACATAAATCCATATTACATTATTGCTATGAATTAAGGAACATACACATGTGCACACATATGTAACACATGTTAATTGATTGTTATGTGAAGTAAATATTGTTGTTATTGAGAATGTCACCATTTATTATGAGCTTTATTCAATTAATGTATTTCTGGTAGTGATATTTTATGCCTATTTTAAGCAGAAAAGCCTAACCAGGGACATGGGTCGCAAATTAGCCTTGGTTAGAAATTCTATATGCAATAATAAAATATAATTTAATTAATAATAACTAATAATAACTACTATTGGTAAGAATATAATTAAAACTCACTGCACCTAGTGCTACAATGAAAGCATTTGCTCACGATGAGCCTTTTCTGTAGCATGATAAGAAAACTTTGAAATAAAAAAGAAGTACATAGAATTTAACAAAAAGAAAAAAGGAAGTAGGAGTCATATTTACTAAAATGCCTTGTAAATAATCTTTAATTCAAATGGCATTTGTGGAAAAAAATGCAGAAGTGCAAGAACTGTAAACCTCTGTGTCAATATGAACTTTCCTCAAGTGCAAAGAAAAATTACAAATGCAGTCCACGCATGCAATTAAGGCAACATAAAGAACTAAGTTTACAAAATATAATATATAATTATATAATTTGAAATAATATAAAATTTATTATGCAACTAAAAAAGTAGATTTTCTCCTCCAGATTATAGTAAAAGTCACTCATCTTTTGTTGTCATTTTGCATGTAACTAATGAGAACAGTACTTTTCTTATGCAGAATAATGCAGTGGAAATGAAATTCCTTCTTTCTCAACACAATGCACGTCTATAAAATGGAAATAGCTACGTTTAAAAGTTGGTTTTTCCCTGATAAAAAGTGGTCTTACCTCTTCAATGGTTGGTTTGGAAATGACTGTAGAATTCTTAGAAGCTGTATTTATGCAAACGTTCTGGAACTCTTCCATTATGGCGTCACAGAGAACAGAACTTCAGCATTGTGATAATGTTCCGAGTGAAAACACTCTTTCACTTTGACTGCATCAACTTATCCTGCCAGCACAGGACTTTAACTACAAACCTGCTGATCACAAGCACACTTCAGTTAAACTCTGAGCCACCGCTAATAACCACACGATATTATAAGATATATCAAACATAAAATCTATAACCACACATCTAGTGATACATGTGATCAAAATTTAAAAAAATAATAATAAAAAAACACTGATCATAACAATATATATACATCTATATAGTTACATGTTTTATGGTCAAAATGTCACCTAAATTGTGCACCAATTAGCAGAGGAGAGAAAAGAAATGCTACAAGCCTTTATAGTTTATCCCAAAAGTGGATTTTGTTCCTCAAGCTTTAAGGAAATGGATAAATTAAATGTTCCGTTCAGTCTTTGTGCTTCATCCATGTTTTAAAAAATTATCAGGTTATATGTTTATTTATTTGTATATTACTTAAGTATTGCATTAAAAGGCTAATAAAAATACAATCTAGCTCATTTCACACACATCACTGAGACTGTATGAGAAAGTTTCTCTTTTCTATAAATATCTTTCTCATGAGAGAAGCACACTTTTGTGCTGCCCGTCTGGTAAAACTGGACTAAATGTCAATAGTAAATAAAATTGCAAGTGCATTATGAAGGGATCTTCTAACGGCCAGTATGAACAAAGCAAAACAAAACAATTTCAATATTCATTTGGGCTTTGTGAACCCATCCATTTTTTTTTTTTATTCAGCTGTCCACATGAGTCAAATCAAGTAAGAGAGCCCAGAACAGTCGGATAATTAGTGCTTCTCTCTGGATTATCAGGGAGCTGCTGCTTTGTGTCTCCATTTCTCACACTGGTCAGATCATCAGACAGACAGAGACGGGGGTTTGCAGTGTTTGGGTCCAGAATGACAGGACTGAAGTGGACCTTCTCCTTCATCTTCTCCCAGACTCTGAAGGACAGGTTGACCTGAGCTGACCTGAGCCCAGCTGTGAATCTGACAGTGAGCACTGGGCTCTGGCTCTGGTCTGAGTGGGTTTATAACTGCTGAGGAATGACACGTTGTGTTTCTTCAGGTCTTCTTCAACAGCAGAGATACTGTCTGACAGAGAGGAGTTTAGTTTTTAGTTTTCTCACCAGCAGGTGGTGATATCAGGACGTCTTTCAGATGTAAATATTTCACTCTTGATTGATTATTGTACACATTTCTTTGTGATGGCATTTTTGGCCAAATAAAATAATATTCTTGTGTCTTGATATGTTAATCTTTCATTTCTTTAGTTTCTTTCCTTTAGAATTTATACATGCAGCTCATGAAATACCACAAACATGAAAGAAGGGTGTGTTTATGCTTTAATCCTCCAATAAGGAGTGAATATTTCAACAAACTGACTAATCAGTTTTATTTACAGCAACTATAACAGGAAACATGTTTTTCCAACACTTCAGTATGATTGTGTTTATTTCATCCAGTTTGATTCAATGTTTGGTATTCACCTATAAAGTAGGTACAGGATCATTTTAAATCCAACCCTCATTTGAACACTAATCTTGTACAAATTGTCTTAAATTCAGGTTCACAGAGGTTTAATTTTTAAATGATCTTTCCTAATTTGTTCTCATTTGTTTATGTATTCATTTTTCATTCTTCCTCTTTGTCCTGTTTGATGTGAAAAGAGGAGTCGTATCTATCCCATCATACACTTTTAAAAAAAAATAAGAACAAATTTAAAACAACACATAAAATGTTCCACCAATGTCTTTATAATCTTTTGAATGTAAAAATAGCATAACATCACATTTTAGATCTTCATTTGCTTCTTTTGTTGTAGCAGTTTTTTTTCAAACTGTCCTGATTAAATATTAAAATAACACAAGAACCTCATATAAACAAAAAGAACACAATAAGAGTAAGAAAAATGTAATTTAGGCCGACAGAGAAATTGTTCAAAGTAAAATATCTTTTGAATCAGACAGTATGGGATAATGATCCTATATAGCTATAGCAGAGAAACAAGAGGTGTGTATTTATACAATATGTAGTTATATCATATATCTCATGATAAATATCCTACCCTTCATTCATTACACATCTGTTGTATAAACATCTATGGGCAACAAAAGAATATGTTCACACATGATATTTTCATTTCTTTCATTAGTTTCTTTCCTACTAGGTGAAGCACATGATTTAGACATTCAGCTCATAAAATATCATAAACATAAAAGAAGGGTGTGTTTGACTCTAGTCCTCCAGTGAGGAGTGAATGTTTCAACAAGCTGACTGACACTAAACCAGTTTTACAATCTTTCATTTTCAGTATGACTGTATTTATCTCCTCCTCATCTGGATTAAATTCCAGTGTAGTTACAGGATCAGAGTTTTTATTTCTCCTTGAGTTGACATTCTTGTCTTGTAGCTAGTGCTAGTTTTCTTAATTCATTCATTCACTGTTTTTCTTTTTTTTTTTTACCTATTCAAGGTCTAATAAGGACTTGAATCAATCCCATCATGCATTAGTATGAAAGATTATCATGAGGTTAACAACTGCTAAACAAATCACAATTCACAAGTCAAGCTTTTTATTTGAAAACAACACATAAATGTTCAGTCATTGTCAACGTTCAGACATATTTTGAATGTATAAGTAACATAACGTTTCTAAGTAAAAATCTCAGACCAGCATTAAAGTAAAGCAAGAAAAAAATGTCGTTTGTAGTATAAATGTAGTTTTTTATAACTCTTTTTGTAAACTCTCTAATCACACAGTACAGGATTATATCTATAATAGAAAATAGCTGCGCAGACTGTTGATCTGCTGCACAACACCTTCCCACTGTAAGTAATACATGAATTATTGTCATTGAATCAAGATGTTATCACTCAGTTTGCATCACATGTTAACAACAAGGTGCAAACTGAGCTTGTTGGTAAGAGTTAAACCTTCAGCCCTTCAGACTGCGGATATCCCACCAGTGCAGAAGCATAAAATGATGTTTGACTTATTTATCTCTCTGCAGAAGAAATAGAAGAGTTGTGAGGAACGTGTGCAGATAGGAATGGATTGATTTCATATCAGAGTAGCAGAGATGGACAGTAATAAATTACATTTACTTGAGTACTGTACTTAAATACATTTTTCGAGTATCTTGTGGGATTTCACCTTTTGTAAAGTCACATGACTATTTAATGCTTGTAAAGAAAGTGAAACAACCTGTATCTCCTTTTCTGACTGACACACATTTAGAATAAAAACTGCTGGTGATTTAATTACACATCATGACAAGCAGCATCTATCAGATGGACATTTGATAAAATATAATTGATTCAGAAAAAAATAAATTACATTGTTTTGGGGTTTGATCATTTCATGCTGATCATCATCTCAACATTGTAGTTCATCAATCCATGTATACACCACTGAAATGACACACATAATAAAACATTGAATTAAAATAAAACCACAATAAAAACGACTTGTTTACAAAGAATAAAACAAACATTCACAAATTAAATAATGAATCAAAAGACCCCAAAATATAAAAATCTAAAGCTGAAGATTGAAACTGTCACAAAACTGAATCAATCAAAGCATTCAGTACAGTGTATATATAGTATTATACAATGTTGTTTGACTAAAAAATAAAAAGATGCTGATTGTTTTGGATTTTTTCATCTTTAAGGTGTTACATATTTTAGATACAGATTGGGGCCAAAACTGAGTCTTCAGGTCACACTTTATCTTTCTCCCTGAGACCTCAGCTGTCTCTGACGTTTTGGAAAGCAGGAGCCGCTCTGATAAACCAAGACCAGAGAGCATCCTAGACAACACAGACAAAACCTGACCTGAGGCTCAATGCAACGTGACTGAAGAGGTCACAGTTCTATGTTTTGAAACTAATGAACCAATTAGACTAATTTTTCACATATTGTAGGCTGATCTGCTTTGGTTAAAGACTAACACTCAGACTTTCAGAAGACAGAACGGAAAGAGAGTTACAACAACTCGGATGTTCGCTGTTTACGGTTTTCTTTGATCAAGTAACTTCAATAAACATTCTCAGCATTAAGACATCAACCGCATCCACAACATTGATAATCAGGATAATTAACAGCTTTGGTTTGTAAAGTTTGTCTCTTGATGATGTGAAACAGTTTCAGCATTTTTTTTCCATATTTTATTGTGAATTCATCTTTATTTTAAGAGGCAACACAACTAACTTACACAATAAATCTATTTTTGAAAGCCAAGAAAGCGGAATCAGAGAAATCAGAGTATTTAACAACATAAGTAAATATTCTGTTCAAATCTACTACAAAGTAAGCTTCATATAAACAGCAGGAGTTACCATCTTCAATCAATCTATTCTAAAGAGAAAATGACTAAATCCTAAATGGCTCAGTGTCTTTCAAAAAATGATTTTCAGATGAGAACAACGCTTTAAATGTTCATTAAAACAAGAAAAATCAATATCTGTGACCCGCGACAACAAATCAGTTCTGTTGAAGTACAAAGGAAAAAATAATAATCAATCAGAGCCAAAATGATTTTTGATAAATTGAACTGAGACTTTGAGTTTAAAGTGTAAAAACAGATAAATCAGAAACAGATTTTGATATCAGTGGTTTTAATATCATCATTCTCTCCAATACTGATATAAGGGAAGAGTTTCTCAGTAAAAGTGTCTGTGTAAGTGCAGATGGGAGTCGGGTCGTCAGGATCATGGAAGGACACCTCCCCCCTGTCATAGTCCAGCTGGACTCTGATCCTCTGGAGACTCTTCTTCTCTGTGACAGTCTTACCAAGACCATTAAAGTATTTTCCATGGCGATACTCTAAACACCAGATTCCATGTTCTGGCGAAGCATAACCTCTTGTCTTCCTGTCCACTGACTCTTTAGCCAAACCCACATACCAGCTAGGATGGTCTTCCACCTCCACCTCCCTTTCCATGAGCTGAAACCATCAGAGCCCAGAACAGTGGGATAATTAATGTTTCTCTCTGGATTATCAGGGAGCTGCTGCTTTGTGTCTCCATATCTCACACTGGTCAGATCATCAGACAGACAGAGACGGGGGTTTGCAGTGTTTGGGTCCAGAATGACAGGACTGAAGTGGACCTTCTCCTTCACCTTCTCCAAGACTCTGAAGGACAGGTTGCCCAGGTGTTTGGCCACATCTATCAGCGCTCCTGAGACCAGCTCTGGATCTGACAGTGAGCACTGGTCTCTGGCTCTGGTCTGAGTGGGTTTATAACTGCTAAGAAATGGCACCTTGTGTTTCTTCAGGTCTTCTTCAACAGCAGAGATACTGTCTGACAGAGAGGAGATCTGATCCTGAATCCTCTTCATCTCTCTGCTGATAGTCTTCCCCTTCTGCTCCTCTTCCTCCCTCAGAGCTGCCAGTCTGGACTCCTCTTCCTCTTTCAGCAACTGGTGGACCTTGTTGAACTCTGCTCTGATCTGATTCTCTATGGACAACAGCTGATTCTCGGAGTGTTGAATCATTTCATTGTATGTTTTCTCCACTTGTTTGTATCTGTCTCTCTTGTCCTGTAGAGACTTTAAGTCAGATTTCAGCTGGTCCTTCAGGTCACTGACTGCTTGTTCTACAGGAACCACCGTGTGACCCTGGTGGAGAGAAGACTCACAGACAGGACACACAGCTCTCTGTTCATCCTGACAGAACAATTTAGGCTCTTCCTGATGTTTGCTACACACCACCTCCTTTTCTCCTTTTTCTGTCTCAGATGATCCAGCTTTCAGTCTGCCAGCAAAAGTGTCAGCTAATTCCTTCAGTGCAAAGTTCACTCCTGGAAAATCCTTCGAGGATTTTCTTTTACAAATGGGACAGTTTTTGTTTTTAGCTCGTTCCCAGGATTGTTGCAGACAGAGTGAACAAAAGTTGTGTTTGCAGTTCAGAGACACAGGATCTATGAATGTTTCAGTACACACATGGCAACTCAACAAACTTTTGAAACGAGCATCTTTCTCTTTCTCAGCCATTTTCTCTGTTTTCCAAATTGGTGTCAAAGAAAAACTCACCAACTTTTAATTTCCAGTTTGTTTCTTACAGTCCTCCAAGTGAGTGTTGTTCGGACAGAGATTCCAACCCTGTGATGGCGTTGTGGCTCTGATCAAAGTGTCATGATCTGCCTTCATTGGTCAATCATTACTGGTAATAAAAGCTGCTTTCTGCTCTTATTACTACCAGCTAAAAGAAGATATGGCCAAACCTTGTTCAACTCGTCCTTCTGTAAGAGAAATCTGAACACAGACAAGAAGGTTAAGAAGTTAATAACACTTCAGGTCACAGTGAAGACAGGGAACCTGTTGCAAAAACAATTAATGAAAAAAACACTGATAATAAACTCTAAAGAAGACATTTGTTTATTATATGATGTGAGGAAACATTAATGGAGTGTGTTTGTAAGTGTCTCTATCTGTATTGATGTTTAGGGTCAGGGTTAGGGTTATAATTTTCTCAGTTGACATTTTATTTTTCCACAAACAGATTTCATTTCATATAAAAAAAAATACATTTGTGCACAACTGTGTCATGTTCATTTTTTAAGATGGACTCGGCTTTATCTTTTAATTTTAGCTGGTTAGACTCATTCACTACATCTTATGACTCTGTGTGGCATGTTTTATTAGTCTGTTCCTGTCCTTTGGACTACAAGACACATTGGTGCGTTGTAATAAACAAGGTATCATGTACTTCCTTATGGTTTGTACTTGTCTATGATTTATACAAATACAAATTATTGCGTAGGTTCACAGAATTTCTAGAAATCAAAATGCCTTTCATGTGCCTCATTATTTCATTTTTTTTTTCATTTTCATTGCAAGCATCCTAAAATACTAAATACTGTGTCTGTCATCACTTTAGGTTTGATGTGTAAGACTTGCACCAGACTTCTGTCAGACCTTGATAATATATAATCCAATGTGATTTCTGTTCAGAGATGATCAGATATAGATGTTACTTTAAGAAGCAACCAATAGTTTTAGTCTTTACTGAGTTTCTTTGCAGCAAAGAAAAACAAAAAGTTGCAGATTTACTGATAAATATTGAGATGTATTGCTAAAATATTTTCCAGATTGTCTGTTCTCCTGAACTTTCATCAGATTTGTTATGTTTTAAAACGTGTCAGTACTGGAAATGCTTTTTACTAAATCAATCAGATGTCTTGTACGTACACACTGAATATGCAGTGGTTGAAAGTAATTAAATGGTTACTTTAGTTACAACCTGGATTTACTCAAGCGCTGTAATTTTGAGAACTACATCTTTCTCAGCAATTTTCTCTGTTTTCCAAATTTGTTTAAAATAAAAACTCACCAATTTCTAATTTCCAGTTTGCTTCTTACAGTCCTCCAAGTGAGTGTTGTTCGGTCAGAGATTCCAACCCTGTAATGGTGTCATGGCTCTGGTCAAAGTGTCATGATCTGCCTTCATTGGTTAATCATTAATGGTAATAAAAGTTGCTTTCTGCTTTTATTACTAAGATATAGAACAAGATGTGACCTAAAACCTGTGCAACTTGTTCTTCAGGCCAAAAAAAACCTGAAACATTCCTGTGTATCAGAACTTTATTTTTTTCTTCTTTCCTCTCCCATTAATCATCTCACGACCCCTCTGATTTATCTGGTGACCCTTTGGAGGGGCCCAACGCCTATGTTGGGAATCACTGGACTAAACTAGCTAATTGTATATAAAGTAGCTGAAACTAGCTCCACCTCCAGCAGCTACAACATTAACATGCTGCTCTAACACTGATGCTTCACTATTAATAATCTAATGATGTCATATATAATAATATATCAGTCAGAGGGACCAAACCACTACTTTTACTGCAATACTTGAACTACATTTAGCTGATAATACTTATGTACTTTTACTAGTAATAGAGTATTTTTACATTGCTAAATTGATACATTTACTTAAGTAAAGGATCTAAATACTTCTAACCCTGTGAATATCAGATTTGAATCACCACAATCCATGTACTGCATTAAAAACCGCATATCAGCTTTCACCACTGGAGGTCAAACACAAACAAAGAGAGGAAGGGTGATAAATGAAAATCTGATTGGTGTGTGCTGTATTATTGATGTGGTCCAGAGGCCTTGAGACCAGTTCCCTGTAGCTCTCAGGTATATTAGCACACTGCTAGCATAGCTGCCGACCTCCCTGCTGGCTCCAGTGAAGGAAGCTGTCACGCCATGGTGAGATTTAGTTGGCTTTTTGTCCTGTCTCCATGTTTTGTATCATCATTTCCTGTTTTATTTTGAAAAGTTACTTCCACCGTTTCAGGTCACTTGCCCTTCCTCATGTGTCTGTCTGATTACCCTTAGTGTATCCACCTGTCCCCTCACCTGTTCCCCATTCCCTCGTCACTTCAGTCTGGGTATTTCAGCCCTGGTTTTCAGTTCTGTCCTCGTTTGTTCATTTTCGTTCTGTTCTTTGTCCCTGCCGTCAAAGTTTTGCCATGAAATAAAGGACTTTTTTTCCCCCCACATCATCTCTGCTCCTCCCTCCATGTATGACAGAAGCCTGTATGGTGTGAATATGATAATGATATGAACCGCTGTGTACAGTGGATCTTGAACTTGAGGACACCCAAAGACCAGAGTGTTTGTGGCCCACAGAGGCACCAACGGACATCAAGAGGCCATCTACCACGGCATTCCCATTGTCGGCCTTCCTCTGATGTTTGACCAGGATGATAACCTGTTCAGGATGAGAGCAAGGGGTGTTGCCAAAGAGCTGCACAACAGCTCATTAAACAAAGACAAGTTCCTGGAGGTGGCGGTGCTTCATCAGCCGTCCTACAGGGAGAACATGCAGGAGCTCTCCAGGCTGCACAAAGACCAGCCCGTGAAACCTCTGGACCGAGCCGTGTTCTGGATCGAGTTTGTCATTAGAAACAAGGGAGCTTCTCACTTAAAGACCGACTCCTACAAGATGTCCTGGATTCAGTACCACTCCATCAGTAGTGTTGGTCATGATGACGTCGCTGATTTGAATTTTTACAGTGAAATGTTTGTGGTGTAAAGTGGGAGGAAAGAAAACATGCACTGACATAGATATTAACGCTGCCCTGTGTGTACTTCTGTTATAAAGCAGCAGAAAAGGAAAGATGAGGTAAGAATATTAAAGATATTGTTTAAATTAATTCCAGTCTTTATTTTGGAAAACTGAGTTTTGATGATACTGGAGTAGCAGCACAAAATAAATGTGAACCTCTGCAAAAGCAGAAAAAAACTTCTGACATAAAAATACAATCTGAATTCTTCTGAGTATATTTTGACTAAATTGGTGTTTGGAGAAGAACTCCATAATGAGCTTAAGCCACTGATGACTTTTCATCTAATATCTTGTACTACAGTAAAAATGTGACAAGCAGAGTGTCAGCTTCTTTGAAGGAAAGATTTTCATGTACAGAAAATGTAAAATAACCAAACTAAACAGAACTTAACAATATATGCATGTAAAAACATTCAGAAAATGGAAATCAAATGAAGACGTTTCAAAATACTGACAGGCTGTAAACAAAATGTGTACTTTGTCTCCACCATGTGGAATTATAGTAAAAGAAGAAAACTATGTCCATACATCATTATTGATTGTATTCAAACTGTATGTGAGAATTATCTCTGAAAAATGTAGTAAATCAGGATATAAAAAGGAATTTATATGAATGGGTGAGTGGAGCAGGGGGACCCAAATGCAGAGACGACAGGCATATTGGATAAGATGCTGAATATTTAATGAATGAATGAATGAACTCAAAAATCACAGAAGAAGATACAGTGCATGAAAGCAGACGACTCAACAAAGATGAACTTAAAGCTGTACTATAAATACACAGGGACTGATTGCAAACGAGACACAAGTGAAACACATAAGGTAATCAAACACAGGAAGTAACGGTGACCAGACACAAGGAGAAAATATTTCAAAATAAAACAGGAACTAAAGTAAACACACAGCTGACACAACACACATGCAGAATGGGAGCAGATAAACTGGGGAAGACACTCAGAGCAGGGCTGGACTAACCAGGGTGATACAGGGCAGGTGAAAGGAGGTTCACATAAATACAGGAGGAACACAGAAGGGAAACAGAGAAAAAAACAAAACCAGGCAACATAAATGCAACACTGCAAACTCAAGAGAACAAAATGCAAGAGTCCAAAAACTGAAAAAGTCCCAGTGGGGCGTGACATTTCTTTTAAAATTGAACAGCCTCTTTTAGAGTTTACGTTCATGTCTTGAAGTAGTGGAAGTTAAACACACATACATTCAGTTTTATCATCTGAGGGTTTTTTAAAATAAAGTTTTCCCTCCTTGCAGACCAGTGTGAGAATTAACACAATTCCATTAAAATAAACACACAACTGTTCTCTAATATGTCACATTTTATTACTCACATGTTTTGTCTATTTAGCATCATCAGGGTGGTATGAGGTTGTTTCAGGTTTCTTTATATACAATCAGTTAATTTGTCATGTGACTTTACAAAAGTAAATATTAACTAAATAAGTTCAGACTGTCCATAAATGTTGAAGAAGTGACACAAAGATTATGAGACTGTGATCTGAAAACTGAAGTTGAAACAGTTTCAGTTTGTATATTGTATTTTGCATAAACTGGTTGTATAATTGTTTTGTGAGATTTTACCTTTATTTTGTAAAGTCACGTGACTATTTGATAGATGTTTGTAAAGAAAGTAAAACAACCTGTATCTCCTTTTCTGACTGACACATTTAGAATAAAAACTGCTGTGATTTAATTACACATCATGACAAGCAGCATCCATCAGATGGACATTTTATAAAATATACTTTATTCATAAACTAATTTAACTAAATTGTTTTGGTGTTTGTTTTCTTTTATGTTGATCATCATCTCAAAATTGCAGTTTATCAATCCATGTATACACCACCAAAATGACACACACAGTATGAAGAAGCACTGTTACAATAAAACACTGAATTAAAATAAAACTATAATAAATAAAACTTGTTTCCAAAGAATAAAACAACAGATTCACAACTGAAATAACTCATCAAAAGAAAAAAATATATAAAAATCTAAATCTGATGAATGAAAGTGTCACAAAACTGAATCAATCAAAGCATTCAGTACAGTGGATATATACAACTATACAATGTTGTTTGACTGAAAACAAGATGCTGATAATCAGGATAATTAACAGCTTTGATTTGTAAAGTTTGTCTCTTGATGATGTGAAACAGTTTCAGCATTTTGTTTCCATATTTTATTGTGAATTCAAAACCGAAATAAACCATCAGTAGATTGATGTTTAATTATAATGAAAGATTAAAAAGCTCCTCAACTGTAGTATTTTATACAGTTATTACAGTGTATATTATATTTATATTATATTGTGGTCTGTTTAAAAAACAAGATGCTATTAAAAAGTTATAATAAAAACAACTTTGATTTGTATCGGTATAAAAGTTAAAATCAGATGACGGACATTTATTTACCTTGATAATGTGAACTAAATAGATACTGAAGTCAAAATATATATGTAATAGTTTTAATAGTCTTTTAAAAGTGAATTTTCAAATGAAATCAGTTATTGAGGTGTACATATGTCTGTTTTGTACGTTTTGTACATGAAAACCACTTTGTATCATTTGTTTCCATGATCAACAAAATTCAGTGACCCTCAACATCGAATCAAATCTGCCTGAGAAAAAAGAAAAAATAATAGAAAAGTAAAACCAAAACACAAAACGTCATGAACATCACAGAGAAATCTGAGTTTGACAGATTTTGATATCAGTGGTTTTAGCATCACCAGCATTTCCAATACTGAAATGAGGGAAGAGTTTCTCAGTGAAAGTGTCTTTGTGGGTGTAGATGTGAGTCATGTCTTCAGGGTCGTAGAAGGACACCTCCCCCCTGTCATAGTCCAGCTGGACTCTGATCCTCTGGAGACTCTTCTTCACTTTGACAGTTTTACCAGCTCCATTAGTGTATTTTCCACTGCGATGCACTAAACACCAGATTCCATATTTTGGTGTGGCAAATATCTCTCCCTTCCTGTCAGCTGACTCTTTAGCCAAACCCACATTCCAGTCAGGATGGTCTCCCACCTCCACCTCCCAGCTGTGTTCCCCTGAGCTGAAACCCCCAGAGCCCAGAACAGTGGGATACTTAGTGTTCCTCTCTGGATTATCAGGGAGCTGCTGCTCTGTGTCTCCACGTCTCACACTGGTCAGGTCATCAGACAGACATAGACGGGGGTTTGCAGTGTTTGGGTCCAGAATGACAGGACTGAAGTGGACCTTCTCCTTCATCTTCTCCCAGACTCTGAAGGACAGGTTGCCCAGATGTTTGGCCACATCTATCAGTGCTCCTGAGACCAGCTGTGGATCTGACAGTGAGCACTGGGCTCTGGCTCTGGTCTGAGTGGGTTTATAACTGCTGAGGAATGAAGACACGTTGTGTTTCTGCAGGTCTTCTTCAACAGCAGAGATACTGTCTGACAGAGAGGAGATCTGCTCCTGAATCATCTTCATCTCTTTGCTGATAGTCTTCCCCTTCTGCTCCTCTTCCTCCCTCAGAGCTGCCAGTCTGGACTCCTCTTCCTCTTTCAGGAACTGGTGGAGCTTGTTGAACTCTGCTCTGATCTGATTCTCTGTGGACAACAGCTGCTTCTTGGAGTGTTGAATCACATCATTGTATGTTTTCTCCACTTCTTCGTATTTGTTCCTCTTGTCCTGTAGAGACTTTAAGTCAGATTTCAGCTGGTCCTTCATGTCACTGACTGCTTGTTCTACAGGAACCACCTTGTGACCGATTTGGTGAGGAAAATCACAGACATGACACACAGCTCTCTGTTCATCCTCACAGAACAATTTCGGTTCTTCTGGATGTTTGCTACACACCACTGTCTCTTCCCTTTTTTCTGTCTCATATGATCCAGCTTTCTTTCTCCCAGAAAAAGAGTCAGCTAGATCCTTCAGTGTAAAGTTCACCCAAGGATTATCCTTTGAAGATTTTCTTTTACAAATGGGACAGTTTTTGTTTTTAGCTTTTTCCCAGAAATTTTGCAGACAACTTGAACAGAAGCTGTGGTTGCAGCTCAGAGACACAGGATCTCTGAAAGTCTCCAAACACACATGGCAAGTCAGGAAACCTTCAAGAAAAGCAATTTTCTCAGCCATTTGCTTTGGTGTCTAAATGATCTTTCAATAGTCAGACTCACCAAGTTACTGTTCTTTCACTTGATCACTTAAAATCCTTCAAATGAGTGGTTTTCAGCAGAGATCTCTCACTCCACTCTCTAATGGCGTCTGAACTCTGATCCACCATATCAAAATCTGCATTCAGTTCCTATTTATAGAGGGGAATGCTGCTGTTTTGTTTTGTCACCAGCAGATGGTGCCAGCATCTCCCTCAGGGTAAAATATTTTACTCCAAACTCAGTACAGTCTCATATATAAGTTTTTTAGTGTCATCATATATGAGAAACAAAAAGTGAAATGGCCACTTTTTATCATCTTTTTCTTCTTTAAATATAAAATAAAAACATTACAGCTCATATAAATTCTACAAACCTAAAACTTTAGTCCTCAGTGAGGAGCGAACACTTCAGCTTTCACATATTATGTATCTACTGGATGAAACTGTTTTATTTGACCCTTTCTGTCTTGTACAGCTTGTTGCTGCCGTCTGTTGCACAGATCAGTTGTGTCTCTGCAATAAAGGAACAGAAGTGGAAAAACGAGTGAGAGTTTATATGTTTACATGCATGTCCAACTGGCAACAAGTACTTAACATTTATTTTATGCATAGTTTTTAAACAAAATGAAGCAAAGTTCATCCTTTTATCAACATTATATGTTCAGACAACACTAGTGATAAAGAGAGAAGAATTTAGAAAACGTAGCAGCTGCTTTCATAATGATGTCACTGATTTGCATTTTTACAGTGACAGGAAAGAGGAAAAATATATCTGTGACTTATTTTTAAAGATTCACATCTCCAGTAGGAACCAATGTGTTTGAGACTGAGTGTCAGACAGGTTGGGGACAGGAAGTGTTGAAGGACAGACGTTTGATCTGTTCATGAAATCTGATGACAGTAAGAAAAGAAGAAGATCTTCAGCCTCATCCTTTAATTTAAAGTGAACATTGTTCAACAGAACATCAAGTGATGAGGAACCAGCAGGATTATAAAGTGTTTTACCTTTGACATCATGTCACAGAACAAAGTCTTCTCATCATGAGTGAACTGCTGCTACTTACTGCTGAACCAGACTGAATGAAAAATACACTTCAAGTTCTTCACTTTAATTTATTTAACGCTAACATAAAATAATCTTTTATACAACACTTAAATCACAATCCTTATCAACACCTTAAATGAGGAAATACAAAGTCTCAAACTGAAAACAAATATATTTTCTGGAAGAAACTGTTGTAAATGATTTCTTTTAAATTGAACAGCCTCTTTTAGAGTTTATGTTCATGTCTTGAAGTAGTGGAGGTTAAACACACATACATTCAGTTTTATCATCTGAGGATTTGTTTAATAAAGTTTTCCCTCCTTTTCTGACTATTTCAGTATTTGACACACACAGTGAGGTGCAGACCAGTGTGAGAATTAACACGACTCCATTAAAATAAACACACAACTATTCTCTAATATGTCACGTTTTATTACTCACATGTTTTGTCTATTTAGCATCATCAGGGTGGTGTGAGGTTGTTTCAGGTTTTTTATATACAATCAGTTAATTTATCATGTGACTTTACAAAAGTAAACTTTAACTAAATAAGTTCAGACTGTCCATAAATGTTGAAGAAGTGACACAAAGATTATGAGACTGTGTTCTGAAAGTCACATGACTATTTGATAGATGTTTGTAAAGAAAGTGAAACAACCTGTATCTCCTTTTCTGACTGACACACATTTAGAATAAACTGCTGTGATTTAATTACACATCATGACAAGCAGCATCCATCAGATGGACATTTTATAAAATATAGCTGACTGTAAGAATTTAACACTGAATTAAAATAAAACTAAACTAAAACACTTGTTTCCGAAGAATAAAACAATAGATTCACAAAAAAAACTCATTAAAACACCCAAAAAATGAAACAATGACAGAAACTGTCACAAAACTGAATCAATCAAAGCATTCAGTACAGTGGATATATACTACTATACAATGTTGTTTGACTGAAAACAAGATGCTGATAATCAGGATAATTAACAGCTTTGATTTGTAAAGTTTGTCTCTTCATGATTTGAAACAGTTTCAGCATTTTGGTTCCATATTTTCTTGTGAATTCATCTTTATTTTAAGAGGTGACACAACTAACTTACACAATAAATCTATTTTTGAAAACCAAGAAAGCAGAATCAGAGTATTTACAACATAAGTAAATATTCTGTTCAAATCAATTAAACGTAAAATCAAAAGCAGGAGTTACTTCATCTTTCATACATTTAATCTACAGCCGTGGCCAAATATTTACCCTTTGCATACACTTAATGTAATTGTCAATAAAAGTGTTTGACACTTATGAAATGCTGGTAATTATACTTCAGTGTACCATAGCAACATCTGACAAAATGATCTAAAAACACTGAAGAAGCAAATTTTGCGAAAAGCAGTACTTGATTCATTATCAAAACATTTGGCCATGGCTGTAAACAGAAAATGACAAAATCCTGAATACATCAACATATTTATTTTTATTTTGTTAAATTCAGATGAGTACAGCAGTTCATTTGTTCATGGTTTTGCATGAAAACAAGAAAAAACAATATCTGTGACCCTCAACAACAAATCAGTTCAAATAATAATCAGAGCCAAAATGAGTTTTTGATAAACTGAACCACCAAGACTCCAAGTTTAAAGTGTAAAAAACTGAAAATAAAATATAATGGAAACTGAAATAAATCAACAGAAGATCCAGAAATCTTTCAAACTAAAATTGATGGTAAATTGATGATTAAAAAGTAAAATCACACAACTTGAACAAAGAATGCATGACAACTTCTAACCAGACTAATGAAATCTAACAAAAAGCTTTAATTATCTGTATAAATGTTTATCACTTGATGATGTTATATGTGTGTATGATGTGTTCCCCTTACACACACACATCATCACAAAACTTCGTGAACATCACAGAGAAATCTGAGTTTAACAGATTTTGATATCAGTGGTTTTAGCATCACCAGCCTCTCCAATACAGAAATAAGGGAAGAGTTTCTCAGTGAAAGTGTCTCTGTAATTGCAGATGTGAGTCTTGTCTTCAGGGTCGTAGAAGGACACCTCCCCCCTGTCATAGTCCAGCTGGACTCTGATCCTCTGAAGACTCTTCTCTGTGACAGTCTTACCAAGACCATTAGAGTATTTTCCATCACTATGCATTAAACACCAGATTCCATATTTTGGTGTGGCAAATATCTCTCCCTTTCTGTCAACTGACTCTTTAGCCAAACCCACATTCCAGACAGGATGGTCTCCCACCTCCACCTCCCAGCTGTGTTTCCCTGAGCTGAAGCCCTCAGAGCCCAGAACAGTGGGATGCTTAGCATGTCTCTCTGGATTATCAGGGAGCTGCTGATATGTGTCTCCACATCTCACACTAGTCAGAACATCAGACAGATAAATACAGGGGGCTGCAGTGTTTGGATCCAGAATGACAGGACTGAAGTGGACTTTCTCCTTCATCTTCTCCCAGACTCTGAAGGACAGGTTGCCCAGGTGTTTGGCCACATTTATCAGTGCTCCTGAGACCAGATGTGGATCTGACAGTGAGCACTGGGCTCTGGCTCTGGTCCGAGTGGGTTTATAACTGCTGAGGAATGAAGACACGTTGTGTTTCTGCAGGTCTTCTTCAACAGCAGAGATACTGTCTGACAGAGAGGAGATCTGATCCTGAATCATCTTCATCTCTCTGCTGATAGTCTTCCCCTTCTGCTCCTCTTCCTCCCTCAGAGCTGCCAGTCTGGACTCCTCTTCCTCTTTCAGGAACTGGTGGAGCTTGTTGAACTCTGCTCTGATCTTCCTCTCTGTGGACAACAGCTGCTTCTTGGAGTGTTGAATCATTTCATTGTATGTTTTCTCCACTTGTTTGTATTTGTCTCTCTTGTCCTGTAGAGACTTTAAGTCAGATTTCAGCTGGTCCTTCATGTCACTGACTACTTCTGCTATAGGAACCACACTGTGAGTGTGGTGGAGAGAGGACTCACAGGCAGGACACACAGCTCTCTGTTCATCCTTAATGAACAATTTAGGCTCTTCTGGATGTTTGCTACACACTACCTCCACATCCTTTTCTCCTTTTTCAGTCTCAGGTGATCCTTTCTGTCTGTTAGCAAAAGAGTCAGCTAGTTCCTTCAGTGCAAAGTTCACCCCAGGATCTTCTTTTGAAGATTTTCTTTTACAAATGGGACAGTTTTTGTTTTTAGCTTTTTCCCAGAATTTTTGCAGACAGCTTGAACAGAAGCTGTGGTTGCAGGTCAGAGACACAGGATCTCTGAAAGTCTCTGAACACACATGGCAAGTCAGGAAACTTTCAAAAAGAGCTCTCTTAGCCATTTGCTTTGGTGTCTAAATGATCTTTCAATAGTCAGACTCACCAAGTTACTGTTCCTTCACTTGATCAATTAAAATCCTTCAAATGAGTGTTTTTCAGCAGAGATCTCTCACCATGTAATGGCGTCTGAACTCTGATCCACAATGTCAAAATCTGCATTCAGTTCCTATTTATAGAGGGGAATGCTGCTGTTTTGTTTTGTCACCAGCAGATGGTACCAGCATCTCACTCAGAGTAAAACATTTTACTCTAAACTCAGTACAGTTCCTTGTCTCATATATAAGTGTTTTAGTGTCATCATATATGAGAAATAAAAAGTGAAATGGCCACTTTCTATCATTTTTTCTTCTTTAAATATAAAATAAAAACATTACAGCTCATATAAATTCTACAAACCTAAAACTTTAGTCCTCCAGTGAGGAGTGAACACTTCAGCTTTCACATATCATGTATCTACTGGGTGAAACTGTTTTATTTGACCTTTTCTGTCTTGTACAGCTTGTTGCTGCTGTCTGTTGCACAGATAAATTGTTTCACTGCAATAAAGGAGGAGTACTTAACATTTATTTTTTGACAAGTTTTTAAACAAAATGAAGCAAAAATTCTGTACTATGTTGTTAATTTTCATTCTTTTATCAACATTATATGTTCAGACAACACTAGTGATACAGAGAGAAGAATTTAGAAAATAAAACGTAGCAGCTGCTTTCATAATGATGTCACTGATTTGCATTTTTACAGTGACATATTTGTGGCATAAAGTGTTTGGCAGGAGGAAAAATATATCTGTGACTTATTTTTAAAGATTCACATCTCCAGTAGGAACCAATGTGTTTGAGACTGAGTGTCAGACAGGCTGGGGACAGGAAGTGTTGAAGGACAGACGTTTGATCTGTTCATGAAATCTTATGACAGTAAGAAAAATAGAAGATCTTCAGCTTGATCCTTTAATTTAAAGTGAACATTGTTCAACAGAACATCAAGTGATGAAGAACCAGCAGGATTATAAAGTGTTTTACCTTTGACATCATGTCACAGAACAAAGTCTTCTCATCATGAGTGAACTGCTGCTACTTACTGCTGAACCAGACTGAATGAAAAATACATTTCAAGTTCTTCACTTTAATTTATTTAACGCTAACATAAAATCATCTTTATACAACACTTAAATCACAATCCTTATCAACACCTTAAATGAAGACATACAAAATCTCAAACTGAAAATAAATATATTTCTGGAAGAAACTGTTGTAAATGATTTCTTTTAAATTGAACAGCCTCTTTTAGAGTTTATGTTCATGTCTTGAAGTAGTGGAAGTATTTTATACAGTTATTACAGTGTATATTATAAGTATATTATATTGTGGTCTTTTAAAAAACAAGATGCTATTAAAAAGTTATAATAAAAACATCTTTGATTTGTATCTGTATAAAAGTTAAAATCAGATGATGGATCAACATTTATTTACCTTGATAATGTGAACTAAATAGATATTTAAGTCAAAATATATATGTAATAGTTTTAATATTCTTTTAAAAGTGAATTTTCAAATGAAATCAATTATTGAGGTGTACATATGTCTGTTTTGTACGTTTTGTACATGAAAACCACTTTGTATCATTTGTTTCCATGATCAACAAAATTCAGTGACCCTCAACGTCGAATCAAATCTGCCTGAGAAAAAAGAAAAAATAATAGAAAAGTAAAACCAAAACACAAAACGTCATGAACATCACAGAGAAATCTGAGTTTGACAGATTTTGATATCAGTGGTTTTAGCATCACCAGCATTTCCAATATGAAAATAAGGGAAGAGTTTCTCAGTGAAAGTGTCGCTGTATGTGTAGATGTGAATCATGTCTTCAGGGCTGTAGAAGGACACCTCCCCCCTGTCATAGTCCAGCTGGACTCTGATCCTCTGCAGACTCTTCTTCTCTGTGACAGTCTTACCAAGACCATTAGTGTATTTTCCACTGCGATGCAGTAAACACCAGATTCCATATTTTGGTGAGGGAGGACACTTTCCCTTCCTGTCAACTGACTCTTTAGCCAAACCCACATTCCAGCTAGGATGATCTCCCACCTCCACCTCCCAGCTGCGTTTCCCTGAGCTGAAACCATCAGAGCCCAGAACAGTGGAATACTTAGTGTTTCTCTCTGGATTATCAGGGAGCTGCTGATTTGTCTCTTCACGTCTCACACTGGTCAGATCATCAGACAGATAGAGCCAGGGGCTGGCAGTGTTTGGATCCAGAATGACAGGACTGAAGTGGACCTTCTCCTTCATCTTCTCCCAGACTCTGAAGGACAGGTTGCCCAGATGTTTGGCCACATCTATCAGCGCTCCTGAGACCAGCTGTGGATCTGACAGTGAGCACTGGGCTCTGGCTCTGGTCTGAGTGGGTTTATAACTGCTGAGGAATGAAGACACGTTGTGTTTCTGCAGGTCTTCTTCAACAGCAGAGATACTGTCTGACAGAGAGGAGATCTGCTCCTGAATCATCTTCATCTCCCTGATGATAGTCTTCCCCTTCTGCTCCTCTTCCTCCCTCAGAGCTGCCAGTCTGGACTCCTCTTCCTCTTTCAGGAACTGGTGGAGCTTGTTGAACTCTGCTCTGATCTGCTTCTCTGTGGACAACAGCTGCTTCTTGGAGTGTTGAATCACTTCATCGTATGTTTCCTCCACCTGTTTGTATCTGTTCCTCTTGTCCTGTAGAGACTTTAAGTCAGATTTCAGCTGGTCCTTCAGGTCACTGACTGCTTGTTCTACAGGAACCACCTTGTGACCGTGGTGGAGAGAAAACTCACAGACAGGACACACAACTCTCTGTTCATCCTCACAGAACAATTTAGGCTCTTCTTGATGTTTACCACACACCACCAGCAGTTTGTTCTCTCCTTTTTCTGTCTCAGATGATCCAGTTTTCTTTCCCCCAGCAAAAGAGTCCGCTAGTTCCTTCAGTGTAAAGTTCACCCAAGGATGATCTATTGAAGATCTTCTTTTACAAATGGGACAGTTTTTGTTTTTAGCTTGTTCCCAGAATTTTTGCAGACAACTTGAACAGAAGCTGTGGTTGCAGCTCAGAGACACAGGATCTCTGAAAGTCTCTAAACACACATGGCAGCTCAGGAAACCTTCAAGAACAGCAATTTTTTGAGCCATTTGCTTTGGTGTCTAAATGATCTTTCAATAGTCAGACTCACCAAGTAACTGTTCCTTCACTTGATCACTTAAAATCCTTCAAATGAGTGGTTTTCAGCAGAGATCTCTCACTCCACTCTCTAATGGCGTCTGAACTCTGATCCACCATATCAAAATCTGCATTCAGTTCCTATTTATAGAGGGGAATGCTGCTGTTTTGTTTTGTCACCAGCAGATGGTGCCAGCATCTCCCTCAGAGTAAAATATTTTACTCCAAACTCTGTACAATTCCTTGTCTCGTATATAAGTTTTTTAGTGTCATTATTCTGTCCTCACCTGACGAATGAGTGTCAAACTAGACAGCTAGTTAACAGCTGATCTAATAAAAACTTTAAGCTTGAACATGTTTAAGTTATTTCCTCAGTTTCTGTATTTTTCCAGCTTTATTTGTTTCATTGAATCTTTTCTTTGTAAAACTGAACCAAAACATACAAACAAAATACATCTGATTACAATTACTGTAGGTGTCCATGTGGTTATTTGTTTCCTTTCATATTACAGGAATACTATAGGTACATATTTAAACATATTTAAACCTTTGCAGAAACAACTCAAAAGGGTTACATTGGTTATTCAGCTATCATTAATATACAACAAATACTCACAGGCATATATTCTCCAAACTTCACTGTGAGAAAATGCTGAACTCTAGCTCCACTTATGCAGCAACTCAAAAGGAAACTAATGCAATGGACTTAATGTAAAAATGTGACCACCAGGGGAAACTCAACACCATGAAATCATACCTGGATTTGGACAAAAACTTTTAACTACCAGCACAGTCATCATATGAGAGATAAAGGGTGAAATGGCTACATTCTATCATCTTTTTCTTCCTTAATAATAAAAATAAAATCAAACAAACAAACAAACCTGAAACTTTAGTCCTCCAGTGAGGAGTGAACACTTCAACTTTCACATATCATGTATGTACTGGGTGAAACTGTTTTATTTAACCTTCATTTGACCTTTTCTGTCTTGTACAGCTTGTTGCTGCCGTCTGTTGCATAGCTCAGTTGTTTCCCTGCAATAAAGGAACAGAAGTGGAAAAACGAGTGACAGTTTTTATGTTTATATGTGTGTCCAGGTGGCAAAAAGTACTTAATATTTATTCTATGAGTAGTTTTTAGACAAAATGAAGCAAAATTCTGTACTATTTGGTTCATTTTCATCCTTTTATCTACAGTATATGTTCAAGCAACACTAGTGATACAGAGAACAGAACTTAGAAAATATAACACGTAGCAGCTGCTTTTGTCAATCATGATGATGTCACTGATTTGCATTTTTATGGTGACATATTTGGGGCATAAAGTTTTTGGCAGGAGGAAAAATATATTTGTGAATCATTTTTAAAGATTCACATCTCCAGTAAGAACCATTGTGTTAGTGTGGTTGCAGTTTATCAATCCATGTATACACCATCAAAATGACACACACAGTATGCAGAAGCACTGTCACAACTAAACACTGAATTAAAATAAAACTATATTAAAATAAATGTTGTTTCCAAAGAATAAATCAACAGATTCACAATTGAAATAACTCATCAAATATCAAAATTTAAATCTGAAGATTGAAGCTGTCACAAAACTGAATCAATCAAAGCATTCGGTACAGTGGATATATACTACTAAACTACTAAAAATAATCTTTATACAACACTTAAATCACAATCCTTATCAACACCCAATCCAAAGGTGTACCATGTTGTGGTTAAGTTCACATACCTGTGATGATCCAACAGTTTTTTTGAGCATCCTCATTTTGCCTGTGTGGTCCAGTTGTGGTATTCCAAGTATTGAGTCAATGACGAGAAGTTACTGTCTGTTATTCACTTATGTTTACACCTCGTAAGTTTAACTATATTTACATGTGTCCAGTGTGACGAGCGATATTTCAGTTGTTCTTACAATGCTCATGCTGTAATTTACTGGAGGATATATTAAGTTAATTACGGCAATCCTTCATGTGTTTAAATTAAAGCAGTTTTCTTTACATTGCTGTGACGAGTTAAGTTAATAACACGTCCATGAAGCAAAAATATCAGTGGTGTGTAGTCGCTATCATACTTTATTTGACCAAAGCGTGTCGCCATTGCACTTTATGTGACTTGGGCAGTGATTAAGGGAAGTTTGTCTATATCTCTGATGAGTATTCTCATTTGTATGCAACTAAACTATTGTTCTGTTAAATGGTGACTGCGAAGCTTATTGATATATTTACGTTTAACTGAGTCTGGGTGGCACAATGTGTGTGTATATATTTCATTATTCATGCTTAACAGTGATTATGTCCTTTTGCGGTTAATATGACAGTGCCTAATGGTGATTTATTTGTTATATCAGATTGATCAGAATAGTGTTGAACAGCTAATAAACACGACTGGAGCACAGCACAGTTCAGAGAGGAAATTACGTCTCACTCCTGTATCCTGACCGGTACACCACCCTGTTTACAGGGTGGTGTACAAGAGTTGTTTACTTGAATGAACTTAAATAAGTGAAGTGATGTCTCATCTCGTTAACATTCAGTGTGTCTGATTGCTTATAATTCCTTTAAATGAAAATGTATTGATGTGATTGAAGAAATAAAGCAATTGTTGAGGTATCCAAGACATTCAAAATGTGATCAAATGTTCAAGAAAAGACATGCACTGTTACGTAATCATCATCGGTCTTGGCAAGTTACTGAAAATTAGTAATTAGTTACAGTTATTAGTTACTTCTCCCAAGAAGTAATTGAATTATTTAACCAATTACTGCATATAAAAGTAATTAGGGGAACAGGGGAAAGTAACTTTTAACGCGAAAGTGTAACTCGTCCGAAAATCTTAAGAGTTCAATCCACTCGGTAAAAAATCCGCAAACCCCAAATCAGTTCAGTTCAATCCAGTTTAACAAACAGAAGAGAAAGACAATTAGAAATCCGCTCCGCGTTTCACCGCAGCTCCAAAACTCAAACAGGAACAAAAACAACAGTAGTTCAGTAACAGAAATTACTTACGATATATGACGTTATAACTCCGGAGACAAAGCTCACGTTTTACGCTTACGAGTTGAATACAATGACATGACTTTACAACACTGCTCTGAGACACGGTAAAGGTCAGATGATGTGTTTGTGTTGTGTGTGCGTATGTCTGCTATCCTCTGCAGTTGCAGTTGCGTTATTTTATTTTGAAAGTATTGTATTGTTTTGAAGTAGCTTTATTAGTTATGTTCATAAAAGTGAAGCAGAAATTAACAAACATGGAGAAACTGTGCAAACTGCAACCAGCTCACTTCATCTGATGTGACTGTCTTTATTGACGTTATTTAAAATAACAGCGTGAAACTGGGAGTCGCACTGACACAAGATTTATGAATAGAAAGTTAAAGAGACAGAAAGTTCAACTGTCTCCAAATCTATTTTTTCATATTAACTGTTTAACTATTTTAACAATGAACTCCAAACTGTGTTGGATCAGAAAAACATTAAAAGCTTCCTGATCAAAGTATTATATTTAAAGTCATCCTGTTAATGTTTCACCTCTTCCTTGTTTTTAAGGTTTCTGCTTCACATCAGAGATGATCCAGTTGAGAGCGGTGACACTGGCTGCACTGCTATGCTCTCTTCTCAGTGCTGATGGAGGGAAAGTCCTTGTTTTCCCTGCGGAGGGAAGTCACTGGATCAACATGGAGGTCCTCATCCAAGAGCTCCACTCCAGAGGTCACAACATCACAGTGATCCGGCCTGAAAACAGCTGGTACATCAAAGCAGAGTCTCATCACTACCAGTCAATCACCCTCGATGTTCTTCCTGGATTTGATGTGAACAAGATGGATTATTTTACAACAAGACTGCTGCAGCTCCGACGTGAGCTCCACACTTCACCTTCAGCTTTAATCAAAGCTTGGGATGAGTTTATGACGATGATGCATCATGTTCACAAAGCGGTGGTTGATAAAATGCAGAAGATTTTTGAGGATGCTAAACTGATGCAGTTCTTCCAAGAGGCCGAGTACGATGTTGTTCTGACCGACCCCTGCTTCGGTGGAGGGGTTCTTCTGGCTCATCGGTTGGGTCTGCCTCTGGTGCTCAATGTACGATGGGCAATCATGGAAGATGGACATCACACAGTTGCCCCCTCACCGCTCTCATATGTTCCCATAACAGGGACTGAACTGACTGATCAGATGAGTTTTTTGCAAAGGGTGAAAAATGTTTTCTTCTCATTAATGGTACTTCATGTCCGGATGATAATAAAAGACACTCACTACAAACCATTTGTCCACCGTCACTTCGGTCCAGACGTCCACTATGATGAGCTTGTTCAGGCAGCAGATATTTGGCTGATGAGAATTGACTTCACCTTTGAGTTCCCTCGTCCCACCATGCCCAATGTCGTCTACATGGGCGGGTTTCAATGTAAACCCCCCAAAGCTCTTCCTCAAGATCTGGAAGACTTTGTCCAGAGCTCTGCAGAACATGGTGTCATTGTTATGAGCTTGGGTACCTTGGTGGGGCATTTCCCTGATGATATAGCTGAACATGTGGCTGCCGCTTTTGCACAGTTACCTCAGAAGGTCATCTGGAGACACACTGGGAAGAGACCGTCCACCCTGGGAAACAACACCTTGCTGCTGGACTGGTTGCCTCAAAATGACCTCTTAGGACACCCAAAGACCAGAGTGTTTGTGGCCCATGGAGGCACCAACGGACTTCATGAGGCCATCTACCATGGAGTTCCCATCGTTGGCATTCCTCTGATGTTTGACCAAGATGATAACCTGTTCAAAATGAGAGTTAAGGGCGTTGCCAAAGTGTTGGACATTGGCACATTAAACAGAGACAACTTCCTGGAGGCGGTGAATGAGGTGCTTCATGAGCCGTCCTACACGGAGAACATGCAGGAGCTCTCCAGGCTGCACAGAGACCAGCCCATGAAGCCTCTGGACAGAGCCGTGTTCTGGATCGAGTTCGTTATGAGACACAAGGGAGCAGCTCACTTAAAGACTGACTCCTACAAGATGTCCTGGATTCAGTACCATTCCATCGATGTAATCACACTGTTGCTAGTGTCAGTCACACTGATGTCACTGATTTGCATTTTAACAGTGAAATGTTTGTGGCGTAAAGTGTTTGGTGGGAAGAAAAAAACCTCAAAATAATATAGATACTATCTTCTCAGTTGAGTGGACGTGAGCTTCTTCAGAGCAGAAAGACATGTGTTAGAGATATAATCCAATCGGAAGATTTGTTTTTATTTAAAAATGACCTTGAAATTGATGCTTTATTAAACAAAGCATGTAGATGGCAGTTTATAAATCCATGTTTTCAAGATTTTGTTACAGAGTTTATTTTATTGAGTAAACAATAATATGCAAGTGACAAACTGCTGACAAACTGCTGTTGAAGAAGACCTGCAGAAACACAAAAGACTTTAAGTTAGATTTCAGTTGGTCCTTCAGGTCGCTGACTGCTTGTTATACAGGAACCACCTTGTAACTCTCGTGGAGAGAAAATTAATTGACAGGACACACAGCTCTCTGTTCATCCTCACAGAACAATTTAGACTCTTCTTAATGTTTGCTACACACCACCTCCACCTCCTTTTCTTGTTTTTCTGTCTCTGAAAACCCAACTTTCTTTCCCCCAACAAAGGAGTCAGCTAGTTCCTTCAGTGCAAAACCCAGATCTGGATTATCCTTTGAGTATTTCCTTTTACAAATGGGACAGTTTTTGTTTTTACCTTGTTCCCAGAATTTTTGCAGACAGTTTAAACAGAAGCTGTGGTTGCAGCTCAGAGACACAGGATCTCTGAAAGTCTCTGAACACACATGGCAAGTCAGGAAACTTTCAAGAAGATCTCTCTTAGCCATTTGCTTTGGTGTCTAAATGATCTTTCAAAAGTTAGACTCACCAAGTTACTGTTCCCTCAGCTGATCATTTAAAATCCTTCAAATGAGTGTTTTCCAGCAGAGATCTCAAACCGTGTGATGGCGTCTGAACTCTGATCTACAATGTCAAAACGTTCTAATAATTTGATTTCAGCAGCTCAGAAAAATTCTATAAACATGAAACAAGGAGAGTTTGGTGCTTTGTTCTTCCAGTGAGGAGTGAAAATTTCAACAGGCTGACTGACACTAAACCAGTTTTTCAACATTTTATTTTACATAACTGGATACATATTCTGCTAAAACATCAGTATGATTCAGTTTATTTTATCCAGTTTCATTAAATATTCAGCACTCACCAAAAATGCAGATACGAGGTCCAAATTATTAATTAATGCCCCTTTTGACTTTTCCAATCTTGTACAAAATGCCTGAAATTAAAGTTTGAAAAGTTTAATTCCCCCACTTGTTCTCTTTATAGATGTTTATTCATTCACCCACTCATAACCTTTAACCTCTTATTCCTGTTCAAAGTATAAGGAGGAGTTGTGTCTATCCCATCATACATGGGTAGGAGTGATTATCATAAAATTATCAACTGAAAAAAACAAAAAAAGTAAAGATTTTCAGTTGAAAACAACACGAAAATGTTCTGTCAATGTCTTAAAAATATTTTAAATGTAAAAATATAATAACTTAAATGTTTAGATCTTCATTTGCTTCTTTTCTTGTTACAGTCCAGACTAAACATTAAATTCACATAAGAGACACATGTAAATACAAAAACACACAATGAGAGTAAGAAAGACAAATGTAGTTCAGTTGAAAGTTCTTTAATAGTAAAATGCTTGTAAATTTACAACAGGATTATGATATATCTATAACAGAGAAACCAGAGGTGTCAACATTGCAGTCTTTGAGCTCTGTGGTTTTGTTGTAACTCCTCCAACATGGCAGCATGTCTCTTATAAACATTAGAAAATGTTCTTCAAACTGTCACTAACATTTCTGTGTTTGGTCATTTGTTTCAATAAATGCTCCGAAATGTAAAAACTGCAGTTACAGTGATCTGTTTTATGAGTCTGTTCAGAGAGAATGTCACTTCTGAACAATGAACTTTGAGCAGGATATTGCACAACATTCAATGACTTCTCAGTCGCACGATAATAACAAGTGAAGATCTGCTGCCGACTCTGAGACAAACAGACTGTTATCTGCTGCACAACACCTTTCCACTGTAAGTAAAACATGAATTATTTTCATTGAATCAAGACATTGTCACTCAGGTTGCATCACATGTTCATAACAAGGTGCAAACTGAGCTTGTTGATAAGAGTTAAACCTTCAGCCTTTCAGACTGCGGATACCCCAACATGTGCAGAAGCATAAAATGATGTTTGACTTATTTATCTCTCTGCAGAAGAAATAGAAGAGTTGTGAGGAACATGTGCATACAGGAGTGGATTCATTTCATGTTATAGTACTGGAGCAAACATGTCAGATATGACAGATGTTCTGCCCCATAAAATGTCTTTACAACTTTAACAAACATAAGAGAAAGACAATTAAAAACCAATAAAAATCATTAACAGGAACAACAACAGTAGTTCAGTAAGAGATATTATTTACAATATATGATGTTATAACTCCAGAGACAAAGCTTGTGTTTTACCGCGAGTTGAATACAATGACGTGACTTTACAACACTGCTCTGAGACACGGTGAAGGTCAGATGATGTGTTTGTGTTGTGTGTGCGTTTGTCTGCTATCCTCTGCAGTTGCAGTTGTGTTATTTTATTTTGAAAGTATTGTATTGTTTAGAAGAAGCCTAATTATTTAGTTTACTGCAAAAAGTAGAAAAATTACAACACTGATCATCATCACAGTAAAACATGCTGACTGTTTCATTCTCAGATGAAATTATGTTTATAAAGATCATAAAAGTGAAGCAAAAATGAACAAACATGGAGAAACTGTGCAAACTGCAACCATCTCATTTCATCTGATGTGACTGACTTTATTGACGTTATTTAAAACAACAGCATGAAACTGAGAGTCGCACTGACACTCTGCTCTCTGGTGGAAGATTTATGAATAGAAAGTTAAAGAGACATAAGGTTCAACTGTCTCCAAATCTATTTTTTCATACTATCTGTTTTAACAATGAACTCCAAA
The DNA here is from genome assembly GCA_029490765.1 of Euthynnus affinis. Classification (NCBI taxonomy): domain Eukaryota; kingdom Metazoa; phylum Chordata; class Actinopteri; order Scombriformes; family Scombridae; genus Euthynnus; species Euthynnus affinis. Next base: position 8,395,604 of record CM055842.1, read on the forward strand.
CTGTGTTGGATCAGAAAACCATTATAAAGAATACTAGCAAAGCTACAGTGATGTTCACTGTAGCTTCCTAATCACAGTATTATATTTAAAGTCATCCTGTCAAAGTTTCATTTCTTCCTTGTTTTTAAGGTTTCTGCTTCACATCAGAGATGATCCAGTTGAGAGTGGTGACATTGGCTGCACTGCTATGCTCTCTTCTCAGTGCTGATGGAGGGAAAGTCCTTGTTTTCCCTGTGGAGGGAAGCCACTGGGTCAACATGAAGGTCCTCATCCAAGAGCTCCACTCCAGAGGTCACAACATCACAGTGATCCGGCCTGAAAACAGCTGGTACATCAAAGCAGAGTCTCATCACTACCAGTCAATCACACTTGACGTTGTTCCTGGATTTGATGTGAACAACATGAATAATTTTACAGCGAGAATGCTGCAGCTCCGGCGTGAGGTCCGCACTTCGACTTCAGCTTTAATCAAAGCTGTAGAGGAGTTTATGAAGATGATGCATCATGTTCACAAAGCGGTGGTTGATAAAATGCAGAAGATTTTTGAAGATGCTGAACTGATGCAGTTCTTCCAAGAGGCCGAGTACGATGTTGTTCTGACCGACCCCTGCTTCGGTGGAGGGGTTCTTCTGGCTCATCGGTTGGGTCTGCCTCTGGTGTTCAATGTACGATGGACAATCATGGAAGATGGACATCACACAGTTGCCCCCTCACCGCTCTCATACGTTCCCATACCTGGCAGTGAACTGACTGATCAGATGAATTTTTGGCAAAGGATGAAAAATGTTTTCTTCTCATTAATGGTACGTAATAACCGGGTGACGATTAAAGACTCTTACTACAAACCATTTGTCCACCGTCACTTCGGTCCAGACGTCCACTATGATGAGCTTGTTCAGGCAGCAGATATTTGGCTGATGAGAACTGACTTCACCTTTGAGTTCCCTCGTCCCACCATGCCCAACGTTGTCTACATGGGTGGGTTTCAGTGTAAACCCTCCAAAGCTCTTCCTCAAGATCTGGAGGACTTTGTCCAGAGCTCTGCAGAACATGGTGTCATTGTCATGACTTTGGGGACCTTGGTGGGGAATCTCCCTGAGGATGTAGCAGAACATGTGGCTTCTGCTTTTGCACAGTTACCTCAGAAGGTCATCTGGAGGCATACTGGGAAGAGACCGTCCACCCTGGGAAACAACACCTTGCTGCTGGACTGGTTGCCTCAAAATGACCTTTTAGGACACCCAAAGACCAGAGTGTTTGTGGCCCATGGAGGCACCAATGGACTTCAAGAGGCCATCTACCATGGAGTTCCCATCGTCGGCATTCCTCTGATGTTTGACCAGGATGATAACCTGTTTAGGATGAGAGCAAGGGGCGTTGCCAAAGTGCTGCACATTGACACGTTAAACCAAGACAACTTCCTGGAAGTGGTGAAGGAGGTGCTTCATCAGCCGTCCTACAGGGAGAACATGCAGGAGCTCTCCAGGCTGCACAAAGACCAGCCCATGAAGCCTCTGGACCGTGCCATGTTCTGGATCGAGTTTGTCATGAGACACAAGGGAGCAGCTCACTTAAAGACTGACTCTTACAAGATGTCCTGGATTCAGTACCACTCCATTGATTTGATCACACTGTTGCTAGTGTCAGTCACACTGATGTCACTGATTTGCATTTTAACAGTGAAATGTTTGTGGCGTAAAGTGTTTGGTGGGAAGAAAAAAAACTCAAAATAATATAGATACTATCTTGTCAGTTGAGTGGAGGTTTTCTGCGACTCAGGGAGAAAGATGATGAAGATGTGTTAACCTCAGTACTAATCAGTATCTTGGACAACTGAGTTTTCCTGATGTTTTAATAATGAGCAGCACAGAGGATGTGAGCTTCTTCAGAGCAGAAAGACAGAGATATGATCCAATCAGAGGATTTGTTTTTATTTAAAAATGATCTTGAAATTGATGCTTGATTAAACAAAGCATGTAGATGGCAGTTTATCAATCCATGTTTTCAAGATTTGGTCACAGAGTTGATTCTATTGATTAAACAATAATATGCATGGAAAAAAGTGACAAAGTGGAAATAAAATATCCAGTGTTCAAAATGACCAGAATGTGTTGTTGTGGTAAATCTTCAGATGGGCCAATAAATCTTCAGGTCACCCACAACTTTTAAAAGAAAGAAATTCACTGGAAGCTGGTAGAGTTCAGTGTGAAAAGGTTTACTCTGCATAAACAGCAATACAAAGCAAACCGAGACCTTGATCCCGGCATAAAGAACCCAATGAAAAATCATAAAACATTCAATTATATACCTCTCATAAGCCCTCCTAATGTGGAGCGTATTTGCTAAACCCCATCTTGCTTGATCTTAACACTTTGGTAATAATCCAGACATGACTCAGCTTCAGAAAACAATGGTGTCTCACATTTCTCTAATATGTATCAGTTGTACTTGGCCTCTTCCACATTTATCTCAATACACATGACCTAGTGGCCTTCACTCATACAAACAGAAGATTAAAATGTGATATTACTCATCCTCTCTCTTAGTATTCCCTTGGGAACTATCTCTTATAGATGTAAATTGTTTCTTGCCTAATTACTGGCCTATTCATTAAAGGACAGTTTTCCAACACAGTGTATTTGTCTCCATCTTGTGGCGTTCACAGGAAGAACAACATGTCCATGTTATTACATTTTGTACACATGGTACAATGTTGACTGACTAAGCCTGCTTAAAGAATCAAATCTTCAGTGAATTCTGCTGAAGAGTAGAATAATTTTAGAGTCCAATCAATTCAGTTCTTTTGACACAAACCCTCAGTGCTTCCTCTCTCCAGTGAGACTGTTACAATGCTTAACAGCAGCAATAATGTTTTTTGGTCAGTCGGAGGGAAACATTTTACTATCTTTTGATTTGACAAACACAATAAAATGCAGGTCAGTGTGTTTTCATGACAATTAAACAAGTTGCAAAATTGTTCTCCAGTATGGTTTATTCCTTACATCATTTTGGCTATTTATCTGTCATCAGGGTGATATGAGGTTGCTTCAGATTTTTTTTTTATATACACTCAGTTAATTTGTCATGTGACTTTACAAAATGAATTGTGATTTAAATTAGAGCGCATCCATAAATGTCGAAGAGGAGATTCAGATATTTTTAAATATTGTGTTCTGAAAACTGAGATTGAAATAGTTTCAGCAGGAAATGGTTGCTTCAGATTTTTTTATATACACTCAGTTAATTTGTAATGTCAGGTTGAAATAGTTTCAGCAAGAAATGTCTTGTTTTAATGATACAAAAGAGACTTAACCAGTAATAGTTTGAGATTAAATATTTTATTTTGTAAAAAGTGGTTGCGCAAGTGTTTTGTAAGATTTGATCTGTTGCCACATGACTGTTTGATAGTTGTATGTAAAGAAACTGGAGACAACATCATACTGCTACTGTATCTTTCTTTTGATATAAATGTGAATAAAAACGGTTGGTGATTGAATTTCACATCAAGTCAAGTCAAACAACATCCATCAGATGTAAATAATGTAATAAATGTGTAGTTTATTCAGATTATTCAGGTATTTCCTTTATATTGATCACAAACAGAACAATTTATCAATCATGTATTTGACCACTATGTACTACAAATATGACATATACAGTGTGAAGAAGCATCATCAGCATTAAAAACTAAAAATATATTAGCTCACTTGTTTCAGCAGAGAAAAACAAAACAGATGAGAAAACTTATCAGAAGAAGAAAGAAAATTAGTGAAAGAACATTAAATTAAGATAAATGAAAAACATAATGAAAAATCAAAATATCAACAGCAGGAGTTTCTTGCTAAACTGCTAAAAAAAACTGCTAAACAACTGCTAACCAGTTAACAGGATATAACAAAACACCTGTAGAAAAGTTTATCAATGATGATGTAAAACAGTCTAAGTGTTTAGTCTTTTTTCTGGATTAACCTTTATTTACCTTACAGAAAAAAAAGTTGACTGTCAATAATGAACGCACACGCACTTCCTGAACATCACAGAGAAATCTCAGATTGACAGATTTTGATATCAGTGGTTTTAGCATCACCAGCCTTTCCAATGCAGAAATAAGGGAAGAGTTTCTCAGTGAAAGTGTCTTTGTGGGTGTAGATGTGAGTCATATCTTCAGGGTTGTAGAAGGACACCTTCCCTTTGTCATAGTTCAGCTGGACTCTGATCCTCTGGAGACTCTTCTTCACTTTGACAGTCTTACCAGCTCCATTAGTGTATTTTCCATCAACAAGCCATAAGCACCAGATTCCATATTTTGGTGAGGCAGGACAATTTCCCTTCATGTCAACTGACTCTTTAGCCAAACCCACATTCCAGTCAGGATGGTCTCCCACCTCAACCTCCCAGCTGTGTTTCCCTGAGCTGAAACCCTCAGAGCCCAAAACAGTGACATATTTAGTGTTTCTCTCTGGATAATCAGGGAGCTGCTGCTTTGTGTCTCCATATCTCACACTGGTCAGATCATCAGACAGATAGAGCCAGGGGCTGGCAGTGTTTGGATCCAGAATGAAAGGACTGAAGTGGACCTTCTCCTTCATCTTCTCCCAGACTCTGAAGGACAGGTTGCCCAGGTGTTTGGCCACATCTATGAGCGCTCCTGAGACCAGCTGTGGATCTGACAGTGAGCACTGGGCTCTGGCTCTGGTCTGAGTGGGTTTATAACTGCTAAGAAATGGCACCTTGTGTTTCTTCAGGTCTTCTTCAACAGCAGAGATATTGTCTGACAGAGAGGAGATCTGATCCTGAATCATCTTCATCTCTCTGCTGATAGTCTTCCCCTTCTGCTCCTCTTCCTCCCTCAGAGCTGCCAGTCTGGACTCCTCTTCCTCTTTCAGGAACTGGTGGAGCTTGTTGAACTCTGCTCTGATCTGCTTCTCTGTGGACAACAGCTGCTTCTTGGAGTGTGGAATCATTTCATTGTATGTTTTCTCCACTTGTTTGTATTTGTCTCTCTTGTCCTGTAGAGACTTTAAGTCAGATTTCAGCTGGTCCTTCAGGTCACTGACTGCTTGTTCTACAGGAACCACCTTGTGACCCTGGTGGAGAGAAAACTCACAGACAGGACACACAGCTCTCTGTTCATCCTCACAGAACAATTTAGGCTCTTCTTGATGTTTGCTACACACCACCAGCAGTTTGTTCTCTCCTTTTTCTGTCTCAGATGATTCAGCTTTCTTTCCCCCAGCAAAAGAGTCAACTAGTTCCTTCAATGTAAGGTTTACTCCCAGATCATCGTTTGAAGATTTTCTTTTACAAATGGGACAGTTTTTGTTTTCAGCTTTTTCCCAGAAGTTTTGCAGACAACTTGAACAGAAGCTGTGGTTGCAGCTCAGAGACACAGGATCTCTGAAAGTCTCTGAACACACATGGCAAGTCAGGAAACTTTCAAGAACAGCTCTCTCAGCCATTTGCTTTGGTGTCTAAATGATCTTTCAATAGTCAGACTCACCAAGTTACTGTTCCTTCACTTGATCACTCAAAGTCCTTCAAATAAGTGGTTGTCAGCAGAGATCTCTCACCCTGTAATGGCGTCTCAGCTCTGACCAACAATAGCAAAATCTGCTTTGCTTTAGTCCTCCAGGGAGGAGCGAACGCATCAACTGGCTGACAGTAAACTAGCAACATTTTTATTTCCTCAACCAACAGGAACATGTACCAGGAAACATTTTCTGTTCACATGGCAGCACAACCCCCACTGATCTTTTTTTCTGATCTTGTACAACTTATTTTCTGTTTTTTTCTTTTTCCCACATGTTGTCATTCAGTCACTCATTCATATTTTTTCCTGTTCAGGGTCACAAGAGAATTTGAGACAATCATGTCATGCACTGATTGAAAGGTCATCATCATAAGGTTAACAACTGCCGAGCAAATGTGACAGATTGAAATGTTCCTGGATGCAACCCTACAGGTGGACTCACAGCGCTGTCCCCTCCTCCCTCTCTGGACTTGGGTACCTCACCTGCATCTAACGGCCTGATAGATATTATTTGTTTAGATTTTAGCCCAGTTTCTTTAATTAATTTCAGTCAAATCCCTTTTTATACTTTTTTTATAGGATACTGGTGGTGATAGAGTTCACAATCACACCTTTTCAGTTGTCTGTGTGTGTTTGGTTTGTGCAGAAGTGTGTAATGTGCTTCAGCCTCCCTTTTCTTCAGGCCCTAAAACAGCACAAAGTCTCACTGTTGTATTACTTATTATGAGTTTTTGATATTTCTGAGTGTAAACTTTTCTGACAGACAGTATTTATCTGTTTAATTCTGTAAAATTTCAATTAAGGTATTTGTTTTAATAATTTATCATTTTTGTTGTGAACGTAATGTAGCCCGTCTACCCTCTATATTATGTAGAAGGGGCCCTGAGTTCATTATCTTAATTCCCTTATGTTTAGTTACTCAGATTACTTTAATGTTTTTAGCTTGAGTCACCCTGAAAATCCTATACTTCTTAAATATAGCTTATTGTTAGACAACCTGGTAACAAATAATTGAGTGTACTACCCCTTTAACACAATACAATTTAGCATAAGGTTATATAGCGTACCTGTGCTATATGTCTGACCTCTACAATAACAAATACACTCAGAAACCATTTAAAATTGAAACCAATATTTTCCTCCTTTAATACTAAACAATTTAAATAAACATAATATAAAATAAACACCAGGAGTATCTACCGTTTGCAAATTTGTTTTTCACAGGTCTCACAGTATTTTTCCTTGTTACCTTTCCAAGTTTAACACATGTTCATAACCAACACACACAATCCCACCTATGCTAAGCCGGCATAATAATATAAGAAAATAAAATAGAAACGTTGCAGGCCTGAAGCGTAGCTTGGGATCGTTGAGACCAAAAACTGGTGGTCGCTTCACTCAGTATAGGAGCGTAAAACAAATATAGAAAGTTGGTACCTTTTGTTTAGAGTTATGTTATCCTTTGGAGAAGTTAGCAGTCCCTCTGTCTCTTTCGATGAGCAGGATGGCAGCACACAATCCTCGTCACGCAGTGTGGTGAATATCCCCCGTGGCCAGAGGAACTCTGAGCATCCACGATGGCTCAGAGCGCTATCTGGATATGGCGTCTTGTTTCCAGAGCGGGAAAAGCCCAGACGAAGCTACCTTTTTAGCTGAGTTAGCTAGTTAGCAGTCCGTCCACTTTACTAACTCGCTGCTCCCTTTACTAGCGAGCAGTCTCTTGGGAGTTGCATAGAGTGCAGCAAACTTCGAGCAGAAGGTCTTTTGCTACTCACACACAAGTCCTCTTGTAAATTGTCGCGCTGACAATCTCTCACTGATGTTCATAAAACTTTCCTCTGCACAGCTTTGGACATCCACACTGAAAACTCTCACATTTTTCTTCTAACTCTGCCGTTCTTCCTCTCTGCTCCCTCGTCTCTCTCGCTCTCTCACTCCCCCTGTCTGCGTACACATACACTTTTCCAGAAACATACCACTCTATTTAATCTATTCTATCAGTTTTTTTTATCAATAGAAATAAAATAAAATACATACGTGTATTTTTAACATCCTTAACATTTTCACTTATGAACTTGACCCTTTTTTTTTTAAAAAAAACACAATGATAAATATGAATTTTAACCACACTCTTTTAACAAACCCCATTTATTTATTTATCACAACTGTTTATATATGTATATTTTTTAACTGGGCTACAGTAATAAAGTTGTCCATCATTTATAACCACCCACATGTGTCTGTAAGTGTAAAGCTGAGCCTTCTGCTCAATAGCTCAGTGCTTCCTCTCTCCAAAGAATCGGTCTATAACAGACTGTTACAATACTTAACAGCTGCAGCAATGTTTTTTTCAATCGGAGGAAAACATTTCACTTTCTCATGATTTGATCATCGCATTTAAACAAGTTGCAAAATTGCTCTCCAATTTGATTTATTCCACGTGGTTTTGGCTATTTATCCGTCGTCAGGGTGATATGAGGGTGTTTCGGATTTCTTTACATACACTCAGTAAATTTGTCATGTGATTTTACAAAAAGAAATATGAGTTAAATTAGAGCTAATCCATAAATGTTGAAGAGGAGATTTGTAAATATTGTGTTCTGAAAACTGAGATTGAAATAGTTTCAGCAGGAAATGTCTTGTTTTAATGATACAAAAGAGACTTAACCAAACCAGTGATTGTTTTAGATTGAATATTTTTAGATTAAAAATGGCTGCACAAGTGTTTTGTAAAATTTGATCTGTTGCCACATGACTGTTTGATAGTTGTATGTAAAGAAACTGGAGACAACATCATACTGCTACTGTATCTTTCTTTTGATATAAATGTGAATAAAAACGGTTGGTGATTGAATTTCACATCAAGTCAAGTCAAACAACATCCATCAGATGTAAATAATGTAATAAATGTGTAGTTTATTCAGAATCAACTCAACTGAATTGTACTGCTGGTATTTCCTTTATATTGATCACAAACAGAACAATTTGTCAATTATGTCATTGACCATTATGTACTACAAATATGACACACACAGTGTGAAGAAGCATCATCAGCATTAAAAACTAAAAATATATTCAATCACTTGTTTCAGCAGAGAAAAAACAAAACAGATGAGAAAACTTATCAGAAGAAGAAAGAACATCAAAAACTAAAAGTGATGACTGATGATGAAAAATGGTCCCAAAACTGAAACAGTCATAGTCTTTGTTACAAACCACAAACAAGATAAATGACCAGACTAAAATCAGCTTTGACTTGAAAGTGTAAAAGTTCCTGCATTTGCTTGACATATTTTTTTGCTTTTTAATCATTATTTTGAGAGGTTGCAACACTTAGCCAGTAGTCAGGATGGTCTCCCACCTCCACCTCTCAGCTATGTTTCCCTGAGCTGAAGCCCTCAGAGCCCAGAAAATTGGTATAATCAGTGTTTCTCTCTGGATTTTCAGGGTGCTGGTTCCTTTTTTCTCCACGTCTCAGACTAGTCAGATCATCAGACAGATAGAGACGGTGGTTTGCAGTGTTTGGGTCCAGAATGACAGGACTGAAGTGGACCTTCTCCTTCATCTTCTCCCAGACTCTGAAGGACAGGTTGCCCAGGTGTTTGATCAGATCTTTCAGTGACTTAGGTAACATTTAAAAAGAGCAATTTTCTTTTCTTTTCTTGCTTTGATGTCTAAGTTATCTTTAAGTATAACAAGACTTACTAAAGTACTTTTTCTTCAGTTTTCTACATTCAGTCCTTCAAAAGTGTTTTTCAGCAAAGATCTCTCACCCTGTAATGATGTCTCAGCTCTGATCTACAGTGTCAAAATCTGCATTGAGTTCCTATTTATAGAGGGGAACGCTGCTATGTAGTTTTGTCACCAGCAGATGTTGATGCCAGCACGTCCCTCAGAGAAAAATATTTTACTCTGAAATCAGTAAAGTACAGGTCCTCTTCTCATACATAAGCTTTTTAGCATTATCATATATGATTAATAAAGGTGAAATGGCAGCATTCTATCATCATTTTGTTCTTTAATATTAAAAATAAACAAAACTGAATCAATCAAAGCATTCAGTACAGTGGATATATACTACTATACAATATTGTTTGACTGAAAACAAGATGCTGATAATCAGGATAATTAACAGCTTTGATTTGTAAAGTTTGTCTCTTGATGATGTGAAACAGTTTCAGTATTTTGTTTCCATATTTTCTTGTGAATTCAAAACTGAAATAAATCATCAGAAGATTGATGTTTAATTATAATGAAAGATTAAAAAGCTCACCAACTGTAGTATTTTGTACAGTCATTACAGTGTATATTATATTTATATTATATTGTGTTGATTAAAAAACAAGATGTTACTAACCAGGATAAAAACTTACGATAAGAACAGTTTTGATTTGTATCTGTATAAAAGTTAAACTCAGATGATGGATCAACATTTATTTACCTTGATAATGTGAACTAAATAGATACTGAAGTCAATATATATATATAATAGTTTCAATAGTCTTTTTTAAAAGTGAATTTTCTAATGAAAACAATTATTAAGGTGAACATGTGTCTGTTTTGTATGTGAAAATCACTTTGTATCATTTGTTTCAATGATCAACAAAATTCAGTGACCCTCAACGTCGAATCAAATCTGCTTAAGACAAAAGAAAAAATAATAGAAAATTTAAAACAAAATGTTGAAAACACAAAACCTCCTGAACATCACAGAGAAATCTGAGTTTGACAAATTTTGATATCAGTGGTTTTAGCATCACCAGCTGATCCGACACAGAAATAAGGGAAGAGTTTCTCAGTGAAAGTGTCTTTGTGAGTGTAGATGTGAGTCTTGTCTTCAGGGTCGTAGAAGGACACCTCCCCCCTGTCATAGTCCAGCTGGACTCTGATCCTCTGGAGACTCTTCTCTGTGACAGTCTTACCAGCTCCATTAGTGTATTTTCCACTGCGATGCACTAAACACCAGATTCCATATTTTGGTGAAGCAAATATCTCTCCCTTCATGTCAACTGACTCTTTAACCAAACCCACATTCCAGTCAGGATGGTCTCCCACCTCCACCTCCCAGCTGTGTTTCCCTGAGCTGAAACCTTGAGAGCCCAGAACATGAGTATACTTAGTGTTTCTCTCTGGATTATCAGGGAGCTGCCGCTCTGTGTCTCCACGTCTCACACTGGTCAGATCATCAGACAGATAGAGACTAGAAGCTGCAGTGTTTGGGTCCAGAATGACAGGACTGAAGTGGACCTTCTTCTTCATCTTCTCCCAGACTCTGAAGGACAGGTTGCCCAGGTGTTTGGCCACATCTATCAGCGCTCCTGAGACCAGCTGTGGATCTGACAGTGAGCACTGGTCTCTGGCTCTGGTCTGAGTGGGTTTATAACTGCTGAGGAATGAAGACACGTTGTGTTTCTGCAGGTCTTCTTCAACAGCAGAGATACTGTCTGACAGAGAGGAGATCTGATCCTGAATCATCTTCACCTCTCTGCTGATAGTCTTCCCCTTCTGCTCCTCTTCCTCCCTCAGAGCTGCCAGTCTGGACTCCTCTTCCTCTTTCAGGAACTGGTGGAGCTTGTTGAACTCTGCTCTGATCTGCTTCTCTGTGGACAACAGCTGATTCTTGGAGTGTTGAATCATTTCATTGTATGTTTCCTTCACTTGTATGTATTTGTCTCTCTTGTCCTGTAGAGACTTTAAGTCAGATTTCAGCTGGTCCTTCAGGTCACTGACTGCTTGTTCTACAGGAACCAACTTGTGACTCTGGTGGAGGGAAAACTCACAGACAAGACACACAGCTCTCTCTTCATCCTCACAGAACAATTTAGGCTCTTCTGGATGTTTGCTACACACCACCTTCTTTTCTCCTTTTTCTGTCTCAGATGATCCAGCTTTCTGTCTGCCAGCAAAAGAGTCAGCTAGTTCCTTCAGTGTAAAGTTCACTCCTGGATCATCCTTTGAAGATTTTCTTTTACAAATGGGACAGTTTTTGTTTTTAGCTTGTTCCCAGAAATTTTGCAGACAGCTTGAACAGAAGCTGTGGTTGCAGCTCAGAGACACAGGATCTCTGAAAGTCTCTGAACACACGTGGCAACTCAGGAAACCTTCAAGAAGAGCAATTTTCTCAGCCATTAGGTTTGGTGTCTAAATGATCTTTCAATAGTCAGACTCACCAAGTTACTGTTCCTTCACTTGATCACTCAAAGTCCTTCAAATAAGTGGTTGTCAGCAGAGATCTCTCACCCTGTAATGGCGACTCAGCTCTGACCAACAATAGCAAAATCTGCTTTGCTTTAGTCCTCCAGGGAGGAGCGAACACATCAACTGGCTGACAGTAAACTAGCAACATTTTTATTTCTCAACCAACAGGAACATGTACCAGGAAACATTTTCTGCTCACATGGCAGCACAACTGTGTTGATTTAATCAAGTTAGATAAAATATTTGTCATTCTCTTGAAATACAGTCACTAGGTCAAATATTTTTTCATTCAACCCCCACTGATCTTTTTTTCTGATCTTGTACAACTTATTTTCTGTTTTTTCTTTTTCCCACATGTTGTCATTCAGTCACTCATTCATATTTTTTCCTGTTCAGGGTCACAAGAGAATTTGAGACAATCATGTCATGCACTGATTGAAAGGTCATCATCATAAGGTTAACAACTGCCGAGCAAATGTGACAGATTGAAATGTTCCTGGATGCAACCCTACAGGTGGACTCACAGTGCTGTTCCCTCCTCCCTCTCTGGACTTGGGTACCTCACCTGCATCTAACAGCCTGATAGATATTTCTTGTTTAGATTTTATCCCAGTTTCCTTAATTAATTTCAGTCATATCCATTTTTATATATATTTTTTTATAGGATACTGGTGGTGATAGAGTTCACAATCACACCTTTTCAGTTGTCTGTGTGTGTTTGGTTTGTGCAGAAGTGTGTAATGTGCTTCAGCCTCCCTTTTCTTCAGGCCCTAAAACAGCACAAAGTCTCACTGTTGTATTACTTATTATGAGTTTTTGATATTTCTGAGTGTAAACTTTTCTGACAGACAGTAATTATCTGTCTAATTCTGTAAAATTTCAATTAACGTATTTGTTTTAATAATCAATCATTTTTGTTGTGAACGTAATAAAGTTGTCCATCATTTATAACCACCCACATGTGTCTGTGAGTGTAAAGCTGAGCCTTCTGCTCAATAGCTCAGTGCTTCCTCTCTCCAAAGAATCTGTCTATAACAGACTGTTACAATACTTAACAGCTGCAGCAATGTTTTTTGTTAATCGGAGGAAAACTTTTCACTGTCTCTTGATTTGATCATCGCAATTAAACAAGTTGCAAAATTGCTCTCCAATTTGATTTATTCCACGTGGTTTTGGATATTTATCCATCGTCGGGGTGATATGAGGGTGTTTCAGATTTCTTTACATACACTCAGATAATTTGTCATGTGACTTTACAAAAGGAAATGCGAGTTAAATTAGAGCTAATCCATAAATGTTGAAGAGGAGATTCAGAGATTTGTAAATATTGTGTTCTGAAAACTGAGATTGAAATAATTTCAGCAGGAAATGTCTTGTTTTAATGATACAAAAGAGACTTAACCAAACCAGAGACTGTTTAAGATTGAACATTTTTAGATTAAAAATGGCTGCACAAGTGTTTGACCACTATGTGCTACGAGAATGACGCATCAAGTGTGAAGAAGCATCATCAGCATTAAAAACTAAAAATATATTAAATCACTTGTTTCAGCAGAGAAAAACAAAACAGATGAGAAGAAGAAAGAACATCAAAAACTGAAAGTGATGACTGATGATGAAAAATGGTCCCATAACTGAAACAATTATAGTCTTTGTTACAGACCACAAACAAGATAAATGACAAGACTAAAATCAGCTTTGACTTGAAAGTGTAAAAGTTCCTGCATGTGCTTTTTAATCGTTATTTTAAGAGGTGGTAACACTTAGCCACTAGTCAGGATGGTCTCCCACCTCCAGCTCCCAGCTGTGTTTCCCTGAGCTGAAGCCCTCAGAGCCCAGAAAATTGGTATAATCAGTGTGTCTCTCTGGATTTTCAGGGTGCTGGTTCTTTTTTTCTCCACATCTCACACTAGTCAGATCATCAGACAGATTGAGATGAGGGTTTGCAGTGTTTGGGTCCACAATGACAGGACTGAAGTGGACCTTCTCCTTCATCTTCTCCCAGACTCTGAAGGACAGGTTGCCCAGGTGTTTATAGAGGGGAACGCTGCCATGTAGTTTTGTCACCAGCAGATGGTGGTGCCAGCACGTCCCTCAGAGAAAAATATTTTACTCAATAAGGTACAGGTCCTCTGCTCATACATAAGCTTTTTAGCATTATCACATATGATTAATAAAGGTGAAATGACTACATTCTATCATCATTCTGTTGTTTAATAATAAAAATAAAAACTTTACAGCTCATATATTTCTACAGACCTGAAACTTCTGTAATATGTCATGCTTTATTACTCACTTATTTTGTCTATTTAGCATCATCAGGGTGGTATGAGGTTGTTTCAGGTTTCTTTATATACAATCAGTTAATTTGTCATGTGATTTTACAAAATGAAATAGGTGTCACAAAGATTATGAGACTGTGTTGTGAAAACTGAGGTTGAAACAGTTTCAGTGAGAAATTTATTGTTTTCAAAATAATAAAAAAAAGATTTTAATCATTAAAGGGTCAAATAAAAGTATCGTATTTTGCAAAAACTGTTTGTATAATTGTTTTGTGAGATTTTACCTTTTGTAAAGTCACATGACTATTTGATAGATGTCTGTAAAGAAAGTGAAACAACCTGTATCTCCTTTTCTGACTGACAAACATTTAGAATTAAAACTGCTGGTGATTTAATTACACATCATGACAAGCAGCATCCATAAAATATAAAATATAGTTGACTGTCAGAATTTAACACTGAATTAAAATAAAACGAAATTAAAACACTCGTTTCCAAAGAATAAAACAATAGATTCACAAAAAAAACTGATTAAAAAACCCAAAAAATGAAACGATGAATGAAACTGTCACAAAACTGAATCAATCAAAGCATTCAGTACAGTGGATATATACTACTATACAATGTTGTTTGACTGAAAACAAGATGCTGATAATCAGGATAATTAACAGCTTTGATTTGTAAAGTTTGTCTCTTCATGATGTGAAACAGTTTCAGCATTTTGTTTCCATATTTTCTTGTGATTCATCTTTATTTTAAGAGGCGACACAACTAACTTACACAATAAATCTATTTTTGAAAACCAAGAAAGCAGAATCAGAGTATTTACAACATAAGTAAATATTCTGTTCAAATCAATCAAACGTAAAATCAAAAGCAGGAGTTACTTCATCTTTCATACATTTAATCTACAGCCGTGGCCAAATATTTACCCTTTGCATACACTTAATGTAATTGTCAATAAAAGTGTTTGACACTTATGAAATGCTGGTAATTATACTTCAGTGTACCATAGTAACATCTGACAAAATGATCTAAAAACACTGAAGAAGCAAATTTTGCAAAGAGATGTACTTGATTCATTATCAAAACATTTGGCCATGGCTGTAAACAGAAAATTACTAAATCCTGAATACATCAACATATTTATTTTATTTTGTTAAATTCAGATGAGTACAGCAGTTCATTTGTTCATGGTTTTGCATGAAAACAAGAAAAAACAATATCTGTGACCCTCAACAACAAATCAGTTCAAATAATAATCAGAGCCAAAATGAGTTTTTGATAAACTGAACCACCAAGACTCCAAGTTTAAAGTGTAAAAAACTGAAAATAGAATATAATGGAAACTGAAATAAATCAACAGAAGATCCAGAAATCTTTCAAACTAAAATTGATGGTAAATTGATGATTAAAAAGTAAAATCACACAACTTGAACAAAGAATGCATGACAACTTCTAACCAGACTAATGAAATCTAACAAAAAGCCTTAATTATCTGTATAAATGTTTATCACTTGATGATGTTATATGTGTGTATGATGTGTTCCCCTTACACACACACACTTCATGAACATCACAGGGAAATCTCAGTTTGACAGATTTTGATATCAGTGGTTTTAGCATCACCAGCCTCTCCAATGCAAAAATAAGGGAAGAGTTTCTCAGTGAAAGTGTCTCTGTAATTGCAGATGTGAGTCTTGTCTTCAGGGTCGTAGAAGGACACCTCCCCCCTGTCATAGTCCAGCTGGACTCTGATCCTCTGGAGACTCTTCTCTGTGACAGTCTTACCAAGACCATTAGAGTATTTTCCATCACTATGCATTAAACACCAGATTCCATATTTTGGTGTGGCAAATATCTCTCCCTTTCTGTCCACTGACTCTTTAGCCAAACCCACATTCCAGACAGGATGGTCTCCCACCTCCACCTCCCAGCTGTGTTTCCCTGAGCTGAAGCCCTCAGAGCCCAGAACAGTGGGATGCTTAGCATGTCTCTCTGGATTATCAGGGAGCTGCTGATATGTGTCTCCACATCTCACACTTGTCAGAACATCAGACAGATAAATACAGGGGGCTGCAGTGTTTGGATCCAGAATGACAGGACTGAAGTGGACTTTCTCCTTCATCTTCTCCCAGACTCTGAAGGACAGGTTGCCCAGGTGTTTGGCCACATCTATCAGCGCTCCTGAGACCAGATGTGGATCTGACAGTGAGCACTGGACTCTAGCTCTGGTCCGAGTGGGTTTATAACTGCTGAGGAATGAAGACACGTTGTGTTTCTGCAGGTCTTCTTCAACAGCAGAGATACTGTCTGACAGAGAGGAGATCTGATCCTGAATCATCTTCATCTCTCTGCTGATAGTCTTCCCCTTCTGCTCCTCTTCCTCTCTCAGAGCTGCCAGTCTGGACTCCTCTTCCTCTTTCAGGAACTGGTGGAGCTTGTTGAACTCTGCTCTGATCTGATTCTCTGTGGACAACAGCTGCTTCTTGAAGTGTTGAATCATTTCATCGTATGTTTTCTCCACTTGTTTGTATTTGTCTCTCTTGTCCTGTAGAGACTTTAAGTCAGATTTCAGGTGGTCCTTCAGGTCACTGACTACTTCTGCTATAGGAACCACACTGTGAGTGTGGTGGAGAGAGGACTCACAGGCAGGACACACAGCTCTCTGTTCATCCTCACAGAACAATTTAGGCTCTTCTGGATGTTTGCTACACACCATCTCCACCTCCTTTTCTCCTTTTTCTGTCTCAGATGATCCAGTTTTCTGTCTGCCAGCAAAAGAGTCAGCTAGTTCCTTCAGTGCAAAGTTCACCCCAGGATGATCTTTTGAAGATCTTCTTTTACAAATGGGACAGTTTTTGTTTTTAGCTTGTTCCCAGAATTTTTGCAGACAGCTTGAACAGAAGCTGTGGTTGCAGGTCAGAGACACAGGATCTCTGAAAGTCTCTGAACACAAATGGCAAGTCAGGTAACTTTCAAAAAGAGCTCTCTTAGCCATTTGCTTTGGTGTCTAAATGATCTTTCAATTGTCAGACTCACCAAGTTACTGTTCCTTCACTTGATCAATTAAAATCCTTCAAATGAGTGTTTTTCAGCAGAGATCTCTCACCATGTAATGGCGTCTCAGCTCTGATCCACAATGTCAAAATCTGCATTCAGTTCCTATTTATAGAGGGGAATGCTGCTGTTTTGTTTTGTCACCAGCAGATGGCGGTGCCAGCATCTCACTCAGAGTAAATATTTCACGAAGTAAAGTGCAGTTCCTCTTCTCATTTACAAGCTTTTATAGTGTCATCATATATGAGAAATAAAAGGTGAAATGGCCACTTTTTATCATCATTTTCTTCTTTAAATATAAAATAAAAACATTACAGCTCACATAAACATTATAAACCTGAAACTCCAGTGAGGAGTGAACACTTCAGCTTTCACATATCATGTATGTACTGGGTGAAACTGTTTTATTTAACCTTCATTTGACCTTTTCTGTCTTGTACAGCTTGTTGCTGCCGTCTGTTGCACAGATCAATTGTTTCCCTGCAATAAAGGAACAGAAGTGGAAAAACGAGTGACAGTTTTTATGTTTACATGTGTGTCCAACTGGCAACAATTACTAAACATTTATTTAATGAGTAGTTTTCAAACAAAATGAAGCAAAATTTTGTACTATTTGGTTCATTTTCATCTTTTTATCAACATTATATGTTCAAGCAACACTAGTGATACAGAGAACAGAACTTAGAAAATATAACACGTAGCGGCTGCTTTTGTCAGTCATGATGGTGTCACTGATTTGCATTTTTACAGTGACAGGAAAGAGGAAAAATATACTTGTGACTAATTTTTAAAGTTTCACATCTCCAGTAGGAACCAATGTGTTTGGGACTGAGTGTCAGACAGGCTGGGGACAGGAAGTGTTGAAGGACAGACGTTTGATCTGTTCATGAAATTGATGACAGTAAGAAAAGAAGATGATCTTCAGCCTCATCCTTTAATTTAAAGTGAACATTGTTCAACAGAACATCAAGTGATGAGGAACCAGCAGGATTATAAAGTGTTTTACCTTTGACATCATGTCACAGAACAAAGTCTTCTCATCATGAGTGAACTGCTGCTACTTACTGCTGAACCAGACTGAATGAAAAATACACTTCAAGTTCTTCACTTTAATTTATTTAACGCTAACATAAAATCATCTTTATACAACACTTAAATAACAATCCTTATCAACACCTTCAATGAATAAATACAAAATAAATATATTTTCTGGAGGAAACTTTTGTAAATGATTTCTTTTAAATTGAACAGCCTCTTTTAGAGTTTATGTTCAATCTTGAAGTAGTGGAGGTTAAACACACATACATTCAGTTTTATCATCTGAGGATTTGTTTAATAAAGTTTTCCCTCCTTTTCTGACTATTTCAGTATTTGACACACACAGTGAGGTGCAGACCAGTGTGAGAATTAACACGACTCCATTAAAATAAACACACAACTATTCTCTAATATGACACGTTTTATTACTCACATGTTTTGTCTATTTAGCATCATCAGGGTGGTATGAGGTTGTTTCAGGTTTCTTTATATACAATCAGTTAATTTATCATGTGACTTTACAAAAGTAAACATTAACTAAATAAGTTCAGACTGTCCATAAATGTTGAAGAAGTGACACAAAGATTATGAGACTGTGTTCTGAAAACTGAAGTTGAAACAGTTTCAGTGAGAAATTTGTTGTTTTGAAAATAAGAAATTTAGATTTGAACCATTAATGGGTTAAAATAGTCATAGTGTATTTTGCAAAAACTGTTTGTATAATTGTTTTGTGAGATTTTACCTTTATTTTGTAAAGTCACGTGACTATTTGATAGATGTTTGTAAAGAAAGTAAAACAACCTGTATCTCCTTTTCTGACTGACACATTTAGAATAAAAACTGCTGGTGAATTAATTACACATCATGACAAGCAGCATCCATCAGATGGACATTTTATGAAATATAGTTGATCATCATCTCAACATTGAAGATTATCAATCCATGTATACACCACCAAAATGACACACACAGTATGCAGAAGCACTGTCACAACTAAACACTGAATTGAAATAAAACTATAATAAATAAAACTTGTTTCCAAAGAATAAAACAACTGAAATAACTCATCAAAAGACCCAAAAATATAAAAATATAAATCTGATTACTGAAACTGTCACAAAACTGAATCAATCAAAGCATTCAGTACAGTGGATATATACTACTATACAATGTTGTTTGACTGAAAACAAGATGCTGATAATCAGGATAATTAACAGCTTTGATTTGTAAAGTTTGTCTCTTGATGATGTGAAACAGTTTCAGCATTTTGTTTCCATATTTTATTGTGATTCATCTTTATTTTAAGAGGCGACACAACTAACTTACATAATAAATATATTTTTATAAAGAAAGCAGTATCAGAGCCATCAGAGTATTTAACAACATAAGAAAATATTCTGTTGAAATTGATTAAAAAGTAAACATAAAATCAAAAGCACAAGTTTAATCTTCAATTCTAAATACAACACAACTAAATCCTGAACGGCTCAATGTCTTTCAGAATGATCTTTGATAAACTGAACCACTGAGACTTCCTGAACGTCACAGAGAAATCTCAGTTTGACAGATTTTGATATCAGTGGTTTTAGCATCACCAGCCTTTCCAATACTGAAATAAGGGAAGAGTTTCTCAGTGAAAGTGTCTTTGTGAGTGTAGATGTGAGTCTTGTTTTCAGGGTCGTAGAAGGACACCTCCCCCCTGTCATAGTCCAGCTGGACTCTGATCCTCTGGAGACTCTTCTTCACACTGACAGTCTTACCAAGACCATTAGTGTATTTTCCATCACCATGCCATAAACACCAGACTCCATATTCTGGTGAGACACATATCTTTCCCTTCCTGTCAACTGACTCTTTAGCCAAACCCACATTCCAGTCAGGATGGTCTCCCACCTCCACCTCCCAGCTGTGTCCCCCTGAGCTGAAACCCCCAGAGCCCAAAACATCTGCAAAGTAAGTGCATCTTCCTGGATTATCAGGGAGCTGCTGGTTTGTGTCTCCATTTCTCACACTGGTCAGATCATCAGACAGATAGAGACAGGGATGTGCAGTGTTTGGATCCAGAATGACAGGACTGAAGTGGACCTTCTCCTTCATCTTCTCCCAGACTCTAAAGGACAGGTTACCCAGGTGTTTGGCCACATCTATCAGCGCTCCTGAGACCAGCTGTGGATCTGACAGTGAGCACTGGGCTCTGGCTCTGATCTGAGTGGGTTTATAACTGCTAAGAAATGGCACCTTGTGTTTCTTCAGGTCTTCTTCAACAGCAGAGATACTGTCTGACAGAGAGGAGATCTGCTCCTGAATCATCTTCATCTCTCTGATGATAGTCTTCCTCTTCTGCTCCTCTTCCTCCCTCAGAGCTGCCAGTCTGGACTCCTCTTCCTCTCTCAGGAACTGGTGGAGCTTGTTGAACTCTGCTCTGATCTTCCTCTCTGTGGACAACAGCTGCTTCTTGGAGTGTTGAATCATTTCATTGTATGTTTTCTCCACTTGTTTGTATTTGTCTCTCTTGTCCTGTAGAGACTTTAAGTCAGATTTCAGCTGGTCCTTCAGGTCACTGACTGCTTGTTCTACAGGAACCACCTTGTGACTCTGGTGGAGAGAAAACTCACAGACAGGACACACAACTCTCTGTTCATCCTTGCAGAACAATTTAGGCTCTTCTTGATGTTTACCACACACCACCTCCACCTCCTTTTCTCCTTTTTCTGTCTCATATGATCCAGCTTTCTTTCTCCCAGCAAAAGAGTCAGCTAGTTCCTTCAGTGTAAAATCCACTTGTGGAAAATCCTTTGAGGATTTTCTTTTACAAATGGGACAGTTTTTGTTTTTAGCTTGTTCCCAGAATTTTTGTAGACAGCTTGAACAAAATCTGTGGTTGCAGCTCAGAGACACGGGATCTCTGAAAGTCTCTGAGCACACATGGCAACTCAGGAAACTTTCAACAAGAGCAATTTTCTCAGCCATTTGCTTTGGTGTCTAAATGATCTTTCAGTAGTCAGACTCACCAAGTTACTGTTCCTTTACTCGATCACTTAAAATCCTTCAAATGAGTGTTTTTCAGCAGAGATCTCTCACCCTGTAATGGTGTCTCAGCTCTGACCAACAATGTCAAAATTTGCTTTCACTTTTATTGACAACTGTCACATGGTAAATTATTAATACCAGGAAATGTTGTAATGTAGTTTTGTCACCAGCAGATGGTGATGTCAGGACGTCTTTCAGAGGTACATTTTTAATTTTTCATTCATTACAGTAAAAATCTCTTGAGCAGGTGTCTGTAGACTAAATAAATTAAGCTGTCTCAACATTTTAGTCTCTTTTGTTTCTATTTCTGCAGCTCAGAAAAATATAAACATGAAACAAGGAGGTTGGTGCTTTTGTCTTCCAGTGAGGAGTGAACATTTCAAAAGACAGACTCACACTAAATCATACTTTATGTTATGTAACTCTAACAGGAAACATGTTCTGCTAACACGTCAGTATGATTTTGTTTATTTCATCCAGTTCCATTTAATAACTGGCATTCACCAAAAATTTAGTTACAAAGTCTAAACGATTACTTAAACTTCCCATTTGATCTTTCTGATCTGTTACAAAATACCTAAAATTAAAAATACCTGTACTAGCTGTTAACAGTCTAGTACAGTAGTTAAATGTGCACTGTAAACAAAACAAAGTACTGGGTCAAATTTTAATTCTCTTTCACTGTCAATTTTTTTTTTTTAATTTTCTTTATGTTTATTATTTTCTCATCATGAGTGAACTGCTGCTACTTACTGCTGAACCAGACTGAATGAAAAATACACTTCAAGTTCTTCACTTTAATTTATTTAACGCTAACATAAAATCATCTTTATACAACACTTAAATCACAATCCTTATCAACACCTTAAATGAAGAAATACAAAGTCTCAAACTGAAAATAAATATATTTCTGGAGGAAACTGTTGTAAATGATTTCTTTTAAATTGAACAGCCTCTTTTAGAGTTTATGTTCATGTCTTGAAGTAGTGGAGGTTAAACACACATACATTCAGTTTTATCATCTGACGATTTGTTTAATAAAGTTTTCTCTCCTTTTCTGACTATTTCAATATTTGACACACAGTGAGGTGCAGACCAGTGTGAGAATTAACACGACTCCATTAAAATAAACACACAACTATTCTCTAATATGTCACGTTTTATTACTCACATGTTTTGTCTATTTAGCATCATCAGGGTGGTGTGAGGTTGTTTCAGGTTTCTTTATATACAATCAGTTAATTTATCATGTGACTTTACAAAAGGAAATATTAACTAAATAAGTTCAGACTGTCCATAAATGTTGAAGAAGTGACACAAAGATTATGAGACTGTGATCTGAAAACTGAAGTTGAAACAGTTTCAGTGAGAAATTTGTTGTTTTGAAAATAAGAAATTTAGATTTGAACCATTAATGGGTTAAAATGGTAATAGTGTATTTTGCAAAAACTGTTTGTATAATTGTTTTGTGAGATTTTACCTTTTGTAAAGTCACATGACTATTTGATAGATGTTTGTAAAGAAAGTGAAACAACCTGTATCTCCTTTTCTGACTGACACACATTTAGAATAAAACTGCTGGTGAATTAATTACACATCATGACAAGCAGCATCCATCAGATGGACATTTTATAAAATATACTTGATTCAGAAACTAATTAAAATAATTGCAGTTCATCAATTCATGTATACACCACCAAAATGACACACAGAATGAAGAAGCACTGTCAGAATTAAACACTGAATTAAAATAAAACTATAATAAATAAAACTTGTTTCCAAAGAATAAAACAACAGATTCACAACTGAAATAACTCATCAAAAGACCCAAAAATATAAAAATTTAAATCTGATGACTGAAACTGTCACAAAACTGAATCAATCAAAGCATTCAGTACAGTGGATATATACTACTGTACAATGTTGTTTGACTGAAAACAAGATGCTGATAATCAGGATAATTAACAGCTTTGATTTGTAAAGTTTGTCTCTTGATGATGTGAAACAGTTTCAGCATTTTGTTTCCATATTTTATTGTGATTCATCTTTATTTTAAGAGGCGACACAACTAACTTACATAATAAATATATTTTTATAAAGAAAGCAGTATCAGAGCCATCAGAGTATTTAACAACATAAGAAAATATTCTGTTGAAATTGATTAAAAAGTAAACATAAAATCAAAAGCACAAGTCAAATCTTTAATTCTAAATGCAACACAACTAAATCCTGAACGGCTCAATGTCTTTCAGAATGATCTTTGATAAACTGAACCACTGAGACTTCCTGAACGTCACAGAGAAATCTCAGTTTGACAGATTTTGATATCAGTGGTTTTAGCATCACCAGCCTCTCCAATATGAACATATGGGAAGAGTTTTTCAGTGAAAGTGTCTTTGTGAGTGTAGATGTGGGTCATGTCTTCAGGGTCGTAGAAGGACACCTCCCCCCTGTCATAGTCCAGCTGGACTCTGATCCTCTGGAGACTCTTCTCTGTGACAGTCTTACTAAGACCATTAGTGTATTTTCCACTGCGATGCAGTAAACACCAGAATCCATTTTCTGGTGTGAGAAATCGCTCTCCCTTCCTGTCAGCTGACTCTTTAACCAAACCCAAAGTCCAGACAGGATGGTCTCCCACCTCTACCTCCCAGCTGTGTTTCCCTGAGCTGAAACTTTCAGAGCCCAGAACTTCTGCATACTTAGTGCATCTCTCTGGATTATCAGGGAGCTGCTGCTTTCTGTCTCCACGTCTCACACTGGTCAGATCATCAGACAGATAGTGCCATGGGCTTGCAGTGTTTGGGTCCAGAATGACAGGACTGAAGTGGACCTTCTCCTTCATCTTCTCCCAGACTCTGAAGGACAGGTTGCCCAGGTGTTTGGCCACATCTATCAGCGCTCCTGAGACCAGCTGTGGATCTGACAGTGAGCACTGGACTCTAGCTCTGGTCTGAGTGGGTTTATAACTGCTGAGGAATGAAGACACGTTGTATTTCTGCAGGTCTTCTTCAACAGCAGAGATACTGTCTGACAGAGAGGAGATCTGCTCCTGAATCATCTTCATCTCTCTGATGATAGTCTTCCCCTTCTGCTCCTCTTCCTCCCTCAGAGCTGCCAGTCTGGACTCCTCTTCCTCTTTCAGGAACTGGTGGAGCTTGTTGAACTCTGCTCTGATCTTCCTCTCTGTGGACAACAGCTGCTTCTTGGAGTGTTGAATCATTTCATTGTATGTTTTCTCCACTTGTTTGTATTTGTTCCTCTTGTCCTGTAGAGACTTTAAGTCAGATTTCAGCTGGTCCTTCAGGTCACTGACTGCTTGTTCTACAGGAACCACCTTGTGACCGATTTGGTGAGGAAAATCACAGACATGACACACAGCTCTCTGTTCATCCTCACAGAACAATTTCGGCTCTTCTTGATGTTTACCACACACCACCTCCACCTCCTTTTCTCCTTTTTCTGTCTCATATGATTCAGCTTTCTTTCTCCCAGCAAAAGAGTCAGCTAGTTCCTTCAATGTAAAGTCCACTCCAGGAAAATCTTTTGAAGATTTTCTTTTACAAATGGGACAGTTTTTGTTTTTAGCTTGTTCCCAGAATTTTTGCAGACAGCTTGAACAAAATCTGTGGTTGCAGCTCAGAGACACAGGATCTCTGAAAGTCTCTGAACACACATGGCAACTCAGGAAACCTTCAAGAAGAGCAATTTTCTCAGCCATTTGCTTTGGTGTCTAAATGATCTTTCAGTAGTCAGACTCACCAAGTTACTGTTCCTTAACTTGATCACTTAAAATCCTTCAAATGAGTGTTTTTCAGCAGAGATCTCTCACCCTGTAATGGCGACTCAGCTCTGATCCGCAATGTCAAAATTTACTTTCACTTCTACTTACAACTGTCACACGGTAAATTATTAACACCAGGAAATGTTGCCATATAGTTTTGTCACCAGTAGATGGTGATGTCAGGACGTCTTTCAGAGGTATATTTTTAATTTTTCATTCATTACAGTAAAAACTCCTTCCTACAGGCATCTGTAGACTAAATAAATTCAACTGTCTCAACATTTTAGTCTCTTTTGTTTCTATTTCTGCAGCTCAGAAAAAATCCTATAAACATGAAACAAGGAGGTTGGTGCTTTTGTCTTCCAGTGAGGAGTGAACATTTCAAAAGACAGACTCACACTAAATCATACTTTATTTTATGTAACTGTAACAGGAAACATGTTCTGCTAACACGTCAGTATGATTTTGTTCATTTCATCCAGTTCCATTTAATAACTGGCATTCACCAAAAATTTAGTTACAAAGTCTAAATGATTAATTAAACTTCCCATTTGACCTTTCTGATCTGGTACAAAATACCTAAAATTAATATTTGCAAAGTTTAATTTTTCACATCACCATCAGTTTCCAAGTAAGAACAAACTTTTACCCTTCATGTATTTATCAAACTTAATATTGAGTTCACAAAATTAAAAGTTATTTAAAGTTTGTGTTTCATAGTTAAACTAAATCAATGTTTTTTTGGAAACAGCAAACTTTTCAAAGCTTTTCAATCCTAATGATAGTTAATTGGACTTGAGTGTATTTTCTACCACCTTGTGCTTTGTTTTAGAAATTTGACTTTTAAGTTTAACATATAATGTTTGATTGATTTTCGACTATGACCTCTTTCAAACAAATTATCCTCTGAACAAACCACAAGATGAATAACTGTTGGCTGTTGACAGTCTAGTAGTTAAATGTGCACTACAAACAAAACAAAGTACGCTAACATAAAAATCATCCTTATCAACACCTTAAACGAAGAAATACAAAGTCTTAAACTGAAAATAGATAACTGATAACTATTATTAATGATTTCTTTTAAATTGAACAGCCTCTTTTAGAGTTTATGTTCATGTCTTGAAGTAGTGGAGGTTAAACACACATACACTCAGTTTTAACATATGAGGAATTGTGTAATACAGTTTTCCCTCCTTTTCTGACTATTTCAGTATTTGACACACACAGTGAGGTGCAGACCAGTGTGAGAATTAACACGACTCCATTAAAATAAACACACAACTATTCTCTCATATGTCACGTTTTATTACTCACATGTTTTGTCTATTTAGCATCATCAGGGTGGTGTGAGGTTGTTTCAGGTTTCTTTATATACAATCAAGTAATCTGTCATGTGATTTTACAAAAGGAAATATTAACTAAATAAGTTCAGACTGTCCATAAATGTTGAAGAAGTGACACAAAGATTATGAGACTGTGATCTGAAAACTGAAGTTGAAACAGTTTCAGTGAGAAATTTGTTGTTTTGAAAATAAGAAATTTAGATTTGAACCATTAATGGGTTAAAATGGTAATAGTGTATTTTGCAAAAACTGTTTGCATAATTGTTTTGTGAGATTTTACCTTTTGTAAAGTCACATGACTATTTGATAGATGTTTGTAAAGAAAGTGAAACAACCTGTATCTCCTTTTCTGACTGACACACATTTAGAATAAAACTGCTGGTGATTTAATTACACATCATGACAAGCAGCATCCATCAGATGGACATTTTATAAAATATACTTGATTCAGAAACTAATTAAAATAATTGCAGTTCATCAATCCATGTATACACCACCAAAATGACACACAGAATGAAGAAGCACTGTCAGAATTAAACACTGAATTAAAATAAAACTATAATAAATAAAACTTGTTTCCAAAGAATAAAACAACAGATTCACAACTGAGATAACTCATCAAAAGACCCAAAAATATAAAAATTTAAATCTGATGACTGAAACTGTCACAAAACTGAATCAATCAAAGCATTCAGTACAGTGGATATATACTACTGTACAATGTTGTTTGACTGAAAACAAGATGCTGATAATCAGGATAATTAACAGCTTTGATTTGTAAAGTTTGTCTCTTGATGATGTGAAACAGTTTCAGCATTTTGTTTCCATATTTTATTGTGATTCATCTTTATTTTAAGAGGCGACACAACTAACTTACACAATAAATATATTTTTATAAAGAAAGCAGTATCAGAGCCATCAGAGTATTTAACAACATAAGAAAATATTCTGTTGAAATTGATTAAAAAGTAAACATAAAATCAAAAGCACAAGTCAAATCTTTAATTCTAAATGCAACACAACTAAATCCTGAACGGCTCAATGTCTTTCAGAATGATCTTTGATAAACTGAACCACTGAGACTTCCTGAACGTCACAGAGAAATCTCAGTTTGACAGATTTTGATATCAGTGGTTTTAGCATCACCAGCCTTTCCAATACTGAAATGAGGGAAGAGTTTTTCAGTGAAAGTGTCTTTGTGAGTGTAGATGTGGGTCATGTCTTCAGGGTCGTAGAAGGACACCTCCCCCCTGTCATAGTCCAGCTGGACTCTGATCCTCTGCAGACTCTTCTTCACACTGACAGTCTTATTAAGACCATTACTGTATCTTCCATCACCATGACATAGACACCAGATTCCATATTCTGGTGAAGCAAATATCTTTCCCTTCCTGTCAACTGACTCTTTAACCAAACCCACATTCCAGTCAGGATGGTCTCCCACCTCCACCTCCCAGCTGTGTTTCCCTGAGCTGAAACCATCAGAGCCCAGAACATGGGCATACTTAGTGTTTCTCTCTGGATTATCAGGGAGCTGCTGCTTTGTGTCTCCCTTTCTCACACTGGTCAGATCATCAGACAGATAGAGACTAGAAGCTGCAGTGTTTGGATCCAGAATGACAGGACTGAAGTGGACCTTCTCCTTCATCTTCTCCCAGACTCTGAAGGACAGGTTGCCCAGGTGTTTGGCCACATCTGTCAGCGCTCCTGAGACCAGCTGTGGATCTGACAGTGAGCACTGGTCTCTGGCTCTGGTCCGAGTGGGTTTATAGTTGTTGAGGAATGAAGACACATTGTGTTTCTGCAGGTCTTCTTCAACAGCAGAGATACTGTCTGACAGAGAGGAGATCTGCTCCTGAATCATCTTCATCTCTCTGATGATAGTCTTCCTCTTCTGCTCCTCTTCCTCCCTCAGAGCTGCCAGTCTGGACTCCTCTTCCTCTCTCAGGAACTGGTGGAGCTTGTTGAACTCTGCTCTGATCTTCCTCTCTGTGGACAACAGCTGCTTCTTGGAGTGTTGAATCATTTCATTGTATGTTTTCTCCACTTGTTTGTATTTGTCTCTCTTGTCCTGTAGAGACTTTAAGTCAGATTTCAGCTGGTCCTTCAGGTCACTGACTGCTTGTTCTACAGGAACCACCTTGTGACTCTGGTGGAGAGAAAACTCACAGACAGGACACACAACTCTCTGTTCATCCTTGCAGAACAATTTAGGCTCTTCTTGATGTTTACCACACACCACCTCCACCTCCTTTTCTCCTTTTTCTGTCTCATATGATCCAGCTTTCTTTCTCCCAGCAAAAGAGTCAGCTAGTTCCTTCAGTGTAAAATCCACTTGTGGAAAATCCTTTGAGGATTTTCTTTTACAAATGGGACAGTTTTTGTTTTTAGCTTGTTCCCAGAATTTTTGTAGACAACTTGAACAAAATCTGTGGTTGCAGCTCAGAGACACAGGATCTCTGAAAGTCTCTGAGCACACATGGCAACTCAGGAAACCTTCAAGAAGAGCAATTTTCTCAGCCATTTGCTTTGGTGTCTAAATGATCTTTCAGTAGTCAGACTCACCAAGTTACTGTTCCTTTACTCGATCACTTAAAATCCTTCAAATGAGTGTTTTTCAGCAGAGATCTCTCACCCTGTAATGGCGACTCAGCTCTGACCAACAATGTCAAAATTTACTTTCACTTTTATTGACAACTGTCACATGATAAATTATTAACAGCAGGAAATGTTGCCATATAGTTTTGTCACCAGTAGATGGTGATGTCAGGACGTCTTTCAGAGGTACATTTTTAATTTTTCATTCATTACAGTAAAAACTCCTTCCTACAGGCATCTGTAGACTAAATAAATTCAACTGTCTCAACATTTTAGTCTCTTTTGTTTCTATTTCTGCAGCTCAGAAAAAATCCTATAAACATGAAACAAGGAGGTTGGTGCTTTTGTCTTCCAGTGAGGAGTGAACATTTCAAAAGACAGACTCACACTAAATCATACTTTATTTTATGTAACTGTAACAGGAAACATGTTCTGCTAACACGTCAGTATGATTTTGTTCATTTCATCCAGTTCCATTTAATAACTGGCATTCACCAAAAATTTAGTTACAAAGTCTAAATGATTACTTAAACTTCCCATTTGACCTTTCTGATCTGGTACAAAATACCTAAAATTAATATTTGCAAAGTTTAATTTTTCACATCACCATCAGTTTCCAAGTAAGAACAAACTTTTACCCTTCATGTATTTATCAAACTTAATATTGAATTCACAAAATTAAAAGTTATTTAAAGTACTTTTCAAAACTTTTCAATCCTAATGATAGTTAATTGGACTTGAGTGTATTTTCGACCACCTTTGCTTTGTTTTAGAAGTTTGACTTTTTTAAGTTTAACATACAGCATTTGATTGATTTTCGATTATGACCCCTTTTAAACAAATGATCCTCTAACCAAACCACAAAATGAATAACTGTTGGTTGTTAACAGTCTAATAACTTAATTTGATCAGTTAGGTAAACAATTCCTTGGACATTAAGTCGACTGTACTCGCTTTTAAACCCTGAAACAACATCTGAACAGCTTACAATATAAACTTGAAACTGACAAACTTAATTAATGATAAAAAAACGTTTATTTTATTTAATTTCTTATCAGATGTTATAGTGCAAAAGATAAATTAAACATTAATTTTTTTTAAAAAACACAAGTTTACAGAACTTTCTAGTTTTCCTACAAATCACAGATTAGGATTTGCTAGCAATTTCCGTTTTTACTTTACTTTAAATACTGACAATTTAGGTGTCTTAATAACTTTTAATTGGTTGTAAAAGAACATAAGTCTGTGTTTTTACAGTGTAACTCAAATTTATCAGCAGTGTATAAAGTAATTAGGCCTAAAATGAGCTCCACATTGACCGGTTACAGTATGCTACACAATTTTTTTTTTTTAGCTGGATAGCATCTTTCAGTATTTTCAACCCATCAGTGTCCCATCTTGTGGTCTGTGATTTGACCACAAGATGGAGCTCTGTCCCAAAATAAAGACATATAAACACACATCTGTAAAAAGGAAACCAGTGAATTCAGAATAGGATCACTGCACTGTGATTCGTCATTTCTTAAAAAAAATCTTTTAAATCTAAAATTATCATCTACTTTCTTCAAACAATACAGAGACTCTGTCACACTTTCCTGCTTCACAGGAAAGCGTGACGACCCAGGAGTCCCTCAGCACCATCCTTCCTTTTAATATCCTTTTGTCTAAAGGTCAGATTCAGCAGCATAATGGAGCCGGTGGGTATTCAATGTTCAGTAAAAGTTTTTCGCAGATTGAATGGATGATGATATGAAGCTTGAACTCATATTGTTAGATTGACCTGTTGTCCCAGGTATCATCCTCCAGCTTCCAGTGTTCAGTCTTGGTTATAATGAAAAATGGGTGTAACGATGTTCCCGACAGCGCACAGGTCACAGAGGAGGGACGACAGACACCAAGACCAATAATAGGAGGCTGTTTCCTCCCTACCTGCCTGTGCGTGCTTCTGCTTTCTAGAGATTGCATTATATATAACTCAAGTACTCTACTTTGTCTTGTATTTGTCTAAAACTCTGACAGCAATCCTGATGTTACAGCCTAAAAAATTAATATATTTAAAAATACATATGAATGAATGAAATTTAAAAAAAAGTTTCAGTGAAAACTTTTCCACAGTTGACCTTAAAAGTAAAAAAAAAAAAAATACCAGTCGACTTTAAAAATTATAACTGAGGGGGGCTCGGTCAAGTTCTGCAAGTTACGTCTCGGCTTCTGATTGGTCGAATCTTCGAGATATGTAAATGAGGGGGGTGGGGGCTTTTTTGGAAACGAGTAGGTGACGTCAGTTCCCCCGTTCGCAGAGAGCGAAACAAACATGGCGATAGACTCGAGTGGACGGAGGTTTACGCTAACTTTATTCGTCTTTTCTTGTGTTTTTGCGGGCAGGCAGGCCGAGGCGGCGCTTTCCGAGTCGAGAGGCGTCACTCGGATACTCGGCATGAGGCTGGAGAAGAGCGACACACCGGCCGAGACCACCGAGAGAGGGGTTATTCAGGTGACCGAGGGCAGCGACATCCTCTTCAGGTTCTACGGGCTCCACTTGTTCCCCAACAGCTGGGCGCTCATCAAGTTCGCGGAACTTTACTCAAGTGATAAAGAGGATGACGATGCCGGCGCAAAACCGGTCCCCTCTAATAGGACTTGTCCCGAACACACGAAGGATATAGTGGTGAGGGGGCCCATGAACGTCAGCAACCAAAATACCACCGGGCTGCTCAGCCTCAGGATCAAGCAGCTCCGTAAGAGCGAGGTGGTGAAGGTGTTCGGCTTGTGCATCCGCGACACCCAGGACGAGCAGGAGAAGTGGTACCTGCTGGACGATAAAGACGGCAGACTGCGGGTAGTGGAGGAGAAGAAGTCGCTGCTGCCCATCTGGCTTCAGGTGATCCTCATCTCCTTCCTGTTGGTGCTGTCCGGTATGTTTAGCGGGCTCAACTTGGGGCTGATGGCGCTGGACCCCATGGAGCTCCGCATCGTGCAGAGCTGCGGCACCGAGAAGGAGAAGAAGTACGCGCGGAAGATCGAGCCCATCCGCAGGAAGGGTAACTATCTGCTGTGCTCCCTGCTCCTCGGCAACGTCTTGGTGAATACCACCCTCACCATCCTCCTGGACGACCTCACCAAGTCCGGGATCGGTGCTGTGGTCGCATCCACCATCGGTATCGTTATTTTCGGTGAGATCGTCCCCCAGGCGCTTTGCTCTCGGCACGGCCTGGCAGTGGGAGCCAACACCATCATGGTCACCAAGTTGTTCATGCTGTTGACTTTCCCTCTGTCGTGGCCCATCAGTAAGATCCTGGACTGCGTCCTGGGTCAGGAGATCGGCACGGTGTACAACCGAGAGAAGCTGGTGGAGATGCTGAAAGTCACCGAGCCTTACAACGACCTGGTGAAAGAAGAGCTCAACATGATCCAGGGAGCTTTGGAGCTCAGGACCAAAACGGTGGAGGACGTCATGACGCCCATCAACAACTGCTTCATGATCCACAGCGACGCCGTCCTGGACTTCAACACCATGTCGGAGATCATGGAGAGCGGATACACCAGGATACCCGTGTACGAGGACGAGAGGTCCAACATCGTGGACATCCTGTTCGTCAAAGACCTGGCCTTCGTCGACCCGGACGACTGCACCACCCTGAAGACCATCACCAAGTTCTACAACCACCCGGTTCACTTCGTCTTCCACGACACCAAGCTGGACTCCATGCTGGAGGAGTTCAAGAAAGGTTTGTGGTGGATGTGTGCTTTTCTTTGACCAAGTCTGCAAGCAAGACTATTTCTTTCCCCCCCACCTCCCCCTCCTCCAAGTCAGATGTCGACAGTTTCCCCTCAAAAGTGTGTGTGAAGCTTTTAATGCGAACATCTTCTACATAAATCTCGACACCATACAGCAGTTGTGCAGTAAATCTGGATGAAGCTCACGGTGTTTGTTGTTGAAACCGTGGAAGCTTGTGACTAAACCTTTATTCTCATTTCTTCGAGGCTTTTGTGACGTGTTGTGATGTGTTCGACTTCTGTTCCTCCTTTGTTATGATTTTTAACTTTCTCTTTTTCTATTTTGCAACGATTATGACTGATGCACCGACATGATTCAGGGGAAAAAGGGGGAAAAAAAACTCAACAAAAAACGCCTTGTGCAGATAGTCGGAGTCACCTTGTGTGTTCAGTCTGGTTTAGTGAACAGTCAGGCTGTGTTTAAACAAATAGATTATAGCCGAGGTTGACCTTTGACCTCTCCGTGTGTGAGTGGTTCAGACATTAAAAGAAATGCTTTAGCTCGGTGGATCAGTGATGTAAAGATTTATCCTGCCTGTAACTAAAGCAGAGAAACTGATATTTAATAAGTGATATAATGATATTGAAGTATTCTTATACATAATTTCTATTTCGGCGACGTTCTTATCCCAGTTGTCGTCTTGCTGGGCGAGACTGACCTGACATGGCAGCTACTTTTATGGATCCAACCTTAGATTAGGAGAGTCTGTCTGCCAGATGCACTCATGTCTTGAGTATTAATTATTAAACATGGATTAGTTTTACTTTTAGAGTCATACTGGTAGTGTTTTCTTTGAGTGCAGGACAGAAACTGAGTCTAGTAACTGTCTTAATCATTGACTGGATTCAACCCAAAGAGATTCTTGGTAGGAATACTGAATAATAACAGCAATGGCTTCATCTGTGTAGCACTTTTTAAAAAAAACATGAAGCCAACATGTTGTTCTTTGCACTTTTTTTAATTTTAATTACAGGATTAGAATAAGAAAATCACTACAAAAGACAGAGAAAATAGTTTTTATTGGTTACACTTGCTAATCTGTAAAGTTCAGTCAGATTGAACTTTATTCAGATTCATGCTCGGTGATATCAAAACACTTCCCTGTTTCACTTCTCTTTCTCGCCTCTCTCTGCTTTTCCTCTTTCGACAAACGTACACACACACACACATACATACGTACACACAATACTCACACTTGTGCACACTCCCTCTCTCAGGGGGACGTACACACACACACACACACTGACGCCATCCCCCGCAGGGATATATTTTTCCTTTCTCAGGCATCTCGTCTCAAGGTCACAGACAGTAGACACAGTCACACACACACATGCTCGCTGTGTCTATATCCACAGCACTGTGAGGAATGAATGATTGCATGTGTGTGTTTCTGTCGTAGCATCAGTATGTGACCTGTGTGTGTGTGTGACGTCGTCGTCATAACAGAGAATTCACCGAGCTTCCCCCAGCGCCATGTTTATACCAGTATGATTTCATCTCACTAAATGTAATCCCAAAATACCAACCGCCTCTTAAGTCACATCTTTTTTTTTTTTCTTTCTTCATAATCTCTCACATCGGTGTAGATTGACATTTTAGTTTGGTGGCGGCGGCTCTCGCGGTGTGCGATGTGACATTTGGCCAAGAAACGACTGTGTTGCGGCTCATTTTAGTAGGTTTGGCTGGTGAGGTGGGAGGGTTTGGCAAGCAAGCTGCAGTGCCTACACACACACACACACACACACACACACACACACACACACACCCAGACACACACAATCCAGCTACAAAGAGAGTTGAAAAAAAAAAAAATCATCTTAGTGGCTCAAAGTGTGGCAAAAAGATTGAAGTAGGTCTGAAAGAACACTCAGTCGCTTTGTATAAACTCTTGAGTTTAGGACTCCGTCTGTTTATCGCAATGCATTTTAAACAAATCAACACTTTACCGGGAATAAGACTCTCAAGAGTTTCTGCTGCTTTTTGGGAAGTTTTAGGCAAAAACAACTCCTTGTTGTCGAGAAGCGGCTCGAAACCGCACAACATTTTGGCAACTGTTACATATACAGAGTCATAGCAAAAGCCAAAAGGCACGACGAACAGGTGGAGTTGGAGGTCGAATTCTGCTGATAATATCTGGTGTTGTGACATTTTGTGTTCGGGGGAGTCGTTAGTCATCAGGCGGTTTCTCCTCGCTAACAGGAATATGAAATATTAAGCTATAGCAACCGATGTGAACAGCATGAAGCAGTGGTTGTTTTGTTTTATAGTTACAGAGATGATTCACAGCACCGGCGAGTTATTTGTAAGTCTTCCTCAGCTGGTTGCGTGTGTGAGCAGATCTTATCTATTTCCTGTCATTCATCCTCTAAAGATTCATCGAGTGTCATATTATTTTACCTTTTCTTTTTTTTTTTTGTTTGTTTGTTTGTTTTTTTTAACTCGATCGGTTGCTACCCGATGAAGAGTAACGGGCTGGAAACACGTCGCAGTCCAGACCAGCTGCTGATCTAAACCTTTTCTGTCTCCTTCATGCCATTTGGTGCCTGTATCTGTGCATGTATTGAGCATATTACCGTATTGGCTCTAATATAAGGCGACCCTGAGGAAAAGGTGAAACCACCACCCTTCTCAAAGACCTGTTTTTTGGACTTTCATAGTGTAGTCACATACTCACACACACTCTCCTTTCAGGCTCTTGGATGTGGTGAAAACTTCTCTTTTTTTCCAGCCGTTAACGTTATCAGACTGATTTTTCTTTTCGAGCTCCTTATCAGATGCGACAGTGCGTAATTGGCAGCTCGACAGATCGTTCACTTCATGGTCTGTTTCTGCAGTAAAGACGTCAGAAGATGCTTTGGACTTGTTTTCACTCGTGGCACAATAACACATTACACGAGCCTTCAGACACACTGAAACACTTGACTAAGACACTTTTCTAGCCTATAACGACCCATAATGCAACGCTCTCTCCTTTCAGAAAGAATATCTGACACACGTCTAGTCCTCAAATATAAGCTACCCTTATTTTTTTCAGATGCAATTTCCAGATCAAAATATCGTCTCATTTTTGAGCCAATAAGTTAAATTCTCTTCCTTTTTTTTGCATTTCACTGCTCCCTTCACTTTTTCTGAGCTCTTAACTTGAGAAACCCCCCGACACACCGGGAGCGATGCATTTCATTTCTTGGTAAAGTCAGTGACACAATCAGTTCAAATCCAGGATAGCCGAACAGACAAAAGACAAGAAACTTCATCCACATGAAGTCATGGAAACGTTTCGCTCCCTCACACTGTTTGACTGACAGGTAGTGTTGCGAGTAGTGTAAAAAAAAAAAACACACACAACGAGGAGGACTCTGTGCCAAAGAAGTTGCAAAACTTTTACCGCTCCAGCCTCCACGCTGTGACTGAGCAGCCTGTGGCCCCGTAGCGGTGGACCGCGTTGACATGGTAACGTACAGGCTTGATTTTCCTATTGGCTCCCTGCCTCTCCTCTGACCCGACTCCCCGCTTACATCTCAAGTTCCACTCACTTGCAGCTTGGCTTCAGTTACCACGGTGATGGCATCTTACAGCGTCTGTGTGTGTGTGTGTGTGTGTGTGTACATCTATATTATCAGCTCTTCTCACTCAGTCCAGGATTTCAACTGTTTAGTTTTAAGCCACAAGTTCTGAGTTAAAAACGATAAAGACAGCTGGATTTTTTGATATTTATTCTTCAACGTGTGTGTGTGTGTGCATGTGATGTGTGTGTACACTCATCACCCTTCTCAGTCACCGTGACGTGACCTTTTAGACGGACTATGAAGTGACCTTATTAGATGAGATGAAATTTTAATGACGCATCATCATCGCAGGAAATAGCAGCAGGAGTCATCAAAGAAAAAGGACAAATATGTAAGCAAGCACATTTTATTTTTACACAGTATCAACGTAAGAGGATGTGGATTATTGAGAACAGCGGTACAAGTTGTAAAACATACTGAGATTTATTAAAACCATCTTTTTCTTATGAGTATATTTAATTAACAAAGGGTGTAAATGCCGCACCAGTCTGTACCTCTCGTGCGCCGCTATTAAACACGGTAACGTTCAAATTCATGCACACTGGACACAACGGGCATAATTTTGAAAACACACAAACACAAGTCAACCATGAAGTCACTGGAGGCACATTGCACTCTGTCAACACACTGTCACGTGTTGTACCCTCAGGATAGTGTGTTATATTAGCCCCTTGGGGAGGGGGGGGCAGCCTCCTTTAAATTGTAAATTCTCTCAAGTAAAAAGCTAGAAGATGTTTGATCCTTTTAATATGTTCAAACATTATATCCTATCCTATCTTTTTATGCCGGTATTGACCTCCTTTTTTTATTGTTGATAGTGATAACAAAGAAGGTACAGCCCAAACACACTGTTGAAAAGACAGCAGTCATCATT
The DNA here is from genome assembly GCA_029490765.1 of Euthynnus affinis. NCBI lineage: Eukaryota > Metazoa > Chordata > Actinopteri > Scombriformes > Scombridae > Euthynnus > Euthynnus affinis. The sequence goes on from CM055842.1 coordinate 8,432,688, forward strand.
TTCAGTAATGACTTTATGCCTTAAAGGTGCAGCGTGTAGGATTTAGTGGCATCTAACGGTGAGGTTGCAGGTTCCTTATCAACTAAATACCCCTCACCTTCCCCCTCCAAGCGTACAGAGTTCAGTTCAAAACTCATGAAAGACATAAAAGGCCCTCTTTTAGACCCAGTGTTTTGGTTTGTCTGTTCTGGGTTACCGTAGAAACATGACAGCCTCTGTTGAAGACGACCTGCTACTTATGTAGATATAAAAGGCTCATTCTAACGTAACGAGAACACAATTATTCATATTTTTAGGTGATTGTGCACTAATTAAAACATACTTATGAATATTATATTCCATTTCTGCCAAGTCTGTTCCGTTAGATGCCACTAAATCTCACACACTGCACCTTTAATGTACCCATTTAAAAAAAAAAAAGAATGAAAATGTGTAAAATAACCAAATTGAGCTAAAAGCCAGCAGATATCTTCAAGCTTTCCCTTGAAAGTCGCTGATGATTCCTTTTATGCAAACATATTTGGGTTTAGTGTTTCACCAACATATTTTTAAGTAAGTGAGGATTTTTTCACCCTTTTTTGGATAATTTTACACACATTTATTATTCTTCGTTTCAAGCAAAATATAGTGTGCAATCTGCTTATTGTTGTTATTGTTGGATTGGATGTGCGAAGGTGGGCAGGTCTAGGACTTAAAGACTAAACACAACATTCCTGTCGAACACTCACCACTTTGTGGCTCTCAGGAAAAGGAGCAGCTTGTGTTTTGTTTTGTGGTTGTCAAGACCGTCTACATTGTCTGCTCTTTATCAGTGTTTGGGTACTTATCAAACCACCCCACCCAGTCTTAAGGACCCCGCTATGTGTGCTACGGTTTAATGACGGTTTGGTTCGGTTAGGTAGCAACATATCTCAAAAACACATTTCAACATTTTTTTTTTTTACAACATTTTAATGAAATTTCACGGACCAACAGGTGGTTTACATTTTTATAAATAGATCGTAACATATCGTTCAGATTCTGACACTGAGAGATGAGAACTGAAGGGGCGATTATTTGGTTCATCAATAAGTCATTTACAGAATATGAACAATTACAACTGTTTGTTAATATTTTGATAATTCAGTCATTGTTTACTGTGAGTTATTTATGAAGGAAAAACTCCAAACAGTCACTGGTTCATGGCTTATTAGATCTTTAAGTTTTATTTTGAAAATCAATTAATCGTTTTGAGTCATTTTGTAAGAACAAATGCTGAAATTCTCTGGTTCCAGCTTCATAAATGTGAGTATTTTCTGGTTTCTTTAGTCTTCTATGATAGTAAACTTGATACCTTTGGGTTATGGATTGTAATAATAATAGGAAAAGGATAATAATAGGAAAATAATCGTAGTTCCAGCCTTAGAGACTCATTAACTAATGCAGTTATTTTGGGTTTTTGTATAATTTTCTTATTATTCAGATGAGAAATTTAGAGGATTGTGCAGTTGATGGTGCTTTCTTTTTTTCTTTCTACCCTCCCCTCCCTCATTTATTAATTTAGTCAGGTCTTAACTGGCCTCCATGACCTTCTCACTCATCTTAGTCATCTAGTGAGGAGGATGTAGATCGCTGTGGTTACGAAAAAAAGCGCGTTAAAATGCGACAGGCCCTCTCTAGAACCAGTGTTTGGTTTTGTCCGTTCTGGGCTACTGTAGCAACATGGCAGCGCATTTAATTAGTGTATAATCACTAATTAAAACATACTTCTGAATATTATCTTCCATTTCTGCCAAGTCTGTTCCCGCTAGATGCCACTAAATTCTACACGCTGCACCTTTAACACACCTCTCTTCCCACCCTTAACGAGACTCAGCTTGTGACACTCCCTGCATACACACACATACACACACACAAAACCACGCGTTACACACACACACATATCAGCGTTCATTGACTACATTCCTCCTTCAGCCCCTCGTCTGAACTGAACCTCAATACTCAATCTAATCTCAACCTTTAACCATAATCCTAAACATGAACCTGACTCTTGTTGACGTTGGTGCAGCAGCAATATTTACAATGTCTTCCTCTTTTCAAGTTTAAAGGAGAACGCAGAGTTTTATGACTTTAAGTAAAAGATTACCCAATCCAAGACCGATAAGGCTGTCACAAGGCAGACCTGAACCTCCGTTCCTCATTTTGTATAACGGGTGTGTCTGTTACTCTGCGTCTCTACCTCCCGATCGTCTGTCTCCTTCTCTCTCTTGTTTTTTTTCTCTCTCTCTGCTCATCTGTCCTTGTTTTTTTTTGTTTGTTTTTGTTTCGACTGTGAAGAACAGTTTCATCTAATCTTGGCAAGCGATTGAATGTGCTAAAACACTAATAGCTTTTATTGATGCAACAAAAAAAAAACCCTAACAGGATTTAGTAGAAGGCAGTTACAAGGTTATGTAACAATGGCTATGTTCGCATTGTAGCTGGACGTGCGCCAGTAAAATGAAAACATGGGAGGACAGGCAAAACAAGAATCTTCCAATATTTTCAGGAAACCATTTGTTCACCAAAACCTCAAAGTAGTTTATTTATGCGGTTACGGCTGCGACTAACGGTTATTTTCACACTTATTTTTTCTGTTGATTGTTTTCATGATTAATCCATTAATCCGTTTGGTCTCTGCAATGTCAGAAATTGTGAAAAATGTCCATCACTGTTTCTTAAAGATAAAGGCGAAGTCCCTCAAAAGTCTGACAGATATTCAGTTGCATTTTTTTCTTAAAAATGACTCAAAACAAGTAATAAATCATCAAAATTGTTGGCTTTTAATTTTCTCTGAATTGATTAATCAACTAATGGTTGCAGCTCTATGTGTAATACATTCCAAGTGTGAGCATTGTGCTTTATTTTACGTTTAAAGACACATTTTTGTTTAGTTTTTGGGGAGTCGGTGGGTTATTTTGTTTGCTCTTTGTGCCAGAATGTATCTGACTCAACAAAACTAACTAGACTTCCTCTCCTCTGGAAACCTGGCTGGCTGATATAATGTCGCCCGTCTGTCCACAAAATTCTTGTTTTTTTTCTATCAACTTGGGACATTGATCAAGAATGTTTTTGTTATTATTGTTTATTTGTTGCTCTTAGTTGTGAACCTCATCATGTGACTGCTTAAACTGTCTGTTTTGTTAAGGAAGATGTCATAATAATGTTGGCAGGATAAATACATCACCCACTACTGATCAAAATAGAAGAAATCAGCTGACATTGACACGATGAAGTTGTCGTTTTAACATCATATTTCTCTCGCTTGGGCGCACGATACGTGTCACATCCTTTAAAAAAAGAAATGAACAATCGTTAGTAGCAAAACTAAAAAAAAAAAGACGACAGATGTTGGATGTGAATGTGTTTCCGTTGACAGATAAATAGGATTTAGTGTCTTCCTGTGGTGGTCATGGAGGATTCCTGCTGTTCTGGTCAAACGAGTTAACGACAGTGAGGTTAGAAAGGTTGACACAAGTAGCTGCGGCCTCTGAAGGTGGAACAAAAACACCTAGTCACCGAAATACCAACCAGGCAGCCATCTAACTCTCCAAAAATATGTTCTGCCATTGTCACCTGCAAGTTTTCACTGGTGTGTCCGCTGAGTCACAGAGTAAACACACACACACACACACACACACACACAGAGAGAGAGAGAGAAGGACACATGTTTACTTACGTCACTTTTGGGGACATTACGTAGACACTTACATTCATTTCCTGGAGAATTACCTCAACCATAACCACTACTTGCGTAACCCTAACCCTAAGCTAACCTTACCACTGACTCAAAAGCTTTTTTTTCCCTCCTAACTGGGGTCACAGCTTTTGTCCTTCAATTGGATAATAAGCCATCCCTCATTTAACAGGTCTTGAGTCTGAAATGTGTCCCCGAAAGTAGGCTAAGTCAGACCACAGCAACGTTCGCTCACTCTCACGCTTGTCAGCTCACTTCCCTTTCTCATGTGCTCTGATTTTATTTGTGCAAGATAACAACCAAAGTGATTGACTTTAAGTCTGCAATCATTATTTTTTTCCCACTGTTACAACAGCTTAAAAAAAAACAACCCTTTACTTAAATAGTAGTTTAATGTAAAAGACAGAAGCAGACTCTAAAACTGTGGAAATATACTCTCACATCGTCTGTTGCTATTTATAGACTATAAAGCATTTCTTTTTCTCCCCCACTGACGTCATATGAGAGCCTTCAATCAATTGATAACGAAAATAAAATGATTACTTGCAGCCCTAAACGCTAAAGTGCTTCGATACATAAACCAGCCGTGTAAAGGCTCGTACAATCAGCCGCTGGAAATCAGTGGCGGCGAACGTCTCTCTCTGATTCGCTCTGCGTTCTTATCAGCCGCCTGCTCCTTTTCTCTCTTCCTGTCTTGTCATTGTAACTTGAAGTGCTGATGGTTGCGGCTGCAGTCCTCTCGATTCCCACTTTGTGTGTGTGCGTGTGCGCGTGCGTCACATCAACACGCCGACTGTGTGCCGTAATGATGTCAGTCAGCACGAAGAAAAGGCAGCTCAGCAGAAATGAATCGATGTCCCAAACACACACGCGCACACACACACACACACACAGCTGTCTTGCCTATTTGCTTAAACTGCTACTTTACTACACATCATATTACATAACACTAGGCTGCAGGCGTTTTAGTTGGAGATTAGTTTATTGGCAACAAGACTTGAGTATTGAAGTCTGAAATAATTTGACACCAATGCCAATTTGATACCAGAGTTTCAGCCCCAATACAAAGAAAGATACTTTTTTGCATTTCCTGCAAAATTCTACTGTTTTTTTTTTTATTTTTGTCTCAATACAAACCGCTAAATATGAGCTTTAACTGAACAGCATTTGTCCAGAATTAACAACAGCAATAAAATCAAACCATATCTGATCAAATAATATCAAAAGTGAGAATCTGTGCCAGCTTTCAGTAGTTGAAAGTGCTTTTTGATTCATTTGTTGAGGTTGTAGTGGGCAACCATGGCTGCATTTAGACCTTCAATAGCTAGACAAACCCCTCCCCGCCAAAAAAAACATAGCTTCTAGAGCTGCAACTAATGGATTATTTGAATTATTGATCAATCAGATAAGTGTTTTTTTTAACTAGTAACAGATTAATGATTTGTCCTAGACACCACACTCTCTCTTTCTCTACAAGACAAACTAAATGTTTCAGCTCTCTTTTTATTCTTTCCATAAGATCACTGTGTTGACACCACAGGTCCCCTGATGCAAAGAGGCAAAACAGATGTAGAGCCACTCGACACAAACAGTCAGTCCTGCCTCTGTGTTTTCACCCAGCACAGTCCAGCGTCATCCGACAGCAGCGCTATGCGAGCGCACGTACCAGGAAGAAAAAAAATCTCGGTGCTCCTACCATCACGTAGCGTTGTCGTGCTAATTCTCCTCTGTAAATCGCAAGTGTCGAGACAAGGGGTGAAAACAATTTGCTGTTGTAATATCACACCGGAGTCGTAAAATCCTTCCTCAGTGGTGAATGATCCATCTTGGCAATCAAAGCATTCAGATGTAGACTGATTTATATAGTTCATCTTCTCAGGGATATGCTGATGATCTCGAGCAACACGGCCCGCATCGACACAGCCCCTTCTTTCTGCGTGTTGACATGAGATGCAGTGAATTAGTTTAGTTTCTAATAAATCAAAATATTTCAGCCGTAATTTCCCTTCCCTGCCGTCCCTTAAGATCAGAGTACATCTATCAGCATTGGACTTCAATTTTTAGCTGGAAAAACAGGTTATAAGAGCTTGACCTGTCCTGCACAACAAGCTTTTGTGTAAGCGTATGCATGCAAGTATGTGTGTGTCTGTGTGTGTGTACGGGTGCGCACGTGCATATTTGCAGGCATGCGTTTTTGTTTCATCCCCTCACAGTGTACGTGTTTTGGGAGTCGGTAGCCGCGGTCGGTGCCGCTGATATGTGGTCTGCCGGTTGTGTTTGTGCGTGGGTGGTATGCGTGTGGCATTCCTTTCCCATACAGACTCATCACTCTATCCCCCCCCCCCCCCCCCCTCCCCTCCACCTCTTGTCCTTTTGTCGCCGATGTTTCATGTCAACAAACAGACCGGCTCACAAGCTGGTGACGGAAGAGCCAGAGGGCAGAGAAACAGACTGGGAGGTCACCTGACCCGCTGGGAATATATCTGTACGGGTGCAATACGCGTTGATGGACACAGTCAGTTCAATTAATGATGATATGAAACTGCGTAAAGGGAACCAAACTTCATTTATTAAAGGTCGATCAGGTGTGAACGGGCTCAGACTGGACACAAAACTCGTCCTTAAACGAGGCTGTTTTGAAGCTGAAACTTCATTCAGAAAATTAAACTCCTGATTTTTCAATTGACGGTTAGTTGTCAGCGTCGACTTGTGTGTTCTGTCGAAGAAAGAGAAGCTGCAGCCCGTAGCTCAGCAGGGTTTGGCGTTCAAAAAGGTCATCGTGTTTCTCAGTTCCTGTTTTGTTCTTCTCTGCGTCACGTCATCTGTGGTCATTTCTTCTTTCTTTCTTTTTTTTTGTTCCCAAGCATTAAAATACCTGCGATGATCTCAATAAACCAAACAGTAATCCTATATGCGGTACAACTTTCACCTTTCTCGACTGAGTTGGTCATCTTCAAATGACTGCGGTTATAATGGAGGTAGACTGATGATAATAAAAAGACAAAGAGTTTCTTTTCACAAAAGTTACAGACTATAAAACCAGACATCAGCATGTGCTTTAAGTCTGAATAAATCTGCTTAACACAGACTATCTTACTCCAAATACATGCTGAATATGCACAGTACAGCGATACATTGATAGTGTCTGGTAATAAACTGTACGTGCAGGTGCTGAGTTGGCATCGCATAGATTAGCACTTTAAATATATTATCCTGTAAATGTATTCAGTGTGAAATTCCTCGATCGTTTTCTGCTTTCAGTTTCATCTCCAGTTCAATCTGTGTCACCTTTTTTTAAACACTTGAAATTATGTTTCAAAGAGGCAAAAATAAAAATAAATATTGTCTTGAGTGACTTAAGAGGTGACCAGTTTAAGCTTTTCACAAAGTCAAAGAGCTCCGATGGAAACCACCGTTACCTCAGCTCACATCCTGTCAAAAAAAAAGGAAGAGCAACAGAGGGATGAATTTAACCAAAAAGCACTCGTCATGTCAGATTCTCAGTTTGATAAGTAACAGCTGTGTGTGTGTGTGTATGTGTGTGTATTTCTGTCTGAACGTACTGAGCTGATTTGGTCACCTTATCTCATGTTTTGTGACAAACACACACATCTTGCCTGAAAGTCAGTAGCTACAGATGCACAGGAGCGGGGTGACTTTGTGTTTTTTTTTGTTTTTTTTTACTGTAGTCTCAGCTGACACGGGTCAGACACTTGATGCATGAAGCAGCCTGTACTTGGCTGAACCTCCTTGTGCACTGGAAATGTGTGTGTGTGTGTGTTTGTGTTAGCATGTGTGCTCTGACGGAGTCAATAGACTCTAAACTGACTCTCCAGTAACTCGGGGGTAAGTATGTCCCCTGGGGTCCTACTTCCTCTGAAATATTGACTCAGCACCACAGGGAGAGGACACACATACACACACACACACACACACACATACACAAAGTGCCTTTTCCATTACACGATGTCTCTATTTTGGTTGCTACAGTGATCTAGTGTGGAATGAACAACTATCAGCTAATGAATATACTCAGAGGCTTTTTTACCGTGGGACACTGTTGACTAATATTCTCCACTCTGTGAAAATAACACTTTAAAGCTCGCATGAAATAGTAACATTACATCATGAATGTGATGTCATTTCTGATGAAACAGATATTTGGGGATTACAGATTGATAGAGCATTTCAGTCAGTCCATTAAAGGCAATTTAGTTTGATAGAATAGGCAGATCTGCGATGACTTTATTGGTTGGAAGTTTAGTTACGCCTGCCAGTGTTGCATAAAGGCTGACGCACGCTGGTGGCTTACGATACATACGATGTTGTTTCGGCGTCAGGAGGAGCTGATGTGCTGGAGTCGGCGTACGCTCCGGAAAAGCAGCAGTTTTACCACATTCGGGTCCTGGATTTACCCTGCGAGGCAGCAGCTGGATTCGCGAGATCACTTGAGAATCTATCTTGTCGGGATTCAAGTTATGCGCTGAATCAGCAGTGGTTCTGACCAATCGGCATCCTAGAACTACTGGAAGTGCTACAGGTGTGCTGGTTCAGTGAGAAGCGGTACCCCGTGATAGACAGATGGTTCAACCGATCAACTGCCAAAGATGGTTATACGATACAAACAGTCTGTGGCGTCAGGTTAGCCCTGGATTGGCATATATCTTCTTATATACCTTTGGCTTTTGCTTCTGTCAGTACGGTGCATCTGGTGTGTTTGCTTTAAGCGTCACTCGCCATGTGTCAAACGACAGATGCTGCATTGACCTTTTTGGATGTTGAACTTAAGGTCACCGTTGAAGATGAACTGTTTTCCTGGAAGTTCAGTTACTTCTTTCATGCAGTCTTTAAGGAACCTGGACATGTGGCTGTGGCTGATGCTGCTGCTCGTTACTATGGATACAAGTCATAATACTCAATTGAGATTCTTAGTTCGGTTTCTAAGAATCTAAGCTGATAACTATGAAGTGAAAGGCAATCGTAATCTTTTACCAAGTCTCTTTTGTCATATGATGCCAAAATATGTTGGCATCATATGACAAATGTATCGCTGGAGTCTAAAACTAAGCTGGTGGCATCTGATCGCTGGACATCAAACATGTGTAGAGCTGTTGGGTAGCTGTTGATTAGCCATTTTAGTCATTTCAATATAAAAAGATGCCAAACAATCCTCTTAAATGTGAGGGTTTGCTAGTTTCTTCTGTTTTATATCACAGTAAACTGGATATCTTTGGGTTTTGTAATGTTTACTGGACAAAGTTACACATTCAAAGGTGTCGCCTTGGACTCTGGAAGAAATACGATTGGACATTTTTCACTCTTCTCTGACATTTTACAGATTAATCGATTACTTCAGAAAATAATCTACAGGTTAGTTGATGATAGAAATCATTGTTTGCAGCTGTAGAGTCAGGGTTTGCAACTCACAATGCAAAGCGACGACTCGATTTACATGACGCCGCTTCACTCAATGGGATGCATGGTGACAGGAAGTGAGCTCTGGGGAAATTCAAATTCAAGCTGCTTAATGCGGTTTTACTGCCATGTGGGTCAGCCGTAGCTCGGAGTGGCTCGGCCATTATTTGAAGGGTTGGTGATTTGATCCTTGACTTCTCTCCGCATGTTGAAGTGTCCTTGAGCAAAACGCTGAACAAAAAAAAAAATTGCTCTCAATAGCCGGGGCGGCAGCACGCCATCGCAGCGCTGTAAAGCATTTTGTCCTGCTCGCTGCTATATTAATGCAGTCAGTTCATCACGCAGGGCTGTGACATTATGTTAGCAAATCAACGATTGCATCATAGAAGACATTTATTGAACTTTTGCTTTTCAGTGACGAAGATTGGCTTGCTTTTTTGTCTTTTTTAGAGAAAATAAGCAACTTGAAAACATCACTTGGTGCTTGGAACTTGTGAATGGTGCTTGCCATTATGTCAGATATTTAACCGGCTAAATGAACATAATCAGCTGTAGCTGAAACAACTAATTTATTAATAGACAAAATTTAATCAGCAACTGTTTTCATAGCCAATCATTTAAGTAATTTTCTGGCAAAAATGCCAAACATTTATTGTTTTCAGCTTCTTTATTATTAAGATTTGCTGCTTTTTCTTTGTCATACATGATAGTAGAATGAATTTTGTTGGGTTTTTGACTGTTAGTCGGACAAAACAAGCAATGTGAAGACATCACTTTTGGCTTTAGGACAGTAGTAGACATGTTTTCAATATTTTATGACATTTAATAAACCAAAAGTTGAACCTAGTAATTGACAAAATGATCAACAGGTTAATCAGTAATGAAAATAGTAGTTGCAGCCCAACAGTCAACTCTTAATTTCATGACAAGAATCGTGACTTCTTTCATGGCCGGCGATAAACGTCCAGCCCTGTTGTTCCTCTGGAGACCGGAGCGTCCAGACTAAATATACAGTACATCACCCGCCCCTTGCTCTTCCACATCTCATGTTTTGACATCACAGACTTCCACAATAAGGCCGGCTTGGTGGGAAATGGATTCTTCAAAGTATCTCTCCTCTATTCATGTAGTAAAACTAAGCAAGGTCAAAGCTGAGAATGTGTGGAGTGTGCCAGCGGCGCCCACTTTGCCAGGACATGCAGGCAGACATCAAGGACACACTAACACACACACACACACACACACACACACACACACACACAAAGAAGAATCACTTACAGCCTTTGGTCTTCATTTAATTGTCGGTCATACGAGCTCTTTGTAAATCCCATTGATCTGCTGCTCTCTTTTTGGAAACAAAGACAGCCTGTCGAACTTTCGATGGGCCTCTGTGATTTCTCTCTGCTTCTAGTAAGTCAGTAAAAGCACCTTTCACTGAGAAAAGTCACAGAGTGCTTCACAAGAGTAAAGTTATTTCAATAAGACCATGAAAAGCAGTAGAAACAATAAAAAAAATAAGCAACAGAAAGACATTAAAACACACACAGAATTCCAAACACTAGACAGCACGAGGCGAGACAAAGGCCAGTTTGAATAAATCAGCTGCTTTTTAAAGGCGTCAACAGAGACTGCAGATCATGTGTCTATAGGAAGAAACATCCACAGTGTTGCTCCGCCAAATAAACCGGCTACGGAGTTAATCACAGAGCCGGATCAACTGTGTGTGTGTGTGTGTGTGTGTGTGTAAAAGAGATGGCCGGCATGGCGGGACAGGGATCTGACGCTGTTGTGTTACCTGTCGCACCTCTAAATCTGTAACACTGGCATGCTAAACGATGGATCGTCTTTATGGTTATAAAGCGAGATCTATGTATAAAACTAGCCTAGTGTCTGAGATACAACTTCAAAGACGCGATCACCTTCATGGTTTTAGTCAAGAACGAGGGCCGACTAGTGACGACCTACTGGTGATACAAGGATGGAGCCTGATCATGCAATGAATCCCCCATTTATTAAAACTTGACTTGCTTGTGACGTCAGTAGAATAAGAATAAAAAAACGTGCGTCTGTGTAGTGTGGTGGTTGCTGTTTTGACTGACAACGAGGGACACTTCCTCCTATATTTAGGAATCAAATTGTTTCATCCGTCGTCGCCCCCGTCCCGCTGCTCAAATCCAATCTCTTAATGGTCCCGTGTTGCGCATGAATGTGTGACACGGTAGAGTTTTAGACCAGTTGCTCGCATGCGTATCCCCGTATGTGCACCGTGTGTTTTCGTCAGGAGGGGAAGGAATCATCCAACCCCGGGGGACTAAACCCTCTGTTATCCTCTTGAGTGCTTCACTCTGGCAGCGTCATTAATAATTCAGAGCATCGCCGGGGCCAACTCAACACTTGTTTGGCTCTGCAGCCGGCCAGCGTCCAATCTAAAGTCTGTCATGTGAAGAGTTCAGCAGGGCGTGTGTGTGTGTTTGTCTTGTGTACATGTGTGTTTTTGTGTACAGTAATGCTCACGGCCAAAGTCCAGACCCAGCCCCGACTATAACGACCCGTACACATTAACAGGCTATTTGTGGCTCAAACAGAGGGATGGGCAGACGGGTTAATGTTAGAACAGAGCTGTTATCAGATTGTAATCCGCAATGATAGAAACGTTCGTCACGGGACTCGGCCAGGATCGTACGTCGTGGCGTTACAGAACTGAATTGAAGTTAAGAAACAATATTTTCACTCTCCGACAGCTACAGTTCTGCCTCACATTATCTGAGCAACATTAGGATTCATCATGTTGCATGCTGCTTTGTTTTGAGGGGAGATGTGAAATGAAGATAAGACTATGTTGAAAGCACGCGACTGGATCATGACCGGGGTGTTGAATTATTATTATTTTTTTTTTTTGTAGGGAGTAAAAAATGAGGGAATATGCATACTTACTCTAGTGAAGTGCTGGCATGCAAGCAGAAAAAAAAAGCTGCACACTCATGAATGAATTTATTTGAACAAAGCAACACTTGATGAACAGAAAAACTATTTTGATAATCAAATAATTGTTTATAGGTTGCAGCTTCTCAAATATGGAGATTTCAGAACTTTCTGTGTCATTGTGTTGGATTTTGGACCCTTGATTGGACAAAACAAGACGTCACCATGAGCTCTACAAAACTATAACGTTCATTCTCCCCTTGTTTTCTGACATGTTATAGACAATTCATTGCGAAAAGATGATTGCTACTGTGGCATAAATGGTATGACAAAGTCTTGATAGGATGTGGTCTGCTTTTTTCCTTTTTCATTACTTCCTTTTTACTATCATAGTTCACATTTCCATTAACAGTTGCAACTGTTGTCCAGCTGTACACGAATGCTTTCTCTATCGGCAGAAATGTGAATCACATCCCCCTCCTGCTGTTCATCTGCATCTGTGGTCTATCAAAACGCTGATATAAATTCCTAAAGTTGAGAACTGTTTTTGCTTTTTTTTTTTGTCCTGATCATAACATCCAGAAAAATAAAGAAGGTTATCATTTGTCCTTGTTCTTGTAGAATCAGAGTAAATCTGCAGATAATGTATCTAACGGTTCTTTTTTTTTTTTCTCCTCCACATAGGAAAATCCCACCTGGCCATCGTGCAGAAGGTGAACAACGAAGGGGAAGGCGATCCCTTCTACGAGGTGTTGGGGTTGGTCACCCTTGAAGACGTGATCGAGGAGATAATTAAATCAGAGATTCTGGATGAATCAGACCTTTACAGTGAGTTCAGCTTTGCTTTTCTTTGTCACATGTCTTATAATTAATCCTTAAGCTTGTCTTTGCTGTTAGTGCAGATGACGCTGTTTTCTTCCTAATCTCAGTCTAGTTATTTAATACTTTATTATTAGCTTATCTTTGATTGATTTTTACATGGATACAAGTAGTAGTATAAACTATTTTTTAAATACATAAACACATGATCTTATAAATCCATTTATAATGAATAACTTTATCTGCTCTGTGTGTGTCTCTTCAGCTGATAACCGCACCAGGAAAAAGGTGGCGCCAAATAAGAACAAGAGAGACTTCTCCGCCTTCAAACATGAGAGTGAATCAAAAGTCAAGATCTCCCCTCAGCTGCTGCTGGCCGCTCATCGCTTCCTGGCTACAGGTGGGAAATGGATTACGACAAGCATACACACAGTTACTTGTATCTCATTTAGAGCTCGTGCGCCAGCTGTTAATTTGCACATATGCGTCCAGCATGTAGCCACGACATGATTATTCTGGTCAGCCTGCCGTCTGACAGGCAAAACAGGTGCATACATTCAGTAAGGAGGTTTAAATTTGTTTATTTACTTGGGGAGTCTATTTAAGATCCGAGCAGTACGCCTGGCTCTGCCTACCATCACAAGAAAGACTCTGGACCTTAGCCAGCTGGATGAGATGCCTCGCCACTGCTCCAAATCACTTGAACGTGTTGCATTCAGCCTGGTTAGCGAGCGCTAGCTGATATGCTCTGCCAGAAGCAGTTAGCACCAGTCGCTGCTAGCATGACGTAGCACTTCTGTGCCTCACAGACACTGTGGTGTAGGAGCATGCCAGAGTCTGCCTCTGCAGGCATAACGTCTGTCTGCCGACACAGTTTCTGTTTTATTTCTCAAGTTGTTAGTTTTGTTTTTCTGTCATGACACAGGAACCGAATGTTTCGGGGTTTTTTTCTTTTAGAGTTTCTGTTTTCATTTGTCATACATTACAGTCCACGAGGTTTGTGTTTCCTTTCTTTCTTTTTTTGTTCCTGTTGATATCACTTGATTATTAGCCAGCTGTTGTCGGGTTTTCTCTGATCTGTCATGATGTATCTGGAATATGACAGATGCATTCCAGACAGGGAAAGTCATGGAATCTGATTGAATCTTACTAATGCATTAGACACATTACACGTACAGTAATGTGTCATTGTATAAACCAGGAGGATGTCAGCGTCACTGTTTCGCAATAGCAAGCTGCACTGCGTGGAAACCAGTATGTAGAACTTTTCCGAACTGGAAAACTATATAACTATCAAGTGTGAATATAATAAAATCCAAAGCCAGTGAATTACTTATTGAAAAAATCATTTAAAATTTAACCTGAGCCACAACAGACACTCTGTCACTCAGTTTTTTTTTTTGAGTATAGCAGATGAACTTGTCGACTTAATATGTAAACCAGGAAGAAAAGAGTTTGTTTGACTTTTAGATGATGGATTCCAACACCGGTCATATATGCCTCACCCCTCACTGTGTATTACACAGGGTTTTGTTTGCAGGGTGGCCTGTTTCTTTGTTCTCACTATGGGCGGGGATGAAGGCACTTATGGCAGAGCTCTGATTGCAACAGCCTGGTCCACAGCTGTTGAGAAATACGTGTAAATCAAATGCTTTTTTTTTTTTTAGCGATCATTGAATTTTTAGAAATTTTAGTCAATATGCCATTCAACCTTTTGTGTACAGAAAAACACAATGTACACAATACAGAGACCCTGCCAGGTTTATCATTAAAAATGAAACAGAAAAAGGAATATATGACATTAAAAGAAAGACCGCAAAAAGACGAAGTAAATTCAAAAAGTGCACCAAAACAAAGATATAAAAATGAATGTCTGGGAGTTTGAAGTCATTTTGTTTGGTTGAACAATGCTGACTTCAAATATCAAGTATCAAATCAATCAATACAAATTTTTATTTATGTCGCACCTTTCATACAGGTAGATGTAATAATAAGACAATACGAATGAAAACAGTAAAAGAATAAAAAAATAAAAAAATGATGAACAAGAAAACAAAAAGGCAAATAGCTAAGTCACATCTTTGCAATAGAGATGAGTTATGTAGTTATTTAAACAGTGGTAGCATCAGTATCTTTCCTGGTACACTTTGGTGAAATAAGGATCCAAACTGACACATACAGAGGATGTTAAAACTATATACTATATAACCAAATGCTCCAATGTATTTTTTATCACTACTTAGCCTGCACATGCAAGCTATAATTTATAGAAATTCATATTCTGTCCATTTATTTCATTTAAAACATGAGGAGCTTTGTTTAGGATGCTTGTTCAGGGATAGCAGGGACAGCTGATAGCAGGTTCCTCGTCATGAAAATATCCGGATTTGTTAAGTGCCGATGCTAACAAATCTCTTATCTCTTATCAAACCTTTTTATCTTTTTACAGTCAAGTGTAAGAGAAACCAACATCAGCAGCAGGTTAGATAAGCTGTAGTTTATTAATACTATGGTCAATGTAAAGATTGTTTGTGAGTGAAGTCAGTGAAGTGTGAGACACGTCACTCTTCAGCACAAGCACTGAACAGACTGTGTGTTGTTGTAGTTTAACCACTTGTCTTGACAGCGAGCGTGTCAGACATGTCCTACACACACATACATCACACGCGTCAGATACGCTCTAATTGTAATCTATGCAGCTGTCTGCACCGGCTCTGTGCAGGCTCGCATCTCAGCTGCGACTCACAGGCGTCACCGCGACCATTTACTTACTTATTTTCCTCAGTTTCACGCCCGTTAATACAGTCATGTATCTGAGCGCTTTAAACACACGGGTGACCTAAAGTCATCACTGCACCTGAACGCTTCGAGTGTAGACACACAGACGGAGCAGTCGCTGCTGCTGCTGCTCTGCTGACGTGCTGCTCCGCTACGCTTCGTGTCTAGACATGGCGTAATTGGGACCAACGACCTGCCGATAACCTCATATATCACATCATAAATAATCAGGTACAGTCGAAGTGAAGTTCAGTCGGCTACAGTTGTCCATTGAGTGCTTCAGGTGCATTTAATTAACATTTAATGTATTTTGCTGCTCATCTCATTTTCAGGTTGTAGGTACACATTGTGAACAGTAATTAGGCTGCCAATAAAAACTGTTGCGTTTCTGCTTTCTCAGCCAACAAGAGGTGATTAGACATCTTTGAGTTGTAGTTATTTGAGCCCTTAGTTACTTGCAAATGTTTCGAATTAAACCTGATAAGATTCAATAAGGGATTTGAAAAGATACTGTTTGATACCGGATTTCAATTCACCAAACTGCTACCCAATGCTCAGTGTAATTTTTTTTTTATCTCCTTTAATCATGTTTGTGTGTTCAGTGTGTTGATGCTTGAGGCTTTGAGTGTGTTGTGCCACATTTTAAGTATAGGTGCACCTGCTGTGTGAACAAATGTAGCTGACACACCCGCTTATGTAACTATTACATTTCATGTTGTACTACTGACATCATCATAAGTGACTAATTTCTTTTTAAACAACTGGAATTTCTGTTGGATACCAGCCAATCAACTCACTGTCATTAAGTGTTTTCATGTATTCAGATCTTTTCTGAGATTGGCATCAGAGCACTTGGATATCTATATTGTGCCTCATCAATATTATCAACCACCGCAGATATTTCAGGGTCAATTTGAATTAAAAATATTTGAATTGAATCCCTTTTGAAAGTAAAAGTTAAAGCTTCTTCTTCTCTCTCTCTCTCTCTCTTTTCCTGCAGAAGTGAGCTTGTTCAGCCCGTCTCAGATCTCAGACAAGGTGCTGCTGCGAATCCTGCGCCATCCCGACGTGATCCAGGAGATCAAGTTCAACGAAAGTGACAAGCGTTCTCCCCGTCACTATGTCTACCAGAGAGGCAAGCCTGCCGACTACTTCGTTCTCATCTTACAGGTAAACAATGATTCAGGAGGAGGAGAGGGTGAAGGCACGACTCGGGTTTATGGCTTCTTTTTTTGCTTCAGCGGGCGATTTATCATCCGGTCTGGGGGCGTGGGTTAGTTAAACGGCAGGTCAAAAGTCAGGAGTTGCTCATGCTGCTGTCAAAAACAAATCGAAAGGAGAACTTACTTATATTGGGATTGGAATTCTTATATAATCTCTTCTCTGCACTTGCATCCAAACAGACTGAAACACGCTCCCGTATCCTCCGACACAGTCACGTGCAAAGAGAATATCTAGTTTTATCTCGACTTAACCCTCACATAACCTTTTTTTTTTTTTTTTTTTACTGTTGTCTCCGGTGTGCAAATATTAACTTCCATGGATGCTGAATGCACACAATCTATACATCATTCGAGTGTCATTCTTGACCTTGGAAATAGCAGCTGACAAAACAATCTGAGATCCATTAGTGCCTGTTCTGGAGCTTTCAATCACATCACCTCATCTTTTCCCAGTTGTCATGGAAATGTAGATATTCAAATATACGGTATGTCACCACT
Source organism: Euthynnus affinis (assembly GCA_029490765.1). Lineage (NCBI taxonomy): Eukaryota > Metazoa > Chordata > Actinopteri > Scombriformes > Scombridae > Euthynnus > Euthynnus affinis. The sequence goes on from CM055842.1 coordinate 8,450,058, forward strand.
GAGCACTTTAAAGGCTTCTCATCTGTGTTGGCTTAACAGTTTAAGTTTGATACGTTAAGGTTTCGTCTCTTGTCATCCAGTGAGGATAAAAGCGATTATTAAAAACATGTAAACAAAAGAGAAAATCTAATTGGATGCCCAAAATAAGCTAATTAAATTCACAATAGATGTTTAACAGCTGTTTGTCAGGACAGGTGTGGACACACAATGATGTCATCTGGTAAAATATCTTGAAAATCAGGTTGTGATATTGCCAGCTCGATGCTAGAACACTTTTTTTTTTTTTTTTTAAACACCACGTACACAAGTGTAACAACCCTCTGACTCATTGCGATGAACACAGTCCGCCCTACAGTCCCTCTAAATGTCATATATCCATTACTTCAGCTTAGATAAAAGCTGCTGGACTATGAGACCTAACCTTCCACACACATACACACACTCACCCTGTTTTCTTTTCTTTGACCCTTATCTCCACCTCCTCCTCCTCATCTCCTCTCCACCTGTCAAGTCACCCCCACCTCACCAAAGTGTATGTGGAGCGTAGCGGCACTGAGTGATCCGCCCGGTTATCGAACGTGGCTCTAAGCTGCAGCCTGCGACAGATGGCAGAAGGCGTTGTACACAGCGCCGACCCGACAGGGGTCCCGGAACTGTTAAAGCAAAGCGTGTTGTTGTTGTTTGCCTCAGGTTTGTGTCTGTGTTTTTGTCCTAGCGTTTAAAATGAAGTTGGGTAACAGTAGTTGGCTTATAAAACTAAATTATTTTCAGAAAGTCATTTTAATTGTACATAATGATCAATATCTCTTAATGGAATTAGATACGCTGTAAAATGTTGATATTATAAATTAAAAGCACGACAACCTCTCAAAACCAATCGTTTTATGTTTGGAATTCATCCTGACTTACGACAAAAGTTTAAGAAAGCATTTTAGCTTCAAAGTTTTGGAAACATGGCAGGATTCTTCTAATATTTCATCAACCACAGCCAACACACGTTACTGTTAAAATCAGATGTTGTCTTACACATAATATACAGTAGAACATTTATGTTTGAATCCCTGCTCAATCTTGTAAGCCTTCTAAATTCGAGAAAGTTTGTCAAGATACAGCATGCTGAACACACCGATTAGACAAAAAGAAAGCAAACCGCATCATTAAAATATATTCTACTGAGAGAAATTAAGACCCGGCGATCAAGACAAGATAAAGAATCTGTTGTTACATCAACGACAGCAACCGTTTAGAAGTAAATACTGATCCAAAGTCAATCAACTCTATAAAGAGATTAACCAGCTACTTTTAAGTGTTTTGTAGAGAGCCAGATTTGTCGGAGTGCCAAGCTGGTTAGCCATCCAAAATCTTTCCAAATGCTTGTTATCTCTAGACTTGAGTGGTGGTTTGTACTTCTGTCCATAATGGAGCAACTGTCTAAAATGATAGTAGATTTAAAAAAAAACAGATTTTGAGTGAAGCATTCCTTTTAAAACTGGGTTAATGTTCTTACACAAATCAAGATGAACACACCGCATTTCTGTACTACACCAGGGATAATAGTCACGATATCTGTTTCAACACATTAACTCTGTTTATGTCTCACAAGGAAAACATAAATTATTCACACTCCAGACATAAAAATTCAAAAGACGTAGTCATGAGGTGAGTGTGGGATGCAGCTCGTAGCTCTTGGAAGAAGGAGGCAAAGTTCCAGTATTGTGCAAATCGGTCGGAAGAATTTGTGCTCGACATCAGAGAAGTGGTGCTAAAACCAAAAAACTGGGAAGTCAGATGAACTGAATTAACTGCTAACTGAAGGACGGGCGTTATTCAAATCATTTTAGTGTGAAAGCAGAAACATGAATGAAGCCACTTCCCATTGAAGTGAAGCTTTGTTGTTTTTTTTTCCAGGGTGCTGTTTTACATGAACAGGTAGCGGATGTCCGATGTTCATGTTTTAATAACATTTACATGGATCGTTGACCAGTGCGAGTTCACAGCTGGACTCTCAGTGATCTAACTTACATCCAGTTCACATTCAATTAAAACAATACCACAGAAAAAAACAGCCCACATACCAAACACCCTGCACACGTCCAGTCCAATCATGTCATACGGATTTATTGAGGAAAAAGATAAAGTCAGCTTACACTGCACACGTTTAAAACAACAGATGACGGGATTTTGGTGTTAGATTTAATTTTAATACGACATTCATGAAATTCTTTAAGATAACAGCTGATCATTTTTCACTTTGTGAGATTCCCTCAAACTTGAATTTTGTCATTTTCAGAGGAGCTAAAAACGGTAAAAAATCTTTTCAGAACGGATTTTTTAACTAATTTCTAGATAAATTTCAACCACTTTTCACTTAAACGAAACGTCCCAGTGCACCAAAAAAGTGGTGTTTCCTGTTTAAAAGTAAACTGAAAAAACAATATTAAGTATTTCTGAAAGTTTGACTCTGATGAAGACGCATAAATATAACTGTATATAACTGTCTTAATTATCTTTAATCTTTTCATACAAGAAAACAAATAAAGACAAAGGACATTTTTTCAGTTGCTTGACTTCCTGCATCACTTCCCAGTCCTTAGTGACTCCTCCATGACAGGCATAGGTAAAAAAGTAAAAGTGGGAGAAAGGTCATACGAGGTTTCCCCCGCAGCGAGAGATGAAGATGTGAGGAGCGGTGTCGCTGCTCCTAAAGGACACAATCTTCATTAATTGATCCCTGTTATATAAGATGTTAGCAGAGTGGGGAGGACATCAGCCTGCTGTCAGTCATCTTCAATACACTAAATGCCAAACACACACATACACACCCACTTACAACCTGAGAATCTCCGCCTCCCTCTTTTGTGTTAACACACCGTAAACATACAAAATCACCGCACCGCCTCCGCTGTATCCACTCTGTGTACATGTACACGTGCGCTCGAATCCCGCAGGGTGGGAAATTACACTCCATTGTCTTAATCTCGCTCTTTTCACACACATTTATTTCCCACACGTCGGTTATGTCACTGTCCCCAAACAGTCATTAACAGTCGGTCCAGTGATCCGGGGATCATTTCAGTTTACTCCCCGCCGCTCGTCTCGGTGAGATCTTCCCTGTGGGAGGCCGGATATCAAGGATGTTGTGTGTGTGTGTGTAGACCCCACATGTGGAATAATCCTCTGAGACCTTTTTTTAGAGGGGGGGCGGCATTTAGTGTCAGCATGCCAGGAAGGGAATTTTCCACCGTTGCTGCGGAGCGAATGTTACCGCCGAAACCAGTAGTTGTGAACAGTGCTGGGTGCTGTTTTAGTTAGATTTTAAAAGTAGCGATGCAGATGAAGCAGCTGCTCTCACTGCTAACTGCTTCGGTTATTAAAGGCTTTTTTTTCTGACAATGAGTGTTTAAGCCACTTTCTATTGTCTAACCTGTATTTCTGTACAGTTGTTCACCTCACAGTAAATGTTTACATAAGATTCTGCTCTCAATCAATATTTAATTTCAGTAATTACAGATACACCGCTTTGACTGCTCAATGAATGATGAATTTCCTCTCTCAGGACTCCTCTTGGACGAGCCTGTGTGTGTGTGTAGACAACTTGTGGAAAATTGCAAGTTTGTGTGCTAGTTATGTTTATCCTGTAAACAAAATTAGACTCTCTCACATTCCAGGTTTGCTTGTTTGGAAACAGAGAGAGAGAGAGAGAGAGAGAGAGAGAGAGGATACTGAAGGGGGACAGAGAAATACACAGAGATCGTTTTAATTTGACACACTAGTTATTTTGGACGTGTGACTACAGCTTATTGATTTTTTTTTTTTTTTTTTAAATATCCATGTAATTATTAGTGTGGAGCAGGCACTGAAATCCTCTCTGCAATGCATGATGTAGTAAAAAAAAAAAAAAAAAAAAGGCTGAACCTCCTGTAAGCACCTGCTATGTGCTTAATCTTTACTAATTTTGCTTTGCTTTTTTAGCTTCTATTGGGTGATAGTAGAGAGAGAGAGAGAAAAACATTGAAAGAGAGACGGATTGTGAGGCGCTATTTGGCTTTAGGGTTAGGGCTGGCCACCCTCGCTATTGCAGGATCATGTGACTGGCCCGTAAAGCCTTTTGCAAACACCCTGAAAATGACTCTTTGTATTATCAGAATCTGATTCATTAAGTCAAATCAAATTGGAGAAGACTCAAGGAGCCATATCAATAAATTATTTCATCCTATTCATGTATGCGGGGGGGGAGCTAACAGGAAGTCAGCCAGCCAGCCCCACTCTTGAAAGTAATGTGCATGCTTTTAACCGGCTCAGACAGAGAAAGACTCATGCACATGCATTAGAGGCTTCAAAATACGGAAGCTCGAAGGCGCTGCGTATGTCGAGCGTAGAGGGGAAACGGACTCTTCTACACTTTTTTTACATGTGCATGGATCCATTCTTACAAACCAAAACTGCTTAAGTGCATCATTCATCGGTGGTGCATTCAAGTCACGGTGATATGGTGCTTGGTGCTTTAAGTTAATTGTCAATAAGATGTTATTTTTATCTTCATGCCCTCCTTTACCCTGCTTTGTCAAGGATCTAATCGAATGTATTTCTCTCCTGTTATGTTCCCAAACAAAAAGTCCTGAAAAGTCTTTATCGAGTCAACTTTCGGTCACATTCGCTAACCTCTCTGACATTGTCGACGCTTCTCAAGGCGGCTTCCCAGTAAATATGATCGACTGCCTTCACCTTAAGTGTTGAGTTGGTATTAACAGTAACATTAGTTTACTGCGGCGAACGACAGCGTTCAGGGTGTGAGGGTGCTTTGAGAGTAACAGAGTGACTCCTGGTAGAATGAATAAATACCCAGAGGATTGCTGTGGCACTTAAAAATCAGACCTGGCAGACCGACAGAGGTGAATGAATGATGAATGTAGCTCAAACTCTGGACTCTGTGTGTGTGTGTGTGTGTGTGTGTGTGTGTGTGTGTGTGTGTGTGTGTGTGTGTGTGTCTAAGTTTGCATGCTCAGTTGTATTCTTGGCATAATGACTGCATGTATGTCCAGTGTGTGGGAGGCTGGTTGACTCATGAGAACCGAAAACCTCAGTTACAGATAATTCATTGTCCTTGTCGCACTCCTTTTATAGTGTGTGTGCATGTTTGGGAGTTTGTTTGTGTGTGTGTGTGTGTGTTTTCCTGGTAGTGATCCTCGCTGTTAGCAGACAGGCTGTTTGTTTATGACCAGTATGATTCATGTGCCTCTATAAGGATGCTCTGCGATTCTCACAGGACAGAGTTATTTCACTGTAGTGTTCCCGAAGTTCTTTAAACCGCTGGAAAAATGTAATGTTGTTATTAGATCAGAGTCTTGATGAAAGGAGGGAATGATGTTCAGCCCATATACTGAATTAGCTCTGTAGTTACTATAAGTGTTTGGATACCAGGAGTCTCGTATTTTACTACTGAGGCTTCTAAACCTTCATCATTTCATACTGTCATACTGTATCGCTCCAAGTAACAGTCAGGTTCATTTCATTGTCCCGCTGCTGTTTCATCATCAGGTAGTTTTTGATAACGTGTATTTAAAATAATCATTTTCATAATAAATAAATCTTATCAGTTATTGTTTTGAGTCACAGATTAGCCATATAGTTTTTAGCAATGCTAGTGGCATGTTGATTTCAGGCCATAATTTCACTTTGTCCAATACTGTTATGTTTAAATAGCAAATATTAACGAGGCAACACACTGAACTAAGACGGTTAACATGGTAAACATCATGTCTGCTAAGCATCAGTGTGTTAGTATTGTCATATGAGCATGTTAGCCTCCTGATGTTAGCATCGCCGTGCCGAAGCACAACTTCACAGAGCTGCTAGCATGGCTTTAGACTGTTAGTCTTGTTAGAAAGTAAAGAACAATGACAAAATTATGCAATGATTAGGCGATTGCAGGAAAATAAATCAGTAACTGTTTTGATAATATATTAATTGTTCCAGTCATTGCAGTAAATATGCTGCAAACTCTCTGCTTCCAGCTTCTAAAATGTGAGGATTTGCTGTATTTCTTTATCATTTATGACACTAAATTAAATAACTTTTGGTTTTGGACTGTTATTCAAACATAACAAGACCTCTGAGGAACTGTAAATGCCACATTGTCAATCACTCTTCTATTACTATATACTGTTATTTTTCTGACTAAATGATTAATTGATTTATCAAGAAAATAATCATGAGATTAATATATAATGAAAATAATTGTTAGTTGCAGCACTGAAATAATGTCTTTAGACAGACAAAAACAACAAATGATCAAATAAAACTGAGAAACACAGACAAATACTTGGAGCTAAAGGTTTGATGAATCATCATTGCCACCACTAATTTTCTTAAACTGATTGATGGGCATCATTCGTCATCAGTATTTAAACACTATTGTTGTAGTCACATTCCAGGATGATCATGTCAGAACATATTTGTGAGCAACTCTTCCTGTTGTGGACAAGCACTGGAAAAATGGAGTCCTGGGAGAATAAGAAATATTCCTGGACTTAAAAGGCGGTCTGTGTGTGTGGTTTGTGTGTGTGTGTGCGTGTGTGACACAGCGTAAATGACTCAGTGACTTTGCACAAACTGTTGGAGGAAACCGTTTAGTTTGACATCAACCATTAACTGAAGTCAGCAGACAAACACGTGGTCACAAACCACTAAACACTGAGGCTGGTAACATGCACACAGACACTCACATGCACTCTCAGACAAGTGTGTGTGTGTGTGTGTGTGTGTGTGTGTGTGAGAGAGAGAGAGAGAGAGTGTGTGTGTGTGGTTTCAGGTGGGGCCTCCAACTGGTTTTGGTATAAGTTATTAACAAACCTGTGACAGCGATTCCTCAGACCACTGCAGGGGTTCATTATAGCTACACAAACACATTGTCCCACACACACACACAGTCAGACATTCTGGTATCTTATTGCCTCTGAACTGTATTTTCCAGTCAGGTGAAACACATTCACACACACACACACACACACTCACTCCTGACCTTTACCGGCACTCACTGGGAGGCTGCATCTTCCCTCCTCGTTTAGTGTCTGTGAGGCTCAATTCCTGCTTTTTCCCGATCGATGCTCCCTTGTTCAGTGACTCAGTTTTAATGCTTTTACAAACTGTCCTCAAACCCTCTTTACTTTCCTCAGAGTTCAGTTGATGTTATTTATTGAAAACTATCTTGGAAATTTACTGGCATATATTTTGAAAATCAAATACGAGGTTAAAAATAGATGAATAAAAATGTATTTATTCATTTACTTTATATGTGAGGGGCCAGACACATTAGTAAAGATCACAGCTTTAAAGCTCATTTCCATCTGCGGTGTCTTGTCAGGTCACAATTAAAACATATAACAGCACAATAAAAAAAAAAAAAAAAGTACAAAGCAACAAACACACAGGACACAAAGTTACACACACAGCGTACATCACATAATGTCAACTAGACAAATGTGTTCTTGATAGATTAAAATCAAAATTATTTTAAGAAGATCAACAAAATGTCAATGGTTACATAGTTGAGTAGCTTTTAGCAGATTCTCAGTACCGCAGCACTTGTCGAGCACTTCTGGGGTTTCCCCCTCACTTTTCCCTTTAGTTTCTGCTACCACATGTATATTCTGAGCTTACAGAGTTCGCTCTTAACTGCGGTGAATTTTTTACCGTGTACAATATAACCATAAGAGAGAAACTATGGCCAGAACTACAAAAAAATAAGACTCAAGTTGTGATAAACTGGAATTATCCTTTATCAGTGTTGGCTGTTGGGTACGACTTGTTCGCTGATATCAGCGGACAAGACTGGTCCGGTAAATTCTACCTTGGCTTGGTCGACCAAAAGAGGGGAAATATGACTCCTGGTAACTTCACATTAGTCTTATTTACTGGTAGCTACATCCAGGAAACAGCTGATGTAGCTCGGAGTTGGCGTGAGAGAAAAAAAATGCAGCTTCACTGAGAGGAAGTGACTTCACTGCGGCTAACTTTAAGCTAGCTGATGATAGTCATTAAATACCTCCAAACCGTAGGCTCGCTGCTTGTCAAACCATATTACATCCCTTTCTTCTTCTTCTACACGTGTTAAGCACAGAAGATGTGTGTGGAGGCTTTACAGGAACCTTTGGCTGAGCCTGGCTGAGTAGTGAAACTGAACTTTTGCTTTTCAGTAATAAGTAAAATAATGTAATGACTTTTTAAAATATGTAATGAGTAAATGAAGCCCTATTTAACCCTCTACTTTTGTGACCTCAAGGCGTCATTCCAGCACTTCAACAGTCAGTCGTCTCTTTCTTCCCTCAAGGCTCTACTAGAGCGATTCCACCGACTCCACCTTATTCTCAACTTTACCTTCCTACCCTCACTCACCTTGAATTTATTCGAACACTGACTGAAAACTCCTCTGTTAGCAGTCACAGTCTCGGTATAAATGATCACAACAAGGTCAGGAAAAAAAAAAAAAAAGAGTGGAGTTTGAAAGCCGTTGACACCAACATACATCAGAGTCGTGATGTATGTCAGTTTGATGAATAGAGAGACTTCAGCAAGGACACAAAGTTCTCGCTCACGTTGTTGATGAGTCATAAAACACTGACTTGAACTTTGGCCAAGACCCACCTACAGTGCAGGTCCCGCACATGTCTTAGCAAAAACACTCCACACAACCAGAAACACACACACACACACACTCCTGTTGAACATAAAGTTGAAACACAGCACAGTGTAAAAAACTGATGTTCTACTGTAATGATGTCAAAGTACCATGTCTTCAGAGCTTTATTGCCATAAAACTGCATGTGTGACTGTCATTAAAGGTAGTAGTGTCGGGTTTAGGTCAAGAAAAGGTTGTTTTTTTTCAGGTAGAGATGTACGACAATGTCAACAAAAACCAAAAGTATATGAGCTTCGTAAAAGCTTTAGATTGCACAGGTGTTTCTAATAAAGTGCTCGGTGAGGGTATGCTGTGTATCGGCTGCTTCCAGCTCTTCATTGATGGTCGTCATGGCTGCACCGTTTCATCAAATGGAAATATTTCAGATTAGTAACTTCATTTTATACACAAAATCTAGTCTGAGACATTGTTATTTTAAAAAAACTTCTCTAGCAGAAACAAAAGAGTGTCGATCCATCGGCAAGTGAAGGGGTTGAAATCCTGACTAATTAAATGGTTTATTATATATGTGATTATGTTTTCATTGTGATATAACTAAGATTTACTTTAAGGTTTTACTAGAGTTGACTCCTACAGGATATAAAGAATCATTTAGCTTAGCAGTTTCTGATCTGCAACGTATTTGATGCCAAATTGTAGTCCTTCTCAGGAAGATTATGTGTAGTTTTCAGTTATTAAAATGAACAGAAATAATCAAATAAACGCTGTTACAGTTACGCATGTGTTTGTCAATCTGCTGTTCTCTGCAGCTATATGGCAGCGCGCTTCTGTTTATTGTCTAACATCATCAAAACTGCGACAGACTGCAGTTTCAGCCACCTTGAAGGTTTCATTTTTTTAAAGTTTTTGGCAGTTTATGTCGCAGATTTTATATTATGACACCGCAGAGGAAGGGAAGTAAAGTTCACCTCTACACTTGAGAATTATTTCTCATATCAAACATAAGAAATAAAAAAATAAAAAAAAAGTTAAAAGCTTGTGACCAAGGTTGAATCTCTTTAATACAGCGTCAGTCAGGGACCACACTACTCATCGGAGGCCCCCCCCCCTTTTAGCCCGTAGTTGGTGCTTTATATTGTGTCGAAGCAAACTGTCAGGGCCGTACTGTCAGTGCAGATCTAGGAAAACAGGTCTGACCGGAGCACCGGCAGGCTTTACACCTCTCTCTCTCCTGTCATCCGCCTCCCTCTGTTTCTATTCTTTCTCTTCTCCCTCCCCCGAGCCTCCCTTAAAATTAAACACCAGCCCTGCAGCGGCGCGGAAGGCCACAGATCTCCTGGAGTTAGCCCTCTTGCGTGCTTGCGAGGCAGGCGGGAGAGTCATGTATGAGTTTATTGTGTATGCGCACGTGTTACAGGTTAAGTATTTGACCCCCAGCCAATGACACACACACACACACACACACACATAGAGAGTTGGCCATATGTCCAGAGATTAGCATCTTTCCAAATCTGCTGATATACTTTAAGAGACAGAAAGCTGGAGGTTTAACCTTCATAATAAGGGTCAGATGAAGAAGTCACGCCGCAGTGAACCTCGCATACTTAATGTAAAGTTGAAGAAAATGTAGGATTATGAAAGAAACATCAGGTGGTTCAAAGCGGTAAAGCCAGAAAATGTTTGCAGGGAATGTTCACCCTTCTTTCAGCAGCGGGTTGTCCTTGAGCGAGGCATTTGACCTATGATTACTCAGTAGCCGAAGGTAGAGGCCCGTAGCTCTACTGAGCAGGTGTGAAATGTGTGTAGCGGGTTAAGTTTGGATCAGAGTGTTGCAGTAAAGTGCAGGGTGAATTTACCTTTTTTACCTCATTTTTTATATATGAAAATGAAAAAAAAGAAGAATCTTCTCACATAAGGAGCTGAGCGTTGACAGATGGGAAGATTGTCCTCATTAAAAAAAAAAAAAATCTGCTTTCACAGTTTTAACAAAAACGAGCTCTTCCTCAACCTTAAAGCTCAATCGTTAGAAAGAAAAAGAGAATGCAGAAGCCTTAAAAGAGAGCACTCGGTGATGAGAGTTGTTTATCTTACGCGCTAATGTTAGTAAAGCAGCTAATGAGCTTTTGGCTTTGAGTATGCGGACTAAGTACGAGCCTAAAGACATGACATGGCACATTTTTGACCCGGACACTACACACACACCAACCTCCGAAACATCTGAAGTATTCAAAACATGTCACAGACTTGAGTATATTTCCTTTTTAGGGTAATAATAACAACATTCCCTGATTATTTTGCTCCGCAGGTTGCCGCCGTCAGACAGAAAAGGGTTCGTGCAGAGACCATAAGTTGATTAATCGATCGAAAAGAAGTGTTTTGACAATCGATGAGCCATTTATCAAGCGACAATGTCAAATATTGACTGGTTCCAACTTCTAAAATATGAAGAATTGCTGTGTGTCTCTGTCTCACATCACTGAGAATAAAATATCTCTTTGTTGGACTGTTAATCTGACAAAACGAGCAATTTGAAGACATCACTTCTGAGATCTTGTGATTGGCTCCTTTTTTTAGCCTTTGAGGACATTTTATAGACCAAACAATTAATTGATAAGTTAAAAATATAACTAGAGGATAAGTAGAGAAGTACTACAACCAGAAAGCACTAAAATGTTAGTTGAAAAGTGTCTCTTCAGATCATTTTTATTGACATTTTCATACTGCTGTGTCATCACAAAACGAGCAGTCAGCATGCTGAAAAACTCCAGTTTATTTATTGAGAATTTTTCAGGATTTAGGATGATGAAGGATGATATCAAACAAAGCAAAGACTGAACAGAAAGCCAGAAATCGATCTTTTATGAGAAATATAAAACCGTCTAAATAGTCAGATTTGTGCTTTAAATGTAGATGCTGCGTCAGAGTAAGTAAGCAGTGGCAACAGCGTGGACGAGTTTAGCTCTGATCACTGTTGACATCAGTTGTGAAGCTCTCGCTCTCGCTGCGGAGCCGCGGGGAGACGACGTGAGTTGTTTAGTGACAGAGACGCTCGTCACCCCCCCTCCCCACCATCCCCCCTCTTTCCCCTGCCTCTCCTGTAATATCCAAGCCAGGTTTCAGCACTGGCCTACACCCTAAAATAGCAGAGAGTTTATGTTTGTAAATGGTTGCTCTCTCATAACAGTTCACTCCAGGAGGTCTTAAAGATAAACTTGCATAGAACTGAATAATGAGATTCTGATTTGATTGACCTGTTGATGTAAAATAAGTCCGATTGGCTGGTTTTACATACAGTTGTGTTGTACAAATGCAGCCTTTTTAATCATTTTCCCCTTATATTTTAATACAAATGCCATTACATTTAGAAAAAAAAGCTTGCACATAGGACATAACATAACATGTATCCTGTGTCTGCTTGTTTACAATGCTGTATTGATGTTTCATGAAGCTGGACTGAGTGAAATATTAACCCAAGATGCCAAGGATTAAACACTTGCAACATAACCTATCGTGACATACTTGATACGCTTGGAAACCATAAAATCCTGACTAGGATTTAAATTTCTGTCACGTAGATTTAAGCCAGACTTTGTATTCTCTACAAACTTCTGCAGACTCTTGTTTCAAAAAGGACTTTTAATTAAAAAGCCTTTTTTTTAAACTGCGACTGCCCCCAATTTAATCATCACCGGTAGACGTAGCGAGCTCCCTTGCGATGTCTTATTCGCCCCTTTTCTGTTTTGGTTTCTCTTTTATTTTACCACCTGCTCTGCTTTCATCAGCTCAGTCCATGTTGAAGGGGGATGGGAGGACGGAGAGGGATGGAGGGAAGGAGGGGACGACCGTGTGGATTAACTGTGCTGTGTTGTTGCTGCAGTTCACACATTCCAGCGGGCCGATTCGGGCCAACTCTCTGTACCAACACAGAGGCCTCCTTCTGTCCTCTCTTCTGTCCTGGCATCGTTCTATCTCCATCCCTGTCTCTAATTTCTCCGTCGGTGTGTTCTGCACCCTTGAATTAAGTTTTACAAAGAGCCTCTATTAAGTCTAGTCAGACCCCCCCCTCTCTCTCTCTCTCTGCATTTCGCATCACACCATCCATCTGCACTCGCACCGCTCAGCAGGTTTAGGAATCCTGATTTATAGAGAGCTTTACTGGTGTTCGAACATGTTTCCTTCCCCAAATGATTCAGAGCTTCCCCCAATACTCAATCACTAATAGATACTGTAGGCCTTGTTTGGAGCTTAGACTGTGCTGCCATCTACTGGCCAGACAGTGCAACTCCAAAAACCCAAAGTCAGGGTTACTAGGCAGTATTAGTCTTTCTGAAAAAAAAAATGATATTGTCAAGTCATTGTTATCTGTTTGTGCTATAATAAAGATGAGGTTGATGTATGTGATGTGATTTTTTTTTTTTTTTTTTTGGACATATTTTGGGCGTTAATGGAGCCGATAAGCTGCCTAAAAATGTAATTCACATGACTTTAAATAGAGATTTTGGAGTTGTATGATGTTTCAGTGGCCTTTCATCTTCAGATAAAGCAACATTTCAGGGCAGAATCTGAATTTTTGCACCTTTCCCTGCACTTTTTTGTCATAAAATAGATCAAATTAGAAATAATAGAGTGCAAAAACATTATCTCAGACTCATCCTCAGCTAGAATCCAGTAAAAAAAAACATCTCAACATGTCTCATGGGTTTTGATGGACACACTGGAGCCTGTCGTCCATTCCTTGATTTCACTGGGATGGGCAATAAAGGAATATAAAGATGTTATGAATGTATTCTGCAGTAGTACTGATTGCCAAATTATTCAAATAGATGAATAATAGAACATAGATTCTTGATGTTTATCAAGTGAAAGTACCATCACATTTGCTGTTCCTATCTTAAAATAATGTGTCATTATTTCAGATATTATTTCATAGAACTAATTCATAAGGAAAGACATAGCTGCTGCCCTAATATTATATTACTGTGTTTATGCTAATACAGGAATATTGAGTGAATCTCATCTGTCATAAAGCTGTAATCTCTCACACATCATCCATTTTTGTCTCCGTTCTTTCTCTCAGGGACGAGTGGAGGTTGAGGCCGGCAATGAAAACATGAAGTTCGAGACCGGACCCTTCTCTTACTATGGTGTCATGGCGCTCAGTGCTCCCACATTGGGTGAGTCGACTACCCCGTTTCTCCCCCACCCTCCTCTTCCTCCTCTCTTCCCTCTCTTCTCCTCTCCTCAGATTAGTTCATAGCATTTATTCAATATCAGCGCATAATTTAATAATCTAATACTAGAAATCTAGCAACTGGTATTTGCAGTGTAATGGTTCAGTCCTAAAGGACTCTGCTGCCACCTAGTGGTAAAATATTAGAAGACAACAGCCTCCTCTGCAGTCAGTAAAATATTGTGTTGAATAAAAGGTAATTAAGGTATTTAAGTAATTCATTCATTTAAATAGATAAATATAGGTAATATTTACCATTTCATAGCTCTGATGATTAATTCACATTAAATACACTTTCTTCGTCAATGTCATTATACAACTGACTACATTATATTCCGTTATAAAATAGTTTTTAAACAATGCATTTCCTGTAAGACTGTGTCTGTGTGTGATTGCTGAAAGCAGAAAAATTTACTGACACTGCATTGCTAAAAAAAAACAAAAAACAGAAGCTTGACATGTAACAGCGGCAGAGTCGGAAGCTGAAGTGCACCGCCTGAAGAAATGAAGAACTGACATGTTTTGCCGGATTAAAGTTGAGGGCTGAACTGCAACAATGTCAAAGCCGAAAGCTGAAATGAATTGCCTGGAAATGCAGAGAATATATAAAACGCTTTGCATGTAAAGCAGGGAGATGAACCTACAACGCATCGCCCTAAAGACCTGAGAGCTCAAATGTTTTGCCAGAAAAAGTAAAAAAAAAATAAGATGAAATACACAGATTACGAGCATGTTCAAAAGATTGAAGGATGATGCAAGATAAGGTGCTGAAACTGTAGTTAGATTATAAATACAGATGTGACCTGGAGTTAACTGAAAGGGGTTGAAGTATAAGCTCTGAAAGGAGGGTAAAACGACTTCTTCTGCTTTAGAGCAATCACTCTGTAATAACAGAATAATAAGGATTAAAAACAAATAATTATAGTAATAATAAAAGTGCCCTTGAATACGAGAGCGTGAGAGTGAGAGAGACGTGCAGTTCGTGTCGTGCAGTGTAAAGATGAGACGTGCAAAATAACATTTCCATAGCATTCAGAAGTGCTATATTACTTCCTTCTGAGACTACAACTGCTGAGTAAGATTGCCTCAAGATGATTAATACAGTTTATATAGAGAACAAAAGACAGTTTACTGCAGTTACACAACTTTATTTAAACTACAATTCACCTATGTGGCCGTCACTAATTGAGGTAACCTGCAGATAACAACAATACATGGACAGTAAATGGAGCTAATAGCCAGAGGACGACTGTAATACAGCACAATTAATCTCATGAGGATAAACAGCATCGCCTGGTGGACAATTTAATCATTACACATAGGACTCAAAATAAAACATAATTTTTATGATTAACCTTTGCTGCTGTGAATGTTAATAACAATATGTCAATTATATTATTGTTATTAAACATTATTGAGACTTAAATAAAAAAACACATCACATCATTTTTTTACATAAAACTGCTCGTTAAAGTCTAGTCAGTTATTTAGTCACATGTTTACATACACTGCGGTTCAGACATTTTCATGTAATTCACAACGTTAGTTCTAACACACTACGATGGGGTTTCGTCTCGTCGTATTTTAAGCAAGGGGCTTAAATTTGAGACAACCTGAAAGTGTTTTTCTTTTTTTTTTAAATATATATCATGCAATGTTGTTTAATCAAACGTGAGGCAACCGTCCATGGACCTTAACAAACGCTGGGATTTGTTTAAGTTTAGTTCAACAAACACATGCGAACACAATTCTCTGGCGCAACATGCTCTCATTCACCTCTTCTTCTATGACCTCGATGACTTGCTTTTAAAACATCTGACCGCAGTGAACAGATGATATATTGAAGGTGTAGTTCATAAATCAGATAAAGTAAGTTTTAAAAAAAAAAAAGATACCCAGCAGGAATAAATGTGCAGATGTATAATGGAGGAGAAGGAGAAGAAGAAGTAAGAGGAGAAAAGTAGCTGGTGAAATCTACTCTGCTGATGACTTTTGAACTCCTCTCCTCTTTACCTCCCTCCCTCTCTCTCACTCTTAAATACAAAATATCCCTCCTGTCTTTCTTCTGTCTGCCAGTTGTGTCAGTTTGATCTTTCCTTTCTTTGTTTACTTTTCAATCTTTCTTTTAAACCCGCATCTGCTACTTTTAGGCTGTGCTCAGACCGACGGGTTGCAGCAGCCACCCTTCATTTTTTTTTCCAAAATTGCAACCCTTGTGTTAGTGGATCTGGTGCAGTTGAGTCAACTTTTGAGGAGTCATCCTGAAACACACTACACTAGCCAATCAAACATCTGCACACATACATTCCCGGCAGATTACTTTGTACTGTAACCTTCCAGAGTATTGCAATTCTTCCTCATTAATAGCTGTGCAACGTAACTAAAGGGTGTATCACTCAAACTGGCCCTCATGAATAATAGTTAATTCTATCTGAAAAGTACCTGTTTCAACACACTGACAACACACCCATACACTTATTTTAATGTAATGCTGTTTTTTTGGCCTGAACACCTGGTCACTCCAAGGTCATTCCAAGATCAGACAACACAATATTGACCCAACAATAGCCAGATCTGACAGATATGAAGAGTTAAGAACAGAGAGGACGATCTGACAGACGGTTTGCCAATTCACCTTGATTCTTGAGTCATAGAAGACAACGCCCGAGTCTGCGTTCAACCTAGTCTTTTTTTAATATCTACGACATGTTCTGTAATACTGACCAGAAACCGTAGGTAGTAGTGAAGCAAACGCTTTGTGATGCAGTTTGAGGAAGAACGCAAGCTATGATCAATATCAAACGTCAAAATCTACACACTCAGGATGTGCCACATCATGCAATACTCATTTAATCATGTTTCGTCACACTCGCTGCCACATGACAAACGGTACACTGGCATAGCCAAAGGCAGCGCGGTCTCCAAGCAAGTCCCAGCAGTAATTTAAGGTGACATTTAGGGCAACGACGGCCAATCGTGTGTCATTTATGCCAGATAGTCTATATGTTTTCATTTCAACTGATCTCAGCAGGTGATTTCACTCATGTGTTCCTCTCTTTTACATGAAGGAGCTAATTAGTGGGTTGGATTTAAGACCTTTTATAGCACACGAGCGGCCATACCAGTCTTAAAAGGTGCCTTAAACTGTCGAGTCATCTGATGCCAGCATTACTCTTTTCCTTTACCTCTATCCTCTCTTCCTTCTCTCTTCCTCACTCTCTCAGGAACTTAGGGAGCAGATTGTGCCCCCCCCCCCCCCCCCCCCCCCAGTTCATCCAACCATTAGTTGATTTAAACTTTCAGGTGTACCTCAAACTGTGCAAAACATCTCAAGGGAAATACTCGTACAAGATGTTCCTAGAGCAGAATTTCTCCACAGTTTTGCATGTCCTCCTCACCCAGTCTGGAAGCAGACCTGTCTCTCTCTGTCTCCCATTGTCTCACTGACTCTCCCTCCCCTTCATCCCCCTCATCCCCCTCCCCCCTCCTCCCTCTGTCCCATCGATCACCTCCTCCTTTTCTCCTCTCAGTGGCTGCACCTCGTCCTCGTCACCTCTCCTTTAAGAGGTTTTCTCTGTTCTCTCGGTTGCCAGGTAACCTCCGGCATGTCTGGGTCCTTTTTTTTTAACACCAAGGATGGGCGGGGGTTTTGTGGGTGTGGGCGGGTTAGAGAGTTGAGTTAGCAGGCCTGGCTCTTGATTCGCCAGGTGTGGCTTAGAAAAAAAAAAAAAATTGTACACGTCGTCTTAGAAATCTGTTCAAGGGTAAATTAACGCCTGATCACAGAGGGCAGAAGATTTCTCCGGCACTGCTTTCTATGGGCTAAAAGAAAGGACTTGCACTTGTGAGCACGCTCTCATCAATGATGCTCGAAATACCTGCTATGACATCACTGATTGTGCTGTGGCCAAAAAGGTGCGACATGTTCAAAGACAAGCAGTGCAGCAGCAGATCTCTCTTCCCAGTGTGTGTCACTGTACCCTTTACCCTTTTAAGGACAGCAAAGAGTTACAAGTAACAGATACTTTTTGGCAAATAAGCTCTTTTTCAATCAAGTCGATCTCATTTACATCTGGTTTTGCGGAGCCTGCATTCCATTTGCATTTCATTTTATTTGCATTGGATGTAAAATTATTTGTATCCACAATTATTAATATCAAGCCCACAGAGGCGTTGCTTCTACAATTTAGCTGTATGAATCACCAGACATCTGGACACCTCTGTAATTTGTCTGGGGATCACAATGCACAATGAGCTCAAACCAAATTATTTTATTTATCAGAACAGTCTCAAACGGCTAAATACATTTCAGGTCTTTAAAAAATGCAAGCTATGTAGGTTTGCAAGGGGGTCAGGGCCGAAGTAGTGTTTCTATGTTCATGGCAGAGATACACTGAGGAGAGCAAATTGGTGAAGACATGACATGGTTCTGTAAAAGAAGTTAAGATTTTACCTTTATCTCATGAATTAAATGAGAAATTCTGCCTGGATTTGAAAATACAGGAGAAGAAGAGTCATGCAGGTCGACTCCATTTAGAGATGATGCCAACACTAACCTTACAGAGCACTACAGTATTAGCATATAATGCGAGGGAGACCAGGAATACACTGGTCTACGATACTAATTCTTTGGATCTTGCACAGCAAGAAAGTTGATGAAAGAGTGTATCTGCCAAAATGTCAGTGCAAATCTTAAACTATGAGGGCGCTTTGGGGGACAGAAAATGATCACATGACACCTCTAAGATGGAGAAGAATAGCACAACATCACGAGACAGCCAGATGAGACTTGAAGCCCCTCGAGGGGTTAAGCTGTCCGCTCTCTACAGCATCAACTTTGGATCCCAATAGCTCCAGATGGTTTCTTCTTGTTTGTTTTACTTTATTGTTTAAGTTTTAGATTAAAAAAAAATAATGAAGAATACGTGGAGCTATTGAGATACAGCCTGGGTTTTTTTTAACTCTGATGTTTGTTTTTTTTCCTCTCCTTCACCATCATGATGTAGTATCAACCCTAGTTTTTCATGACCAAATCGCAGCTTAAATAGTTTGTAGTTTGGTAGAGCACAAAAAAAATAATCTTTACTCCATTTAAACACAAATGCCCAGTTCTGAATTTAATCTCAGTACCTACTCAGTCCTGCTTCTTGTGAATATGGATCAGGATTTCAGTTGAATTGTCTTGTATCAGACGACTTATATTTTTCTTTTTGTCTCTGATACTTTTCATTAGAAGATGTTGGATATGGGTAGGAGTGAGGATTGTTGTTTGGAATTGGGTCCATCACTTGTTCACCTTAATTT
Source organism: Euthynnus affinis (assembly GCA_029490765.1). Classification (NCBI taxonomy): domain Eukaryota; kingdom Metazoa; phylum Chordata; class Actinopteri; order Scombriformes; family Scombridae; genus Euthynnus; species Euthynnus affinis. Next base: position 8,469,230 of record CM055842.1, read on the forward strand.
TTATAAACACTAATAACTCCGTGAGCACCAGGTCACAACCGGAAGTTGGTTGTTTTTAAAACCTTCCTGATTATTATCCTTGAAGATCCAGTAGGCAACCTTTTCTCTTAAGTTTTAACACTGACTGAATTACGGCCAAGGCAGAAAAGATTTTGGTTGCAGAGATATCAAAACTTTGGACTTTGGTACTCTGTCACATGCTAAGAGGCTTCAAGACTCTATCGAAGCTAGTGCTTTGGCAAGGCAGCCGTATCCTTTTAAACACAAGTTAAAATCATCTAAATAAAGAAAAGTTCCTTACTGGATCTTAAAAGTTCCTGTCTTTAATATCAACATAATAAAAAAAAATGTTTCATGACTAAGTAAAGTCTAACCACTAACTAGAATGTAGTTGTAGATATCCAGGATTAACTAGCAACATTAATTCCATGAAAGCTAACGCAGTTGACGTGTCCAGGTAAAACAGTTTCCTATGACTCACTGAGGCCCCCTGCCGGAAGACTCACACCTACTGGTAATAATAATGCACTGCTGGTGATGAGCTTGCGTGTGGAGTGTGTGTGTGTGTGTTCGTGTGTGTGTGTGACACATTCAACAGTGCGGTTCTGTTTGGATGAAATCCAAACCAAATGCTATGAGACATACTTAAGGAAACCATTAACTGGATGATGCATATGACTGTTAGTCACCGTGGTTTCAGTATGTTTAAGCAGAGGTGGAAAATAACTAGATCAGGAAGCCAATTATAATGTGTTCTTTTTTATTAAAGATATACTATGCAGGGTTTCTTGCTGTTTGTAAACACAACATTCAAAGTTGGCCCCTCCCTCCCGGCTCTCGACGACACCGGAGCAAAAGACAGAGAGAGAGGGAGCAGCGGCGGTAGAGCGAACTAGAGAATGGATGAAGAGAGGGAGCAGCAGTAGCAAAACACAGTAGTAAATCAGATCAATATTAAAATATAAAAGTTATTATCTTTATTGTTTCACCACAGTTATGATCTAAAGCACAAATAAAGACGCCCACACCTCCGCACAACCCTGCAGGAAGTTGCCAAATTTTGTGTGAACACAGAGAACACTGTTCTGCATGTGCACGTGTGTGTGTGTGTGTGTGTTTGTTTATGTATGTTTCTGTATGTGTGGGTGTGTGTGGCTCAGCTCTACCCTCGGGTCAAACAGACAGACACAGACCTGTTGTCTTTGTACATCCATGACACTGACAGAAAGCAGAAAAAGAGACATGGAGACGGTGATTTAATCTAGTTGCTATCCTAACCTCACACACAGACATCACACCCTGTCTGCTATCATTTATCTTGGGGCTATACACCCACTGATAAATACACAGTCACACACTGGATCATAGATGATGACTGAGAGGGATTCTTTTTGTGTGAGTTTATACATTGAGTTTTAGGAAAATCCTGCATAGTATGCCTTTAAGAAACTATTTATAACTATAACTCAGAGAACCACAGTAAAAGACAAAAGCTGCTGGAACCAGTTCAAGCTTCTGATGTAAAAGTGTACCATCTTTAACCCTGAACTATATTTCATTTGATGTTTTTCCTAAAAAAAAAAAAAAAAAGGCCCAGTGTCAATGGACAAAAGTGGCATTTATTTTCAAATCATGTCCTTTTAACCCTTTAACACCCAACTTCCTTGGACAGCATGTTTGTAAAGTTTCAGCTCTATACTCTAGAGCCGTAATGTTTAGTCCAGTCAGTCGAAAATTAATCTGTAACTATTCGAATTACTGATTAATAATTTGTTATTTCTCTCTTTTTTTTCATTTTATAGTTCAAACAATTAATCAAGCACATTCTTATTATCCTCTGCTGTGCCTTGTACATGGGTTATTTCAACAAGAGGACATTATTTCTACAAAAATACCAAAATGACTGAAATGACATAAGTGTTATTTATGACTACACTTTTTATATGTTTATATTCATTTAAGTTTTCATAGTACTAATAAGCAATCCATGTGCCACATAGTGCCTGGTTCAAACAGTGGGTGTAAAAAGGTTAAAGCTTTAGACAATCTGTGCTCCTCTTTGTACATGTTGTCACGTATACACAGACAAAATAAACTCCTCATGTAACATGAATAAAATAAATTTACTTTAGAAGGTTCGCTGTATCTGGGCTGGGCAGTATATCAATATTATATCAATATTGTTATGATTGTTATGATAATTGATATGAGACTAGAGAGTGTCTCCTTGTTTTGAAGGCTGCATTTCCTTAAAGTGATGAAATTTTGGAAGCTTACCAACTTAGCCATTTAGTCATTATTTCCACGTCATTGATAAAATATTTTGTGGAAGCGTCACTGCTCATCCCCACAGTATTATTTCTTTATCGATATAGAGGTTTTCGGCCAAAAGTATCATGAGATTTGATTCTTTCCATATTGCCCAGCCCTTTATTATAGTTGTTTCCACCTCTGTTAATAAGATTGTGTGTTATCTTGCATCCTGTGTGTCACAACATTCAGTAGAAACACTTCTGTGACTTTACATCTGTGAGTAATTTGCAAGTCATGTTTGTGTAAAGCGTCTTGTCACTGCTTGTTATACTATTACGAAATGTGTTTGTGTCACTGCCGGTGACCTGATTGAGATAGTAAAACAAAGAGTTGTTCGGTTTGTGTGTGGAGCGGGTGAAATAAATCGACATTAACCCCCCCCTCCCCGTTTTTCTAGCCCCCCTCTGTCTCTCATGCTCTCACAGATTTTATTCAACATTTGTTTAGATTGTATTGTTGTTATTATGTGTGTCACTAATTAGTCTTATCCATTCATATCATTATTAACAACCTGCATTTGAACTTTAACACTGCATCTTGTGCTCACAGCGTCTTCCATTGATCTGTGTTTGCATCATAAAGACATAAATTCATGAATGGCTTTGGAACATCAAAGGCTACGCCGCAGCTTCCTGTAGTGATAAACGCCGTCTCCCGTTTTATTGATGTATTCAGGACGGCCTGTTAACATCTTCAACACACAATTCTGTCTTATGATCTGCTAAGAGGAGATTTTAATCATCTTTTTATCTTGTGTGTGTGTGTGCGCATGTCTGCAGAGTTCCGTTCGCCGTCGCACCTCAGCGGGTTGAACCGCACAGCCTCTCTGAGCGGAGCGGACCGGACCGAATCTCTGTCCGTCAGCGGCAGCAACAGCCAGCTCAACAACAGCATCCCATCGCAGCAGTACACGCCTGACTTCTACGTCCGAGCCCTCAGCGACCTGCAGTTCGTCAAGGTTAGTATTATTAGAATCAGTGAGGTTGAAGCGGCTACAGCAGGGGGAACCCAAACGTTTTCCTAAATATGCTAGAAAATGACAACCAAACTGCTTTTTATATCATTATTATTTGTAGAATTTAGGCCACAGCCACAGAAAATACTTGTTTCAGCTGGCTGGCTGGCTGGTGTTTAACCGGTGTGTGCGTTAAAATACAGTACCATAAAACAAAATGGTACTAACCCATCAAAGAGGACTGCATAATAAGCTTCTACACCCAAATTACTGAAAAAAAAATACTTACAAATACCCACAGTAGCTGTAATTTCAACATGAAGATAAGACCGACTTCACATTTAAATACAGTGATTTAAATAGTAGTGTTACAACAGTTGGATGAATCATAAACATCTAAATGTTGAAAAAACTGTCAGCAGTTATTCATCCTTCAAAGGAATAGTACAGTTTTGTCATCTTCAGGGATGAAAGAATGACTCCTCGATGTGTTTTTGGACATCGACATTGGTCTTCAGCTGTGGATGTGTACAAATTACAAGACGCCATCCTTTTAAGTTTTGTTTTACAAGTTGTGTCGCACCCTCTCAGCTCTACAGGCAGCTGGTTCCACGGCGTATGAGCTAAACTCGGCGAACGTCGGTTTTGATCTCGTCTTTATCCCCCCCCCCTCCTTCTCTCTCCTCCAGATCACACGGTCCCAGTACCAGAACGGCCTGATGGCGTCCCGCCTGGACAGCACGCCCCAGTCCCCGGAGAGCGGCCACAACACGGCTCGCATGGATCAGAACACGCCCCCCGCCACAGCCAACACCACCATCACGGACCTGGGCGCCGACTCCACCCCGACGGAGAACGGGCCCGACGAGACGACGCTCCTCCTCCTCAACGAGCAGAACTCGCCACACACAGCCAACCACCACAGCCAACTGGAAAACAGCGTTTGACCCCCCGCCAACCCCCACTGCCCCCTTTCCCACCACCCCACCCTCTCATCTTCCTACGTTTTGCACGCATGCACTACTACGCTGAGGAGGGGAGGAGTCTGTGTATGTGTGTGTGTGTGTGTGTGTGTGTCAGAGAGAGACAGCTGACAAAGGCCCAAAGAGACGTTGTGTACATATGCAAGGATTAAACGAAACACACACACACACACAGACATGCCAAAGTGTATTGTGGGAACTTGCGTCATCCATTTACCATCATAAAGAGACTCACAACAAACCCAACACTCATCTATGGTAGTTCATTCACATCAAGGAGTATCTCTATGTATGTCCGTGTGTGTATGTGTGTGTGTGTGTGTGTATACATGCTGCCTAATGTATTAACTGACTACAGAGATCTGAAGGACCTGCTCATCTGGACCAGAACACTCCTCCCCTCTCCCCCATCACCAACGTTCAGAGGCCTCGCCGATGTGCAACGTCCTTCCTCTGTGTGTGTGTGTGTTTGTTTTTAAATGTGTGTTGGTTCCAATTCACTGTCCCTAAACAACGAGACTCAGGGAGAATCCGCCCTCCTCCCCCCTCTCTCTCTTTCTCTCTCTCTCTCTCTCTCTCTCTCTCTCTCTCTCTTGGCGTACATACACATTAAGCATGGTTGAAAGCCGTAACTTTGCTCACCAAACCAACCCGCCGCCGCATGTGTAGCAACCCGCTTCCCCCTCCACACCCGCCTCATCCATACAGCTAGAAGACAAAGAGCATGTTAGCAGAGTTCAAACAAAGTAATATATGTTCCATAGAAATTTATAGAGAGAGAAACTGATATTTATTGATGAATTCTGAGTGTGAGACGGACACACAAGACTCCAACAGACTCTTTTTTTTTTTTTTTGAGGGGGGGGAGGATTTGGGGTGGATTTCTATATATTTTTTTTCCTTCTTGTTTTCCTAGATAGAAGCAGTAAGTAGCCCAGGGCCTTTTTCCCAGAGTTGTTAAAGAGATTCAGCACCGATAGGCAGTCAGTCTGTATCGTGATTAAGACAATCAATATGATTATGAATGTGTTCAGTTAAAAAAAAAAAATGTGTAGGGTACGTTAACTGTGGCCATCCTTCTCTCGAACAGCCTCTTCTCTGAGAAAGCTTTTTGTTTTCTTTCTTCGTGCCTCGATTTTAAATTTTAAGCCGTGAAGAAATCCGTTTTCAAAAAGCCACAGAGGTTGGGAAGGCGTTTTGAGAGCGCTGAGACGGGATCCTCATAGAAACTTTGCGAGTCCTTTCCTACTTTGTAAAAAGAGAGGGTGCGTGTTGTCTGTTTGTGTCTGTGTGTCGAGCGTGTATGTGACCATCACCTGGTGGGAACAGAATCCAAAAGAGGGAAACTTAATGACCTCCTGAGTAGAAAATACTTAAGAAATCTGAAACATCTTTATTTATTTTGCTTACAGTTTTGAGATGTGTGTGCGTGCGTGTGCGTGCGTGCGTGCGGGTGTGCGTGTGTACATTATTGTCGACGGGAGGAGGGATGAGAAACGTGATTTTTATTTTTGCCTCATTGTGAGATTTTTTACATGTTAAATGTTCCTTTTCATTCAATGGTTATGTTTGGGTTTCCTGTTTTTTAATCAGATCTGGGGATGAGGGTCACTCTAGCTTACTGAACAGCAAACTTAAACATTTTTTTTTTTTGTTGCTTTTGTTTTGCATTTCTTTAGCCAAACGCACCACTCAGCCCTGGCATCAGCCAAATATTGTCCGTTTTTCGGGGAAACAATGTTGTATATTTTGTGATTATCACAATGCATGTTTTTCACAGATCTTCACACACTCCAGCTATACTTTACTGTACCTTACAATGAGATTTTTAACAGAAATTTTTTTACCTTAAACCTCAGATATGAACACAGCTACCAGCGGAGGTGCTTTGTTTTTGTTCTGGGCCAAATTTTGTGTCTTATGACGGTTGTTTCTTAGTCTGATTTCTAGCAGAAGGTGTTTCATAGGTTGTTTTTTTTAGTAATGTAAAACAGTGATGAACAGTAAAATGCACAACAGGTTTGTTTTATATTTAATTCAGTTTTGTTATTTAGAAAGTATTCACTCGATGGGACATCCATGGCAGAAAAAGCAGAGATTGATTTCTACACTAACAACAGCCTCAATATACCAGAATGCATTGCAACCATACAAAAAGTTTTTAGTATGCTGCATGGCTGTCATATCTCCCCCCCTTGCCTTATTCTCTGCATTCAGTATCGCAATACTTTTTTAACCTTTCACTTAACACATAGAGTGTAACTCACAGGTGAATCCAACAAGTTCCTGTTCCTGCTCTCTAAATGCTGTTAAAAGACTTCTTGGAGATGTAGGACATGGGAAATAAGAGTCGACAACACAGGGTGACACAAAAAGCAATTTTAACACTTAATCTGAAAGTCACAGCACACAAACTGACGTTTTTTACTGAGCATTCAAATCACTCAGTTATATTTATTTCATTCAAGGAAGACTGTGAAATGTTGTTGAAGTACAGCAGCTGTTAAAGTGAAGAACTGTTGTGGTTGACTGTTTCGTCAGCTGACTCTCTTCTGTAGTAAAACCAATTCATCATTAATGGCGCTCGTCCTGTGAGTAACTATGAATCATATCAAAACAAAAGTCACACCAGAGCGAAGACATCATTTCTGTTTTCGAATGAATTGGGATGGCTTGTTATTTTGTGGTTTGAGAAATCTCAATCAAAAAGATTCCACACTTAGGGAAGTGATAAATGTTTTGGAAAAAACCCAAAAAATTCACTTGAGATTTTACCAGCAAAATTAACACATAAAGAACCTCTAAAGCAGGCCGCAAGTGACCTGAAGTAGACATGGATAGTTGACTTATTTTCCAAAGAAACAAATAGAAATCTTTAATTGTACCTTCATGTCATGTGTTTGAGTATGAGACGACTTTTTGCCAAAGACACGAGTTGTGATAATCAAACTAATACTTCTGTGTTTTGATTTATGTGGCTGATGCATCGTGGGTCTGAGCTGTCCTGGTGTTTTGTCTTTTTAACAGTATGCCAATAATTTATCTGCAAGTTGAAATAATTTGAGTTGATCTTGATGTTTTGTCAGTTAACATAAGGATTTGAATATTAACGCCAGTTTGTACAAGTCACGGTCAGTTTATATTGATCAGAACTTTGGAGGTCGTTATCGAGCGGACGGGAGCTTCTGAGCTTGTTTCATGGTGTAACACAGTGTGCCTCACACTGCCTTAAAAACACTTCAATTTGAGTCCTTTATTCCACTTTGGTACTGTCTTTTCTTCTGAAACTGGAAAATGTTCACAGTTACACTAATCTTATTTCAATGTGTTTCACAACACTAAAATCACAAAAGACTGGAATTTTAATAATCTCACTGGTTGAGTTGAACCTCAGTGGGTGAAAGACAAGGATAAAGTTTTTTTTTTTCTTAGCCAAAAAGTAAAAGCAAAGAGGGAGAAATATGATTTAAATATGAATATTAATATAAAAAAAACTAAAATATGGATTTTATGCACTGCTGATTGTGGTATTCATGATAGTTCAGGATGTTGTGACTTAATTATGATTGTTTTTTTTTTTTGGGGGGGGGGGGGGGGGGGGGTGTCAATATTTGGACTGTTATGTATAGGTTGTTTTATGATGGATCCAAATTAAAACCAATGAAAACAAACACAAAAAAAGCCAAAAATTCTTGATCAGCTACTGCTCACTGTGGTTTGTAGCCAGCCCGTCCTCACAAGAACGACAGTATAGATATAAAATACAGCAGGCAAAAACAACCTATAGTTATGTTTATGCCATCTAGCTGCCGTAGCAATTCTAACCCGGAGAAGTGACGCATTTCAGATGACGTGTATATATATAATATAAGGTGAGTTTGCCTTGTTAGGAGGAAGCGTGTTGGGTTGATGTCTAGATGGATGGTGGACTTCTGCTGGACCCCAGTGCTCACTTCCCATTTTCAACCATGGGTGTCATGTTTCGGACCACAAAAAAAAAAAAAAAAAAAAAGTGGTTGCCATGATGACGAGGTTGTGTAACATTAAGGAAGTATAAACCATATTTCAAGTAATCCTTTTGACCCAAGGCGTGATCTTTCCCTTTAACTCTAGCCAAGTGGTTCTTGTGCCTAAACCTCACCAGACCTTAAAGATCTACTATGCAGGATTTTCCTCAACACAACAACAACAAAAATAGCGTATAGACTCATACAAAAGTAATCTCTCTGAGTCATCACTTATGACCCACTCAAGTGTGTGGTGGTGTATTTATCTACGGAGACTCTGCCCTCTGCCTTGTTTTCTTATGATTTTTGCTGTGTTCAGGATGCTTCTGGGCGTCAACCTTTAGGCAGTGGGTATACAGCTCCCAGTGCAAGTGTGAGGTCAGGACTAGTAGCGTAGCAGCAAGGTTACATCGCTGTCTCAGTCTCTCTCCTCTGCTCCGCTCTGCTCTCCCTCTGTGTGTCATGGATGTATAAAGAGCTGCGGGTCTGTGTGTCTGATTGACTGAGGGCGGCGCCAAGCTACACACGCGCAGAGCAGAGAGGCCACAGCGGACAGGATGAAGCTCTGCGTTCACACAAAATCCGGCACCTTTCCACAGGATTGTGCTGAGGTGTGTTTATTTGTGCTTTACAACGTAACCGCTGTGAAACAATCAGAAAATAACCTTTTATTTATCGGAAAGCTGTGTTTACAAACACCAACCGGCAAATCCTGCATAGTATATCTTTAACCGCAGCGTTGTCACACCGTAAAATTCTTTTTTAACAGTGATTTGTAACAATTTTGGAAAGCCAGACTGCATTTCTACAGCTGCTAGATGGCTTAAACGTACCTATAGACCTATACTGTATTTTTTTTATGAGGGTGTGTTGATTTTAGCAGCCGATTACTTCTCGTTTGTTAGACTAGTCACTGATATTTGAAGGTCAGGGGGCTAGCTTAACTACGAAAGTATCTGTTACTAAAGCTTGTTTAAATTTGGAGTGGAGAGGTCCCCAAAACTCAGGAAGTTCCCTAAAGAGGCTTAAAATAAATGGTATCTACTGTAGTGGGAAGTAATCCCATGTCATTTTAGAATAAAACAAGACTTTTTTTGTTCGCATTCAAACACTACAGCATCTATGAAGCTTTGACAACATGCCAATGACTTTGTTACCCTGTGATTTGGTTACATCCAGCAGCAGGTTGTATTTTTGTAACCTCACAAATACACTGTGTGATAAAATGTTTTCTTGGGGTAAAAACAACGTTTAAATGCAATATTTGTCCACATTCTCTGCTCTTCTTGTTTGCTGAACATAAGTCTTCTGTGTCAGTGTATAGAAGGCAAGCACACAGTCTGGAAATACTGGATTTAAAGGTTGGTCTCTTAGGAAATAGCATCAATGTGGGCGGATAGTATACATCTTTAGGATCACAAAAATACCCTCTGAAAATATAACCTGCTGCTGGACAACAAGTTGAAAAAAGTTTAGACTTTTCCACTAAGGTCTGTGGGGTGAAAATTGGATAACGATCATGATATATTGTTGAATCCAAACAAAATATATTTATCTTTGTTGAAATGACTGTTCGGTTTTTTTTATAACTAGTACAGTAGTAGATAATTAGAAAACACCAGCAACGTTATCTGAGCTTTTGATGATTGACATATCAAAGAAAACCGCAATGACTAAATGCTAGAAAACTTCTACCCACTGATGTTAAACTCAACTAATGTGGTTAACGCGGTTCCGGGAAATGCCTCTTTTAATATCTACGTAACAAGAACTCCCCATTGTTCTCCATTTTGGGAGTTAAGAAAATTCAAACAGCCCAGACTCCTGTGATTGAAAGCACTTTAGCAAGGAAAGCGGTTTTTCCCAAAAGCCAGTTGCCAAAGTTGCTAGTTCCGTATCTCAATACTGTTTCACAATATTGTTACTGACCAAGATTTCATAATTAAACATGACTCTGCATTTTTTTTTCTTTTATTCTTTTGCTGTCATGTCTCCGTACAGACACTAAAAGGTTAATGAACTCACTGACTGTTGCCTTCTCTCTCTTTCACTGACTGTACTGGATTTAGTTTTTGTTTTCATTCCTGACACACACTCCCATTTTAGTCGACAGACTATTTTTGTTAATTTTGTAGATTTTTATCAGATGAGGCTGAAATTGTTGTCAAAATGTTTTTTGTCGGTGTTTTTGTTCATGTGTATGTGTCTGTGTATGTGTTGAGTTAGAGTACCCCCACCACCTGCTTTAAATTGTACTGGGTTTGGGTTCTGTGTGTGTGTGTGTGTGTGTGTGTGTGTGTGTGGTTATGTTTTTGTACCTCAAAACACTGTCAATAATCGTGGTAAACAATAATCTTTTTTTATTGTCATGGAATTTAATTTGGGAACAGAGTGAATGGAGCGACTGGCGTTTTGGGGGGGTAAAAATAAACTGATTGTCCTTCATTCTCTCCAGCATGCTTTAACTTAAAAAACAAAACAAAAAAAACAAAACAAAGAAACAAGGTGTAAATACTGTTTTATAATTTCTGTCTTAATGAGTTTTGAAGATGAAGAAAGTTATTAATAAACTTGAGATATATTTCTCTATGGATATTTGTGATTGTCTCATTTTTCCGGAAGAAGCATGAGGAAAATTGAGAATTGATAAATGATTACATTTTATTTATTTATCATTATGATTTTTCTCATTATCAATTAATATGTCCGTTATTTTTTTAGCTTGATCAATTAGTTTTTTAGTCTATAAAATGGTCACTGTTTCCTAAAGCCTCAAATGTTTTGTCTGAACCAACAGTCCATAACACAAATATATTCATTTTATCATAGAAGACTAAAGAAACCAAAGGATAGTCACATTAAAGAAGCTGGAAATTAAAAAAAAAAAAGTATGCCTCAAAACAATGAATCGATTCTCAAAATAGTTGCCAGTTAATTCTCTGTTGATTGACTAATTGTTGCAGATTAGATTAAATATGTGCCAAGACGCAAAAGATGGAAGAACTGAAGAGCTGAAAAATAAAATTCAAACTGAAATTTAGAAAATTTATATAAACACTCACTGGCCGTTTTATTGGATACAACTTTGCAATCTAATGCAATGTTTCTAATGTTTATGAAAGAAAAGAAATACTTTCAATATAATGTAGTCTAGTACAACATAAACACCTGCTATGACCTCACTAGTCAAATCACATTTCTGACAATGTCAAAAAAACTCATTGTTAATAAGCTTCATAAAAGAGGAATTTGTGGCAGACCTGTTGCAGGTGTACCTAATAAAGTGGCCAGTGAGTGTATGTCCTTCATGTTCTATAAGACTCGGTGTTGTTATTAATCATCTTAATGTTGTACCATCTGTAATATTTAAACACTTGATTTTGATATAACCATTACTGAAAACTGTCCTTGCCAAATATGGTAAGGAAATCATTTTCCTTCCTGTTTCCTCTGTGAAGCAATATTTACCCACCTGAGTGCCGGTAAAAGCAGATTATGTTAACTGCATGCATGAAGTCCCATCAATGGCTCATGGTGACGAAACATTTAATCTGAATCATTTAATCTTTGTTGCAGACAATGTTGATGGTTTTTATGGCACGCAGTCATCCATTCACATCCACCCACATCCGGCATCGGTCGCTCAGAAGTTAGCACTGTTGCCTCACAGCAATGAGGTCCTGGGTTCAAACCCTGGCCAACCCAGAGCCGTTCTGTGTTTGCGTGGGTTTAGTTTCAAGGCACAAATGACAATCAGGGAATCTTAAAAGAAAGTCTTTGCATCACTGGGATTTTCTTTGGTCAAACCGGCTCTGCAGGATAAGCCGAGCCACTCACAAAGGAGAAATGATGGCTGCAGAGTTACTGTTCATACTTCAATACAGTATCAGATTACACAGGATCTAATGAAACTGGCTTTAGTCTGTTAAACTAGGGCAAATACACAAAAACCTGCCGTTAGAAAACAGAAGTAATGGGCATCACATCCCAATCACATTGTTCTTATTGTATTAAATGACATCCACCACAAGTACTCCAGAGAGCTCGACAGAGAATTTCAGGTGACAGAGAGCCACTGCCCTCCAATCCCTGTTCAGTTCACCTGCATTGAGGCTACATCTGGCCAGAGGATCTCCAAAGTTTTACTGTTCATTCATATGGTCACAGCTGCCAGATTAAAGATTGGGTCTGTTGCATGATTCATATGTTTTCTACTTCTACTGTAGCTGCTGATCCAGATGTCTAATTTATGTGCAGTGTAACACATTTTAAGCGGTGCAAGTTCCCCTTTGCCTTAAAGATGTGTTAAACTGAACTTTAGTTCCCCTTCCTGTGACAAATGTGTTTTTAATCTTGTTACTTAAGTTGAACTTCACTGTGCAGAATGATTAATGTGCAAAGTTCAGTAGAAAGCTGTTTTCACATTCATCTGCTGAATGAAAAACTTTTCTGCTGGAGAGTTTCTCTGTGCTCATCGGAAATCTGAGTTTAAGACATGTACCTACCTATCAGTACCATTTGTGACATCACAACTAGTTTTGAGCCAAATGAGGTCCAGTATGGAACTTAAATAAGTGCGATGTGTGCAGATACACTGAGAATGGACTTTCCAGGGAAGTAGTCCAGCAGTTAAACTTTTGAAATGAAAGATATTTGCATATTCATGGTTTCTGTATTTTTCAATGAGGGAGAAGCAGTAGATGACATCATTTAAAAGTTTTTTTAGGAGCTCAACCCAGCTCATGCCCACAAAGTCTGGCCGAAACTTGGGTGTCGTGATTGATGGCCAACTGACCATCAAGTTTCATGTGGCCTCAGTTGCTTGATCGCGTCGATTCGCCCTGCACAACATCAGGAAGATCAGACCCTACTTGTCAGAGCACGCTGCACAGCTCCTGGTTCAGGCTGTTGTAATATCACGCATCGACTACTGTAACTCCCTACTGGCAGGCCTCCCTTTATGTACATTTAAACCTATGCAGATGATCCAGGACGCGGCGGCACGTCTGGTCTTCAATCAGCCCATGAGACAGCACATGTCACCCCGCTGTTCATATCCCTCCACTGGCTCCCAGTTGCTGCCCGCATCAAATTCAAAACCCTGACACTTGCTTACAAAACAGCAACTAAAACAGCTCCTGCCTACCTGAACTCCCTCATTCAGGTCTACACTCCCTCCCGCCCGCTACGCTCAGCCAACGAAAGGCGCCTAGTACCACCACCACAAAAGGGCTCTAAGTCACTAGCTAGACTTTTCTCCTCTGTAGTTCCCCGCTGGTGGAACGAGTTACCAAACTCTGTTCGGTCTGCAGAGTCCCTCTCAGTCTTTAAGAAAAGACTAAAGACCCAGCTCTTCCATGAACACCTATGCACTTAATGGACTGTAAGAAAAAAAAATCTTCTATGCACTCTTATCGTTGACTTGGACTGCCTGTTGGCATCTACGTCCTATTGGGCCCAAACTTAAGCTTTATGGCACTTACTGGTGTTGTTGTTTCCTGACTAGATCCTTGCTTGTGATGTATCAAACACATATGTACGTCGCTTTGGAGAAAAGCGTCTGCTAAATGAAAAATGTAAATGTAATGTATTAGTACCATTTGTGACATCGCAACTAGTTTGGAGCCAATTGAGGTCCAGTATGGAACTTAAATAAGTGCGATGTGTGCAGATACACTGAGAATGGACTTTCCAGGGAAGTAGTCCAGCAATGAAACCTTTAAAATGAAAGATATTTGCATATTCATGGTTTCTGGATTTTTCAATGAGGGGAGAAGCAGTAGATGACATCATTTAAAAGTTTCTTTAGGAGGTATCTGAACCTTTTTGTGGTCAAAACATAGCAGACACAAAGAATCAGGCATGATTTCATTATTGTGCCCACAGTCCAAAATAAAATTTGTTTAGATGATAAAATATCTGTAAAATTATCATCTTTACTCTGTCCAATTAATGCAAATGCTGACTTTGTTTATTTTTGTTTTGTTTTGTTTTGTTTTGTTTGCTTTTAAAGACTTATTATACATATTGATGGATTCTGACTTCTTGAACTATGAATTTGTTTGAGCTTTTAAAATCTCCATTATGTCATTTGTACTTTTGCTAACTTCCTCTATAAAAAATCAGACAGGATGCGAAAGTGCTGCTAAAATCACTGCTAGAAGCTCTGCATCTTGATGCCAGGAGGAGGAAAAATGTTAAGCAATAGTGATTCATACTGGGGAAGTTCAACAGTGTGTGTAGTATAGACACACCTTCCAATTAACAAGGGCACATACCTCACCCCCAAATCTTTCCACTACTTTTTTGTAGCCAGCTGTTCAGTCAGCACTGGATGATGAAATGTGTTGATAAACAAGACTGTCTTGATTTCCCAGCTTCTACCCCGACATCTTAGACAAGTTTGATAGTGAAAATGAATATTTTTAAAATATAAAATTGAGAATAACTCTCAATTTTATATTTTAAAAATATTAATTTTGCTTTGATATGTGTTTGATCTCTGATCTAATCTCTAAATGCAAGGCAGGTTTTGTTTGGACATACATAGGCACTAAGACAAGTTATAAAAGAAACACAAGGACTGATAAAAATCTATAGGTTATATCATAAAATAGAACATTTATAATAAGCTAAATTCGTTCAAAAGTACAGTGCAGTTACAGTTCAGTGACAGATAAAAGTAATGAGCCTCAAAATCACTGGAAGATTTTCTTCTTCCAATTTTGTGACAGATTGTCAAACAAGCAGCCTCCTTTAATTTATTGTTTCTTTACGTTTCCCCAATTTCAATTTTGAATTAATTGAGGTTGTTGTGAGCATGTTGTGCTTGTTTCTTTGTTTTGTTTTGTTAATTTTTTTTAAAGTTAAAGCATAGGTATGTGTTGCATCATGTCATCCTTGATATTTTGTACTTGAGTGTGATTTGATGTCCCATTCCTCAATTTAAACTAACCCTCAGGCACAATTAATAAACAAAATGTTGATTCTAGCTGACACTATTCACAAAGTTAAGGAATTGGTCTAGCCTACAGTCTGGGAGTTGCATGTCTGTATGTTTTCCAACAACTAATCTGCAATCAAACATCTAAATAAAATTAACTCTGGATCACCAAATATAAACATAAACTACTAAGCAGATACCTGTTCACCTATTAAAATGTCAAATCATTCACTTTAATTCATAATTATTGAGGGTTACTTGTGGCGTTCCCCAAGGCTCTGTGTTAGGCCCGTTCTTGTTTAATAATAATGGGCAGCTGTGGCTCAGGAGGTAGAGCAGGTCGTTCACCAAGCAGAAGGTTGGTGGTGTGATCCCCGGCTCCTCTAGTCCGCATGTCCCAGTGTCCTTGGCCAAAATACTGAACCCAAAATTGTTCCCAATGGCTGCACCATCAGTATGTGAACATGTGTGAATGATTGAGCATAGAAACATTATGGGGCGTTTTAGGAAGTTTTATAGCAAAAAAAGCACCATATAAATGCAGTCCATTTACCATTTTGTACATTAAGGATATATGTGAAATTTCTAAAACATTTGAATTATTATAATTTATTGTGTTGAGATAAGGATATGAAATGACTTTTGCTTAGAGTGGAAACAAAACTAAAATTTCCAAAGCGTTTAGTTCGATGGAATTCATAATCTTGGGTGACTAATTCACAAAGCAAACTCATGATCATTAATATTGAAAGTATTGAAGTAGTATTGAAAGTATGTCCAAAATTGCATTTCTGGAAGTGATAATAGATTGTAAATTACACTCAAAGGCACATGTAATTGACATCAGAGCATTTCAAGTCAATTGCAAAACAAAAAAAAGGATTTTTTCGAAATTAAGTTTCATTAGATATCATATACTACTCCCTTATAGTTCCATGAATAAGTTATTGTGTGAAAGTATCAGGAAATACTACAAAATTACCAAATTACTCCAGCCATAAGAATTGTTAACAAAGTATTTAACAAGAACCAACAAATGGTAAACAGTTGAAAACCTACTCAGCATCTGCCACCTTATTTCAACAGTATTGCATGAAAAAGACTTACTGAACTGTTTAGGTTAACATAGCCAAATTAAGTTAAACTAAATTAAGGACTCTACAAAATTTGACGGTTCAAAGCAGTTCCAATCATGTCCAGAGTTAATAAGGAACTATTACCTGAAAGCGTCCAAATGTAGTTTAAAATTAGAGAAAGTCAATTTGATTTGAGAGGAATTTTCAAAACAAGTTTAAAAAACAAATTTTGAGGAAATTATTGTAAAGGGGTGAATTTATGGAACAGCTAGTGAAGAATTTATGGAACAAATATAAAAATGATCTGAACAGCACATTTGCATTAGTATGATATTGGAAATAATAGATGGACATGAATGCTGAATAGCGTAAATTTCTTGCTAGATGTTAACTTAGATGTCAAAAACAATACTTTTTCAGGCAGAAGAAATATTTATGTTTTCAGCTTTGATAATTGAGTAATTTACTTCTTTTTTTTAAAATGTCATACATTTCTCTGTTATTGATTGCAGACCAAAATTAATTTGTAATTTGAAAATGTCAAAGATGTTTTGGTATTGCTGTTTTGACTTCTCTAGTTGCAAATACATTCTTTGTTTTTGTTATTGTGGCAATTGTGTTTTTGTTTTTCTTTTGTTTTGTTTTTTTTTGTTGTTTGTTTTTGCTTTTTATATAAAGCTATGTGTATAATATACTTACTAATAGTATGAATATCCCTCCATATGGTGTCATAGCAGGATATTCAACGTGAGAAGTAACTTGACGCAGCATACCTCAGCATCACAGCTCAACCAGGAAGTGATGAAATACCAAATTCTGCCAATGTTTTGTAACTCTAAAGTCTACTATAGAGGGTGGAATTTAGCAAAGATGTGAAAAGCTTATGAAATCACACATAAGAATATTTAACATTTCATACTATGAGTTCCCACCCATTTGTGCGTATTTCTTGGAATTGGTCAATGACAAAACTCCTTTTGGTCATCTGTGACTAATCACCATATTATTATTATTATTATTATTATTATTATTATTATTATTATTATTATTATTGTTATTAATAATAATAATAATAATAATAGGCCCTTTGCAGTTAAAATACAGGGTTGGTGGAGTTGTGGAAGATGCTTCCTGTATAATGTTTAACCATCTTGAGACTCCAGTGGCAAAAGCCAGACTTTTCTCTCTTTTTTTATCAGTCTAAAACTCCCCAGTCACATCTTTTTGCTAAATTACATTCTCCCTTTTATAATCTTTGACTGAAATCATTGGAGTTTGAGCTGGACTTTGTTGCCTTTGTTTCCAGTCTTTGTGCTGAACTAAACTAATCAGTTGCTGACTGTAGCATCATATTCACAAAAACGCATTAAAGTGATCTCAACTCTCTAGATGGCCAGAGTGGTGTGCATGAAAATCAACACGTTGCTGCAAAGCCTCAAATAGAAGCAGGAACAGTCACGTCAGTGCTTCATCAGCTTTGTACAAGTGCCTCTGAAATCACACTAGTAAGCAATTTCAAACATCTCAAAACAGTTATAGATAGAAAACTGTGTTTGGAATCTGATGTTTATTTTGTTTATAGGAAAGCAAACAACAACTTTATTTTCTGTTAATGTTTGTCGCTCCATGATGACTGATAACTGCTTTTTTTATTGAATCTGTTTTGTCTTTTTGCATTATGTTGTAGAATGGAAACCTCTGCTTGTTTAGTCAAATAAAATTGTTGGAGTAAGTGAGGTCAAGCTCTTTGACATGAACTAGTATGTCTTTAGGAAGACTATTATTGTTGTTGTTGTTGTTGTGCCCAGGAAAGTCAGTTGGGTTCAAATGTGCAATGTCAGCAGAACATGTATTTTTTAGGGTAGTGGATTGATGCTATAAAACTATAAATCTCATATCACTCCCACTATCGATAATATTGTCCTTTATGAAATGTATCTCATACATTATGTTTCTTATGTAATGTTGTGTAATTGTGTTTGTCATGATTCTAACATAAAAATATTCTTTAAAAGACAAAACATGTATAACCAATTCATGAAATGACATAGACAGTATTTATCAAATCTGATCTGAAATCTCTCATTCCTAAACAGTATATGTAACACTGATATTAACCTGAGTTAATTAGACTAGACCCAGGTGTGATCTGTGAGTCTTACGCATGTGCATAGCACTGTGTAAGTACAGGATTTCAACATAATGAGTGAGCTACTTCCTTGTTGGGAGGGAAAATCCATGACTGTGGTTAAGTATAAAAGCTCTCCGCCAGAACAAGCAGACAGTACAACATTGACTACTACTACTACAACTACTGGGATAACCAGGCAAACTAACAGAACTTCTTTTCTACTGATTTGAACAGGTAAATTGACTTTTTCTTGTCATTGTTATTTTTCTTTTTGACAGTCTTAATATGGAGGAATGAACCTGAATGGTTGACAGTTTATTTAACACATGCTGATGCCCGTTGTGGCATTATGAGCTAGATAGATAAAGGATTAATTCTTTTGGTGTTACTTTAAATATCTTTATATTGTATCTAAAAATGTTAGTTATTCTACACCATGATGCGTTTCTAAAGTTAGCCAACATTTATAAGCTGTAGATCTTTCTTAACACACAAAGACAACAGATTTTTTTAATGATATCAAATGATATAAAATGATAAATACATCACGGTGTTTCTGTATAAGCTCCTTGTAGTCAAGTGTTGATGCATTAGTGATAAATCACAGCAACAACAGACATTGATATACCTTTATACAAAAGAGGAAACAATTAAATAATTATATTAAATATGATTATTTACATAAAAATATGGAGGCATGCTAGTAAAAAAGGCAGAAAGAAAATTGAAAATTCTGCTATATTCTCCCAAATGTTAAATGATTTTTCTTTGTTTTCCTGCAGATCTTCTTCAATTCATAATAAGATGGAATCTGAAATGAAATGCACTTTCGGCGAGATGTGGGGCCACAAGATAACCAAGAAAATGGACTTGGAGATTTCCCATCATCCACTGACAATGAAACGTGTAGCCAACCTCATCATCACCATAGAGAAGATAAAGTCCCACACATCAGAGTCAGTTCTGAGCACCGACTTCAGAGATGAAAACCTGCTCAGCATCTTGCTGGAAAACATTGTAGAAGGTAATTGGACAGATGACACCTCATTTCAATGAAAAAAGACTTAATGAACTGTTTAGGTGGTTAACATAAAATACCTGAATTAAGTTATCAAATTATTCACAGTACAAGTGCTGTGTTTAAAGTTTGTTGTTGGCCTCTTTTCCCCTCAGAGCATATCGTATACGAGTGTGAGTCAACTCCATCGGGTGTTTTCACAAAGACGAGTGAGCACCCATGCAGTGTGACTGACAGCCAGAAGAGGAGCTTGGTTTTCTTTAAGGACACCCTGGAGCTCAATGCTGTGATGCTGCAGGGAGGCAGCGAAAACCGCAAAGGTAATTGCATGTGACAGTTAGACTTCCTGACAAGTTTGTTTTACTTTCTCTGGCAACTGTTAGCCTGTTCTATTTAACATTTTTTAACACATAAAATTGATCCAGAATAGCAAAAAGTCAGTGTTTCCATTACATGGAAAATACCTTGAAACATAACTTCTCAATTGTAGCCTGTCATTCCTGAATGCATGATATCTGATATTGCTTTTATTGAACCTGTATCCTCTGTTCTGTCCTCAGTTTACTTGAACATGTCAACCTACGTGTACCCTGAACCCATCACTTCGGCCAGACCTGTGGCTCTGAGCATCAAGGACACAAAGTACTACCTGTCGTGTCGCAAGGATGGTGACACGCCAACCCTGCATCTGGAGGTAATAAATCTCACAAAAAAAGACTTTAAAGTACTGTTAACAGTAGTCTCTATCGCATGTGCCACATTTCTCAAAGCTCTAACAGTGATCATCATCTGAAAAGGACACTGCACACTTAAAAATAAATGAATGTTTCCAGTATGATGGTCAAATTTTCTAACATTTATCTTTTCTCACCTCAGCAAATGGACAAAAGCAACCTGACGAGTATAAGCTCAGACAGCGACAATGTGCGGTTTCTCTTCTACAAACAAGACACTGGGAAGAATGTCAGCACCCTCAAGTCTGCCCGTTTTCCTGAATGGTACATCACCACTGCAGTGCAAGAAAACCAGCCATTGGAAATGTGCAAGACGAGCGCCAACCGCTACCGAACCTTCAACATCCAACGTCAGAGTTAAAACCTGCCAACTATACCAAAAGTGGTGTGTGCATTTGCATCTAGGGGGCCAATCAGGTCCCTTTTTAATGTAACATTTTGGTATAGAACAGATGTACTATGATTCAGTTATTTTGATTCAATAATCATCAACAAAGAAGTGATTTTAAAAAGTATTACCATTGTTTGCTAGATGTTCTGTAAGCTTTACAGAGTCTATTTACTGTATGTGCCAGGTACATAAAGTGAAACACTTAGTGTATTGACATAGTCAAATGTCACCAGATCACACAACAAGTGATGTTCTAACGCTGTGCGTATGTGTATTTGTTATGCTGAATGCCATCCCACTGTTTCTTTCTTTTATTTATTTATTTATATAATCTATTTAACATATTGTAATATATATATATATATATATATATATATATATATATATATATAATAGATACATAATATATATATATATATATATATAATAGATAATAATCATTCAAATGATGTGCAGTGAATCTTTAATAAATTCTATTTTATTTTTTATTTGAATTTGTGTGTCCAGGTGTTTAATATGCTCCCTCAGGATTTGCTCACAACTCAAACAAGGATATATGACCACATATATATCACAACAGACATTAGCTGTTCTTAAGACAGCATTCCTAAGATGATTTTTGAGTCTGTAGTAATCTCCTCCAACTTTTATTATTTCCAGTGCACACAGAAGATAACAAATGGTGGCTTAGTTATGGTCTGAACAGTATTCCCAAATTTGACACAAGGATTAAACAAGTGAAATAGATTTACTTTGAATACTCAACACTAAACTCCAAATATCTTAACTACACAGCCCTATACTGCTTTTAAGACAGATTTTGGAATGTTTAACCTCTACCCTGGAAACTAAACCGTTTCCTATCTACCTGCAGGATTACCTTATTTTTATCTATTTATCCTCAATTATGCACTTGGGCCATGCCATGGGCCTCCAGGGCTATAACAGGAAAAATAAAAAAAATGGTGCTGGTCTCTCCAGCACCATCCAGCACCAAGTTCAACTGACTCCCTCATGGGGCTACAATGGGCACATAGATGACTCCACTAACCAACCGCAAACTGAAAGACTAAATTTATATCCAGGGCGAGCTCCCATTATTATGTTACAGCTGATTTTTAGTTTGTTTAATTAATTAATTTATTTTTTATTATTTAATTAGGGACAAGTAGCCACTTTATATTCATTATTACATTCAGTGTTTGAGCCAGCTGTAACATAATAATGGGAGATATGATAAATGCCGCCAAATAGGGCCTCTATTGCTGTTGTCTATTGCAAACCAAACCTAGCAGAGGTTACCTAGTAGATTCATGTAGTTTTTTGCAATATCCTCTTGCCATGGAATGTTCAACCTTGACACAGGCATAGTCCTTTGAGTTAAAAAATTATGCAACTCCTTCATATCCATGCCAGACATTTCCAATCCACTGGTGCTTACAATCTTCTTCTGTCGTTCTCAAAAAAATGTTGGCTATTTTGCCTCTCAAGCCAAGTCTCTTTGCCAAATTGACAGTGCAGAATGCATCTGAAGCCCCGGGATAAATAACAATGCATATTTCTATATGCATATATTCTTTTACATATATTTTTATTACTCATTTGGCTGAAGTGCAACGATGGGAGGACAGCATTGTCCTCGTCACCAGCCCCTGTATGACATGCTGACAACTCTAGACAAACGAAGTCTCTTGGCTGACCCCTGGTGTACTGCTCCAAGAATGTCAAGCAGTCACACAACTTCTTCATTGATAAAGCAGATGGTAAATTTGTGTGACTGCTATTTATTTAGGGCTGACAGTCACAACCTGATCCGCAGAATGAGGTTTTGAATCAGCTGCAGCCAGCCAGCTCAGCCAGATGAACACATTAAAATTCCCAATATTCAGCTAGTGAAACAATGACTATAACATTCCATTCCCCAAGAAGTATTTTCCACATACTGATGCTGTTTGAATCTTGGCTGAGATACGCAGGCCACTGGCTCTCCAAAAACAAAATCCAAACTTCCACAAAGTCTATCCACAAAAATGAGCATATTAAAGGGAGGTATTTAACTCGTGAGGGAGAAATTTGTCTTCAGCTAAATAATAAAAAAAATAAAGAAATGTTTCATGCAGCTTATTTTACCATTTCAGCAAGAAAAGAGATAAACAACAATGACATCTCTCTTGCCCTTGTAAAACTAAAAAACCCTTCCTGGTGGCTGCTGGTCCTATACCTACCTACTGATATATGTAGATTCACCTGGTGTGCCCAAGCTGCCCAGTGCCTTCAAGACAAAAGCGTTAACAAGTAATCAAATTAACAGTAAAATGCTGCCTATGTGGTGATGCATTTAATATAATAATCTGGTATATAATTGACTTACTTTTGATACTTCTGTATCAAAGCAAGTATCAAAGTGAGCACACAATGATCAGTCAATATTTCAGAAAATTGTAACAGAATTTTCCCTGACTGAGAAGTGATAGTTAACCTTTCATTCATTTACAAATGCACCAGTGACCATGTAATGATACTAATAACTTGATCTGTATAGCACTTTTCAAAACAATAGTTACAAAATGCTTCACAGAGCAAGATACAGTGCCGGTGAATTAAATTATGACATAATAAAATAAAATGAAAAATATTCGGTAAAAGGATTGTGCTCTAAGCTCTTCACATTCAATAAAAACAAAATAATAGTAATAGGAGAAAGAAAGCTGGTGGAGAGTTGTAACAGAGCCCAGTATATCAGTGTCAGTATTATTGACTGACATAAAGCACTTTTTGGTTACAAACTGCTCCAATCAGCGCAAGGTTTTTGCGCATGCGTGTGGGGTTGTAAATTTCAAATTGTCCAATCAGTGAAGAGAAGGCGTTCACTCCCGGCAATTTCAAACCGCATGCGCGAGCTCTGTTGTTGTGTTGTACTTTAACGTACCGTCTATTATCGGAATAAGTCTACCGAGGTATTTTTTTTATAAGTTATCTGGACAAAGGCGAGCGAGGAAATCGAATTCTGATAGATATGGAAGAAGAAGAGACCGTACCGATACTTTCCAGAAAAGGTTAGCTTGTTAAGTTGTTTAAAGAAGGACTAAGTTACCGTTAGCTACCATTGTTTGGCTAGCTAGCTAACGCTCCATAACGACCGTTACAAATAGGCAACGTTAAATCTGAGGAAACTGAACTTACTTTTAAGTTCTAGTCATATAAGGGGAAATTAGCGTTATTGTACTGATTTGCTATCGTATTTGTGTCAGACAGACCATCGTGGAGATGTTTGATTTTACACTCTTACTGTTGTTGAAGCTGTGATGCTGAACGTTGACATACGTTACCGGTAATGGACTTCGTCTAGACGGGGATAAACAATACCATACTTGGTTTCCGCTGCTATGTCTATAAGCTGTTTCATCATTTTTAATGATAACGTTACATTACTCAGTGAGATTTCCTGAATAAATAAAGTTTAGTAAATAATAAAAGTAGCAAATATAATCATTTCAGAAGCTTGAACCAGTGAAAATTTTACTTCAGTTTAAAGTTTTTAGTTAAAAAAAAGAAAACTAATCAGTATATCAATAATATTCATATTTTAATAGTCCATCAATCAATTAACTGACTAATCTTTTCAGCTTTTCCAAAATTTAGATTTTTCACAGGTGTAGAGTTTTTAATACACTTACAGTATGTAGTCACTTACATTAATTAAGAGGTCTTATTTTGTTAGTTAAGGTGATGCAAATGTTGCTTTGACAGTCCGATAAAAGAAGAGTCATCCTTCCTCATTGTTCAGCAGCACATCAACTCACTCTGCATTTTCCCAGAAATATTACTAAGTCTCAAGGTGGGAAACCGTTTTTACACATTTCCCCAAATGCCCCCCGTTCACACACGACCCCATGCAGGAAATGTTCCTGAACTTTTCAGGGAAAGACTACATGTGGCTCTTTCTTTCTGCCCCGTTCAATGAGAGGAACTGAACTGTGGGTTTTTCTTCGCTGTAATCATTCCTCCTGTTCATACTTGCTGTTAAACTTCATATTAGCTTCAGATAAACTTTTAAATACATTTCTGCACAGGAGGAATGTGGATTTGTGGCCCTCCATCACTTACATTGTATGTGCCTTATTAAGGGATCTTCTAATAGCCAAAACGAACAGGGGGAATGATTATGGTAGGAAAAACCTATTTCAATGTTAATTTGTGCACCTGACTGTTTTAAGACAGACTTGAAAGAAATGTGAAACTGTCCTTCAAGTGTTGGTTGTGATAAACATGCTGTGATGATATTATCTCTGTCTTGGAGCTGGTGCTGAATTTTTGTGTAACTTTGTCACAGAGCTGCGCAGGCAGAAGTTGATGGAATACTTGGCAGCAAAGGGAAAGCGGACACTGTCCAACTCCAAGTAAGAAATCAATTATACAGAATTTAACTAACACAATATGTTTGACTAAATGTTGTTCATCACATCATTGCTAAATTTTTGCTCCTTTTTATTAAAGGAGTGTCAACAGCTGTGATAACTGCCTGGTTAAGAAACCTGTGATGTCTTCACAAAAGGTGGGTGTACAGGGTATACACTCTATATAGTGTATATACACATACTGTCAATGAAATACCAGAATTCACACCACATCTCCACCTTATTTTTTAAAGGCAAAGTGGGTTAAAAAAAAAAAAAAATCAGCTACATTTCCCTCTGTTGAGTTGTTAATTTTGTTTTCACAGATTGTTAACGGGAAAGAGAACAATGCTCCAGCTGTTAGTCTGAAATATGAGGCCAGAAAATTTCAAACTATTGCTCCTCAATCCACCGAACATCTTGCCAAAAGAACATTTGGTGTTTATAACAAAGTTAATGTAACAAGCAGCACCACACAGCAGAATGCCAGTCGTTCATCTGCAACCAGTGGCCCAGCACAGCCAAAACTTACTCAAAATCGAGTGTTTACAAATACATACGGGGCGTCTTCCAAATCTAACCTAAATGCAGCCAGCCATGTAAAAAAGCAGCCAAAAACAGGAATGCAATCTTCAGTCAAAGCCTCTTCCAATGCCTCTTGTACAGCTGTAACGAAATCCAAGTTCAACAGTATTCCAAAGGCCATCAGGTCAGGCCCAATGGCATCAGTCAGTGTCAGGATAAGTCTTGGCCCCATTGTAAAAACAAAAACAGGGCTTGTTCCTGCTGTGATCCAGCCAAGGAGCACTAAATCAAATTTAACATGCACCACTGCCAAAGCAGCTCAGAACACCGTGAGCACCAATACTTTGTCATCACTTCCTTTTCCCAGAAGTTCTTCTGTGGCTCAGAGGAAAACATTTTCTAGCACTGCTCTAAAGAATCCTGTTTATGAGAGAACCACTGTTTCTCTGAATGCAAGAGCTGTGAGTAAAACTCAAGATCAGAAAAAGTCTAATTCCAAACCACTTTTGGCTAAACATTCTCAGCCATCTTGTAAGAGTCAACAATTAGGTGGGCTGAAATCAATGTCCACCTCCTCCAAGAGCAGAACGACACTTACCAAGCCAGAGGGAAGGGTAGGAATACCAAAAATGATTGAAACCGCTGCAAAGTCCACAAACAGATCCACAAAGCAGAGATCTCAGACTGAAGGACAGAAAAACGGCCAACCATGCAAAGTTGCCTCCAAAACATCCTCAGGGCCAGCGAGCAGGTGCAGTTTCAGGGTAGTCAGTGGGGTTACGCGGGCTGCTGTGGGTGAGCAAGGAGGGAAAATCGAGAC
Organism: Euthynnus affinis; assembly: GCA_029490765.1. Taxonomy (NCBI): domain Eukaryota; kingdom Metazoa; phylum Chordata; class Actinopteri; order Scombriformes; family Scombridae; genus Euthynnus; species Euthynnus affinis. The sequence continues at coordinate 8,495,523 of CM055842.1, forward strand.
ATGTAAAAAGACAGAAAACAAGAAGGGATACAGTTCAGCAAAAGCCCCCCCGCCACAGACCGCTACAAAAAAAACAAGCGCTCCGGTAATGTCGCAGACGGTGCCACGGCCTGCCAGGACCATCAGCTATTCAGGCAAGAACACAGACACGAAGACGCCAAAGGTCCCAGTCAGGGTCATTCCCCAGACGGAGGGAAAGAAACTGACCGCTGCCCAAGAGGAGAGAATGTAAGTAGTATGTTTAAGAACAGTACAATATGAACTGATTGAATATGTTTGATTTGTGACTTTTGCACTTTGCTGACAAGGAAAGTTAGCTTCAGGGCGGGGTAACAAATACTTTTGTTCTTTGCTCTGATGTGATACATAACAGTACAACATGGTCAGTTGCTTTAAACATCAGTTTTTATTATTTTTTTGTTATTTTAAGAACATAAACATATTTGTTTGGCCTTTTTACATCATAATTATAACTGAAATCACCTAAATGGCCCTGCTCAAAAGTTTACATACACTTGAATGTTGACCTGATAATATACACACCAGTTAACACACACAGGTTTAAACGACTATGAAGGGTAAGTTTCCACACCTGTGACTTGTTTCATTGTAATTAGTGTCTGTGTATATATATATTAATGAGTTTTTTTAGCTCTTGAAAGACCCCTACACATTTCATCCAGGGCTGCTCTGACTTTACTGGATACTGAGCCACAAGGAAAGCAAAGAACTGTCAAAGGACTTGCAAGGAAAGGGTGTTAAACTTTATGAACCAGAGAAAGGATATAAAAAGTTATCCAAATATTTGAAAATGCCAATCAGTAGTGTGCAAGCTCTGATAAAGAAGTAGCGGGAAATGAAGGGTTCCGTTGATACCAAACCACAGTCTGGTAGACCAACAAAGATTTCAATCACAACTGCCAGAAAAAATGTTCACGTTGCAAAGAAAAGCCCACATAGAACTTCAGCTGAAAGTTGTATGTGGCTTTTTCAAGATGAACAAAAATGAGCTGCACGGTCAAGTTGCCAGAAAATGGCAATGACAGCAACTAAAACAACAACACCAACAAAACTTCTGGAACAAGGTTATTACTGCCAACACCAGCTTAGAAAAGCCACAACAGTTATTTGGAGTGATGAGACCAAAATTGAACTACTATAGTCACTATGAATGGTAAACATTTTACAGATTCTGCCAGTACTTATGAACACAACAGTACCTCCTTAATAATAAGTAGGTGGATCAGTTCTGAGTCACACTGTTGTGCAGTCAGTGGCTCCCAAGCAACAGTAAGCAAAGAGTCTCTGAAGAGGTGAAGCTGTGACAAGTTGTCTTGTTTAGCTTCTTTGTTCTTTAGGTGTAGCTGGTCTCTGCAACCTACATCTTCTGAAATAAATGCATTTTTGGAGAAATCTCATTTGAAGTTTTTATACGCAGAATCACATCACCGTGGCCGAGCATTTCACATTAAAGTTGCAAACACATTCTTCTCAAAACATTCAAGTATTTTCATGATATTTCATGATTAGTAACGGTCTTGCTGTAATATAATGAATAAAAGAGTTAAAGCAGCAGTTCTGTGAGGTTAAACACAACCTTCAGACACATAGAAATTCAACAAAGTTATGTCATTAGTTTTGTAATTTCAAGCATTCAAGGTAACTCTCTATCTAATGTGCTTATCCATATATGTCTAAAGCGAACACTTATGTGATTGGATTAAACCTTCAGACACATATTCAACACAACTCTTACATCATAAGATAAAAAAAACATTCAGTGTGACTGTTGTTTAATAATAGGAGAAAAGTTCAACCTGAAATCCTTCAAACATCATATCTTTACATTCTTATTACTACAGAAAATTCACTTTTTCAATACAACTACTTGTCTATGAGTTTGTCAGATCAGAAGTTTAACACTTAGGTGATTTTAAAATACCATTGTGTAGTTACCAAACATTCATTAACTCTTAACAAAAGAGAATTAAACTCTTTAAATGTGAAAAGTAAGTCACACAACTATGAAATCATTCTTCTTGTATTTACATGACAAATAACATTACATAACTTACATAATCATCAGACATTGAACCATCCTGGAACTCAGCTTTGGCTCAGATTTGCAGGGAGGCTTCACAAAAGGGATGTGAATCAGGGTTTATTTCTCTCTGTGGGTAAGTTTGTGCGTCCCATTGTGGCCTTTAGGATCAGGTTCATGCATTTAGCTCAGAAAAAACAACTCGGTATTAGCTGGAGAACAACTCTATCCCAAAAATGCTGATTTTTTTCTTTTCACATGAAGTGCAATCAATAGGTTATAGGGTGATGTTCTCATAACAGAGATTCAAACATATCCCGATTGGATTGGCTTTAAGACTAAACCGTTGATGTGCACCTGTTGCAGATTGGGAATCAGTACAAGATTATCAGAGTAGTCCTAAACCACAAAAGTAAGACAGCTTCCCAAGAAGTTGGTCTGTCCGTTGGTGTTATGCTTCATGTCATTCTGTCTCCACACCCTCATTTCTCATCTCTCTTTGCTGTGTGTCTAATAAAAACAAAAAATAATAATTAGAAAAGTACTTTAAAGCATTACATTTTGAACTGTATTCTCTGCTCTGTAATCTGGTGTCAAGGAGTAAACTACAGGCATGGCGGGAAGCCAAAGGCATTTCCTACAAGCGCCCTCCAATGCCAGCTAAACCTCTGGTCAGACGCACTATCTCCTTGCCCCATCCTTTCTGGGCCAACATGAAGGAGGAGGATGAGGCCCACTCCCTGGTCTATGCAGTGGACCGATCCCTGGCTGACTGCTTAAAATTACTGGAAGAGGTACGTGTTGTGGAATGATGTTTTTACTCTTGTTTTCCTAGGCTTTGTAATCTCCCACAGGACGTAAAGTCGTATGACACAACTTGAAGTTGTTCATAGTCTTGCACTTTTGTTCATATGACAATGTAACATATTTGTGTTTTTAAACAAAAAAGCTTGAGAGAGAAGTTCAAACCCTGATTAATTTCTTACTTTTTGCATTCCTATTCAATTGCTGTGTGACGTGGGTATGATTGTTGCTCTCGGGAAGTTAAGGTGCAGACACACCGAATCTGATGACCCACGTCAAATCGAAGGATCCCTTTCATTTTCTATGGAAAGCAGGAGATCCAGCCACACGGTGCATGATTGATATGGCACAGCGTGTTGACCACTGTACCTGAATCAACTGTCAAACTAGGAAGTGCTGATAAAACAAGAATCAAGATTCTGTTACTGTGTTGCGGATTTCTCACCTCAAATGTTTTCAGAAACATATTTTCATGAACCGTTTAGCTGTAAAATCAGAACGTTTGTGTCCTCGCCAGAGTCTGTGCAAGGGGCTGCATTGCTCATCTTGCTCCACGGCAGCGATTGTTTCATCTTAAACAGCCGAAATACAGCATTCACATTACAAACTAATCCACCAGAAACGTGCCCTTACATGGCCAATGCAGATCATACAGGGCTCAGGTTGGTTTGAATGTGGCTTGGATTCAAAGACTCTGTCCGACCATACGACAAGTGCTTTGGTTCGGTGCGTACTAATGTGTATGTGTATGTGTATTTTTGGTGTATGAGTTTGATGTGAGCCTTCGTTGCATATACAGGGTTGTCCCCCAGACCAGGTGAAAGAGGTTCTCTCACGCCTGCCGCCGGTGTCCCACAAGTTTGCCAAATACTGGATGTGTCAGGCCCGCCTAATGGAGCGAGAGGGTAACCTGGATGTCCTGCCCATGTTTGAAGAAGCTGTTCGTGTCGTGTTGGAGGTAAGACATCAATGATACTCAAACATTAGAGACATTTTAGGTAAAGATTTTCTACACTACTTGATTCAGGTTTCATTTGCATTAGTGTGATGCAATGTATTCTATTCACTATTATAGAATACATTATTATAATAATAATAATAAAAAATATCTTTTTTTTATATAGCACTTTTAAAAACTGAGTTTACAAAGTCATTTGACAGACAAAGCAAAAGTAGTACAATATGAAGCAAAGACATGAAACAGAAAACAATAACAGATCTGACCATAAGAAGACGGCGGCCGAAGACAAAGAAAAACAATAAAGAGATGTTAAAAAGATTGAAAGACAATAGAAAGATGATCAATAGACAGCATTACATAAAAGCAAGTAAGCCTCGACTTTGGAGCAACCAGAATGGACCCACCCGAAGGCTGTGGGCCAGCTCGTACAGGGTCAGCATATTTGTTATCAATCAGAGCCAGGAAGTGATGAGCCAGAACCGGGATGATGTGATGTTGTCTATTAAAACCATAAATAATCCGAGTTACTGTGTACTGTCGTAGTTGGAAGCGAGAGATGGATTTATGAGTTATGGCTATTGTGGTTTTTCTGACCTGATTTTGGCAGTTTCGGTTAAAAGAGAGGAACAGACGAGGAGTTTGGTGAATTTTAAGGAGAAATACAGAGGCCGCGTTTCAGTTGGTTCATCAGCTTCAGATCGTAAATCTTTGACCTCTAGTTATGTTATGTATCTTCTGCTTGAGAAGACAGAAAGTAAAGCTAGACCTCACTAATGTTGTCATCCTTTTAGTTATGAAAATTTCAACACCAACGATTTTTTTTTAAATGTGTGCAGTATTCGAACAGTATTCCTAGATTTCTGGCAGTGAGCTTTATGTGTAAGCAGATAGAGGACCTTGGGGGACTATAAAGGCTAAAAATGGGACAACTGTTGGTTTATTTTATCCGACAGTTTCTCAATTGATTTTTCAGAAAATGTACTGTTATACAAGGTCCAGCAATATGACAACATACAATATACCATGAGACATTTATTAACCTGTATACACTAGAGACAGTATATCGAGGTCATTTAGAAACAGGGATGACATTACACAGTTTGTCCTCTAGAGAACACTGATGAGTTAAATGTTAATCGTCTTATTCAGTGCATATTATTCAGTCTTCAGAAACCTTTAACTAGCCGGTTTATGATATCCACGGCTTGACATTAACTATATGAGGCAAGTAAATTTACCTTTCACTTGTTTCGGCACAAAAATTATAACTTAGTTACCTTTTTTTAAAAATTTTGTTTACAAAAAGAATTCAAACAAACAAACAGGTGTCATCATAACAGTGTCAACATATAAGTAATGAAATGTATTAATTTTAATAAAGAAATGACTTCTCTGTTAATGATCTTTGGTCTCAACAGTGAATTCTGCAATCTGTATTTCTCTGTTTAGCGTCTTCACTTTTCCAGCACTTGGAGAAACAACAGACGTGACTTTTCATCATTTAACTGACACACTACAGTCTGTGCTGTACATTTACTGCCAGACTGACAACTCACCGCTAACCTTTTCCTCTGCTCCACTCATATCCACCGTCACTTTCTCTGTGTCCAACTCGCTACATAAACATACTACGCAATGATGTATAACACTGTTGCTCGTTTCCCAGGCAACAACACAGCGGTTGACTCACGCGCTGCACAGACTCCCACACGCTAAATATTTCTGAATTATGGATATTTGGCGTTTATTCTAGCATTAAAAAAAATTTTGGTCTGGCGGGGGTTCTTGTTGATATAATCGTTGGAGAAAATTCAGTAAAAGCTCAGTACATTTAGTAAACGCTCAGTAACGTGTACAGTTAGACCATGAGTTAGACCCTATCTTCATACAGTCTGTTTGGGCGAGTCCAAAGTTGCCAAAACAGCAGGGGTGTTTTGAATACACCCCCGTTTTCAAAAGGTAGTTTGTTGGTCTGTCCCCCCCTACAGGAAAATAATGGATTAATCCCAGAAAGCTGCTGATGTAGCGCTTTTCTCCTTATGAAAGTAGAGACAGAGATACACAGAGATTAGTCGACCAATGAGAATTTAGTCGGATGAGAGAGTATCGACCAGTTAATCGACTAGTCGACCAACAGACTACAGCCCCTAATATTTACCAATTTTTTTTTTTAAAATATTGATATTTATTTACAACACATAAATAATTGTAGGCCTTATGCATGATAGATGGACCGTGTCTATCACACCATCTTTACGGTTCATAATATGAATGTATCAGTGTCTGTAAAAATAATAAAAATGATTTATGAGTAATTTAGGTCAAACTTTAAGCCAAGTCATGATAACAGTCTGATTTGTCGATGAGTCAGATAAATGTTGAATCAGCGTTTCCTAATAGTTGAAACTCTTCCATTTTTAGTTCTCTGGTCTTTACAACAGTCACAGTTTAAGAAAAACATCATGTTAACAGAGTTGTTTTGTAACGTCAGTATCTGTATTAAAAGATCTGTAAATCCTTTTATAGCAGGTTTGAATCTTCGTGTTTTGATTGTTGTTGTGATGTCCTTTAGTTTACATTTAGATAACAGATTATGCTTTTAAAAATATTCACCAGAACAGTAATTCATCTGCATACAGGTGTAAGTCAGACCTTAACAGTTTGTTGTTCTGCCTCCTGCTTTGAACAGGTTTCCTATCTCTGGCGGGTTTTTTTTTTTCTTTCTTTCTTTGAATCAGTTTTTTACTTTCTCCTTGTTTTTCTTTCAACACCAGTAGCGTTACATCATTACTTCCCCATTTCCGTCTCCTCTCTCCTGAGCCTTGCTTTAAAAAAAATATGACGAGTGTGAAGCAGAACTTTAACGACACATGGTGGGAATACATCAGCAGCCAAACTATCGTTGTGCCAAAATCTTCAGATGGGCCAATAAATCTTCAGCTTATCCGCAACTTGGCATAAAACTCACAACTTGAGAGAGAAAGACTCAAAGAAATACACTTGAAGCTGGAATAGTTCAACGGGAATAGGTTTAGTGTGCGTTAAAGTGAAAATCCCAATTACCATGGGAACATGCTCTTATTAAGGTAAATGTAACTGATTGTTGGGAACATCTGTCTCCTACACACTATCTAAACTGTCGAGCTACATTAATATTACTGTTACCTGATGAATTGTGCAGTAAAAAACCACTAATGTCAGTTTTCTTACTTTGGCTCCACCCCAGAACTTTTCTAGCTCATTACTTTGTTGTCTTTTGTCTGACATCGTTATTATTTTTAGATGCTACACTGAACTCTGATTAATTTGCCTGTCTCATAAAAGCCGCTCCAGTCTGCCTACGTGCTTCAGCTGGGAGAGTTGGTTTGTTTTCAGTAGCTGGGAGGACCAGGTGCTGGTGTTGGTCCAGTATCTGTTATTTCTGTGTCTCATCTGAGGGTACAGTGATCAAATGGAAAACAAAACTAGTCCTCCTACAACAGACTGCAGTAGGGAGCTGTCTGAGCTAACAGCTGTAAAGTCATGAAAGTTTGCGTAAACTTTATTTCTGAATTTGAGAGGTGGCTAAATGGCATTTATGTACGTTTAGCGCTCCTGCTATCCTGCTAATATAAGTTACATTTGTTTTTATTTGTTTCTTTCCGGAGGAGCAGGCAATGGTAGAGGAACCACTGCACACAGGTTTCCTATCTCTGGCGTTTTTTTTTTCTTTTTTTGAATCAGTTCTTTACTTTCTCTTTGTTTTTAACGACACATGGTGGGAATGCATCAGCAGTCAAGCTATCGTTGTGCCAAAATTTTCAGATGGGCCAATAAATCTTCAGCTCATCCACAACTTGGCATAAAACTCACAACTTGAGAGAGAAAGACTCAAAGAAATACACTTGAAGCTGGAATAGTTCAACGTGAATAAGTTTACTGATTGTTGGGAACATCTGTCTGTTGTTGGGAACCCCAGAACTTTTCTGGCCAATTAGTTTGTTGTCTTTTGTCTGACTTTATTATTATTATTATTATTATTATTATTAGATACTAATCAGTTAATGTCCCAGATAATCGTCTCACTCTGATTCATCCATCTGTCTCATCTGGTGCCAATCTCCCTGCTTCAGTTGGGAGAGTTTGTTTTAACAGCTGACAGGAGCGGATGTTGGTTTGTTGTAGGTGTTTATGTGGTCCATGTTTCCGTTGTCTCTGTGTCTCATATATGGGTAGTGATCAAATGGAAAACAAAACCAAATTTCTCTTTCTCTTCCACTCGTCCTATTAAGAAAAAATTAAGAAATTAAGGCGAGCCTTAATATCAAGCCCTGATATCTATTCTTTAATATTTCTGGTTTATTATTATTGTTATTGTTATTGTTATTATTATTATTATTATTATTATTATTATTATTATTATTATTATTATTATTATTATTATTATTACAAATCACTGAGCAGGACTGGTAATTTTCATGGTAACAGCAGATTCTACAGAATAGGGTTATACCAGCGTTGCTTCTCCCAGTGCCCGAGAGTTTAGTCTTTATTATCCGTGCCAGCAGAGAATTTGGCTCCAGCAATCTATTTATCTATATATCAATATATCAGTCAGCCAATTTATCGTTCACGCTGTCTCTCATGGTATCAGAGAAGAAATTTCCAGTTATCATAACAGGAAACCTGCTCGAGATTTAATCTGTATCCGTAATGTCACCTGTGTTTGTGGTGTGGTGATGCAATCGCCGCTCCATGATGCACGATGCAATCCAAGCCAGAGCTTTACAACAGGTTTTTACTTTCTCTTTTTAATCAAGACAGTAAACAGCAGATTGATTCTAATGAAAATAATCATTGCTCAAGCTGACACTCATCATTAATCCTGTAGTCTGCAATAAATTATGACATATCTAGATCAAGGCTGCCAAACTCATTGTTTATATTGTGTCATCTTGTGTTTAAAGTTTCTTCTCTTCCTTTTTTAAGCCAGTGGACGAGCTGCGGACTGTGGTGTTTGAGATTCTGAAGAAAAAAGATGAGATCCAAGGTATTTGACCATTAAGATGACTCACTGTGTTATCAATGTGTAAGTTAAAGTCACTCATATCTATTCGTACTGCAAGTCGCTGATTTATCGCAGTCCTGTACATGCAAGAACTTTCTATGTTTGTCTTACATTTTTTCCATAGTGAAGTTATATGGTTGCTGTAATTTTAATAGTATGAAGCCGACAGTCAAGCACACAAACCATTCCAACAAAACCTACATTAGTGTTTAAATCCATTATGTTACACTAGATATTAGAAACACCTCTTTGTATAACATAATTACAGGGCTGTTGTATCAGACTGACTTAGTTTTAGTGTATTTATTTCATGTATTATCAATTATGTCTTGCTGCTTGTGCTGTTTTTTGGTTGTTTTTTTTTTTTTAATATTATGTGTGTCGTTGTGCCTCCTTCAGTTTAAAGCTGCAATAATCAGCATTTTTGCATCCTCTAAACTCATTGTTAGGGTTTCAAATTAACCATCTTCGTTCGCTCTCACTGCTCTTAGCTGTATCGTTTTCAGTGAAATGCTCCAAAAACCAAGTGTTCACTTCCTGCCCAGCGCTAAACAGCAAACAGACAAAGTTGGGGACTTGTTGGTGAACATAGTAAAGCGTTAAAAGATTAAGAACTGGACATTTTCCTTGAACACAACTCCCTAATGTTGCCCTGAACCTGCTAGATTTGTGACGTCTGCCGCGTTAATGTTGTTAGATGATATTTATCAGTTTGGAGGAGTGAAGTATAAGTAAAATGTGACTGACTGTCTAATTTTCAGCATCCGAGGAGAATGAGAAAGAGGAGGAGGAAATTCCAGGAACAGCAGAAAACACTCCAGAGAGTAGCAACAACCCGATGATGACCCCTCCAAAGCCTGTTCGGGCCCTTATCTGCGGGGAGAAAGGAGACTCATCAGTTGTCAAATTCAAAATCACTGCAACTCCCGGGTGTGTGTCACAGATACATTTTCAGGAACTTAACATTTCAGTTTTCTTGCCAGCCAGTTTGTTCTGCTTTACTGAGTAGAGCAGTTAAAATATGCTACTCTATACTTCCACTCCACTACATCTCAGGGAAATATTGTACTTTCTACTCCACTACATTTATTTCATAGCTTTAGTTACTTTTTTTGACACAGTGGATAATATAACAAGCTTTTAAAATATAACACATTATTAAAGATGAAACCAGTGGTTTCATTAACAAATAGTGTTGTGTATATAAAGTAGCTGAAACTAGCTCCACCTCCAGCAGCTACAACAGTAACATGCTGCTCTAACACTGATGCTTCACTATTAATAATCTAATGATGTCATATATAATAATATATCAGTCAGAGGGACCAAACCACTACTTCTACTGCAATACTTTATTGTAGTAACAACAATGTGTACATGTTATTTATATCGTTGTACACATTATTTACACTTTCTCTCCTTCTGCAGTGGCCCTGCACACCAACAGAAAGAACCAGCACGGATAAATGGCCAGGAGTTGCGCTTCTTCACCCCGGTGAGACGCTCAGTGCGAATTGAGAGAGCCTCACTCCAATACCCTGCATCCCTCCAGGACCACGATCTCTGTGTGGCCTCATACAGTGACCTAATTGGCGAGGAGGATAAAGAAAAAAGTGAAGAGCAGAAGGACGGGGAAACCAGCCCGTCCGCTAACGACACACCGATGTACGTCTACCGGCAGAACGAAGCACTTAATGACAAGGTGTTGGTAAAGCTTTTCTACGATGAAGATGGTAGTCCTTAGGTGCTCACATAACAGGGAGAAAAATGAAACATATGTGCATATTTTGGTGTTGTTGGGTTTATTATTGTCGAGTTTTGTCTGTGTAAACACTTAACCTGATGTTTTAGGCAATTGGCTGTTTTGTAAAGGTCACTCAAAATAATGTCCTGTATATAGTGATGTAAAATAAAAGGCCTTTTTTTTAAAAAAAACAAACAAACTGTGCATGTACAGTGTATTCTTAACACTTTATTAATCTGTACTGGGCATGTGGACTCTTTAGTGCCCTACTCAACAGCTAAAATCAAAATCATGGATACTCCCACTCAGAGCCTGTTCCTCTTTGAGTCGGTAGTATTTCATTGTCTTTTTATATTTAGCTGTGCAAACCAATTTGAAATTCACTCAGAATGATGTAAACGTTTTTATTTATCGAGGGGGAGGGGAGAAGACTTCCTTTGCAATATAATTTCAAAGACGTGCCATAGCATGTGCAGGGATTTCCACAAAAAATCATCGGAAATCGAGTTTACGACATGGTATGTAAGTTCACAGACTGCTGTGGAACACCCTGTAAAGGAAGTATGTGGGTTTACGTGTGACAAACGAGTGACTAAGAAACGATAATAGTGGTGTTTTTCACAACTAATTCCAATGGTATTTTATGCAAATTGATAATGCAGGATATCGGCCGCCTTCATATGGAGGGTATAAAGGGCCAAAACTTCATATTTAAATATATAAATAGTTATATAATCAAATGAATAAATACTTATATAATATAATGCTTAATTACCACTATAAATAAATCACAAATAAGAAATGAAATACATAAATGTTAAATTTGTTTGTATTTATTTATTTATATATATATATATATATATACATTTGTTTACTTCACTCATTTTTCTATTTGTAATTTTATTCATTTATTTATATGTATTTATATATTTAAAGGCAAGGGGCGGACCCTGCCCTGTGACCGGTGGTTGAACTTGAATCAAGATTTCAAGATAGCAGCACCCGACGTGGCTCTTAATGAAATCCTGCTTGCTACAATGGTAGATATGTTATCTGTAGCTGAACACATGGAGGCAATTACCGAGTCATGCGCTTTTCTTTTTAGATCAGATTGAAGGCTTCGCTGAAAAATTAGAGCGATATCTGCCCTGACCGACACAGAAATGTGTGTGTTCAAGATAGCGGATCCTGCTGGGTCTGTAGTACTGTTTATTCACCGATCAGAGGCTTTAACACTCCTGACTTGATGGACGAAATTGACGCATTTATTTCACTGCAGCAAGTTAAACGATGCATGAATAAAATTATATTATTATTTATAGTATTTATCTATTAATAAGTAGATAAATAAATAGACAAATTTACTATTTATATATTTAATGTCTCATTTAAGTTATTTATGCATTTATGGTGACAATAAAGCATGAAATTACATAATTATTTATGTATTAATGATAAAGTTAGTGATTGTAATCCAACACACTTTTTGGTGAAATTCAATGAATACTTCCCCACGGTCCAGTAGCTTTCCTTCCTGTTTTATTAAAAGTTTGGGCTCTGTAACTGGACAAGTAAACACAACTGCTTGGAGCGCGCCAGACAAAACTACAGCAGCCAATCAGGAGGTGTTCATGATAGTGTGCACACAATGTAAAAGTAACAACAGTGGGCCTGTGCATACCTAATTTATATATGTTTTCAATTTGTGTTAAAATGTAATATGTGATTATTATCATGATATTTCCATCAACCTTAATTCTGAGGGAGGGGCCCCATCTGGTACTTGAGGTCCCGCACATTCTACGCATGTGGAAAGACGGTGGCGGCCCTGGCTCCCCTGAAGATGTAGCTGACAGATGGCTGCTTCTCCGCATACACTAAACACTACTGCTTTCTTACAATTTAAGCATGAAACTATATAATTATTTATGTATACGACCTCAAATGTTGTACCTGGAAATCTGCCGGAGCCACTCTCCCAGTTCTCCCAGTGCTCCAATTACCACTGGATCACTCATCCCTGTTGCCTTTACTCTTCGCATTTCCTCCTCTTCTATATTTATACAATTCTGTGATCTTTTCTCAGTACAACAAATATCCTGTCGGCCCATTTTCCCCAGAATGATCATAACATTCAGTGTCTATTTTCAGTTGAATATTCTGCAGTGATGCCAACATTGTAATATTATATCAACTGTTGAGACATGTCAACAAATGACTGCAAGTCACTGCTTGGGTAAAACATGAACAATGGGGTCATAGTTTTTTAAGTCTGTCTTAAAACAACAGTCAAGATCCCAAATGGACACTGAAAGAGGTTTCCCTCACTGTAATCATCCTTCCTGTTCATACTGGCTATTACAAGATCCCCTTCATATGAAGGCCAAAACCCACAGTGTGTCTTCGCAGTAATTATGTGAACAAGTGCATTTAAAAGTTGATCTGGAGTTTATATGTTTACCTGTGAAGCTGCGGTGGAAGTAGAGTAAAAATAGAGGGACAATGGCACTAAAAAGACACTTTGGATGAAATCCCTTGTAGCACAAAGGGAGGCTTTGTTTTGTTTCCCTTCACTAAGAATAACTCATTCATCATATCATCAGTGCTGTTGATGTTTTGTGTGTTAGTCAGTAGCTCCAACCCTGACAAAGTTTTCTCTGTAAGCTTTGACTAAATCTTTTTCTTGTAATGAATTCATATCCAATAAGTGCCAAAAGTCATAACCTGCATTTCGGTAATCTATTAGTAATTTAGTTCATCTTGCTTTTTCTCAGAAGACAACGTGACTAAAGATTTCGGTTCTAGTCTTTAAAAGTTTTTAAAGTATAAAATGTATGAGTAATTTAATTGCTCCGCAGGCAACATGACTGAAGCATGCAATTACACTTACAACATAAAGTCATCAAATAAAAGTGTCAGTACTATCAGTGTGCCAAGCCAGGACTCTTTTGCAATTGGTCGTCGTCAGATGTCTGTAAGATTACAGTTCTAGTTTGGGAGTTTTTTAAGTTTAAATTGTGCAGGGCTTTTTTTTTTTTTTTTTTTTGAATATCAATTAAAATGTATCTAGAGTAAACTAAAGGAAAGTGCACTGATTTTACATACTAAAAGTCTGTTTACAGATGTTTAGAAGTACCACTGCTTATGTGAAAATAATATAAAGCCTTTTGTGGCTCCAGATGGAGTTGCAGAAAATCTGCCAAAACAGCTCAAGTGATGTCCCTTGAGTCAGCATCTGGAGGACTACAAGTTTGAAAATTGTTTAGAGCCCCTTCATACTTGAATACTTACTTACTTACATAATTGAATTTACAATTTTTCCCAATTTTCATCAAGTCTATTTTTAGAAAAGTAAACACTTTTACATGACATGGTCAAAATTTGAATGACGTGTACAGTCAGGTGTGTAAAGACAATAAGTAACTGCAGCTGGACACTAAAAAATACTCAGATATTTGAATGGAGATTTGAGCGATCCCGCACCTTTTTGAGCATTTACTGCTTCCGCACCGATAGATGAAATTATCAAATAGACTGAGGTTAGTTGAAGTTGAGTGTCTCTTTAATTCAAGCACAAGCAACAGACATGGAGACTACACAGAGGGTACATCTCAAGTCTCTTATTTCATGTCTCCTCGCTCCTCGTTTGGTTTCCTTGCGTTTCTCCTCGCATTCACGGTGGGCGGGACTACGACGCAAGGAAAAGACGCAAGTGAGGGAAGCGTGGATGCAATTTAAGAGACTTGGAATGCACTCAGAGTCTCTGTGGAGAAGTATGAAGAGACGGAAGGAATTCACTTGTATAATTTTACCACACAGGCCCACACAGTTGTTTACAGATTCCCACCAGACCTAACCCTATACAAAGCTGTGAGCAGATGCAAGCCAAAGTTAAAACATCAAACTTAGTATATCACTGATAAGGCCCTACATACACATTATACATACCATAAAACTTCAAGGAAAGAATGGAGGAAAAATACACAATGTCCAATACAATTTTTAAATGTTTCTATCGCGTATAGTTTAAGATACAAACTTCATTTGACCTCTGAGATAGGTCTACAGTCTATGAAAATATATCTTGGATTTCTTTCATTTGATGATTGTGAGACATTAGAGTGTGAGTCTTTTCCTGCTCTTCCTGCAATTGCGTATTATTGAATGTTTCACAACATTCAAGAGGGAGTGACATTACCAGGAGCAGCTGGAGAACAGCACTCCTCTTGCGAAATATCCTGATAAATCCCATGACCTTGGCCAAATCGTAAACGAAATATCACATTTAGGGACTGAATCCAAAAGGCAGACAGCCGAAGAGCAAGGACCCTCATGTATTTTATGTATTTGTTTCTTCCTCTTTCTTTCTCTTTATTAATTCGCCACTTAAACCCTAAGTTTGACCTCGTAAACATGCTCATAAACTCACCAAATTTGGCAGGCACTGTGGCAGGTCTGTGAAAAATTTAATGAAAATGTAAAAAATTAACCCCCAAAGTGCCAAAATGTGCTTGAGAGCGCCAACTATGTAACTAATATGGCCTCCATGGCCTATAGGAATATTGTAGAGAGATTGAACCAATCTACATGACAATATTCCACCTGTGATGCAAACTGGCTGAAAAGCGGCCGCCTTCGAAATTGCAGAAAAGCAGCCACAGCAACAGGAAAAATAGTGGACAAAGAAGGTGATGTTTATCTCCTTCTTGCACCATCGGAAAAATGCCCAAGACTGAAGACATCTACATGCTCGTGACAGGAACGTTTATATATATTTAAGTATCAGTCAGAGGAACAAAACCACTACTTTTACTGCAATGCTTTAACTACATCAAGCTCATAATACTTACGTACTTTTACTGAAGTAGAATTCTTCATGCAGGACTGCTTTTAATGGAATCTTAATACTTCTTCCACCACTCTTCTGCTACATTACTTTCCACCTTGACAACTTCTAATTGACATTGTGGCTGTATGTGATGTGTGTAGTTTTGTATTTTCTGTGGTGTGCTCTGTGTGTGTGTGTGTGTGTGTTTTTGCTTTATACTGTTTGTTGTTGTGCTGTTGTATGTTTTTGTCGGTGGCTACGCATGCAAATTAGCTTTAAGCTAACTCTGGTGCAGTCCATCTTTAACGTTTCAAACTGCACCCTGTCCCAGTCAATAAATCAATCAATCACGAGTCTGATTATGTTATGCAAATCTCAATCAGTGGAGTATTCCTTTAATTACAGAGCACTGGGGTTGTGGCAACAGCTTCATGAGAGGTATCTTCTTATATTATAAGTCTGGGGCAAATAACATGACATTCAGATTAGAAATTAACTTCATTCTTGACTTTGGAAACAGTAATGTAGTTTGACAAACAGGTCCACTTAGTAGCTTTTTCCAAAGTGTTCCGGCGCATCTCATTTTTCATCTGTGGACATTGCTTCGAAAGTGATTTTCAAGGCCTTGAGAACCAAATATGGCGTTCTTTTCTCTAGTAGAAATCTCAGAGACTATCTCCACTGCTAAATGCTAGGTAAATTTACATTTGCTTGACTGACTGCAGTATATAAAGGCCTGAAATTAACATTAACCAACATTATAACCTAATCTTCACACCCTGTCTTGTAAATCGGAATATAATCGATACAATACAGCATTAGGAATGCTTCTGAAATCTTTGTTTGGCTTTATTCTCTCATAAAACAGCCAGCAATAACACACGTCTCCACATATTCACCAGGAGAGTCAGCAGACACAAACAATGCAGACGGATTCAAACACAGGATAAGATATAAGCAGCACATACATCAGACTGCTGTGGGTTTATCTGAAACAAGACAGGAAAAGCACACATCTGACAACAGACAGATACTACACTCACCACAAAAGTCCGGATGTTTATCACAACTCACCTGACCTCATCTGCACAAAAATATAACCTATTTTTTTTTTCCTTTCAAGGTCATCATGTGGCCAGATGCAAACAAAGATAAGCTTTATAAGTTCCTCATTCCAACTAAACTGTTTTTTAGTGCAATGCAGAAATCACCTAACAACAGAACAAACTGCAACACAAATGATTCATGATTTAAATGGCCTTTAAATACTAATTTTTGCAGACATCACTCAATTCACATCACTTCCTCATTTTCAATGAGACAAAAAAAAAGTGAGAAAGTGAGAATCATCACATCTTAACATGGAAACACGCTAACCAGGCAAAATGTTCTTGGGAATCTCCAGTATAGTTATTCTGTGTAAGGGGGAGGGATTTTTTGAGTTAAAAACAGTATGCCATTGGGAACCAATGAGGTGGTTCCCCCTGCCACTTCACTCCACTCCCACACCAAACAGCTGACTTAAATCTCTAGGTATAACTTTTTCTTTTTCTTTTTTTAAAGCACAGCGTTTCACAATAGGTCAAGTCACATTTCCTGATGTTCATTGACGCAGGTTCTTCTTCTTTTTTAAAATATTTTAAAGGGACCATGTACATTTGATGCAATGTATCAGAGTTAGCTTATAGCTATTTTTCATCTGCAGTCCCAAAAAACACAACAGAGAGGATAAAAAATAATGCATTATAAACATATTACAAAGAGTACAAAATAATAGAGAGAGAGAGAGATATTACAAGGTTACACACAACAGCACACACATCACACATGGCCACAATGTCAACTAGAATGACTAATGAATGATAAAATGTAAAAAAATTAATTCAAATTAATCTAAATTTCTCAAAGCTAAACCAATTGTATATCTTATGTATCCTACAGGGATGGAAAAGAGTTTTTAAGAGTTTGGTTATATATTGACTCAAGAAGTCTGTCTCTTGCTTGTCTCACCAGGGAAAGAATCACAGCATGCATGGATATCTTGGTTGCTTCCAAAGAGAGACAATATCTGACATGTCTAAAGTTTGCCAGCATGTACTTTATAGTTTTAACATTTTTCAAACATGTTTTCTAAAAATTAAAATTTGGATCCAGTACCATGCTGGGATATTTAAAATCAGTGACTATGTCAATCTTTTCGCCTTTGATGAAAATATCAGTGTTCAGAGGTTGTACCATTTGTTTTATTAACATTTAGACATGATGATCAAGCCACTGTGTGACCCTTTCCATTGCAGTTGTTAGCCTAGCAGCCACTAACTCAGCTGTTTTTGCATATACAACAGTGTCAGTGGCATACATTTGCAGTTCATATCTGAGACTGGCCAATAAAAGGAAAAGATTAAAATGGGCAAAAGAACACAGAAATTGGACAGAGGAAGACTGGAAAAGGCTTTCACTCCATTTTGCAATGCTCTGCCATAACCTATAGATGGTGCTTGATTGGAGCCAATTTCCTGCTACAACAGGGCAATGACCTCTGGCACAGATCCAAACTATTTAGGGATGAAGCAGTTAAATGGTATTCTGTCTAGAATGGAATGGCCAGCGCAGTCACCAGATCTCAACTTTTGAGCTGTTGTGGGGGCAGCTAGACTGTTGTATGGTATATAAGAAGTTCCCATCAAGCCAACCCAACCTGTGGGAGGTGCTTTAGGAGGCATGGGGTGAAATTTCTTCAGATTACCTTTACAAATTGATAGCTGGGTTGCCAAAAGTCTGTAAGGCTGTAATTGCTGTAAAAGGAGGACTCTTTGATGAAAGCAATGTTTGAAAGACAAAATCATTATTTCTACCAATGTCTTGACTATATTTTTTTTACTTTTTCTGACAAAAGTTTGGTGACCTAGAATCTTTGATTGGTATTCCATGACAACTGATGTTGTCGTTTGTGTCTGAAATATTTGCATAGGTTTTGTTTATTGTGAAAACAATAAACCAATAATCATTTAAAAAAACAAGAGGGACTTTGACACGAAAAAGATTTTCACGTTGAAAGGTATCTGCCTGATTTGACTCACTTGGATGACTGAAGCGTCATATTAGCTTTAGACAAACTTTTACTTTTTGGGCGTAAAGCTGTGTTAAGCAGGGCAAGGGAAACGCTGGGTGGAGCCAAGCAGAGTGGTATCCAGACATCAGGGAGTTGTGCTGAGCTGATGAGGAAGACAGACAAGATAAGAGGTCTGGAAACAGGTGCCAGGGTCAGGTGGGGGTAAACTGCAGGCACAGGGAAACAAGTATTAGATACATGCAGATTATTGGCAGAGCAATAACAAGACTGAAAAGGATTGAAGCGTGACTAACAGAGTTTACGGTCTGCAGATAAGGAGGCTTAATCATGTGTCTGCGCAGGACTAATCAATGAATGGTAGCTAGTTGCCTGACTCCCACACACCTTTCTCCACTCCTGTTTTTAAACACAGACAGATAAGGAAGGGGAGAAGGAGAGAGTGACTGCAGAATTGGTGGAGGATTGCAACACAAATTAGGACTCTCGTTTTCCCTGCAGAAAGTGTCACACCCACTTCCGCTGCTGCTCCTTCTCCTCTTCATGGATGCATCTCCACCGTGGCTCCTCCTCCTTCTCCACCTACACGTGTCCATCTCCACTGCTGCAGCTACTCCCGTTGTCACACCTGTGCCTCCACCCTTGTCTGTCACTGGAATGGGAGTGAAGTTGGAGCTTGGGAGACTTTGCTCCGGGAAGGCAGCTGGCCCAGATGGTGTGTGCCCAAGGCTGTTTAAAGACTGTGCTGCCCAACTGTGTCAACCTGAGTCTCCAGTTGGGGCGGGTCCAGGCTCTATGGAAAACATCTTGTATTGTACCGGTGCCAAAAATAAAATTTCCAGTTGAACTGAACGACTACAGACCACTGGCCCTTACATCCCACATCATGAAAACCCTGGAGCGTCTGCTTCTATGTCTACTGAGGCTTGAGATCAAAGACAAATGTGATCCACTGCAGTTTGCGTACAAAGAACCCATTGGAGTGATGCTGTCCTTTACTCCACCGTGCACTCTCTTATACGGAGGATTCAGGCACTTATGTAAAAATCATGTTCTTTGATTTTTCAAGTGCATTCAACTCCATTCAACCCATCTTACTCAAAGACAAGCTCAGAGAGGTGGGAGTGGATTCCTCCCTTGTTTCCTGGATCACAGATTACCTGACAGAAAGGCCACAGTTTGTCAGGTTGGGGAACTGTGTTTTGGGGACAGTAATGAGTAGCACATGGTCTCCACAGAGGACTGTACTTGCTCCATTCCTGTTCACATCTTATACCTCGGACTTCAAATACAACTCTGAGTCCTGCCACATCCAGAAATACTCGGATGAGTCTGCTATTGCGGCGTGTATCAGGAATGGAAAGGAATCTGAATACAGGGATCTAATAACAGCCTTCAGTGACTGGAGTTGACAAAACCGCCTTCAGTTGAACACCTCAAAAATGAAGGAAATGAGGCCCACATAGTCTCCTCTGGAGCAAGTGATAATCTGTGGGGTGGACATTGAAGTGGTGCACACCACAAATATCTAGGGAGCCTTGCGGATGACAAGCTGGACTGGTCCCCTAACATCGACGCTCTCTACAGGAAGGGGTAGAGCCGACTGTTCTTCCTGCGGACACTGAGGTCCTTTTGATGTGTGCGTGGAAATAATGACCATGTTCTATCACACGGTGATGGCCAGAGCACTCTTTTTTGCTGCAGTGTGCTGGGGAGCCAGCCTTACAGACAAAAACACCAAGCAAATAGACAAGCTGGTAAAAAAAAAAGCGGACTCAGTGCTGGGCAGGAGACTGGACCCTTTAAGATGGGTGGTGGAGAGAGGCACACTGAACAAACTGAATACTAGCAGACTCCCTCCCCATTGCCTCGTGGAACGACAGAGGAGTTTGCAGCAGTCGGGTCCTCTCTTTGCAGAACAGAGAGATTTAGGAGGTCCTTCGTCCCCACAGCAATTAGACTCTTCATCTCCTTGAATTGACTAGATAGTTTTTGTTTTTGTTTTGTTTTGTTATAATTGGATGAGCTATGGACAATTTGAATTTCCCTTCGGGGATTAATAAAGTATCAATCAATCAATCAATCAAAACATGTTTTTATAAATGTATGTCTGTGAGGATTGTTTTGTTCAGGGGATTGATCCAAGATTGATTATTCCTTAATTTAATCACAGAATGAATATGTTTAAAAATAAAGATCCTCAATTTATGCAAGTTTATCAGATATAATATTTCAAAACAATTTCCATGATTTAAATGGTATTTAAATACTTATTTTTGCAGACGTCACTGAATTCACTTTCTGCCCAGTTTCAACTGAAACAAACAAAAATAAAAAAGTCAGAATCAGCACTTCTAGACATGAAATCACTTTTTTTTTGATGCAACGTGTGATAGTTAGTCACAACCTGACTTGCTGAAAACAAGAACTGGAAGTGTCATCATCCATCATTTACAGAGAGTGAATCAGTAAAGGATCCTTCAATAGCCAGTATGAACAGGAAGAATGATTACAACAAATAAAACATTTTTCATTGTTCATCCTGGGCAGGTTCTTCCAAAGAAAGTGAGTTTGGTGTAAGAGGTGTCCAGGAATCTAGATAACGTATTATGAAATTTTAAACTTTTGCAGGGATGATGTATGTATCATGGTGATATTTATAGAGTGCTTATGCATCAGTGCAAATGAAAATATTTTAAAAATATTTAATTAATTATTGTGTGTTCAACAAAGTATATATTTGTCTGGTTCATACTGTAGTACATTATGTAGATTAAATGGTGTTGCCAGCAAGAAGCATTCACATGTTCTCACTTATTTTTCTGAAATTAATCTTTTTAAATGGCTTGAAACCCTGAATGTCATTACACTGATGGTCACATGTTAAAAAGATGGTAGGTTGGTTAAACCTGGTGAACACTGGCTGAGTAGCCACCAACTCTTCTTTCACTTTGCCACGTGGTTACAATTTTGGCCCTCGTGTTTTGCCAAGTATGCTGGTGAGATAAGTTGATGTTACCAGGAAAGCCACAACATTTTTTAATAAACCTGTCACAACTATTTGACGTCAATGCTGCTGCATCAGAACACTGACTGACGCTTAAAATGCACTCAAGGATGGAGCAAAATGCATTTCATCAGGCTTGTGGTTTTTTGCATGTGAATTTTTTTTATGTGACTGATGTATTTTTTGTTGTTCCTATTCTGTTTTATCAGAAATATTCTATTTTATTTTTTAAACAACCCTTTTCAGTTAACCGAGTAAACAAAATTAATAAATTATAAAGCTGTTTGTAATGATTTGATTAATTGCAATTATTCACCAATTGCATTGGTGCAGTTAACAGCTTCATGTGGTTCCTGAATGTTTATCTGAACTTGTTGTCCAGACTTTTAGAGGAACCATGTGAGAAAATCTTGTTTTAATTATTGCAGTTGGTGCATTGTGACACACACAGCTCTACATCATCTATCTGGGAACATTATGATTACAACAGTGATGTTTTTGTTAAAAACTTAATACCAACTGAATTGTTAATCATATGTGTTCATTGATAATTTTTTTTTTTTTTTTTTTTTTACAATACCTGCATGCGGTGACAGAGAGAGAGAGAAAGTCTTTGCTGTGAGAGACCACTGTTTACTTCCTGCTTCCAACCGACTGTAACTACAATTGTCGTGGTGTTTACTGTTCCCATGACAGGGAAGGTTGCCTAACTTTGAGGATATAGTAACTTTAACCCACATAACGTTTCAATTCATTATTTTAACCCAAACCTTGATCTTGCTCAGACCCTAGCCAAGTGGTTTTTGTGCCAAAACCTAATCAGACCTTAACCACAGAGTTGACACACCATAAAACATAATTATTTGTTCACAGTGATTTATAACAGTTTTGAAAGCACAAACATGTTGTCCTGGCAATTACTACTGCTAGAGGCACCATATGAGAAAACGCTCCTAATGTAAACGCATGTACTTTTCACATGTAGGCGAGGCAAAACGTGATACTGATGTGGTGGACCAGTAGGTGTATTACAACTGATATTGATTTGAATCACAAGATTAAAAGTCAGAATTATGAGATAAAAAGTCATTATTATGAGATACTTTCACACAACAGTCAAGGTAGCAGCTGTTTGGAGTGAGTTCTCCTATTCAGTTTGACACAGAAATGGATTTTGAGTACACTAATGACTACTTTAAACATGGCTTTACAACAGCAACAACAAATTTACATGGAATTGTGACTTACAGAGAAAAAGTTTGAATATTGCTAGTTATTTGATAGTGAAGATATTGATCTAAGGACTGAGACTGTGAAGGCATGTTTAGTAAGCTGTGGTTTGGCACAGTGACAAGCTAAAATAATTTGCTATCAGTGCTGATGGGTGTCCTAGGGTAGTCAGACTTGATTCAGGAAAAAGAAATTGGCCATATGGCTGAAATGCTTGGATCAAGCTGAAACAGACAGTGTAACCTTTGGTCCAAGAGCTGGAAACCAGTGGACTTAACAATGATGGTTCTGATCTTTGTAGTGAGTGAGTAAAAAAAAGTCATTGCCTGTGTTCGGAGAAGAGAATAAATGATGGTTGCCAAAAACAAAAATGTGGGAGGTATTCAGAGTAGCTCTGTATCAAATAAGTAGTTACTGTAATGTGGACCTGGAGAGGGTTGTTTCCTTGACGAGTGTGTGTTCAGTGAAGAAGTGTTTCTGCCGGTGCAAGTGTGTCACTCCACAGTTCAATCACAAACATGGGCTCTCTGATTTCCCGCAATTCTTCTTGGCCAACACAAATACAAGTTTTACAAGAAGGTACTTCTCTTTTTGCTAGCCAAATGCAATTACAATTTCCCATTCTTATTTATAATAATGATCTTGATATGGCACTTTGAATCCGTTTCCCATAGTGCACTGCTTATGTAAGTCTGACAGTACATTCCTCAATCCATCATCTGCAGCCTTTTTAAGCTTTCAAGAAAGACTCCAAGACTCTTTTGACGATGAAGAACAATCATTTTCTCGACTCTTTGTCTCTGTGTGGAGCAAATGTCAGAGTATAATCTGAAATTAACAATTAACTTGTATATCAAACTCAGACAGCTGATAAACAATGAACTAGATCAAAACCATTAACTTTCCTGAGCCTGTTGCACATTTTCTATTTTCTATTTCCGAAATGTTTTCTGTTGTTGTTGTTCCCTGTTTTAAATAGATATTTATTAAAATATTTAAACAATCACAGCATACAAAACTGCACATTTTTTCCATTTTAACTGCAATTTAATCTAACTTGCTACAGCAGGGAGTAGTGATGGGCAAAAATGAATGAACGAGTCTTTTTGAACAAATCTTTTTAGTATCTGGTATGTAACAGGTCAGCCTGTCAAAGGTACCAGGTGCTCATGAATCCGTGACTTTTCCTACTCACACCGCAAACATCTACTCACTACTATAATAGGGTGCTCACAATTGCTACATCTGGCACAGATGCTCACAATTCCTGCCTGCCAGCTACAAAGGCTACAAAACATGAAAAAGCACCAATGGATGAGTGAGAATCATTACTTCAAACCTGGCAGCTTTTGACTAAATGAGATTAAATGGACCGTTCTAATGAGCTAGGATGTAGGAGGGAACAAGAAGCCATTTAATCATATTAAAGTCGAAACAGATGGCAGGTTAAATTCAACGAGGCTGAACAAACTGCTGCTGTCTTGAACTAGCAGGTCTGCTAACTGCCCCTAAAAAAGACGACAGATTGTTGGTCAGTGTCACATCACATTTCTGTAACATCGTATTGAGCTTATATAGCCCCCTAAATATAAGTAGGACGCTGAATCAATGCATTTAAATTAACATTTTACCTTTATTAATGTAAACTTATACATGATGACTGGTAATGCACTGAAGAGAATTTCTGTGGGGCAGGCAGCACTAGTTGTCGAATGTGCCTGTACTATAAAAAGTATCAAAACTCAAAAGGTTCAATACATTTACATGTATCAACTCAAAGAAACCCATACTGTGAAAAGAATCGGCCCGTCCAGCACTAGCAGGGAGCCTTTAATAGTAACCCATCTATAGGCTTATGGGATTGTTGACAATGCTTTTGGTAAATAATAATAACAGCACCTGAATAGTAAAATGCTTGCAATGTGAAATTAAAAAAAGTATACACAAGTTGTAAAAAGACTGGACTTTTATGTGACATGTACTTATTTTGTTATATATCCTTCCATCAAATCAAGGTATTATGGGGCTGAAGTGGTGAAGCAGCTCTTTCTGAAGTTAGCTTCAGTAAGAAAACTACTGAAATATTACTGTTGACAATGAATGTTTTATTTGCAAGTTAAGTTTCTGCATTTTTCTTTCATATCCCATATTTCTCTAGACATTATCAACACATGTAAGCAATCTTGCAGGATGTGCTTTACCGTTCACTGACTCACTACCTCACTGCCTCAGGTTATTGGTGAAGTTTAGCAATATAAATCATCAATCCTAAACTAATTCCTTAACTGAGGTATTTATAGTAAGTTCTCTGCATTGAAACATACCACCTAAATGAACATGCTCTTAAACTGAAAACAATGTTCAACAAAACAAAAGATAAAAAGCAGCCGAACATGTCGACAGCATGTTAAAGCTGTGACACTCAGTTAGGTTAAACAAGGTAGCTGTTTGCTTTCTTCGTGAGCCGAAAATCTGGAAAACCCACAAAGCTTGAACATGACCCTCTGAGAACAGTTCCTGTTGGCTGAAATCTGTTTTAGATTATTTCCTTTTCCCACACATTCAAGGAATAGCCACATGTACGAGCAACAAGTCTTCTCTGAAATCCTTAAACTTGAGTAACAGTGATACTTTTTCCTGTGAACAAGTCTGAACCAGTGAACCAGTGAAGCAGGTGATTCCCTAAGTTATGCAATCGAATATTACTTTGTCCTGGAAATAAGATATTGATCTCATGAGCAATCACTTTCATCTCTGCAGGTGTAAGTGCGTTACTCCACAGTTCAATTTGGTAAACAAGCTCCCTCAAATTAAGTTATCTGCTGTTCGAAGCAGATGTGGATATCCATGATTTTCCACAATTCTTCTCGGCCATCACAAGTGCAAGTTTTAAAGGAAAGTATCGATTACATTTTCCCCATTCTTATTTATAAAATCATGATGTTGATATGGCACTTTGAAGCCGTTACCCATAGTGCTTCATAGTGTTTCATATCCTGGTAAACTAGATGAATAATTTTGGTTGACTGTGGTTTAGGGAAACATTCAATCTGCTGCTGTATTTCTAATACTGCTGCTTCGTCACCACAATGTGTGGAGAGTGGTGATAGATAAAAAAAACACAAAGATGGGCAACCACTTGGGCCTCCTTGTCATTAAGCGTTCATCAGTATTGTTATTCAAGAGCTTTACTTCAAATGAACCGACCATGGTGTGTTATCAAATGATCATCCTATCCCAAACATTCAGAAATGTGATCATAAATCAGCTGTCAAACTTCCGTCTTGATTGCAAGAAAGGCTTTGAGAAAAAAAATTAAGTCCATTAGTATTTGTATACCCTACTGTTTATTTTTCAGATTATCATCTGCCCCATTCTCCTTTTATACTCGCTCTCCTGTGCCAGATGTAGGTGATTATTTAACTGCTTGATCCTCACAAGAATCTGATTATAATTTAGGAAATGTGCGCACATTTGAGAGCATGGTATGTGTCATGAATAACACGATATTGACGAACACTTAATCTGTGTGTTTTTTTAACTAAACACAACATTCACAAAAGAACTGAGAATGACTGTAAATGAGGTCCGTGTTTTCATTACTGTGTTTAGTAGACTATTACCACTTGGATTACTCATCAGTGTTTATTTTTAACTGATACATAGTATGCAGCGTATTTTGACAGTATTTTCTGAGCTAGATCGTCATTGTTTAAAAGTACAGTCTTTATCATGATGTTTAACGTTAGTGTCATAGGGGGCTATAATGTAGTGGTAGAAGCTTGATCAGTATGTATCAAGAGATTGATAAGAGATCACTTTGCTTTAGTAACATCGAATCCAGCTCAACACGATCTTGTAAAGATTATATTTAATTTAATTTATTTTTCGTAGGTGGCTGTGATATAATTCTCACTTATATATGCTCATATTCGCCGCAGTAAATCCAAGATGCGACTTGAAAACTGCGAGTTACATGTGTGACGAATCTGCTCATAGAGGCAGAAAACAGCTGCCGCTGTTAGGTACGGAAAGCAGTTGGCTTGAAAACCAGTTGGAACATAACACCATGGGACAGTGGAACAGTGAGATATCCAGCACCATGTGATCGGAGTGCATGAGAGTGAGTGTACGGGGTGATGAGTTCAGATAGGTATGAAGGTGCAAGTCCATGTAATGATTTGTAAGCTAGGAAGAGCACTTGGAAGTCGGATCTGGCTTGGATTGGGAGCCAATGTAGGGTTGTGTTTTGTTATTTGCCATTGTGTTTTCTGATTTGTTGTGTTTTTCTATTTGTTGTTGTGATGTGCACTTCAGGGCCACCGTATTTTTTTTTGTGAGAAAGTCTTACTCACTTCCTTCAGAAGCCAAGAATCAAATAAGGCTCCAGTCAATGATGTGCCATTTTCACCTTCACCATTAATCCAACTCCTGACCAACCATCCAGAGCTTGTTTTATTGGTAAGTATTAAAGTTACTGATGTTATACAGTTTAATTAAATACAAAATACATATATAAGTTAACAAGCTAACTAGCTACAGCAGTTGAAGGTGAACTTAATTGAAAATGTTAAACCAGTCTGCTGAATTAAAAATGTTATCAATGGCAGCTAGTGAGATAAACCATCTTTTTGTGAGAACGGTTATTGATTTTATGTAATAATAATCTCAGTTGCCTTCTTCCTGCATTAGTCATTGGTAGCAATATGAACTGCGTTACTTGCTAATTATTATCAGCTCTTTTGCACCTCATTTTGATATTTTCACATCTTAGTCTGTGTGAAATGTCTACACTTATGGTAGAAATAAGTTAACTGGACCCTCTTCAGTCATATGTAAGGATTAGGGGTGTTTGTGGTTTATTAAGCTCTAGAGTGGTATTTGTGTTCATAAATGTGTATATTACCAGCATTGTGTTTGTGCATGCAGATTACAAAGTAACATAATGTTCTAAATAATATAATGAATGTCATGTGTCCCTATTTAACAGGTGTGGGTCCATCATGGGTATGTTGATGCATAAACTCACCCTATGACTGCACCAAGAAACAAACCTAGAAACAGCCAGGGGGACATTAACAGCTGTTAAGTACAGATTAGAGTTCATTATTTAGGCAGTGACACATTTTGGTTGTTTTGGCTCTGGCATATTTGATTTGAAATGAAACAATAGCTGAAAGGAAGGTGCTGACTTGGTTTTAAGTAGTTTTACTGTGTGCATATCCATTCTGGCTGAACAGTGAAACAACTGACTGACTCAAATGATATTTGAACTTTAGTTACAAGTAAAAACTAAAGCTACAATTCCTACACTATTCATCTGTGGATGTAAACACCATCAAAGTAAAGAGGTTAGAGTCATGTAGCCCTAAGAAATCTGGAAACTTGACAAAATATTTTCTTTTATTGCACAATTTCCAGAGGACCAGAGTGAGCTTGTGATTCATCTGTCTCACCATGTTTACCTTGGATGCCTCTCTAACTGTAACATTTTTTTTGAGATGAGATTAAATTTAATGCTCAAAAGAAAATTTGTCATGGGAAAAAATGCTACACAAAGCATGACAAAAACACCTCACTGACAAGACAATGTAGTAGTGCATAGTGCAAAACAGCGCTAAACAAACAAACACAATGCAATAAAAGATCACTAAATACAGTGGAAACCACTTATAGTGATCACAGTTACAGTGATCAATCGCTTTTATGGATCAGATACCTCGGTACAGAATCATGCCTATACAAATGCTGTTTAAATAATTTGCTTATAATAAGTTTATTTAGGGTCTTTTCATGCATGAAAACATACGGAAAAAACACATTTTAAACTACAGTAATTCTATTTTCTTTTTACTTTACTCCCATAGTATGTGTATGATGTGTATTTAGTGACTTATGAGAGTTGTGTGGAGGTGCAGGGTGAGGGTTTGTAACTGATTTCGTAACTGCAGTGAAATAATCAGCAAATAACATTTTCACCAAATATATTTTCTCACTACCACTGCTCGCTCTCCTCATCCACTCCACCTCACATGACCTCTTTCTCCCTCTCGCTATCTTAAAACAAGTCTGGAAGCCATCAGCAAAAGATAACTTTATTTGTAACATTGTCAAACTAAATGAAACGTACTCCCCTCTTCCAAATGATGTTTTTAGCCTGCTGGTCTGAGGCTGGTGATGAAATTGTGATAAGAAAAAGAAAATGAAAGGGTAATTTTCTCTCAATAAATAACGTAATCTCTTTGAAGCTTATGACAAACTGCCAAAAACAAGCCAACGAGATGAAGCAATGAAACAAATGAAGCGTTTGAAAGAGTCAATGAAATTCAGTAAATAGTGAAGCTGCCTGTTTCATTACTTTATATTTGTCATAATGACTAGCGAAGAGGGAGAAGAGGGAGGTGGTCCGTGGTGAGGGTAGGAAGTCCAGAACAGAGTGGATCCAGGAGGTGGGGGTCTGCTGGCGATGTGGCTGGAGGCTGGCAAGCTGGACGGGGCTGGGAGTTGAATCCAGGGAAGTTCGACGGAGGTAGGAGGAGAGAGTGTGGATCTGGACAAAGAACACAAGGTAAGAATGGAGCATAAAGTCTTTTCCATCAGAGTACGAATGACTATCTGAAACACAATACCACTGTGGGTTACTGGACGACCTGGCAAAGACTGGAGAGCTGCACCGAGGTTATATAGCAGATGAGTGGGGGTTGCTTGATTAGTTGATAAACTGCAGGTATGTAGATGATTAGGAAAAGCAGCTCCCGCTCCACCCCTGTCTCAGCCAACCTCCAACACAAAGCACAGGATAGCCCCAACACACATCCCCATAGCAACCATGACAATATTCATGTAATAAATATACAAATGTAAAAAGACAAAAAAATGCATTATAATAATCATCCTCTTGTAATGATCAATTTGACCTGGATGGAACTGATCACTGTAAGCAGTTTCTACTGTACTTCATTCTCTTGACAATGCTGTGGTGTACACATGCAAAAGCTGCTGCTCACAGCTACAATCAAACAGTAAGCAATACATGACCAGCATGATCAATGTAATTCAAACTGATCAAAACAATGCAGCGGTGCACTCTGACACAAGTTGACTACATTCAACTAGAAGGGATAAGATATTTCAACATAGCCATAAGATATTGCACCTAACTCAAGTTAACGTAACTGAAACATAGATCACATTGTAAACAACAGATAAAATCTTAAGATCATAAGACATACTACCTTGACTAAAAACTACGGTGCCTCCCACCTTATTGCACCTCTTATAGCACCTCCTTCACTGTGCTTGAAACACTGCTAAGGATAAGTTATTGCACATAACCCATGGTAAAAAAAAAAGTGAGACATAATTCACTTTGTAACAGGTAGAATCTGAACAATCATAGAACATACTAACTAGACTAAAAAACAACAAAACAGAGTCTACTTGCTTATAACACCTCCTACACTGAACTTGAGGCACTACAACCATAGGGATTGGGTGGATGTTTATTGAGTAGTGCAGTAGAAGTTAGGACGAAGGAAAGCTTAAAATGGTTACTTTTACATCTGCTAGCTCTATAATGTCTGCCTGAAGGTAATAATTCATAGTCAGGGAATAAGATATGTGACGGGTCTTTCAAAATCCTATGTGCCTGTCTGACCACCGTTCTCTCATAGGTGGTTTGGAGGGACAGGTAATCCCTCTTCCTATCACCTTCATAGCAGTCTTTAGGAGTTTAAGTTAGGGTGCCATACTTGATGCTTTCCAGTAAACATGATCTCAGTACACATATCAAACAATCTGAGTAGGCAGAGAAAGTGAATTTGTTGAGCCATCCAAGCACACAAAGAATCAACATAAACATTTTATTTTATGTTATTGTGCATTACTATGTCCAGATACTTAAAGAAGCACACCTGCTCAATTGCTCTGTTGCCAACAGTCATAGGCTCATTGGCTCTCGCCTCCCTTGGATCGAAAACCATTTCTTCCTCAGGCTTAAAATAATCAGTGTCATCAGAGAATTTAATGACATGATTATATGGCTGGCTGGCTTCCTTTGCAACTGTTTGTGCATAGTGTGAATAGGATAGGTGAACAGATAGCTTTGAGAGAGAGCATTTCACCTTTACCTATCGGGACCTATCAGTCAAAAAGAAATAAAATAATTTGATTTAGTGTTGAAAGTTCCACTATATGTGGCTAAGTGAAACTCTATTCAGGCCTACTTTTAACTATTTTATTTAATTAAAATTGAAGACAAATTAACATAACTTGCACCAGTTTCAGAGGAATTTATGCAGTTTGTACTAAACTGGAACTGAACCTTTGAGAATAACTATGCAAGTACAAACAAACACCACAACACTTAGGCAACTACCTGAAATTCTGAGGCAATACAGTTCAAGTTCAAAAGTTCTTTGTACTCTGATGTAAGTGACAGATGAAAAAAGGTCAATAGGCAGGCACTATGTGGTAATATTAAAATGAGGATGTTGGAGAGCTACGTCACGCCTTGCGATGTGCAAGAAGAGAGGGGATCCTGGATTCCTTGAGAGAAGAGGACGAGGCTTTTAATTTTTGTTTTTTGTATTTACTTTTTTGGTAGGTTTAGATTTATTTGCTTTGTAGAACCCAATAAAACTGGTTTGCATTTTTATACACTCTAACCAAAGTTCCTGACTTCCACCAGTCAAGATCACTGAGGTTTTCTGGTGTTCCTTTAAGGTAAGAAAAAATGCCTCCATTGGAACAGACTGGTTGTGTGTTTGTAGATTTTGGTAACTACGTTCGATACCTACGTCAGAGCTAGAGGACAGCTGTCAGTGCCTTATCCACACCAGCAGGGAGTGTCAGTTATCTGTACGACAGAAACCACTTCAAAAGGATTAACTGGCATGTTCCTTAATTTCTGGACAAGCTGGTAAGATTGCATTGCATTAAAAGCTGAACTAATATCTGCAAATAAAACCTGAGTATAAGCCCTAGTGTCCTCTAAATGTTTACTGATTGAGTGACACTGATAACAGCATCACCTGTACTCTGATCCTGCCTGTAGGCAAATTGAAAAGGACGCCACATTTCTTATGAGCTTATTATGAACAACCCTCTGAAAACATTTAATTACCACAGAAGTTAACACTACAGGTCTGAAGTCATTATTGGCAGAAAGGGATGTAATTTTAGGTACAGGAATTATGATAGAATTTTTCCAGACAGCTGGCACAATGCGACTTAGGGCTGTAAGGGCTTTTGAAAAATAGGGCACCAAGCAGCAATTAGTTCAGATGAGCAATGATTTAGCAAGATAACAGACTAGACATCTGGTCCCATAGATTTCTTATTGCTAACTTTACTAAAAATAGTGTGAACCTGCTGTGGATCAATTTCCAGCTAGTCAGGGGCATCAGTGTTGGTTACAGAGTCTAAGACGATAGCTCCCTCCTGAGAAAAGTCGTGTGCTTCAAACTTGAGAAAAAGTCATTCATTAGATCTCTCCAGTTCGTTCAGGGTAATAATCTGTTTTCTCTGAGAGTTCATGTTTGTCAAGTTTTTCATACTGTCCCACAACCTTTTATTGTCCATAGATATTAAATTCTGTTCAATTGTGGATCAGTATTTGTCTCCAAGTTATGGAAGATACCCCAGTTAGCGGAAACAGCCCCTCATGGAGATACAGAGCAGTTCTAAGTCTGGATCGCATGTAGTGTCTCTAATCTTGTATTGTTGTTACTCATGTAGACACATAAGCCCCATCCTATGTTCTTTCCTGAGGAGTCTGTTCTGTCTGCTTGTACACAGGAGAAACCTTCTAGCTCCAGGAATGTGTCCAGTATGTCCAGGCACTACGCACTCACTCACTCACTACATGAGTCTCTGTGTTCTTAAGTGTACCTTCTGTTAGTGCGGAGTTCCTCCATTTTGCTATCCAGTGACCTCACATTGCTTAATATTATGGATTTCAGCAGTGGCTTACTACCCCTTGGGCACAGACGTTGTCTGACACCTCCTCTGCTACCCCTCTTTTGCTGACATAGACCTCCCACAGGCTTCCCTCTGATGGCCTTGAGTAGGTTCACAGGTGGCGTGTCCCCTTTGTGCCGTAGAGTCCAGTGCTGGATAGCAAGGCCTCCCTGGAGTATACATGGTGCATTTCCATGTGCATACATGCTGTGGGCAAACTCTTGAACAGTAGTTCGCCAACCACCAAGCATAACACCAACAGGGACAGGAGTGCTAGCATGGACCAGAATAGTTCACCGTTTAAGAATGTAACAAGTCCTGTACAACTACAACTAGCAGTACTAACTAGCATGCTAGTCCCGATAGTATTCAGTTGCATAACGTTACTTGACCTGTACATCCCAGTGAAAACAGGTCATCTCTCTTAAACTTTGCAGATAAGAGCTTAGTATGAGACACAAGAAGACACTATTAACATGGAACATAATATAAAACATAAAGAAAACTGTAAGATGCAGCAGCAGCACTAGTGTCCGGGTTGCCAGTAGAGTAGCACCACCAATATACTTTACTTTATAGTGCACAAACACATTGCTGGTAATGTGCACATTTGTGAACACAAAGGCATGTCAGAACATCGCCAATCCTTATATTGATGACTGAAAAAGGCCCAGTTTACTCACCTCTACTATGAATGTAGACATTTCACACAAAGATGAGCAAATATCAAAATGAGGTGCAAAACTACTAACATTGCTACTTCTTAGTACTACCAGTGATAAATGCTCTAACCTTTCTGACAGAAGTACAATTCATATTATTAACTACCAGTGATAGATGAACTAGCCTTTCTGACACAAATATAATATCTATTATTATCTACCAGTGATAAGTAATACACTAGCCTTTCTGATAAAAAATACAACTGATATATCATTACCTAACATGACCAACTTTTCTCAAAATGGTTGAAATTTTTCAACTAAATTTGCCTTAAAATGCTAAGAGGCTAACATTAATGTTAACTATGCATTTTCTGCAAAAATGTAGCTCGAAAGCTAAGGAAAGGCAAGTTTATTTGTATAGCACATTTCAACAACAAGGCAATTCAAAGTGCTTTACAAAGATCATAAAAGGCATTAAAACAAAATTTAAAAGCAAGACAGATAAAAAGACATATAAAAACATTTTACATTTCTTTTAATTTTAAAAAAGCTAAAAAGGAAATAAAAGTAACAATGCAGCGTAAAATATTAACCCTTAATGTGGTTTAATCAAAGGCAGCAGCAAACAGAAAAGTCTTGAGCTGCAATTTAAAAGATCTGAGAGTCGCTGCAGACCAGCCAACACCAATTAGTTAGCTTAACTTTAATATTTAACATTAGATTTTGTTTTTTCTTATATAGTAGCTACACTGTATAACGTCAATAACGTTAATACTTATGAATGAGGCAAACTCTGGATGGTTGGCAGCAGTATTTATTGGCTGAAGCCTTGTTTGATTCTCTTGGCCGCTGGAGGAAAGGGGTTGTATTTCTGGTAGGACGGCTTTCTAAATAGAATTCCCCGAAGGCCATCTTCTCCCACGTCCATCCGTTCATTCACTCCAAGGACTCTTCTTGGTTGTAAACATAAAAAGATAAGAAATATAAATATAAAAGAGATAACATAATCACTCCATTTGCTTTTGTTGTGAGCCAGTTTATGACTGGATGATTTAGTGCCTGTGGTGATTGTAGTTTTAAATTACTTTTTTGGCCGGAAGTTGAGTCATTTATCAGTAGAATACAGAAGCAACTATAGAGCACAAATAAGAGCAACTATAATGCATTTGTTTAAAAATGCTATTAAAAAAAGAGTTCTTTTGAAACACGTTACACATATTAGAAAATAATTGCTGAAAACATGTGAAAAGACTGAGGACTGTGTAGTACTGAATTGTGAAGTTAGACTGAAATTGTTTTATAATTTGATTTAAATTGTAAAGGCTTCACGAGAATGACTCCACAGACTCCTTATCAGATTACTTACTTACAGTTACTTTGTACTTTATATCTGCATTTTATCCTCTAGGGTCAAATTAAACAGGAGAAGAATTTCAAGAGTTCAGGAGGAAAACAAAGAGCATCTTTTTCTCTCAGAAAGGCGCCACATCTACATCGGGACTGATGCCAGTTAGTTGTTGGCCTACAGACTCCCCTCTCTTTGCCGAAGGACTGTCGTTTGGCAAAGACTCAAACCACGTCTCCAGCGTTGCGTCACCGCTCAGGACCAACTCCTTAAAGCGCGTCCCTTCCCTTGCTGACAGAAGCGCAAACTTCGCTGCTGCTGCACACCGGGACACCCGCTGCCCTTGTCTCCAAACAACTGGATCTAGCCTTCACGACTTTGCAAGACTTTACTACAGAGAGTAAGTGACAGATGCGTTAT
Source organism: Euthynnus affinis (assembly GCA_029490765.1). Taxonomy (NCBI): domain Eukaryota; kingdom Metazoa; phylum Chordata; class Actinopteri; order Scombriformes; family Scombridae; genus Euthynnus; species Euthynnus affinis. Next base: position 8,530,645 of record CM055842.1, read on the forward strand.
TTCACACCTGCACATCAGCTTTGTACATTGTGTGGCACCGTCCTACAAGGTGAGGCAGCGTGGTGATAAAAAAAAAAAAACGCTTCTCTGATTATATCCTGCAGCGTGAATATAAGGGTGTAACAAAACTATTTTGCAGCAGGCAGCTTCACAACAGCTGCCAAGATAGAAAAACAGCTCCCGAGAACTGAAAAATCTGTTTGTTTAATCAATGTTTCCCTGCGTCTCAGTGTTCCTTATCCTCCTATGGGTACATTAAAAGATCACTTGCCAGAAACATCAACTGCAGAAAGTGTTTATAAGAACCCAACCGTGTTAATACAATGCTATTTTGATTGTTAACACTGATATATTCATGTGTTAATGGCACTATGCTGTTCCCGATGTGGTAACAACTTAATACACTGACATTTATTGTAGCTCAGCCCTAGAATTGAGGGTTTATTTGTATAAATATTTGTTTATAGTATGAGTAAAAATAGATTAATATAATTATTAATTATAGTAATTTTAAAGTAGAGACAATAAAAGGAATACCTGTACAGTGTGATGTGATCGAGGTAGCAGGACAACTTCTAATATCTTGTATAATACTGGAAAGTGTTAAAGACTCTAGTTTTCCATTTAGGGCTGCAACTAACAATTATTTTCATTATTGATGAATTTGTTCATTATTTCATTATTTGATGAGTCGTTTGTTCTTTAAAATGTCAGAAAATTGTGAAAACTGTGAATCACTGTTTCCCAAAGTCCCAGCTGTAACCTAAAATGTCTTCTTATCCCAACCAGTGGTCCACAACACTGGAGCCTTTATTCTTAGAAATGTGCTCAAAATGATTAGTGAAATAATTGCTGATTAATTTTCTGCTGATGAACTAATCGATTAATTGTTGTAGCTCTGTATCCATGGGGATTGAAGTCCCTATCAGGAAACACTGAGTTTCTTTCAAATTCCTGTAAAGATTATTTTAGTGAAAATGAAATGTGATGCCAATAAGGCAAAGTGTTAAGATAAATGTTGTTTTTTTTTGTTGTATAGACGCTTCTTAAGTCTTGCAGACTGTGTTTCTGACTGTAACTGATGTTTTTCTATCCTTCCCCTCATGTCAGAAAACCACCGAGGAGACATCATGGACAAAACTAAATACTGTCTGAAGACCATTGACGGAGAAGTTGTGACAGTTGATGGTGACAAACAAACCTTGCGTGCTGATGATGTACAAAATGGGAATGGTACAGCACTTTTCTTGTGACTAAAATTATTTCAAAATAACAGATTCAATTTTTTCTGCAGAGGTACCAGTTGCTTCACCTGCATATCAGAAACAGATAGAAAAGCCTGACACAAGTAGAAACAATACTATTAACAATCACATCTTTATAGATGTATCTCTCAACACAATTAATTAATTTTATAGATACAAAAAGTCATTTATTCATCCTGATTGTGCCATGATAAATATTTACAGGAATCTATGCAGTAAGAGAGTTGATATTAGTCTGTTTTTGAATGATTATGGATGATTGTAGCAAATTTGTTGATCAGACACCAAGTAAATATGTTGTATTGCTTCTGTTTTTAGAGCAGCGTGTGCACATTGAAGAGAAAACCATACAGAACACACTATGTATGGCTTTCAAGTTCTTGCATGATGGAAACAAATATGTACTAAAGGCGAAAGATACTGAGCTGCAGGTAAATATCAATATTTAACAATGGCAATACATGTTTTTCTTATTCAGTACAAACAATGTATAGTTTGTGAAAAATGCAGTGCAACATGGTGGGCTCTGTATAAGAGGACCCACTCCCTATGTAGATATAAAGGGATTATTCTAATGTAACGAAATCTATTTTCATGGGATTTTACATTAATTAAAACATATTAATGAATATTATATTTCATTTATGCCAAGTCCATTCTGCTAGATGCCACTAAATCTTACACATTGGTCCTTTAAGTCACAATTTGAGTCTTTGGAAAATCTTAAACAAATTTGTGGACAGGGCAAAAGTTCAATATACTGTTTGAGTATTTAGAAAACATCTCTATGGACCTTCTTTCTGACCTTGAAAATTATTTGCAGGGGTTGGCAGTTGGGGAGGGTTTTCAGGCGTCCAGCTCTGACCACTGCTTATTTCTCAGAGTAACCTAAGCAAAGCCACTTTTCAATACTGCAGATGGTGTTTGCTACTCAAAAGATTATAGAGCATCACTTGAAATTAAGTGAAAGGGCTCATTAGAAGTGAAAAACTACCTGAACAAGTGATATTATCTTCTGTGTACATTCCTTCTTTCTGTCTAAAATGGGACCAAAGCGATGCTAACCATTGTGTTTTGTCTGTTCTTAGTTGGAGGAACAAGGCAGTGAAGGACCCGTGACATTAAGTGATCATTGTTGGTTTGAGAAGTATGACATTAAAGATGGGAACCACTACGGCCTGCGAAGTGTGGTTGAACCCAAACAATACATCTGTGTTCAACATGATAATGATGGCGAGCTCCTCTGCCTCAGTTTAACAAATGAGAGACTTGTTCATGTCACACATGAAGAGATAAGTTAGAGGTATGTTTTCATAATTCAAACCAAAGTTATTTTGTAGTTTACTCATTTTCTTGCCCTATATTGCATGTAATTTAACTTGGAAAGTATTTTTCCTCTAAGGGTATGTAGAGACTTGATCATGTTTTTCTTGATCTTATTTTTAGATTTTGAAGTAGGATTTTAATTTCATTGCATGTTTCATTCAGAAAACCTGCGAATTTATTTATCAAAGCAAGCACACCTTCTAAATTAATGAGAGATGAAGATTACTGAAAATTTACAATGCGACTGAAACAAATTTACATTGAAGCCATTCATTATGGTCCAATCTCCTCCTGCTGACCACTTTATCTCATCACTGTTGGAGTTTCTTGTTTCTGAAGCCAGTCCTTACTCTTACTCTCTATGTTGTTTACCTCTCAGGCATCCACCACCACCATCTCAGCTTAATCTTGCACTGCGTAATTCAAGATTTCCATGCTGGGGGAGACGCCTTCATTTGCACACTTCTGGATAATATTCAGCTTTAGACCAGTCAGACAGTGGAAAAGAGATCATTTGCTATATTCGGTGGGAAGGATTCTTGTAGTAAACTGAAGTAAAGGGGCACTCCAGTAATTTAGTATTGCACTTCCATAAAAAGCACTAAAAATACTGAATCCTAAACTTCCCATACTGTTATATGATTGTGTAGTTTGGACCAGCCCAACCGGTAACTTCCTTTAAACCTGTCTTTCAAGTTCAATACCCCAAGTTTGTAACAACACGGTATTTCTTGTAAAAATGTGAAGTCCTCCTGAGCACTAGAAGTGTTTAAGGCTGAAGAGTGCTCCACATGCCTTGTACACTGACTTTGATGTGTAAAATTGTAACCTATTAATGTGAAAATGTTCTTCATGCTTTTAATATATTAGTATCAAACAGGGGAAATGAAAATTTTCATATGTTTGTGACACATTTGTATGATTACCATTACTGTGAAGGAGATTGGTGAATTGTTTTTCACCAAAAGTCATTTGGTGGTGAGAGCTCTGCACCAATCTCCATCCAAACAGTTTTTTTTGCATTCCTCATGATCCAATACACTGATTGAATGGCACTAATGCTGACTCAGCCTGATCCAAACCTAGAAGTCTGATTCAGACCCTGACAAAATTGTAAATATTCATTTTTTTGTTATGTGACATGACCTTCAGTGGCAGTTTCATCATGTTAAACAGTTAATGCAATTGAATTCTTTAACAGCATTTAAATTACGGTTGCTGTTTACCATAAACCCCTTTTTTGAGGTTTTAATGAATGTCAACAGTTCTTATGTGTCCAATGTGCCACATGTTTTTAATAAACTGTTTTATATCCTAAACGGTGTCCTTCTATTTTTACAAATAGTCATGCAAGACAACAACAACAATCAACAACAGACACATAACTAGCAGCAACAAACAGCCGCAACAGCAGGATATGATATAGGACAGATATGTTTAAGATAACCAGGACACATTTGCTGCACCATATGTGGGCCACTTTTGGTTTACACCCACTTTAACTATTGTCGACTGTACCAGATCTTTGCCAAAGGTGGCCCACATTTGTTGTGATATTTGGGCCATATTCACTACATATCACGTGGGCTACTTTAGGGTCACATGCAGTTTACACATCGCAGAGAGCAGCACACCTTTATCAAAAATGTCCCACATGTTTTGGGATATTTGGGCCATATTTGTTATTTGCTGTATCATTGCCTGAAGTGGCCCACTTCCGTATGCTATCTGGGTATAAGCTTTATCAAAAAGGAAAGTTTTAAGCCTACTCTTAAATGTAGAGAGAATGTCTGCCCCTCGGACCGAATCTGGGAGATGGTTCCACAAGAGAAGAGCCTGATAACTGAAGGCTCTGCCTCCCATTCAACTTTTAAAGACTGTAGGAACCACCAGTAAACCTGCATTCTGGGAGTGCAGTGCTCTAGTGGGATAATATGGTACTATGAGTTCTTTAAGGTATGATGACCATTAAGGGCTTTGTAAGTAAGGAGAAGGATTTTAAATTTTATTCTTGATTTTACTGGAAGCAAATGCAGCGAAGCTAAGATGGGGGAAATATGATCTCTTTTTCTAGTTTTAGTTAGTACACAAGCAGCTGTATTCTGGGCCAGCTGGAGATTCTGTATAGACTTGTTAGGGCAGACTGATAATAATGCAAGAGTCCAGCCTAGAAGTAACAAATGCGTGGACTATTTTCTCTGCATCTTGTTGAGAAAGGATATGTCTGGCAAAATTGCGTAAGTCTTTGAAATTTCTTTTATGTGGGAGTTAAAGGACATATCCTGATCAAAGATAACTCCCAGATTCCTTACAGTGGTGCTGGAGGCCAGGGTAATGCCCTCTAGCATGCTTGGAGTCTAGTTAACTGATTGGATTCATTTGGCTTTATTGATAAATATATTTGGGTATTATCTGCATAAAATGGAAATTTATGGATTGTTTACGAATAATATTCCCTAAAGGAAGCAGATACAAAGTGAATAGTATAGGTCCAAGAACAGAAAATGATTTTGAAACCAAAAGTCAATACCAAGGGTGTGATTATGACAGTGAGTGGGTTTATTTACACACTGAGAGAAGCCAATTGAGTCTAATAATGAGATAAAGGCAGTGCTAAGACTATTATTATTGACATCCACATGCACATTAAAGTCACCTACTATAATAACTTTATCTGTACTAAGGACTGAGTTTGATAAAAAGAGAGAGAAGAATTCAGATAAGAATTCAGAGTACGGACCAGGAGGACGGTACACTATAAAAATAGAATACAAAATGGCTGCAACTCCACCTTCTCGGCCATTATCTCGAGGAATGTGAGTATTAATATGACTGGGAAGAGTGGGTTCATTAAGGCTAAAATATTTTTCATGACATAGCCAGGTTTCAGCCCACGTGGAATAGAATGGATGACCCCGGAGTCCCCTACCCAGAAAACTTAAGAGCCTCACTTCAAGAAGCTCATGATCATGCCCGAGCAGTCCTCCGAGGCGAGTCCCCAGGATCACCTCTGGGTGGTCAGACAATAAGTGGAGTTTTTTGGTTCTAGATAGGTCATTTGGAAAGACTAGATAATTTTGTGACTGTGGTTTATGTTCTGTATGCAGTACAACCTGAGAGGTGATGTTTGTGTCATACTGTACAAAACAAATCTTTACTGTGTTCTTTCTGAGATGTAAGGGAAAAAAGTCGATTTCATGCTGTACTTGTCTTTAAAGCCTAATTAATTAATTTCTTTTCTTTTTTGAATGTCAATAAGGACTTTGATTATGTATTGTTCTGTCATGTATGACAGTTACATGTATATTTCACTGTATATCACCCTGTTTGGTTCTGACAGCTTAGCTGCTAGGCCATGTATGAGAGTATGTTAAGTTTAGACTAGATCTCAGTAGTGTATGGCTGGGGTCAGCCTTTGTCTCACTGGGGGGGGTATGTAACAGCTGAAATTGTGAAATGTACCTTTAAGACTCACTGTGTTGCCTAGATACAAGGGGAGCAACATCATCAGACAGCATTTGGATACGTGTGGTTTTTCTTTTGTTCAGCACGGACCCAAAGTGTTACAAAGCATGTAAGACTGCAACTCTGCCTCCTGGTCTCAACTCTTGGTTGTCATGGTTTTGGTTTTCTTATAAACTCCGCCATATTTCTTGATATTAGAGCAGCTCCATCCGAAGTGGGATGTATGCCGTCTCTCCTAATCAGACCAGGTTTTTCCCAGAAAGTCTTCCAATTATCTATGAAGCCCACGTCGTTTGCTGGACACCACTTCTACAGCCAGCGGTTAAACTGTGACATGGGGCTATACATGTCATCACAATGCTTGGGAAATACCGGGGGAGTAGGAGCTACTGGGGGATGGCTAACTACATTAGCTCCAGATTGTTTTTCCATGGTGTGGGAATGTGCTTCCAATTCATTAAGCTGTGAAGTTTCATCTTGCAGCTCTTGGCTAATTCTTCAACATATTTGGCTCTCAGTAAAATCAATTTATGTTAAAGTTCTTCAGTATCACTGCTTGCTCACATTCCAACATCCTTTAGCAGGATTTTAATTTTATTGCATGTTTCATTCAGAAAACCTGCGGCTTTATTTATCAAAGCATGATACACATGCTTTTCACATCTTGTTTTGTCAGTGTTGAAAATAAAAAGCTTCTATATATATGTAATATATATTTTGACAATTGTTTTAACAAATGACAATTTAACTGGAATACAAACACACCTTTTTAATAAACTGTTTTATATCCTACACAGTGTCCTTGTATCTTTACAAATAGTCATGCAAGAGAATGATTTATTTTCAGATGTGTGCTTAGTGAGTAAGGTAAGATTACAGCTGAAATCACGCTCACTGTCTTCCCACACACTGTCGAGATTATTTGTTGAAGATTTGTTGATTAGATATGATTTTTAGCTGTTTTCAGTCATATCACATGAATAAGGTGGCATTCAAATGAATGGGAGGACTGGCGTTTTAGCACCGCCTGATTTGATCTGAATGTGGCCTGAATTCTACACATTGCACCTTTAAGTGCACCTCAGAGTGAGATTGTCGTCCAAGTCATGAAGTCGCATTTAAAGTTTGTGTAAAGGAAAACCTGAGATTTCCTTTGAAACACATTATACATGTTAGAAAATAATTGTTGAAAACATGTGAAAAGACTGAGGACTGTGCAGTAATGAATTGTGGAGTTAGACTTAAACTGTTTGTCAGTAGAGGCTTTACTAGAATGACCCCCCAGTGTAATGAATGCACAGAACACAGACTCCTCATCAGCAGGAATCTGCAGATTGTTTTACAGTTTTCAGCTTTGGTCCACAATGAAAATCTGCAGAATGTTTTTTTTTGCTTGTAATGTGATAGATAATATTCATTTAAGATAACAAAGATTGTTTTTGAGCAATTTTAGTAGGACCATTGAATTTAAGAGTTTATTTAATCACAAACAGTTAAAAACAAAGTGTGAACATTTGTTTGAAAAGTCAACCAGCATAAGATGCAGATTGACACACCGCCACTAAGATTTAAGGTTCAAAGTGGAGCAATCCCACTCAAACAGGAAGCTTAGAGATAGCATCTCTATTGGTTTAAAATCTGCGGGAATTCTACGGGGGCTGATTCCCTGTGGGTCTACTAATCAATTTATACGGTTACTTTGGAATGCATATTATCAATTCTCCCGATCGCCCACCTCTTTTATCATTTTTTCCGTTACATGAATCAAGTCGATCAGACCGTTGTGTCGTCTGGCAAAGACCCAAACCATCACGTCCGCGGCGTTGCGTCACTGCGCAGATCGGCTATTTAAAGCGCGTCCCTTCCCATGCTGACAGAGGCTGACAGAAGCTCACTGCGGCTGCACATTAGGACGCCCGCTGTCCTTGACTCCAAACAACTGGACTTCGCCTTCACGACTTTGCAAGACTTTACTACAGAGAGTAAGTGACGGATGCCTTATTTCACACCTGTACATCAGCAGTGATAAAAATGAGATTAAGTTAGTGCAGGGCTTCTTAATAAGCCGCGTGCATCTCTCATTATATCCTGCAGCGTAAATATAGGTGTGTGACAAAACTATTTTGCAGCAGGAAGCTTCACAACAGCTTCTAAGATGGAAAAACAGTCGGTGGTTGTAGTAACAACTTAATACACTGTTGGTTATCTTATCTGTAAACATATTTTACAAGGTCATCGTGTGATCTGTTATTTCTGTAACTGTCTAATATTTGTAATCGTGTAAAAAAAAAAGTTTAATCTTTGCTTTTAAAATGTAGAGGAGTAGAAGTATAAAGGAGTATAAAATATAATTATTCAAATAAAGCACTAATAACCTCAGAAGTGTACTTAAGTAAAACAGCCTGGCCTCTATGAGAGTAAATGTAGGGCATTTATTGTAGCTGCTCAGTAGAATCGAGGGTTTATTTATATATTTATTTGTTTACAGTATAGGTAAAAATGGACTAATATAAAATATAATCATTTTAAAGTAGAGACAATAAAAGGAATACCTGTACAGTGTGATGTGATCGAGGTAGCAGGACAATTTCTAATATCTTGTATAATACTGGAAAGTGTTAAAGACTCCAGTTTTCCATTTAGGGCTTCAACTAAAAATTATTTTCATTATTGATGAATTTGTTCATTATTTCATTATTTGGTGAGTCAGAAAATTGTGAAAACTGTCAACCACTGTTTCCCAAAGGCCCAGCTGTGACCTAAAATGTCTTCTTATCCCGACCAGTGGTCCACAACACAAAGATTCTCAGTTTACTATCATAGAGGACTGAAGAAAGTAGAAAATTTAGGATTTTGGCCTTTATTCTTACAAATACACTCAAAATGATTTGTGAAATAATTGCTGATTAATTTTCTGATGATGAACTAATCAATTAATCGACTCACTGTTAGTGTAGCTCTGTATCCATGGGGATTGATGTCCCTACCAGGAAACACTGAGTTGCTTTCAAATTCCTGTTCAGATTATTTTAGATGAAAATGATATTTGTGCATAAACTTGAAATCTGTGTGGATTAGTTTACTGGCCTAAATCTAATATAATCTCTGCATAATAACAATGCATGCACATTGTTGAAAGTACAAAGGAAGTGTGGATATCATTCCTGCAGCTAAATGATGATGAAAAATGCTGATATTTGATTGTTTGAAAGAGAAAACATGAACTCCTACAAACAGTTCAAAGTGTAATGAAACAAAAGGGAGTGTGTCTGTGTGGGAGTTTTTTCTTGCCACTGTTGCAAAGTGTTTGCTTGTGGGAAAATACTTGAATTCCAAGTAATGACTATTTTTATTAACAGTTAATCTGCTAGAGCTCATGGTGACGTCTTGTTGCTCGATTTGTCTCATCAAAATCCAAATATATCCTATTTACTACCGTAAAACTCATGAAAGCTTCAAATATTTACATTTGAAAAGCTACATACAGTAAATCTTTAGTAATTCTGCTTAAAAATGAGACGATTAATCAAAATAGTTGCAGATTAATTTTCCATTACTCAACTAATCAATTAATCGACTAAACATTGCAGCTCTTGCCTCATTTTTCATATCTGGCTCTCAGTAAGATCAATATATTCACGTTAAAGTTTTTAAGTATCACTGCTTGTTCACATTCCAACATCCTTCTCTTCTTTTTCTCAATTGATTGGATTTAAAGTCTCACCACAACCCCAAATTTTCCACAATAAAGATGTAATGTGATGTCAATAAGGCAAAGTGTTAAGACAAATGATTTTTTGTTGTATAGACTCCTCTTAAGTCTTTCAGACTGTGTATCTGACGTAACTGATGTTTTTCTATCCTTTCCCTCATGTCAGAAAACCACCGAGGAGACATCATGGCCGAATCTAAATACATTCTGATTACCATTGACGGAGAAGTTGTGACAGTTGATGGTGACAAACAAACCCTGGTTGCTAAAGATGTACAAGATCAAGAAAAGAATGGTACAATTCTCTTATTGTGACTGAAATGATTTCAAAATAACAGATTCATTTTTTCTGCAGAGGTACCAGTTACGTCTCCTGCAGAGCACAAACAGACAGAAAAACCTGACACGAGTAGAAACAATACTGTTAACAATAACATCTTTATAGATGTATCTCTCAACACAATTAATTAATTTTATAGATACAAAAAGTCATTTATTCATCCTGATTGTGCCATGATAAATATTTACAGGAATCTATGCAGTAAGAGAGTTGAAATTAGTCTGTTTTTGAATGATTATGGATGATTGTAGCAAATTTGTTTTTTCAGACACCAAGTAAATATGTTTGCTTTTGTTTTTAGGGCAGCGTGTGCACATTGAAGAAAGAAACAATACAAGCAACAATACAAAAGAGATGGCTCTCATTTTTGAGCATGACGAAAAAGACTATGTATATGTACTGGTGAACAATGCAGGAAAGCTGCAGGTAAATATTAATCTTTACCAATAGCAATATATGTTTTTCTTAGTACAAACAATGTATAGATCTGTAAAAAACAAAACAAAAAAACATCAGGAAATACCGGAATCAAAGTATTTGCATAAACAGCAGGTTTTTTTTTTTTCATGTGTTCTTGATTCCTAGGACATTTATGTACAGGTACTTTCATTTTACATAGATAGTAGATTCAATAGTTAAGTGTTAAGTAAGTATTTTTAAATAAGTTTCTTCTTACATTTTCATCAATAATAAAGTCAGAATTTGAGTCTTTGGAACACCTTAAACACATTTTTGGACAGGGTAAACATTTAATATACTGTTTGAGTATTTAGAAAACATTTCTATGGACATTTTTTCTGACCTTGAAAATTATTTGCATTTTTACATTCCTTCTTTCTGTTTAAAATGGACCAAAGCGATGCTAACCATTGTGTTTCGTCTGTTCTTAGTTGGAGGAACAAGGCAGCAAAGGACCCGTGACATTAAGTGGTTATTGTTGGTTTGAGAAGTATGACATTAAAAATGGGAACCACTACGGCCTGCGAAGTGTGATTGAACCCAATAAAAAATACATCTGTTTTCAAGATGATAATGATGGCGAGCTCCTCTGCCTCAGTCCAACAAAAGAGAAACTTGTTCATGTCATACATAAAGAGATAAGTTAGAGGTATGTTATCATAATTCAAACCAAAGTTATTTTGTAGTTTACTTATTTTCTTGCTCTATATTGCATATAATTTAACTTGGAAAGTAATTTTTCTGTAGAGACTTGATCATGTTTTTCTTGATCTTATTTTTAGATTTTGAAGCTGTATTTTAATTTCATTGCATATTTCATTCAGAAAACCTGCAGCTTTATTTGTCAAAGCAAGCACACCTTCTAAATTCATGAGAGATGAAGATTACTGAAAATTTACAATGTGACTGAACACTGAAGCCATTCATTATGGTCCAATCTCCTCCTGCTGACCACTTTATCTCATCACTGTTGGAGTTTCTTGTTTCTGAAGCCAGTCTTACCCTCACTCTCTATGTTGTTTACCTCTCAGGCATCCACCACCGCCGTCTCAGGAGAATCTTTCACTGCATAACTCAAGATTTCCATGCTGTGGAAGACTTTTTCATTTGCACGCTGCCGGATCATATTCAGCTTCAGAATCAATTCTTTTTTGCTATTTGCTATTATTCAATGGGAAGGTTTCTTCTAGTAAAGTGAAGTAAAGGGGTAATCCAGTAATTTAGTATTGAACTTCCAAAAAAATCTGAAACAGGTCAAATAACAATGGTCCAAATTGTTTCAGCACAGGCTGAGATAGACATATTTTTGACTCCTAGTATGGGTCAAGCTCCAAAAATACTGAATCCTAAACTTCCCATCCTGTTATATGATTGTGTGGTTTGGACCACCTGAACTGGTCAATTCCTTAAAATTGTAACCTATTAATGTGAAAATGTTCTTCATGCTTTTAATGTATTGGTATCAAACAGGGGAAATGGAAATTTTCATATGTTTGTGATATATTTGTATGACTACCATTACTGTGAAGGAGATTGGTGAATTGTTTTTCACCAAATGTCATTTGGTGGTGAGTGCGCCGCACCAATCTCTACCCAAACAGTTTGTTTGGGATTCTTCATGATCCAATACAATGATTGGCTGGCAGTAATGCTGACTCAGCTTGATCCAAACTACATGTCTGATTCAGACCCGGACTTAGAGAAAAAAGTATAAATATTCCTTTTTTTGTTATGTGACATGACGTTGAGCTGCAGTTTCATCATGTTGATGCAATTGAATTTTTTAACAGCATTTAAATTACAGCTGCTGTTTATTATAAACCTTTTTTTTTGAGAATTTAATGAATGCCAACACTTCCTGTGTGTCTTTTCACATCTTCACTCGCTGGTGTTGGAAATAAAAAGCTTTTTTTATATATTTATATGTATTCAATATATATTTTGACATTTTACAAATGACAATGTAACTGTAATACAAACACGCCTTTTTAATAAACTGTTTTATATCCTACAAGGTGTCCTTGTATCTTTACAAATAGTCATGCAAGAGAATTTTTTATTTTCAGAGATGTGCTTAGTGAGTAAGGTAAGATTACAGCTGAAGCCACGCTCACTGACTTCCCACACACTGTTGATTATTTGTTGTATATATGAGCAGAAGACTATGGCGAAATCTCTTTAGATATGATTTTAGGAGTTGTCAGTCATATCACATACATAAGGTGGCACTTCCCCCAATCAAATGAATGGGAGGACTGGTGTTTTTGCCGCATCACCTGATTTGATCTGAATGTGGCCTGAATTCTACACATTGCAGCTTTAAGTGCACCTCAGAGTGAGATTGTCATCCAAGACATGAAGTTGCATTTAAAGTCTGTGTAAAGGAAAACCTGAGATTTCTTTTGAAACACTTTATACATGTTAGAAAATAATTGCTGAAAACATGTGAAAAGACTGAGGACTGTGCAGTAATGAATTGTGGAGTTAAACTGTTTGTCAGTAGAGGCTTTACTAGAATGACCCCCCAGTGTAATGAATGCACAGAACACAGACTCCTCATCAGCAGGAATCTGCAGATTGTTTTACAGTTTTCAGCTTTGGTCCACAATGAAAATCTGCTTAATGTTTTTTTTTTGCTTGTAATGTGATAGATAATATTCATTTAAGATAACAAAGATTGTTTTTGAGCAAAAATTAATCACACACAATACATTCAAACAACCTAAAATCACCTCAAGCAGGCTGAAAGAAATATTTGGTAGATTTTAGAAGGACCATTGAATTTAAGATTTTATTTAATCACAAACAGTTAAAAACAAAGTGTGAACATTTGTTTGACAAGTCAACCAGCATAAGATGCAGATTTACACATGGCCACTAATATTTAAGATTCGATGTGGAGCAAAGAGCAACTTTAACCATGAATCATCTCCCAAAGATTTCAACACATAATAAACAAACACATAAATTAATAACTGGTCCTTGACCTCAACTTCACCAAATATCTTTTGAGAACCTCTAAAAGTGGAAAAGGCAAAGGCAAAAAAAAAGAAAAAAAGACAAAGCCAAACAGGAAGCTTAGAGATAGCATCTGTATTAATTTAAAATCTGCGGGAATTCTGCGGGGACTGATTCCGTGTGGGTCTGCTAATCAATTTATACGGTTACTTTGGAATTTACATCTACAGATTATCAATTCCCCCCGATCGCCCACCTCTTTTATCATTTCTTACATTACATGAATGAAGTCGATCAGGACTTTGTGTCGTCTGGCAAAGACTCAAACCATCACGTCCGTAGCGTTGCGTCACTGCGCAGATCGGCTATTTAAAGCGCGTCCCTTCCCATGCTGACAGAAGCTCACTGCGGCTGCACATTAGGACGCCCGCTGTCCTTGACTCCAAACAACTGGACCTCGCCTTCACGACTTTGCAAGACTTTACTACAGAGAGTAAGTGACGGATGCCTTATTTCACACCTGTACATTAGCAGTGATAAAAATGAGATTAAGTTAGTGCAGGACTTCTTAATAAGCCGCGTGCATCTCTCATTATATCCTGCAGCGTAAATGTAGGTGTGTGACAAAACTATTTTGCAGCAGGAAACTTCACAACAGCTTCTAAGATGGAAAAACAGCCATTAAGTTGTAGTAACAACTTAATACACTGTTGGTTATCTTATCTGTAAACATATTTTACAAGGTCATCGTGTGATCTGTTATTTCTATAACTGTCTAATATTTGTAATCGTGTAAAAAAAAAGTTTAATCTTTGCTTCTAAAATGTAGAGGAGTAGAAGTATAAAGGAGTATAAAATATAATTATTCAAATAAAGCACTAATAACCTCAGAAGTGTACTTAAGTAAAACAGACTGGCCTCTATGAGAGTAAATGTAGGGCATTTATTGTAGTTGCTCAGTAGAATCGAAAGTTTATTTATATATTTATTTGATTACAGTATAGGTAAAAATGGACTAATATAAAATATAATCATTTTAAAGTAGAGACAATAAAAGGAATACCTGTACAGTGTGATGTGATCGAGGTAGCAGGACAATTTCTAATATCTTGTATAATACTGAAAAGTGTTAAAGACTCCAGTTTTCCATTTAGGGCTTCAACTAACAATTATTTTCATTATTGATGAATTTGTTCATTATTTCATTATTTGGTGAGTCGTTTGTTCTTTAAAATGTCAGAAAATTGTGAAAACTGTCAACCATTGTTTCCAAAAGGCCCAGCTGTGACCTAAAATGTCTTCTTATCCCAACCAGTGGTCCACAACACAAAGATTTTCATTTTACTATCATAGAGGACTGAAGAAAGTAGAAAATTTAGGATTTTGGCCTTTATTCTTACAAATACACTCAAAATGATTTGTGAAATAATTGCTGATTAATTTTCTGCTGATGAACTAATTGATTAACCGACTCATTGTTGTAGCTCTGTATCCATGGGGATTGATGTCCCTACCAGGAAACACTGAGTTGCTTTCAAATTCCTGTTAAGGTTATTTTAGATGAAAATGATATTTGTGCACAAACTTGAAATCTGTGTGGATTAGTTTACTGGCCTAAATCTGATCTAATCTCTGCATAATAACAATTCATGCACATTTTTGAAAGTACAAATGAAGTGTGGATATCATTCCTGCAGCTAAATGATGATGAAAAATGCTGATATTTGATTGTTTGATAGAGAAAACATGAACTCCTACAAATAGCTAAAAGTATAATGAAACAAAAGGGAGTGTGTCTGTGTGGGAGTTATTTTTTGCCACTGTTGCAAAGTGTTTGCCCTTGGGGAAATACTTTGATTCCAAGTAATGACTATTTTTATTAGCGGTTAATCTGCTGGAGCTCACGGTGACGTCTTGTTGCTCGATTTGTCTCATCAACAGTTCTAAATCCAAAAATATACTATTTACTATCACATATGACACATGAAAGCTTCAAATATTTACATTTGAAAAGCTACATGCAGCGAATTTTTATTATTTCTTTTTTTTTTAAAAAAAGGTGATGATTAATCAAAATATTTGCAGATCAATTTGCCATTAATCAACTAATAAATTGAATGACTAAATCTTGCAGTTCTTGGCTCATTTTTCATCACATTCGGCTCTCAGTAAAATCAATATATTCATGTTAAAGTTTTTAAGTATCACTGCTTGTTCACATTCCAACATCCTTCTCTTCTTTTTCTGAATTGATTGGATTTAAAGCCTCACCACAACCCCAAATTTTCCACAGTGAAAATGTAATGCAATGTCAACAAGGCAAAGTGTGAAGACACAGACTTCTTACGTCTTTCAGACTGTGTCTCTGACGTAACTGATGTTTTTCTATCCTTCCCCTCATGTCAGAACACCACCGCGGAGACATCATGGCCAAACCTAAACAACGTCTGATGACCATTGACAGAGAAGTTGTGACAGTTGATGGTGACAAACAAACCCTGGTTGCTAAAGATGTACAAAATGTAAAAAAGAAAGGTACAACTCATTTCTTGTTACCGAAATTATTTCAAAATAACAGATTAATTTTTTCTGCAGAGGTACTAGTTGCTTCTCCTGCAGATCAGAAACAGACAGAAAAACCTGACACGAGTAGAAACAATACTGTTAACAATAACATCTTTATAGATGTATCTCTCAACACAATTAATTAATTTTATAGATACAAAAAGTCATTTATTCATTCAGGTTGTGCCATAATAAATATTTACAGGAATCTATGCAGTAAGAGAGTTGATATTAGTCTGTTTTTGAATGATTATGGATGACACCAAGTAAATATCTGTGAAACCTGTGTGGATTGGTTTACTGGCCTAAATCTGATCTAATCTCTGCATAATAACAATGCAGTTGTTGAAAGTACAAATGAAGTGTGGATATCATTCCTGCTGCTAAATGATGATATTTGATCATTTGAAAGAGAAAACATGGACTCCCACAAACAGTTGAAAGTGTGATGATACAAAAGGGAGTGTGTCTGTGTGGGAGTTATTTCTTGCCACTGTTGCAAAGTGTTTGCTCGTGGGAAAATACTCGAATTCCAAGTAATGACTATTTTTATTAACAGTTAATCTGCTAGAGCCCACGGTGACGTCTAGTTGCTCGGTTTGCCTTATCAAAATCCAAAAATATCCTATTTACTATCAATTATGACACATGAAAACTTCAAATATTTACATTTGAAAAGCTACAGCTTAAAAATGAGACGATTAATCAAAATAGTTGATTAATTTTCCATTAATCAACTAATCAATTAATTGACTAAACATTGCAGTTCTTGCCTCATTCTTCGTCATATTTGGCTCTCAGTAAAATGAATATATTTTAAAGTTTTTCAGTATCACTGCTTGCTCACATTCCAAAGTTCTTTTCATCTTTGGCATTTTCTTTCTGAATTGATTGGATTTAAAGTCTCACCACAACCCCAATTCTCCACAGTGAAAATGTAATGTGATGTCAATAAGTAAAAGTGTTAAGACAAATGATTTTTTGTTGTATAGACTCCTCTTAAGTCTTTCAGACTGTGTTTCTGATGTAACTGATGTTTTTCTATCCTTTCCCTCATGTCAGAAAACCACCGAGGAGACATCATGGCCGAAACTAAATACATTCTGATGACCAAAGAAGGAAACGTTGTGACAGTGAAGACAGTCAAAGAATCTGTACACAAACTGGCTGCTAAAGATGTACAAGATCCAAAAAATAATGGTACAATTCTCTTATTGTGACTGATTTCAAAATAACAGATTCATTTTTTCTGCAGATGTACCAGTTACGTCTCCTGCAGATCACAAACAGACAGAAAAACCTGACACAATCTAATCTGCAGAGTAGAAACAATAGTGTTAACAATAACATCTTTATAGATGTATCTCTCAACACAATTAATTAATTTTATAGATACAAAAAGTAATTTATTCATTCAGGTTGTGCCATGATAAGTGTTTACAGGAATCTATGCAGTAAGAGAGTTGATATTAGTCTGTTTTTGAATGATTATGGATGATTGTAGCAAATTTGTTTTTTCAGACACCAAGTAAATATGTTTGCTTTTGTTTTTAGGGCAGCGTGTGCGCATTGAAGAACGAAACAATACAAGAAACAATACAAAAGAGATGGCTCTCATTTTTGAGCATGACGAAAAAGACTATGTACTGGTGAACAATGCAGGAAAGCTGCAGGTAATTATTAATCTTTACCAATAGCAATATATGTTTTTCTTAGTACAAACAATGTATAGATCTGTAAAAAAAAAAAAAAAAAAAAAAAAAAAAACATCAGGAAATACCGGAATCAAAGTATTTGCATAAACAGCAGGTTTTTTTTCATGTGTTCTTGATTCCTAGGACATTTATGTACAGGTACTTTCATTTTACATTTTAAGTCACTGGAGGTTGTCAAGCCATTTTTTAACTAATAAATCATTTTGAGAACATCTATCCAACCTGTATATATCAAATTCTCACACATTGTATAGTACACTAGAAAAGTGGCTGTAAAAAGGTGGTTATACTTGACATTCAGACAGCACTGTGCTTGGGCTGGGATAGATAGTAGATTCAATAGTTAAGTGTTAAGTAAGTATTTTTAAATAAGTTTCTTCTTACATTTTCACCAATAATAAAGTCAAAATTTGAGTCTTTGGAATATCTTAAACACATTTTTGGACAGGGTAAACGTTTAATATAGAGTATTTAGAAAACATTTCTATGGACATTTTTTCTGACCTTGAAAACTATTTGCAGGGGTTGGCATTTGGGGAGGGTTTTCAGGCTTTCATCTCTGACCACAGCTTATTTCTCAGAGTAACCAAAGGAAGACCACTTTTCAATACTGCAGATGGTGTTTGCTACTCAAAAGATTATAGAGCATCACTTGAAATTAAGTGAAAGGGCTCATTAGAAGTGAAAAACTACCTGAACAAGTGATATTATCATCTGTGTACATTCCTTCTTTCTGTTTAAAATGGACCAAAGCGATGCTAACCATTGTGTTTCGTCTGTTCTTAGTTGGAGAAACAAGGCAGCAAAGGACCCAGTGATCATTATTGGTTAGAGAAGTATGACATTAAAGATGGGAACCACTACGGCCTGCGAAGTGTGGTTAAACCCAAACAATACATCTGTGTTGAACATGATAGTGATGGCGAGCTCCTCTTCCTCAGTTTAACAAATGAGAAACTTGTTCATGTCACACATGAAAAGATAAATTAGAGGTATGTTTTCATAATTCAAACCAAAGTTATTTTGTAGTTTACTCATTTTCTTGCTCCATATTGCATGTAATTTAACTTGGAAAGTATTTTTTCTCTAAGGGTATGTAGAGACTTGATCATGTTTTTCTTGATCTTATTTTTAGATTTTGAAGCTGTATTTTAATTTCATTGCATGTTTCATTCCGAAAACCTGCAGCTTTATTTATCAAAGCAAGCACACCTTCTAAATTCATGAGAGATGAAGATTACTGAAAATTTAAAATAATGTGACTGAGCTAAATTTACATTGAAGCCATTCATTATGGTCCAATCTCCTCCTGCTGACCACTTTATCTCATCACTGTTGGAGTTTCTTGTTTCTGAAGCCAGTCTTACCCTCACTCTCTATGTTGTTTACCTCTCAGGCATGCACCACCGCTGTCTCAGGAGAATCTTTCACTGCATAACTCAAGATTTCCATGCTGTGGAAGACTTTTTCATTTGCACGCTGCCGGATCATATTCAGCTTCAGAATCAATTCTTTTTTGCTATTTGCTATTATTCAATGGGAAGGTTTCTTCTAGTAAAGTGAAGTAAAGGGGTAATCCAGTAATTTAGTATTGAACTTCCAAAAAAATCTGAAACAGGTCAAATAACAATGGTCCAAATTGTTTAAGCACAGGCTGAGATAGACACATTTTTGACTCCTAGTATGGGTCAAGCTCCAAAAATACTGAATCCTAAACTTCCCATCCTGTTATATGATTGTGTGGTTTGGACCATCCGAACTAGTCAATTCCTTCAAATTCTAACCTATTAATGTGAAAATGTTCTTCAAAAGCGTTTAATGTATTGGTATCAAACACTTGAAGTGGAAATTTTCATATGTTTGTGACATATTTGTATGACTACCATTACTGTGAAGGAGATTGGTGAATTGTTTTTCACCAAATGTCATTTGGTGGTGAGAGCGCTGCACCAATCTCTACCCAAACAGTTTGTTTGGGATTCTTCATGATCCAATACAATGATTGGCTGGCAGTAATGCTGACTCAGCTTGATCCAAACTACATGTCTGATTCAGACCTGGACTTAGAGAAAAAAGTATAAATATTCCTTTTTTTGTTATGTGACATGACGTTGAGCTGCAGTTTCATCATGCTGATGCAATTGAATTTTTTAACAGCATTTAAATTACAGCTGCTGTTTACTATCAACCTTTTTTTTTGAGGATTTAATGAATGCCAACACTTCCTGTGTGTCTTTTCACATCTTGTCTTGCTGGTGTTGGAAATAAAAAGCTTTTTTTTATATATTTATATGTATTCAATATATATTTTGACATTTTACAAATGACAATGTAACTGTAATACAAACACGCCTTTTTAATAAACTGTTTTATATCCTACAAGGTGTCCTTGTATCTTTACAAATAGTCATGCAAGAGAATTTTTTATTATCAGAGATGTGCTTAGTGAGTAAGGTAAGATTCCAGCTGAAGTCACGCTCACTGACTTCCCACACACTGTCGATTATTTGTTGTGTATATATGAGCAGAAGACTATGGTGAAATCTCTTTAGATATGATTTTAGGAGTTGTCAGTCATATCACATACATAAGATGGCACTTCCCCCAATCAAATGAATGGGAGGACTGGCGCATCACCTGATTTGGTCTGAATGTGGCCTGAATTCTACACATTGCACCTTTAAGTGCACCTCAGAGTGAGATTGTCATCCAAGACATGAAGTTGCATTTAAAGTCTGTGTAAAGGAAAACCTGAGATTTCTTTTGAAACACTTTATACATGTTAGAAAATAATTGCTGAAAACATGTGAAAAGACTGAGGACTGTGCAGTAATGAATTGTGGAGTTAAACTGTTTGTGAGTAGAGGCTTTACTAGAATGACCCCCCAGTGTAATGAATGCACAGAACACAGACTCCTCATCAGCAGGAATCTGCAGAGTGTTTTACAGTTTTCAGCTTTGATCCACAAAGAACATCTGCGGAATGTTTTTTTGCTTGTAATGTGATAGATAATATTCATTTAAGATAACAAAAAAAATTTTTCGAGCAAAAATAATCACACACAATACATTCAAACAACCTAAAATCACCTCAAGCAGGCTGAAAGAAATATTTGGTAGATTTTAGAAGGACCATTGAATTTAAGATTTTATTTAATCACAAACAATTAAAAACAAAGTGTGAACATTTGTTTGAAAAGTTAACCAGCATAAAATGCAGGTTGACACATGGTCACTAAAATTCAAGGTTCAATGTGGAGCAGAGAGCAACATTAACCATGAATCATCTCTGTTACGGCCACTGACTTTTCTCTCCGCTTCTTTTTCTTTGGAAGAGCGTCTCTGTGTGTTTCAGGTTTGCCATGCCCTTCCCTGTGATTGGATTGCCTGCACCTGACCTGCATCCACTCATCAGTGAAGCTCCCTTGAGCCATGCCGGTGAGCTGCTGAGTGGGCTGGTGTTATTGAATCCTCTGTTTGTACTGTGGTGCCATCAGTACTTTAGATATAGCTTTGTGTAACCAGCGACTTTTTGGAAGCCTTGTAGGGGTTCTCTGCTTTTTTTTTTCTCTCCCTCTTTTCTCTTGGTTTGCGGTTAGCCAGGGAGCATTAGCATTGTCCTTTTCTTTTCATTCTGTAGATCAAGTAAGACTTTTCTTTTCTAGTAAGAGTAGGTTCTTTTTCTTGTTTTGGCCTTGGAGACCCTGACGCTTCAGTTGCTTCCTCTCTTTTTTTCCCTATAATTTCCAGTATATGTTAATCATCATTTTTGTGAACAAATACTGCATCTTGCCACTCTACTATTGATTAGCAGCCTCCTTCTTGCTGGGTACAGCAACCTGTGTCATCAGGTTAAGCTAACCCATCGTTGCTAACTTTGGAGCTAACTCCCTTCACTTTTCCAACACAGAAACAGCAGATGTGACTTTTTAACATTTAACTGACACATTGTAGTCTGTGCTGTACATTTACTGCCAGACTTACAATTTACCGTCAACCTTTTCCTCTGCTCCACTCGTATCCACTGTCACTTTCTCTCTGTCCAACTCGATAGGCAAACGTCCTTCGTAATGCAATATAACTTAACAGAGTTGCTCGTTTCCCAGACAAAAACACAGTGGTTGATGTCTTGAACAGCGCTGCACAGACTCCCTAACACTAAATATTTCTGAATGAGTGGATATTTGGTGTTAATTCTGGTATTAAAAATATTTTTTGACCTGGCGGGGGTTCTCATTGATCGGAGAAACACTGATTCAGTAAACGTTCAGTACATTTAGTAAACGTTCAGTAACCGTTGAGTACAGTTAGACCCAGAAGTTTCCATTAGTTTGGGCGAGTTCAAAATTGTGAAAACAACAGGGGTGTTTTAAATACACACAGTAAACGTTCAGTACATTTAGTAAACGCTCAATAACCGTTGAGTACAGTTAGACCCAGAAGTCTCCGTTAGTTTGGTTAGTCGGATGAGAGCATATCAACCAATTAATTGACTAGTCGACCAGCCGACTACAGCCCTAGTTCGTGTCATTACCAGGACTTGTGGAGGACCAACGACCAGTGAAGATGCTGTGAGATACTGGTGGTTCAGTCTTTCATGCTCTCTGATCTTCTGCCTTTCAGCACTGAGACTTCCTGTAAAACAAGTACAATAGTATGTGGCATTGGGATGGATTACATCCCCACCCCACTTCATTGTGTACATATCCAGTCCAAGTTAATTTTAAGGTCCTTTGATGTTGCTGCATGTGACTCATTTCCTATACAGGGGGTTGATTTTTATCATGGGAAATGATAATGCCAGATCCCAGGCTCATAAACAGGAAGAAGATGCCAATTTGGCTGACTCCATGCTGGCCCCTATTCTTAGAGGATAAGCTGCCCCCTGTCGATCCTCTGGGTCCTGCACCTCTTCAGCAGGACGCAACCACTCCCAGGGGTATACTCCCGCCATTGCTGGTGAAATGCGAGTCTCTGATTGAAGCTCAGAAAGCTGATCACTAAATGTTTTGGAGCAGTGACAAAGGTGGCAGATGGGAAAGGCACACCTTTCATCTATGTGGACAATGGGATAATGATGTGGAAATGGGTTTCCCGGCTTATGTTAAGACAATTAGCAAAGGATGAAGATCGAGGCACAGTGCAACAAGTTGTTTTTCCCAACGTGTACTGACAATCCATGTTTTGGTCACTTCGGAATCACAAAAACCTACGACCGTATCCACCAGCATTTTTTCTGGCCAGGTTTGAAAACAGATGTAGCAAAGTTCTGCAAAGCCTGCAACGTTTGCCAACTTACTGGTAAGCCTAACCAAGTGGTACCACCGGTCCCCCTCAAACCCATACTGATGGTTGATGAACCTTTTGAGCGTGTAATTGTTGATTGTGTTGGGCCGTTACCAAAATTAAAGTCTGGTAATCAGTTCTTGCTCAAACTGATGTGTTCTGCTACTCAATTTCATGGTGCTACTCCTCTTTGCAAAATCACTGCCCCTGTTGTGACTAAAGCCCTGCTAAAATTCTTCATCACCTTTGGTCTACCCAGAGTAATCCAAACTGATCAAGGCACAAACTTTCAGTCTAAGGTATTTAAGCAGATCCTAGAGTCCCTGGATATTGACCATGTTGTTTCCAATCCTTACCACCAGTCCCAAGGTGCCCTAGAGCAGTGGCACTCAGACACTCATGTTTGGCCATAGTATGCGGGGACCATTAAAATTGCTTCAGGAACAATTCTCATCAGCTCGTGCATCACCTCAGACAAATGTACATGATTTTGTTTCCCACTGCCGGGAACGTCTACATCATGCTTGTTCCTTAGCCAAAGACATCCTCTCTTCCTCTCAGAAGAATATGAAACGGAGCTATGGCAGGAAAGCAGTCGAACGTACATTTCAGATAGAGAGTTTGTGCTACTTGGTGGATCATGCTGATGATGGATTGAATCTGTGTGAGGACTTTCAGCAATGTTGTTGGTTGCCAAATTCAGCAATCCTTATTAACCTAAACACTCACCTCTTATCTTTCAGACATGCAAAAAGAAGATATGCAGAGTCTAATCTGGTTTTATCCCGCTCTTTTTGGAGATGTGCCCTCTCGTACCTCTGTATTAGAGCATTATATTGATGTTGCCGATGCTTACCCAATCACACAAAATGCTTATCAGTGTCCTTTACCAAAGATGGAGTTGATGAAAAAAGAGGTGGGGTACTTATTCAAACAGTCCTGCCAAGCCCAGTCATAGGGGAGACACCTTCATTTGCTCTCTGCCAGATTAAATTCAGCTTCAGAAACAGTCAGACAGTGGAAAAGGTATCATTTACTACTATTCGGTGGGAAGGTTTCTTGAAATGAAAGGGTATTTGTTTCATATAATAGTTACTATATATACCTCAGGTTGTTGTGTAACCAGTGAAATTTAAACAAGTTATCTAATTATTATGGTTTAAGAACAACGATGTATCAAAAAAAGTTAGTCCAATGGCACAACTTACACCAAGATAGGGGTAAATTGAGGACTGTGGGAAAATAGTGCTACCATTACATACTGTTACACAAAATCAACAAATTAATTACAGATTATAGACTAATTTTGAATTTTATCAATGCCATCAATTTAACAAAGGTAAGAACTCATACTTTTAAGTAAAACCATATGTTTGTGTCCTGTTGTTCAACATGTTACCTAAACATTTTCAGTAAAGATTAAACTGTGATCTTTGTGTGTTAGCTACAGAAAGAATGTGTGTGTAAATTTGGCTTTGTGTATATAGATGAGTGACAAATTAAATGGAAAAAGCAGTACAGATGTGAATGCTTAGCCTCTACACTGAGGGGATGTGGTGGCTTATGAACACCTATGGGGGATTTTGCTCTGACGTGTTAGACAACACTCTCCACCACCATCATCATAACACCAAATGAGGAAATATCTTTTTTAAGAATAGCGTTCATCCCAAGGCACATTGAAGCTGCTCTGGTGTCACATAGTGGTACAACACCTTACCAAGACACTTTATGTTGGCTTTTCCTTTAATTTGTTACCTCTATATATGTACAGCATATTTATGTGTGGTTTAAATTTAGGATTAATTAACAGTAAGGTATTTATTCATCAACAATTAAGTTTCTAGAATATCAAAAAATAATTTTGGTGGTAAATTGAGCCTTTGACTCAACGTGCCCCAACATCACTGGCACATTTTACCCCACAACCTCCATTTTGACAAAACTGTTTCACACAGTGGCTCAGATCCACAGTTATGCTAAGTTTACGACCTTATTCTGTGGCTTACACTGACTTAAATTAACATGTAATAATGTCCAAAAGATACAAGACTGATGACTTTAGTAACATGATGAATTCACTTGGCATGACAAAAATCATTTTTGGGCTTTGTTTTGCTTACCACTCTCTCCATTTGCTTGAATCCAGGATGGATTGAGTAATATGAACTATACTTTCTTAACCCTATTCTCCCCTACTCCCCCACCACCCCCTCAAACAGGAAGCTTAGAGATAGCATCTCTATTGGTTTAAAATCTGCGGGAATTCTGCGGGGGCTGATTCCGTGTGGGTCTGCTTCCATTACATGAATCAAGTCGATCAGGACTTTGTATCGTCTGGCAAAGACTCAAACCATCACGTCCGTAGCGTTGCGTCACTGCGCAGATCGGCTATTTAAAGCGCGTCCCTTCCCATGCTGACAGAAGCTCACTGCGGCTGCACATTAGGACGCCCGCTGTCCTTGACTCCAAACAACTGGACTTCGCCTTCACGACTTTGCAAGACTTTACTACAGAGAGTAAGTGACGGATACCTTATTTCACACCTGTACATCAGCAGTGATAAAAATTAGCTTCTAAGATAGAAAAACAGCCGGTGGTTGAAGTAACAACTTAATACACTGTTGGTTATCTTATCTGTAAACATATTTTACAAGGTCATCGTGTGATCTGTTATTTCTGTAACTGTCTAATATTTGTAATCGTGTAAAAAAAAGTTTAATCTTTGCTTCTAAAATGTAGAGGAGTGGAAGTATAAAGGAGTATAAAATATAATTATTCAAATAAAGCACTAATAACCTCAGAAGTGTACTTAAGTAAAACAGCCTGGCCTCTATGAGAGTAAATGTAGGGCATTTATTGTAGCTGCTCAGTAGAATCGAGAGTTTATTTATATATTTATTTGATTACAGTATAGGTAAAAATTTACTAATATAAAATATAATCATTTTAAAGTAGAGACAATAAAAGGAATACCTGTACAGTGTGATGTGATCGAGGTAGCAGGACAATTTCTAATATCTTGTATAATACTGAAAAGTGTTAAAGACTCCAGTTTTCCATTTAGGGCTTCAACTAACAATTATTTTCATTATTGATGAATTTGTTCATTATTTCATTATTTGGTGAGTCTTTTGTTCTTTAAAATGTCAGAAAATTGTGAAAACTGTCAACCACTGTTTCCCAAAGTCCCAGCTGTGACCTAAAATGTCTTCTTATCCCGACCAGTGGCCCACAACACAAAGATTCTCAGTTTACTATCATAGAGGACTGAAGAAAGTAGAAAATTTAGGATTTTGGCCTTTATTCTTACAAATACACTCAGAATTATTTGTGAAATAATTGCTGATTAATTTTCTGATGATGAACTAATCAATTAATCGACTCACTGTTAGTGTAGCTCTGTATCCATGGGGATTGATGTCCCTACCAGGAAACACTGAGTTGCTTTCAAATTCCTGTTCAGATTATTTTAGATGACAATGATATTTGTGCATAAACTTGAAATCTGTGTGGTTTAGTTTACTGGCCTAAATCTGATCTAATCTCTGCATAATAACAATGCATGCCCATTTTTGAAAGTACAAATGAAGTGTGGATATCATTCCTGCAGCTAAATGATGATGAAAAATGCTGATATTTGATTGTTTGATAGAGAAAACATGAACTCCTACAAACAGCTAAAAGTATAATGAAACAAAAGGGAGTGTGTCTGTGTGGGAGTTATTTTTTGCCACTGTTGCAAAGTGTTTGCTCTTGGGGAAATACTTTGATTCCAAGTAATGACTATTTTTATTAGCGGTTAATCTGCTGGAGCTCACGGTGACGTCTTGTTGCTCGATTTGTCTCATCAACAGTTCTAAATCCAAAAATATACTATTTACTATCACATATGACACATGAAAGCTTCAAATATTTACATTTGAAAAGCTACATGCAGCGAATGATTTTTTGTTGTATAGTCTCCTCTTAAGTCTTTCAGACTGTGTATCTGACGTAACTGATGTTTTTCTATCCTTTCTCTCATGTCAGAAAACCACCGAGGAGACATCATGGCCGAACGTAAATACATTCTGATGACCAATGAAGGAAAAGTTGTGACAGTTGATGGTGACAAACAAACCCTGGTTGCTAAAGATGTACAAGATCAAGAAAAGAATGGTACAATTCTTTTATTGTGACTGAAATTATTTCAAAATAACAGATTAATTTTTTCTGCAGAGGTACTCGTTGCTTCTCCTGCAGATCAGAAACAGACAGAAAAACCTGACACAAGCAGGAACAATACCGTTAACAATCATATCTTTATAGATGTATCTCTCAACACAAGTAATTTATTTCATAGATACAAAAACTCATCCGTTCATACTCATTGTGCCATAGTAAGTATTTACAGGAATCTATGCAGTAAGAGAGCTGATATTAATCTGTTTTTGAATGATTGTGGATGACACCAAGTAAATATGTTGTATTGCTTCTGTTTTTAGGGCAGCGTGTGCGCATTAAAGAAAGAAACAATAGAAAAGAGATGGCTCTCTTTTTTGAGCATGAAGACAAAGACTATGTACTAAAAGTGAACAATGCAGGAAAGCTGCAGGTAAATATTAATCTTTAACAATAGCAATATATGTTTTTCTTAGTACAAACAATGTATAGATCTGTAAAAAAAAAACAAAAAAAAAAAACATCAGTCAAATCAATCAAAGTATTTGCATAAACAGCAGGTTTTTTTTTTCATGTGTTCTTGATTCCTAGGACATTTATGTACAGGTACTTTCATTTTACATTTTAAGTCACTGGAGGTTGTCAAGCCATTTTTTAAACTATCATTTTGAGAACATCTATCCAACCTGTATGTATCAAACTCTCACACATTGTATAGTACACTAGAAAAGTGGCTGTAAAAAGGTGGTTATACTTGACATTCAGACAGCACTGTGCTTGGGCTGGGATAGATAGTAGATTCAATAGTTAAGTGTTTAGTAAGTATTTTTAAATAAGTTTCTTCTTACATTTTCACCAATAATAAAGTCGGAATTTGAGTCTTTGGAACATCTTAAACACATTTTTGGACAGGGTAAACGTTTAATATACTGTTTGAGTATTTAGAAAACATTTCTATGGACATTTTTTCTGACCTTGAAAACTATTTGCAGGGGTTGGCATTTGGGGAGGGTTTTCAGGCTTTCATCTCTGACCACAGCTTATTTCTCAGAGTAACCAAAGCAAAACCACTTTCCAATACTGCAGATGGTGTTTGCTACTCAAAAGATTATCGAGCATCACTTGAAATTAAGTGAAAGGGCTCATTAGAAGTGAAAAACTACCTGAACAAGTGATATTATCATCTGTGTACATTCCTTCTTTCTGTTTAAAATGGACCAAAGCGATGCTAACCATTGTGTTTTGTCTGTTCTTAGTTGGAGGAAAACAAGGAAGAATCCCTGAGTCTGAGTTCTTATTGGTTTAAGAAACATATAAATAAAGCCGGTTACGACTACACCCTGCAAAGTGTGTATGAACCCAAACTATACGTCTGTAAAGATCCTCATAAGTTCATCTACCTCTGTGGACAATCACAAGACGATCCTGTTCATGTCACACATGAAGAGATAAGTTAGAGGTATGTTTTCATAATTCAAACCAAAGTTATTTTGTAGTTTACTTATTTTCTTGCTCTATATTGCATATAATTTAACTTGGAAAGTATTTTTTCTCTAAGGGTATGTAGAGACTTGATCATGTTTTTCTTGATCTTATTTTTAGATTTTGAAGCTGTATTTTAATTTCATTGCATGTTTCATTCCGAAAACCTGCAGCTTTATTTATCAAAGCAAGCACACCTTCTAAATTAATGAGAGATGAAGATTACTGAAAATTTACAATGTGACTGAACATTGAAGCCATTCATTATGGTCCAATCTCCTCCTGCTGACCACTTTATCTCATCACTGTTGGAGTTTCTTGTTTCTGAAGCCAGTCTTACCCTCACTCTCTATGTTGTTTACCTCTCAGGCATCCACCACCGCCGTCTCAGGAGGATATTTCACTGCATAACTCAAGATTTCCATGCTGTGGAAGACTTTTTCATTTGCACGCTGCTGGATCATATTCAGCTTCAGAATCAATTCTTTTTTGCTATTTGCTATTATTCAATGGTAAGGTTTCTTCTAGTGAACTGAAATAAAGAGGTAATCCAGTAATTTAGTATTGAACTTCCAAAAAAATCTGAAACAGGTCAAATAACAATGGTCCAAATTGTTTCAGCACAGGCTGAGATAGACATATTTTTGACTCCTAGTATGGGTCAAGCTCCAAAAATACCGTATCCTAAACTTCCCATCCTGTTATATGATTGTGTGGTTTGGACCATCTGAACTGGTCAATTCCTTCAAATTGTAACCTATTAATGTGAAAATGTTCTTCAAAAGCGTTTAATGTATTGGTATCAAACACTTGAAGTGGAAATTTTCATATGTTTGTGACATATTTGTATGACTACCATTACTGTGAAGGAGATTGGTGAATTGTTTTTCACCAAATGTCATTTGGTGGTGAGTGCGCCGCACCAATCTCTACCCAAACAGTTTGTTTGGGATTCTTCATGATCCAATACAATGATTGGCTGGCAGTAATGCTGACTCAGCTTGATCCAAACTACATGTCTGATTCAGACCCGGACTTAGAGAAAAAAGTATAAATATTCCTTTTTTTGTTATGTGACATGACGTTGAGCTGCAGTTTCATCATGCTGATGCAATTGAATTTTTTAACAGCATTTAAATTACAGCTGCTGTTTATTATAAACCTTTTTTTTTGAGGATTTAATGAATGCCAACACTTCCTGTGTGTCTTTTCACATCTTCACTCGCTGGTGTTGGAAATAAAAAGTTTTTTTATATATATTTATATGTATTCAATATATATTTTGACATTTTACAAATGACAATGTAACTGTAATACAAACACGCCTTTTTAATAAACTGTTTTATATCCTACAAGGTGTCCTTGTATCTTTACAAATAGTCATGCAAGAGAATTTTTTATTATCAGAGATGTGCTTAGTGAGTAAGGTAAGATTCCAGCTGAAGTCACGCTCACTGACTTCCCACACACTGTTGATTATTTGTTGTGTATATATGAGCAGAAGACTATGGTGAAATCTCTTTAGATATGATTTTAGGAGTTGTCAGTCATATCACATACATAAGATGGCACTTCCCACAATCAAATGAATGGGAGGACTGGCGCATCACCTGATTTGGTCTGAATGTGGCCTGAATTCTACACATTGCACCTTTAAGTGCACCTCAGAGTGAGATTGTCATCCAAGACATGAAGTTGCATTTAAAGTCTGTGTAAAGGAAAACCTGAGATTTCTTTTGAAACACTTTATACATGTTAGAAAATAATTGCTGAAAACATGTGAAAAGACTGAGGACTGTGCAGTAATGAATTGTGGAGTTAAACTGTTTGTCAGTAGAGGCTTTACAAGAATGACCCCCCAGTGTAATGAATGCACAGAACACAGACTCCTCATCAGCAGGAATCTGCAGATTGTTTTACAGTTTTCAGCTTTGATCCACAAAGAACATCTGAGGAATGTTTTTTTTTTCTTGTAATGTGATAAAAAATTTACAATGTGACTGAACATTGAAGCCATTCATTATGGTCCAATCTCCTCCTGCTGACCACTTTATCTCATCACTGTTGGAGTTTCTTGTTTCTGAAGCCAGTCTTACCCTCACTCTCTATGTTGTTTACCTCTTAGGCATCCACCACCGCTGTCTCAGGAGAATCTTGCACTGCATAACTCAAGATTTCCATGCTGTGGAAGACTTTTTCATTTGCACGCTGCCGGATCAAACTCAGCTTCAGAATCAATTCTTTTTTGCTATTTGCTATTATCCAATGGGAAGGTTTCTTCTAGTAAAGTGAAGTTAAGGGGTAATCCAGTAATTTAGTATTGAACTTCCAAAAAAAATCTGAAACAGGTCAAATAACAATGGTCCAAATTGTTTAAGCACAGGCTGAGATAGACATATTTTTGACTCCTAGTATGGGTCAAGCTCCAAAAATACTGAATCCTAAACTTCCTATCCTGTTATATGATTGTGTGGTTTGGACCATCTGAACTGGTCAATTCCTTCAATGTAATGTGATAGATAATATTCATTTAAGATAACAAAGATTGTTTTTGAGCAAAAATAATCACACACAATACATTCAAGCAACCTAAAATTTCCTCAAGCAGGCTGAAAGAAATATTTAGTAGACTTCAGTAGAACCATTGAATTTAAGATTTTATTTCATCACAAACAGTTAAAAACAAAGTGTGAACATTTGTTTGAAAAGTTAACCAGCATAAAATGCAGGTTGACACATGGTCACTAAAATTCAAGGTTCAATGTGGAGCAGAGAGCAACATTAACCATGAATCATCTCTGTTACGGCCACTGACTTTTCTCTCCGCCTCTTTTTCTTTGGAAGAGCGTCTCTGTGTGTTTCAGGACTCTGCATTTTTAATCATTAAAGGAAGGCAGTTCCAGAGGCTGGGGGCCACAACCGCGAAAGCACGGTCACCCTTGGTCAGAGGACATAGTAGATCTGAAAGGTAGGTTGGAGCCAGCCCGTGGAGTGCCTTAAAAGTAATTAAAAGGATTTTAAAATTGATCCTAGAAGCTATTGGTAGCCAGTGAAGGTTGGCAAGCACTGGCGTGATGTGTGCTCTACGCCGTGTGTTGGTTAGCAGTCTGGCTGCTGCATTCTGGACCAACTGGAGGCGAGACACAGAAGAACGGGACAGTGTGGTGAATAGAGAATTGCAGTAATCCAGATGGGAGAACACAAAGGCATGAATAAGTTTTTCCAGATCTTGATAGGTTAATATGGCTTTGAGCTTGGCGATGTTTCTGAGGTGGAAGAAGCAGGATTGGGTGACTTTCTTAACGTGACTTTCAAAGTTCATGTGATAGTCAAAGAGGACTCCCAGGTTTTGTGCGGCTTGTTTGACATATGTTTGCAAAGGACCGATACACTGCTGTACAGTTTCTGAAATGCTCTCAGAGCCAATGATCAGGACCTCTGTTTTGTCTGGGTTGAGCTGGAGGAAATTGTCTGACATCCAGGTCTTGATGGCTGTTAAACAGTCGTGTAAGGTGGATAGTTTGTTCAGGTCATTGGATTTGACAGAGATGTACAGTTGTGTATCGTCCGCATAACAGTGATAGGGCATGCATTCAAACTGACTAATAAGGAGGCCAAGAGGGAGCATATACAGGGAGAAGAGTTTTGGACCAAGAATTGAACCTTGGGGCACACCACATGACAAACGAGCAGAGAAGGACATGACATGATCAACAGCCACAGAAAAACTCCTGTCTGATAAGTAGGAGGCAAACCAGTCAAGGGCAGTTCCAGTTATACCTGCCCAACGTTGGAGTCTGTTCAGAAGAATGGAGTGGTCAACCGAGTCAAAAGCTGCACTCAGATAAGCTGCCCCCTTTCGATCCTCTGGGTCCTGCACCTCTTCAGCAGGACGCAACCACTCCCATGGGTATTCTCCCGCCATTGCCAGAGACATGCGAGTCTCTGATTGAAGCTCAGAAAGCTGATCACTAAATGTTTTGCAGCAGTGACGAAGGTGGTAGATGGGAAAGGCACACATTTCCTCTATGTAGACAATGGGATATTGATGTGGAAATGGGGTTCCCAGCTTATGTTAAGACAATTAGCAAAGGATGAAGATCGAGGCACAGTGCAACAAGTTGTTTTTCCCAACGTGTACCGACAATCCATGTTTTGGTCACTTCGGAATCACAAAAACCTACGACCGTATCCTCCAGCATTTTTTCTGGCCAGGTTTGAAAACAGATGTAGCAAAGTTCTGCAAAGCCTGCAGCGTTTGCCAACTTACTGGTAAGCCTAACCAAGTGGTACCACCTGTCCCCCTCAAACTCATACTGGTGGTTGGTGAACCTTTTGAGCGTGTAATTGTTGATTGTGTTGGGCTATTACCAAAATTAAAATCTGGTAATCAGTTCTTGCTCAAACTGATGTGTTCTGCTACTCAATTTCCTGGTGCTACTCCTCTTTGTAAAATCACTGCTCCTGTTGTGACCAAAACCCTGCTAAAATTCTTCATCACCTTTGGTCTCCCCAGAGTAATCCAAACTGATCAATGCACAAACTTTCAGTCTAAGGTATTTAAGCAGGCCCTACAGTCCCTGGATATTGGCCATGTTGTTTCCAATCCTTACCACCCTCAGTCCCAAGGTGCCCTAGAGCAGTGGCACTCAGACACTCAAAGCCATGATGCGCAGATACTGCTTTGAAACAGAAAGACTGGATGATGGTCTGTCTTTCTTACTGTTTGCTGGCCGTGAATCAAAGCAGGAGTCTCTGGGTTTCAGCCCAGCCGAATTGATGTTTGGCCATAGTATGCAGGGACCATTAAAATTGCTTCAGGAACAATTCTTGTCGGTTCGTGCATCACCTCAGACAAATGTACATGATTTTGTTTCCCAGTGCCGGGAACGTCTATATCATGCTTGTTTCTTAGCCAAAGAGATCCTCTCTTCCTCTCAGAAGAATATGAAATGGAGCTATGGCAGGAAAGCAGTTGAATGTACCTTTCAGATATAGTGTTAATGCTGCTGCCTTCACCCAGTCCTGCCCTTACTGCACAGTTTTCAGGTCCCTATGTAGTGAAGGAAAGAGTCAGGGACACAGAATACATCATTCACCCGCCTGTTCAGAGACGCAAAACATGTCTGAGTCATGTAAAATGCTTAATCTTCCAGAGAAAATGCCCAACATAACTTGGACCTGGAAGATGGGCAGCCTGAATCTACAACCCCTGTGGCCTCTATCTCCTTGATGTCCAACCTGGTGGATCATGCTGATGATGGATTGAATCTGTGTGAGGACTTTCAGCAATGTTGTTGGTTGCCAAATTCAGCAATCCTTATTAACCTAAACACTCACCTCTTATCTTTCAGACATGCAAAAAGAAGATATGCAGAGTCTAATCTGGTTTTATCCCGCTCTTTTTGGAGATGTGCCCTCTCGTACCTTTGTATCAGAGCATTATATTGATGTTGCCGATGGTTACCCAATCACACAACATGCTTATCAGTGTCCTTTACCAAAGATGGAGTTGATGAAAAAAGAGGTGGGGTACTTATTCAAACAGTCCTGCCAAGCCCAGTCATAGGGGAGACACCTTCATTTGCTCTCTGCCAGATTAAATTCAGCTTCAGAAACAGTCAGACAGTGGAAAAGGTATCATTTACTACTATTCGGTGCGAAGGTTTCTTGAAATGAAAGGGTATTTGTTTCATATAATAGTTACTATATATACCTCAGGTTGTTGTGTAACCAGTGAAATTTAAACAAGTTATCTAATTATTATGGTTTAAGAACAACGATGTATCAAAAAAAGTTAGTCCAATGGCACAACTTACACCAAGATAGGGGTAAATTGAGGACTGTGGGAAAATAGTGCTACCATTACATACTATTACACAAAATCAACAAATTAATTACAGATTATAGACTAATTTTGAATTTTATCAATGCCATCAATTTAACAAAGGTAAGAACTCATACTTTTAATTAGAACCATATGTTTGTGTCCTGTTGTTCAACATGTTACCTAAACATTTTCAGTAAAGATTAAACTGTGATCTTTGTGTGTTAGCTACAGAAAGAATGTGTGTGTAAATTTGGCTTTGTGTATATAGATGAGTGACAAATTAAATGGAAAAAGCAGTACAGATGTGAATGCTTAGCCTCTA
The DNA here is from genome assembly GCA_029490765.1 of Euthynnus affinis. NCBI lineage: Eukaryota > Metazoa > Chordata > Actinopteri > Scombriformes > Scombridae > Euthynnus > Euthynnus affinis. The sequence goes on from CM055842.1 coordinate 8,565,534, forward strand.
CACTGAGGGGATCTGGTGGCTTATGAACACCTATGGGGGATTTTGCTCTGACGTGTTAGACAACACTCTCCACCACCATCATCATAACACCAAATGAGGAAATATCTTTTTTAAGAATAGCGTTCATCCCAAGGCACATTGAAGCTGCTCTGGTGTCACATAGTGGTACAACACCTTACCAAGACACTTTATGTTGGCTTTTCCTTTAATTTGTTACCTCTATATATGTACAGCATATTTATGTGTGGTTTAAATTTAGGATTAATTAACAGTAAGGTATTTATTCATCAACAATTAAGTTTCTAGAATATCAAAAAATAATTTTGGTGGTAAATTGAGCCTTTGACTCAACGTGCCCCAACATCACTGGCACATTTTACCCCACAACCTCCATTTTGACAAAACTGTTTCACACAGTGGCTCAGATCCACAGTTATGCTAAGTTTATGACCTTATTCTGTAGCTTACACTGACTTGAGCAAAGAGCAGCATTAACCATGAATCATCTCCCAAAGATTTCAACACATAATAAACAAACACATAAATTAATAACTGGTCCTTGACCTCAACTTCACCAAATATCTTTTGAGAACCTCTAAAAGTGGAAAAGGCAAAGGCAAAAAAAAAAAAAAAAAAACGAAAGACAAACCTCCCCACTCAAACAGGAAGCTTAGAGATAGCATCTGTATTAATTTAAAATCTGCGGGAATTCTGCGGGGACTGATTCCGTGTGGGTCTACTAATCAATTTATACGGTTACTTTGGACTTTACATCTACAGATTATCAATTCCCCCCGATCGCCCACCTCTTTTATCATTTCTTCCATTACATGAATCAAGTCGATCAGACCGTTGTGTCGTCTGGCAAAGACTCAAACCATCACGTCCGTAGCGTTGCGTCACTGCGCAGATCGGCTATTTAAAGCGCGTCCCTTCCCTTGCTGACAGAAGCTGACAGAAGCTCACTGCTGCTGCACACCGGGACGCCCGCTGCCCTTGACTCCAAACAACTGGACCTCGCCTTCACGACTTTGCAAGACTTTACTACAGAGAGTAAGTGACGGATGCCTTATTTCACACCTGTACATCAGCAGTGATAAAAATGAGATTAAGTTAGTGCAGGACTTCATAATAAGCCGCGTGCATCTCTCATTATATCCTGCAGCGTAAATATAGGTGTGTGTCAAAACTATTTTGCAGCAGGAAACTTCACAACAGCTTCTAAGATGGAAAAACAGCCGGTGGTTGTAGTAACAACTTAATACACTGTTGGTTATCTTATCTGTAAACATATTTTACAAGGTCATCGTGTGATCTGTTATTTCTATAACTGTCTAATATTTGTAATCGTGTAAAAAAAAGTTTAATCTTTGCTTCTAAAATGTAGAGGAGTAGAAGTATAAAGGAGTATAAAATATAATTATTCAAATAAAGCACTAATAACCTCAGAAGTGTACTTAAGTAAAACAGACTGGCCTCTATGAGAGTAAATGTAGGGCATTTATTGTAGCTGCTCAGTAGAATCGAGAGTTTATTTATATATTTATTTGTTTACAGTATAGGTAAAAATGGACTAATATAAAATATAGTCATTTTAAAGTAGAGACAATAAAAGGAATACCTGTACAGTGTGATGTGATCGAGGTAGCAGGACAATTTCTAATATCTTGTATAATACTGAAAAGTGTTAAAGACTCCAGTTTTCCATTTAGGGCTTCAACTAAAAATTATTTTCATTATTGATGAATTTGTTCATTATTTCATTATTTGGTGAGTCGTTTGTTCTTTAAAATGTCAGAAAATTGTGAAAACTGTGAATCACTGTTTCCCAAAGTCCCAGCTGTGACCTAAAATGTCTTCTTATCCTGACTAGTGGTCCACAACACAAAGATTTTCATTTTACTATCATAGAGGACTGAAGAAAGTAGAAAATTTAGGATTTTGGCCTTTATTCTTACAAATACACTCAGAATGATTTGTGAAATAATTGCTGATTAATTTTCTGCTGATGAACAAATCGAGTAATTGACTCAGTTTTGTAGCTCTGTATCCATGGGGATTGATGTCCCTACCAGGAAACACTGAGTTGCTTTCAAATTCCTGTTCAGATTATTTTAGATGAAAATGATATTTGTGCATAAACTTGAAATCTGTGTGGATTAGTTTACTGGCCTAAATCTGATCTAATCTCTGCATAATAACAATGCATGCACATTTTTGAAAGTACAAATGAAGTGTGGATATCATTTCTGCAGCTAAATGATGATGAAAAATGCTGATATTTGATCATTTGAAAGTGAAAACATGGACTCCTACAAACAGTTAAAAGTGTAATGAAACAAAAGGGAGTGTGTCTGTGTGGGAGTTTTTTCTTGCCACTGTTGCAAAGTGTTTGCTCATGGGGAAATACTTGAATTCCAAGTAATGACTATTTTTATTAACGGTTAATCTGCTAGAGCTCATGGTGACGTCTTGTTGCTTGGTTTGCCTTATCAAAATCCAAATATATCCTATTTACTACCGTAAAACACATGAAAGCTTCAAATATTTACATTTGAAAAGCTACATACAGTAAATCTTTAGTAATTCTGCTTAAAAATGAGACGATTAATCAAAATAGTTGCAGATTAATTTTCCATTGCTCAACTAATCAATTAATCGACTAAACATTGCAGCTCTTGCCTCATTTTTCATATCTGGCTCTCAGTAAGATCAATATATTCATGTTAAAGTTTTTAAGTATCACTGCTGGCTCACATTCCAACATCCTTCTCTTCTTTTTCTCAATTGATTGGATTTAAAGTCTCACCACAACCCCAAATTTTCCACAATAAAGATGTAATGTGATGTCAATAAGGCAAAGTGTTAAGACAAATGATTTTTTGTTGTATAGACTCCTCTTAAGTCTTTCAGACTGTGTTTCTGATGTAACTGATGTTTTTCTATCCTTTCCCTCATGTCAGAAAACCACCGAGGAGACATCATGGCCAAACCTAAATACATTCTGATGACCAAAGGAGGAAACGTTGTGACAGTGAAGACAGTCAAAAAATCTGCACACAAACTGGTTGCTAAAGATGTACAAAATCTAAAAAAGAATGGTACAATTCTTTTATTGTGACTGAAATTATTTCAAAATAACAGATTAATTTTTTCTGCAGAGGTACCAGTTGCTTCTCCTGCAGATCAGAAACAGACAGAAAAACCTGACACGAGTAGAAACAATATTGTTAACAATAACATCTTTATAGATGTATCTCTCAACACAATTAATTAATTTTATAGATACAAAAAGTCATTTATTCATTCAGGTTGTGCCATAATAAATATTTACAGGAATCTACGCAGTAAGAGAGTTGATATTAGTCTGTTTTTGAATGATTATGGATGATTGTAGCAAATTTGTTTTTTCAGACACCAAGTAAATATGTTTGCTTTTGTTTTTAGGGCAGCGTGTGCGCATTGAAGAAAAAAAAGATACAAAAAGGATGGCTCTCATTTTTGAGCATGAAGACAAAGACTATGTACTGGTGAACAATGCAGGAAAGCTGCAGGTAAATATTAAGCTTTAACAATAGCAATATATGTTTTTCTTAGTACAAACAATGTATAGATCTGTAAAAAAAAAAAAAAAAAAAACATCAGGAAATACCGGAATCAAAGTATTTGCATAAACAGCAGGATTTTTTTTCATGTGTTCTTGATTCCTAGGACATTTACGTACATGTACTTTCATTTTACATTTTAAGTCACTGGAGGTTGTCAAGCCATTTTTTAACTATTATTTCATTTTGAGAACATCTATCCAACCTGTATGTATCAAATTCTCACACATTGTATAGTACACTAGAAAAGTGGCTGTAAAAAGGTGGTTATACTTGACATTCAGACAGCACTGTGCTTGGGCTGGGATAGATAGTAGATTCAATAGTTAAGTGTTAAGTAAGTATTTTTAAATAAGTTTCTTCTTACATTTTCACCAATAATAAAGTCAAAATGTGAGTCTTTGGAATATCTTAAACACATTTATGACCAGGTAAAATGTTCAATATACTGTTTGAGTATTTAGAAAACATTTCTATGGACATTTTTTCTGACCTTGAAAACTATTTGCAGGGGTTGGCATTTGGGGAGGGTTTTCAGGCTTCCATCTCTGACCACAGCTTATTTCTCAGAGTAACCAAAGCAAAACCACTTTTCAATACTGCAGATGGTGTTTGCTACTCAAAAGATTATAGAGCATCACTTGAAATTAAGTGAAAGGGCTCATTAGAAGTGAAAAACTACCTGAACAAGTGATATTATCATCTGTGTACATTCCTTCTTTCTGTTTAAAATGGACCAAAGCGATGCTAACCATTGTGTTTTGTCTAGGTGATCTTAGGTGATCCAAGTGATCATTATTGGTTAGAGAAGTATGACATTAAAGATGGGAACCACTACGGCCTGCAAAGTGTGGCTGAACCTAAACAATACATCTGTTTTCAAGATGATAGTGATGGCGAGCTCCTCTTCCTCAGTTTAACAAGTAAACAACTTGTTCATGTCACACATGAAAAGGTATGTTTTCATAATTCAAACCAAAGTTATTTTGTAGTTTACTCATTTTCTTGCTCTATATTGCATGTAATTTAACTTGGAAAGTAGGATTTTAATTTCATTGCATGTTTCATTAAGAAAACCTGCGGCTTTATTTGTCAAAGCAAGCACACCTTCTAAATTAATGTGAGATGGAGATTACTGAAAATTTACAATGTGACTGAGCTAAATTTACATTGAAGTCATTCATTATGGTCCAATCTCCTCCTGCTGACCACTTTATCTCATCACTGTTGGAGTTTCTTGTTTCTGAAGCCAGTCCTTACCCTCACTCTCTATGTTGTTTACCTCTCAGGCATGCACCACCGCCGTCTCAGCTTAATCTTGCACTGCATAACTCAAGATTTTCATGCTGTGGAAGACTTTTTCATTTGCACGCTGCCGGATCAAACTCAGCTTCAGAATCAATTCTTTTTTGCTATTTGCTATTATTCAATGGTAAGGTTTCTTCTAGTGAACTGAAATAAAGAGGTAATCCAGTAATTTAGTATTGAACTTCCAAAAAAATCTGAAACAGGTCAAATAACAATGGTCCAAATTGTTTAAGCACAGGCTGAGATAGACATATTTTTGACTCCTAGTGTGGGTCAAGCTCCAAAAATACTGAATCCTAAACTTCTGTTATATGATTGTGTATTTGGACCATCTGAACTGGTCAATTCCTTAAAATTGTAACCTATTAATGTGAAAATGTTCTTCATGCTTTTAATGTATTGGTATCAAACACTTGAAGTGGAAATATTCATATGTTTGTTTGTGACACATTTGTATGACTACCATTACTGTGAAGGAGATTAGTGAATTGTTTTTCACCAAATGTCATTTGGTGGTGAGTGCGCCGCACCAATCTCCATCCAAACAGTTTGTTTGGGATTCTTCATGATCCAATACAATGATTGGCTGGCAGTAATGCTGACTCAGTTTGATCCAAACTACATGTCTGATTCAGACCCAGACTTAGAGAAAAAAGTATAAATATTCCTTTTTTTGTTATGTGACATGACGTTGAGCTGCAGTTTCATCATGTTGATGCAATTGAATTTTTTAACAGCATTTAAATTACAGCTGCTGTTTATTATAAACCTTTTTTTTGAGGATTTAATGAATGCCAACACTTCCTGTGTGTCTTTTCACATCTTGTCTCGCTGGTGTTGGAAATAAAAAGCTTTTATATATATTTATACATTTGTTTTCACAAATGACAATGTAACTGTAATACAAACACGCCTTTTTAATAAACTGTTTTATATCCTACATGGTGTCCTTGTATCTTTACAAATAGTCATGCAAGAGAATTTTTTATTTTCAGAGATGTGCTTAGTGAGTAAGGTAAGATTCCAGCTGAAGTCACGCTCACTGACTTCCCACACACTGTCGATTATTTGTTGTATATATGAGCAGAAGACTATGGTGAAATTTCTTTAGATATGATTTTAGGAGTTGTCAGTCATATCACATATATAAGGTGGCACTTCCCCCATTCAAATGAATGGGAGGACTGGCGTTTTACCACCGCCTGATTTGGTCTGAATGCAGCCTGAATTCTACACATTGCACCTTTAAGTGCACCTCAGAGTGAGACTGTCGTCCAAGTCATGAAGTCACATTTAAAGTCTGTGTAAAGGAAAACCTGAGATTTCTTTTGAAACACATTATACATGTTAGAAAATAATTGCTGAAAACGTGTGAAAAGACTGAGGACTGTGCAGTAATGAATTGTGGAGTTAAACTGTTTGTCAGTAGAGGCTTTACTAGAATGACCCCCCAGTGTAATGAATGCACAGAACACAGACTCCTCATCAGCAGGGATCTGCACATTGGTTTACAGTTTTCAGCTTTGGTCCACAATGAAAATCTGCTAAATGTTTTTTTTTTGCTTGTAATGTGATAGATAATATTCATTTAAGATAACAAAGATTGTTTTTGAGCAAAAATAATCACACACAATACATTCAAACAACCTAAAATCACCTCAAGCAGGCTGAAAGAAATATTTGGTAGATTTTAGAAGGACCATTGAACATTTGTTTGAAAAGTTAACCAGCATAAAATGCAGGTTGACACATGGTCACTAAAATTCAAGGTTCAATGTGGAGCAGAGAGCAACATTAACCATGAATCATCTCTGTTACGGCCACTGACTTTTCTCTCCGCTTCTTTTTCTTTGGAAGAGCGTCTCTGTGTGTTTCAGGACTCTGCATTTTTAATCATTAAAGGAAGGCAGTTCCAGAGGCTGGGGGCCACAACCGCGAAAGCACGGTCACCCTTGGTCAGAGGACATAGTAGATCTGAAAGGTAGGTTGGAGCCAGCCCGTGGAGTGCCTTAAAAGTAATTAAAAGGATTTTAAAATTGATCCTAGAAGCTATTGGTAGCCAGTGAAGGTTGGCAAGCACTGGCGTGATGTGTGCTCTACGCTGTGTGTTGGTTAGCAGTCTGGCTGCTGCATTCTGGACCAACTGGAGGCGAGACACAGAAGAACGGGACAGGGTGGTGAATAGAGAATTGCAGTAATCCAGATGGGAGAACACAAAGGCATGAATAAGTTTTTCCAGATCTTGATAGGTTAATATGGCTTTGAGCTTGGCAATGTTTCTGAGGTGGAAGAAGCAGGATTGGGTGACTTTCTTAACGTGGTTTTGTGCGGCTTGTTTGACATATGTTTGCAAAGGACCGATACACTGCTGTACAGTTTCTGAAATGCTCTCAGAGCCAATGATCAGGACCTCTGTTTTGTCTGGGTTGAGCTGGAGTAAATTGTCTGACATCCAGGTCTTGATGGCTGTTAAACAGTCGTGTAAGGTGGATAGTTTGTTCAGGTCATTTGATTTGACAGAGATGTACAGTTGTGTATCGTCCGCATAACAGTGATAGAGCATGCATTCAAACTGACTAATAAGGAGGCCAAGAGGGAGCATATACAGGGAGAAGAGTTTTGGACCAAGAATTGAACCTTGGGGTACACCACATGACAAACGAGCAGAGAAGGACATGACATGATCAACAGCCACAGAAAAACTCCTGTCTGATAAGTAGGAGGCAAACCAGTCAAGGGCAGTTCCAGTTATACCTGCCCAACGTTGGAGTCTGTTCAGAAGAATGGAGTGGTCAACCGAGTCAAAAGCTGCACTCAGATAAGCTGCCCCCTTTCGATCCTCTGGGTCCTGCACCTCTTCAGCAGGACGCAACCACTCCCATGGGTATTCTCCCGCCATTGCCAGAGACATGCGAGTCTCTGATTGAAGCTCAGAAAGCTGATCACTAAATGTTTTGCAGCAGTGACGAAGGTGGTAGATGGGAAAGGCACACCTTTCCTCTATGTAGACAATGGGATATTGATGAGGAAATGGGGTTCCCGGCTTATGTTAAGACAATTAGCAAAGGATGAAGATCGAGGCACAGTGCAACAAGTTGTTTTTCCCAACGTGTACCGACAATCCATGTTTTGGTCACTTCGGAATCACAAAAACCTACGACCGTATCCTCCAGCATTTTTTCTGGCCAGGATTGAAAACAGATGTAGCAAAGTTCTGCAAAGCCTGCAACGTTTGCCAACTTACTGGTAAGCCTAACCAAGTGGTACCACCGGTCCCCCTCAAACCCATACTGATGGTTAATGAACCTTTTGAGCGTGTAATTGTTGATTGTGTTGGGCCGTTACCAAAATTAAAATCTGGTAATCAATTCTTGCTCAAACTGATGTGTTCTGCTACTCAATTTCATGGTGCTACTCCTCTTTGCAAAATCACTGCTCCTGTTGTGACCAAAGCCCTGCTAAAATTCTGCACCACCTTCGGTCTCCCCAGAGTAATCCAAACTGATCAGACCCTACAGGCCCTGAATATTGACCATGTTGTTTCCAATCCTTACCACCCTCAGTCCCAAGGTGCCCTAGAGCAGTGGCACTCAGACACTCAAAGCCATGATGCGCAGATACTGCTTTGAAACAGAAAGACTGGATGATGGTCTGTCTTTCTTACTGTTTGCTGGCCGTGAATCAAAGCAGGAGTCTCTGGGTTTCAGCCCAGCCGGATTGATGTTTGAACATAGTATGCGGGGACCATTAAAATTGCTTCAGGAACAATTCTCATCAGCTCGTGCATCACCTCAGACAAATGTACATGATTTTGTTTCCCAGTGCCGGGAACGTCTACATCATGCTTGTTCCTTAGCCAAAGAGATTCTCTCTTCCTCTCAGAAGAATATGAAATGGAGCTATGGCAGGAAAGCAGTCGAACGTACATTTCAGATAGAGTGTTTGTGCTACTTGGTGGATCATGCTGATGATGGATTGAATCTGTGTGAGGACTTTCAGCAATGTTGTTGGTTGCCAAATTCAGCAATCCTTATTAACCTAAACACTCACCTCTTATCTTTCAGACATGCAAAAAGAAGATATGCAGAGTCTAATCTGGTTTTATCCCGCTCTTTTTGGAGATGTGCCCTCTCGTACCTCTGTATTAGAGCATTATATTGATGTTGCCGATGCTTACCCAATCACACAACATGCTTATCAGTGTCCTTTACCAAAGATGGAGTTGATGAAAAAAGAGGTGGGGTACTTACTCAAACAGTCCTGCCAAGCCCTGTCATAGGGGAGATTATTATGGTTTAAGAACAACAATGTATCAAAAAAAGTTAGTCCAATGGCACAACTTACACCAAGATAGGGGTAAATTGAGGACTGTGGGAAAATAGTGCTACCATTACGTACTATTACACAAAATCAACAAATTAATTACAGATTATAGACTAATTTTGAATTTTATCAATGCCATCAATTTAACAAAGGTAAGAACTCATACTTTTAATTAGAACCATATGTTTGTGTCCTGTTGTTCAACATGTTACCTAAACATTTTCAGTAAAGATTAAACTGTGATCTTTGTGTGTTAGCTACAGAAAGAATGTGTGTGTAAATTTGGCTTTGTGTATATAGATGAGTGACAAATTAAATGGAAAAAGCAGTATAGATGTGAATGCTTAGCCTCTACACTGAGGGGATCTGGTGGCTTATGAACACCTATGGGGGATTTTGCTCTGGGGATTTTGCTCTCCACCACCATCATCATAACACCAAATGAGGAAATATCTTTTTTAAGAATAGCGTTCATCCCAAGGCACATTGAAGCTGCTCTGGTGTCACATAGTGGTACAACACCTTGTTACCTCTATATATGTACAGCATATTTATGTGTGGTTTAAATTTAGGATTAATTAACAGTAAGGTATTTATTCATCAACAATTAAGTTTCTAGAATATCAAAAAATAATTTTGGTGGTAAATTGAGCCTTTGACTCAACGTGCCCCAACATCACTGGCACATTTTACCCCACAACCTCCATTTTGACAAAACTGTTTCACACAGTGGCTCAGATCCACAGTTATGCTAAGTTTATGACCTTATTCTGTAGCTTACACTGACTTGAGCAAAGAGCAGCATTAACCATGAATCATCTCCCAAAGATTTCAACACATAACACACAAACACATAAATTAATAACTGGTCCTTGACCTCAACTTCACCAAATATCTTTTGAGAACCTCTAAAAGTGGAAAAGGCAAAGGCAAAAAAAAAAAAAGAAAAGACGAAAGACAAACCTCCCCACTCAAACAGGAAGCTTAGAGATAGCATCTGTATTAATTTAAAATCTGCGGGAATTCTGCGGGGACTGATTCCGTGTGGGTCTGCTAATCAATTTATACGGTTACTTTGGACTTTACATCTGCAGATTATCAATTCCCCCCGATCGCCCACCTCTTTTATCATTTCTTCCATTACATGAATCAAGTCGATCAGACCGTTGTGTCGTCTGGCAAAGACTCAAACCATCACGTCCGCAGCGTTGCGTCACTGCGCAGATCGGCTATTTAAAGCGCGTCCCTTCCCTTGCTGACAGAAGCTGACAGAAGCTCACTGCGGCTGCACATTAGGACGCCCGCTGCCCTTGACTCCAAACAACTGGACCTCGCCTTCACGACTTTGCAAGACTTAACTACAGAGAGTAAGTGACGGATGCCTTATTTCACACCTGTACATCAGCAGTGATAAAAATGAGATTAAGTTAGTGCAGGGCTTCTTAATAAGCCGCGTGCATCTCTCATTATATCCTGCAGCGTAAATATAGGTGTGTGACAAAACTATTTTGCAGCAGGAAGCTTCAAAACAGCTTCTAAGATAGAAAAACAGCCAGTGGTTGAAGTAAAAACTTAATACACTGTTGGTTATCTTATCTGTAAACATATTTTACAAGGTCATCGTGTGATCTGTTATTTCTATAACTGTCTAATATTTGTAATCGTGTAAAAAAAGTTTAATCTTTGCTTCTAAAATGTAGAGGAGTAGAAGTATAAAGGAGTATAAAATATAATTATTCAAATAAAGCACTAAAAAGATTCTCAGTTTACTATCATAGAGGACTGAAGAGAGTAGAAAATTTAGGATTTTGGCCTTTATTCTTACAAATACACTCAAAATTATTTGTGAAATAATTGCTGATTAATTTTCTGCTGATGAACTAATCGATTAATTGACTCATTTTTGTAGCTCTGTATCCATGGGGATTGATGTCCCTACCAGGAAACACTGAGTTGCTTTCAAATTCCTGTTCAGGTTATTTTAGATGAAAATGATATTTGTGCACAAACTTGAAATCTGTGTGGATTAGTTTACTGGCCTAAATCTGATCTAATCTCTGCATAATAACAATGCATGCACATTTTTGAAAGTACAAATGAAGTGTGGATATCATTCCTGCTGCTAAATGATGATGAAAAATGCTGATATTTGATTGTTTGATAGAGAAAACATGAACTCCTACAAACAGCTAAAAGTGTAATGAAACAAAAGGGAGTGTGTCTGTGTGGGAGTTATTTTTTGCCACTGTTGCAAAGTGTTTGCTTTCGGGGAAATACTTTGATTCCAAGTAATGACTATTTTTATTAGCGGTTAATCTGCTGGAGCTCACGGTGACGTCTTGTTGCTCGATTTGTCTCATCAACAGTTCTAAATCCAAAAATATACTATTTACTATCACATATGACACATGAAAGCTTCAAATATTTACATTTGAAAAGCTACATGCAGCGAATTTTTATTATTTCTGTTTTAAAAAAAGGTGATTAATCAAAATATTTGCAGATTAATTTGCCATTAATCAACTAATAAATTGATTGACTAAACATTGCAGCTCTTGCCTCATTTTTCATATCTGGCTCTCAGTAAGATCAATATATTCACGTTAAAGTTTTTAAGTATCACTGCTTGTTCACATTCCAACATCCTTCTCTTCTTTTTCTCAATTGATTGGATTTAAAGTCTCACCACAACCCCAAATTTTCCACAATAAAGATGTAATGTGATGCCAATAAGGCAAAGTGTTAAGACAAATGATTTATTGTTGTATAGACTCCTCTTAAGTCTTTCAGACTGTGTTTCTGATGTAACTGATGTTTTTCTATCCTTCCCCTCATGTCAGAAAACCACCAAGGAGACATCATGGCCAAACCTAAATACTTTCTGAGGACCAAAGGAGGAAAAGTTGTGACAGTGGAGACAGATGAAGAAGGCAATGGTGACAAACAAACCCTGGTTGCTAAAGATGTACAAAATCCAAAAAAGAATGGTACAATTCTTTTATTGTGACTGAAATTATTTCAAAATAACAGATTCATTTTTTCTGCAGAGGTACTAGTTGCTTCTCCTGCAGATCAGAAACAGACAGAAAAACCTGACACGAGTAGAAACAATATTGTTAACAATAACATCTTTATAGATGTATCTCCCAAGACAATTAATTTATTTCATAGATACAAAAACTCATCCGTTCATACTCATTGTGCCATAGTAAGTATTTACAGGAATCTATGCAGTAAGAGATTTGATATTAATCTGTTTTTGAATGATTGTGGATGACACCAAGTAAATATGTTGTATTGCTTCTGTTTTTAGGGCAGCGTGTGCGCATTAAAAAGAAAACCATACAGAACACACAATGTATGGCTTTCATTTTCCGGCATGGTGGAAAAAAATATGTACTAATGGTGAACAATGCAGGACAACTGCAGGTAAATATTAATCAGGTTTTTTCATATATTCTTGATTTCATGGGACATTTATGTACAGGTACACATTTTACATTTTAAGTTACTGGAGGTGGTCAAGGCATTTTTACTATTATTATTTAACTTTGAGAACATCTATCCAACCTGTATGGATCAAAGTACCCTAGAAAAGTGGTTGTAAAAAGGTGGTTTCCTTAATACTTGACCTTCAGATAACACTGTGCTTGAGATAGATAGATTCAATAGTTCAGTGTTTAGTAAGTATTTTTAAATAAGGTTATTCTTACATTTTTACCAAATTTTGTTGAATTATATACAAATCTTCTTTTAAATGAAGAAGAGTGGGAAGAGGGTGCTTCTTTAACCAACAGACACACCTGCTCACAAGTCCAGTAGGATCATATGTGAGGACTGAGATGAAAGCAGCTTATCAAAGGACTAGTTTGTAAGATTTAGTGGCATCTAGCAGTGAGGTTGCAGATTGCAACCAACTGAATACCCCGCTCCCTCCCTCTCCCCTTCAAAGTGTGTAAGAGAACCTACAGTGGACACAAAACTTGTGAAAAATGTGATGCAACATGGTGAGCTCTGTGTAAGAGGACCCACTCCCTGTGTAGATATAAAGGGCTCATTCTAAGGTGACGAAATCTATTTCCACAGGATTTTATATTAATTAAAACATACTAATGAATATTTTATTTCATTTATGCCAAGTCCGTTCTGCTGGATGCCACTAAATCTTACACATTGGTCCTTTAAGTCACAATTTGGTGTAAAAATGATTCTTTGGAAATTCTTTAACACATTTGTGGACAGGGCAAAAGTTCAACATACTGTCTGAATATTTAGAAAACATTTCTATGGACCTTCTCTCTGACCTTGAAAACTATTTGCAGGGGTTGGCAGTTGGGGAGGGTTTTCAGGCGTCCAGTTCTGACCACAGCTTATTTCTCAGAGTAAACAAAACAAAACCACTTTTCAATATTGTAGGCAGTGTTTTTCTACTCAAAAGATTATCGAGCATCACTTGAAATTAAGTGAAAAGGTTAATCAGAAGTGGCAAGTGAAAAACTACCCGAGCAAGTGATATTATCGTCTGTGTACATTCCTTCTTTCTGTCTAAAATGGGACCAAAGTGATGCTAACCATTGTGTTTTGTCTGTTCACAGTTGGAGGAAAAAGTCGAACGAGAACCCGTTCGAAATCATTATTATTATTTTGCGAAGTGCAACTTGGGATCTGGTTGCCACTACAGCCTGCAAAGTGTGTTCAGACCTGAACTATACATCTGTAAGCGTGATGAGTCCTTCTTCCTCAGTACAAAAAGAGACGAGCCTGTTCTTTTCACCGATGAAGAGATATAGTAGAGGTATGCTTTCATAATTCAAACCAAAGTTATTTTGTAGTTTAATTATTTTCTTGCTCCATATTGCATGTAAATTTATTTGGAAAGTAATTTTTCTCTAAGGGTATGTAGAGACTTGATCATGTTTTTCTTGATCTTATTTTTAGATTTTGAAGCTGTATTTTAATTTCATTGCATATTTCATTCAGAAAACCTGCAGCTTTATTTATCAAAGCAAGCACACCTTCTAAATTCATGAGAGATGAAGATTACTGAAAATTTACAATGTGACTGAGTTAAATTTACATTGAAGCCATTCATTATGGTCCAATGTCCTCCTGCTGACCACTTTATCTCATCACTGTTGGAGTTTCTTGTTTCTGAAGCCAGTCTTACCCTCACTCTCTATGTTGTTTACCTCTCAGGCATCCACCACCGCTGTCTCAGGAGAATCTTGCACTGCATAACTCAAGATTTCCATGCTGTGGAAGACTTTTTCATTTGCACGCTGCCAGATCAAATTCAGCTTCAGAATCAATTCTTTTTTGCTATTTGCTATTATTCAATGGGAAGGTTTCTTCTAGTGAACTGAAATAAAGAGGTAATCCAGTAATTTAGCATTGAACTTCCAAAAAAATCTGAAACAGGTCAAATAACAATGGTCCAAATTGTTTAAGCACAGGCTGAGATAGACATATTTTTGACTCCTAGTATGGGTCAAGCTCCAAAAATACTGGATCCTAAACTTCCCATCCAGTTATATGATTGTGTGGTTTGGACCATCTGAACTGGTCAGTTCCTTAAAATTGTAACCTATTAATGTGAAAATGTTCTTCATGCTTTTAATGTATTGGTATCAAACACTTAAAGTGGAAATTTTCATATGTTTGTGACATATTTGTATGACTACCATTACTGTGAAGGAGATTCACCAAATGTCATTTGGTGGTGAGTGCGCCGCACCAATCTCCACCCAAACAGTTTGTTTGGGATTCTTCATGATCCAATACAATGATTGGCTGGCAGTAATGCTGACTCAGCTTGATCCAAACTACATGTCTGATTCAGACCCGGACTTAGAGAAAAAAGTATAAATATTCCTTTTTTTGTTATGTGACATGACGTTGAGCTGCAGTTTCATCATGTTGATGCAATTGAATTTTTTAACAGCATTTAAATTACAGCTGCTGTTTATTATAAACCTTTTTTTGAGGATTTAATGAATGCCAACACTTCCTGTGTGTCTTTTCACATTTTGTCTCACTGGTGTTGGAAATAAAAAGCTTTTTTTAATATATTTATATGTATTCAATATATATTTTGACATTTTACAAATGACAATGTAACTGTAATACAAACACGCCTTTTTAATAAACTGTTTTATATCCTACATGGTGTCCTTGTATCTTTATAAATAGTCATGCAAGAGATTTTTTTATTATCAGAGATGTGCTTAGTGAGTAAGGTAAGATTCCAGCTGAAGTCACGCTCACTGACTTCCCACACACTGTCGATTATTTGTTGTATATATGAGCAGAAGACTATGGTGAAATCTCTTTAGATATGATTTTAGGAGTTGTCAGTCATATCACATACATAAGATGGCACTTCCCCCATGAATGGGAGGACTGGTGTTTTTGCCGCATCACCTGATTTGGTCTGAATGTGGCCTGAATTCTACACATTGCACCTTTAAGTGCACCTCAGAGTGAGATTGTCATTCAAGACATGAAGTCGCATTTAAAGTGTGTGTAATGGAAAACCTGAGGTTTCTTTTGAAACACTTTATACATGTTAGAAAATAATTGTTGAAAACATGTGAAAAGACTGAGGACTGTACAGTAATGAATTGTGGAGTTAAACTGTTTGTCAGTAGAGGCTTTACAAGAATGACCCCCCAGTGTAATGAATGCACAGAACACAGACTCCTCATCAGCAGGAATCTGCAGATCGTTTTACAGTTTTCAGCTTTGGTCCACAATGGAAATCTGCAGAATGTTTTTTTTTTTTTTGCTTGTAATGTGATAGATAATATTCATTTAAGATAACAATGATTGTTTTTGAGCACATTACACACAAAATTACACACAATAAATTAAAACAACCTAAAATTACGTTAAGCAGGCTGAAAAAAATATTTAGTAGATTTTAGTAGAACCATTGAATTATGAATATTTTATTTCAATCATCTCCCAAACAATTAACACTTCAATTAATAACAAACATATACATAAATTAATAACTGGTCCTTGACCTCAACTTCTATCTTTTGAGAACCTCTAAAAATGGCAAAGACAAAAATCCCCCACTGAAACATGAAACTTAGAGATAGCATCTGTATTGGTTTAAAATCTGCGGGAAATCTGCAGGTTGTCATGGGAATTCTGGGCCTGCTTATCAATTTATACGGTTACTCTGTACTTTCCCCCCGACCCCCCCCCCCCCCCCCCCCTTTTTTTTTTTAATATAATTTTTTCCATTACAAGAATCAAGAGACTGTAGTCGATCAAACTGTTGTGACTCAAACCACGTCTGCAGCGTTGCGTCACCGCACAGACCTACTACTTAAAGCGCATCCCTTCCCTTGCTGACAGAAGCGCAAAGCTCACTGCGGCTGCACACCAAGACGCCCGCTGCCCTTGTCTCCAACTGGACCTCGCCTTCGCGACTTTGCAAGACTTTACTACAAAGAGTAAGTGAGGGATGCCTTATTTCACACCTGCACATCAGCAGTGATAAAAATGAGATTAAGTTAGTGCAGGACTTCTTAATAAGCCGCGTGCATCTCTCATTATATCCTGCAGCGTAAATATAGGTGTGTGACAAAGATTTTGCAGCAGGCAGCTTCACAACATCTGTTAAGATAGAAAAACAGCTGCCCAGAACTGAAAAATGTGTTTGTTTAATCAATGTTTCCCTGCGTCTCAGTGTTCCTTATCCTCCTATGCGTACATTAAAAGATCACTTGCTAGAAACATTAACTGCAGAAAGTGTTTATAAGAACCCAACCGTGTAAATACAATGCTATTTTGATTGTTAACACTGATTTATTCATGTGTAAATGGCACTATGCTGTTCCCGATGTGGTAACAACTTAATACACTGACATTTATTGTAGCTCAGTAGAATTGAGGGTTTATTTGTATAAATATTTGTTTACAGTATGGGTAAAATAGACTAATATAAAATATAGTAATTTTAAAGTAGAGACAATAAAAGGAATACCCGTACAGTGTGATGTGATCGAGGTAGCAGGACAATTTCTAATATCTTGTATAATACTGAAAAGTGTTAAAGACTCCAGTTTTCCATTTAGGGCTTCAACTAACAATTATTTTCATTATTGATGAATTTGTTCATTATTTCATTATTTAATGAGTCGTTTGTTCTTTAAAATGTCAGAAAATTGTGATAACTGTCAATCACCGTTTCCCAAAGTCCCAGCTGTAACTTAAAATGTCTTCTTGTCCCGACTAGTGGTCCACAACACAAAGATTTTCAGTTTACTATCATAGAGGACTGAAGAAAGTAGAAAATATTCACATTTAAGTAGCTGGAATAAGAGGATATTGGCCTTTATTCTCAGAAATGCACTCAAAATGATTAGTGACATAATTGCTTATTTTGATTATTTTTCTGCTGATGAACTAATTGATTAATTGACTCATTATTGTGGGTCTGTATCCAATGGGATTGATGTCCCTACCAGGAAACACTGAGTTGCTTTCAAATTCCTGTTCAGGTTATTTTAGATGAAAATGATATTTGTGCATAAACTTGAAATCTGTGTGGATTAGTTTACTGGCCTAAATCTAATATAATCTCTGCATAATAACAATGCATGCACATTGTTGAAAGTACAAATGAAGTGTGGATATCATTCCTGCAGCTAAATGATGATGAAAAATGCTGATATTTGATCATTTGAAAGAGAAAACATGGACTCCTACAAACAGTTAAAAGTGTAATGAAACAAAAGGGAGTGTGTCTGTGTGGGAGTTTTTTCTTGCCACTGTTGCAAAGTGTTTGCTCATGGGGAAATACTTGAATTCCAAGTAATGACTATTTTTATTAGCGGTCAGTCTTCTGGAGCTCACGGTGACGTCTTGTTGGCTTGGTTTGTCTTATCAACAGTTTAAAATCCAAAAATATCCTATTTACTATCATGTATGACACATGAAAGCTTCAAATATTTACATTTGAAAAGCTACATGCAGCATATTATTAGTATTTATGCTTAAAAAAAGACGATTAATCAAAATAGTTGCAGATTAATTTTCCATTAATCAACTAATCAATTAATTAACTAAACATTGCAGTTCTTGGCTCATTCTTCATCATATTTGGCTCTCAGTAAAATCAATATATGTTGAAGTTCAGTATCGCTGCTTGCTCACATTCCAACATCCTTTTCATCTTTGACATTTGCTTTCTGAATTGATTAGATTTAAAGTCTCACCACAACCCCAATTTTCCACAGTGAAAATGTAATGTGATGCCAATAAGGCAAAGTGTTAAGACAAATTATTTTTTGTTGTTGTATAGACTCCTCTTAAGTCTTTCAGACTGTGTTTCTGATGTAACTGATGTTTTTCTATCCTTCCCCTCATGTCAGAAAACCACAGAGGAGACATCATGGCCAAACCTAAATACATTCTGATGACCATTGATGGAGAAGTTGTGACAGTCATCAAAGGAAAACGAACCCGTAGATGTACCCTGCATGCTGTTGATGTACCAAATGTAAAAAAGAATGGTAAAACTCATTTCTTGTTACTGAAATTATTTCAAAATAAAAGATTAAATTGTACCAGTTGCTACTCCTGCAGATCAGAATCAGATTATATCATCAGAAAAGCCTGACACAAGCAGAAACAATACTGTTAACAATAGAATCTTTATAGATGTATCTCCCAACACAATTAATTAATTTTATAGATACAAAAACTCACCCATTCATCCAGATTGTGCCATGATAAGTATTTACAGGAATCTATGCAGTAAGAGAGTTGATTTTAGTCTCTTTTTGAATAACTATGGATGACACCAAGTAAATATGTTGTATTGCTTCTGTTTTTAGGGCAGCGTGTGCGCATCCAAAAAAACCCCAAAGCCCTCCAAAAAAAGATGGCTTTCATTTTCCGGCATGATAGAAAAAACTATGTACTAATGGTGAACAATGCAGGACAGCTGCAGGTAAATATTAATCTTTGACAATAGCAATATATGTTTTTCTTATTCAGTACAAGCAATGTATAGATCTGTAAAAAGCATAAAAACATCAGGAAATGTCTGAATCAAAGTATTTGCATATATAGCACAATTTTTCATGTATTCTTGATTCCTGGGACATTTATGTACAGGAACCTAGTTTTTATGAATCTAGTATTAAAACATACTAATGAATATTATATTTCATTTATGCCAATTCTGTTCTGCTAGATGCCACTAAATCTTACACATTGGTCCTTTAAGTCACAATTTGGTGAAAATGAGTCTTTGGAAAATTTTTATGACATTTATGACCAGGTAAAATGTTCAATATACTGTTTGAGTATTCAGAAAACATTTCTATGGACATTTTTTCTGACCTTGAAAACTATATGCAGGGGTTGGCATTTGGGGAGGGTTTTCAGGCTTTCATCTCTGACCACAGCTTATTTCTCAGAGTAAACAAAACAAAACCACTTTTCAATATTGTAGGCAACGTTTTTCTACTCAAAAGATTATAGAGCATCACTTGAAATTAAGTGAAAAGGCTCATCAGAA
The DNA here is from genome assembly GCA_029490765.1 of Euthynnus affinis. NCBI lineage: Eukaryota > Metazoa > Chordata > Actinopteri > Scombriformes > Scombridae > Euthynnus > Euthynnus affinis. The sequence continues at coordinate 8,585,310 of CM055842.1, forward strand.
GTGAAAAACTACCTGAACAAATTATCGTCTGTGCACATTCCTTCTTTCTGTCTAAAATGGGACCAAAGTGATGCTAACCATTGTGTTTTGTCTGTTCTTAGTTGGAGGAAAAAGTCAAACGACAACCCGCACTACCTGATCATTATTATTTTGAGAAGTGCGACTTGGGATCTGGTGACCACTACGGCCTGCGAAGTGTGGTCACACCTAAACGATACATCTGTGAACATCCTGATAAGTCCCTCTTCCTCAGTACAAAAAGAAACAAGCCTGTTCTTGTCACCAATGAAGAGATATAGTAGAGGTATGCTTTCATAATTCAAACCAAAGTTGTTTTGTAGTTTACTTATTTTCTTGCTCCATATTGCATGTAAATTTATTTGGAAAGTAATTTTTCTCTAAACAAACTCTAAGGGTATGTAGAGACTTTATCTCTTATCACTGTTGGAGTTTCTCTTTTCTGAAGCCAGTCTTACCCTCACTCTCTATGTTGTTTACCTCTCAGGCATCCATCACCGCCGTCTCAGGAGAATCTTGCAATGCACAACTCAAGATTTCCATGTTGGGGCAGACGCCTTCATTTGCACGCTGCCGGATCAAATTCAGCTTGAGACCATTATTCAATGGGAAGGTTTCTTCTAGTAAACTGAATTAAAGGGGCACTCCTGCAATTTAGTATTGCACTTTCATAAAAATCTGGAACAGGTCAAATAACAATGGTCCAAATTGTTACAGCACAGGCCAAGATAGCCGCATTTTTGACTCCTAATATGGGTCAAGCTCCAAAAATACTGAATCCTAAACTTCCCATACTGTTATATGATTGTGTGGTTTGGTCCATCCAAACAGGTAAATTCAAATTGTAACCTATTAATGTGAAAATGTTCTTCTTTTAATGTATTGGTATCAAAATGGGGAAGTGGGAATGTCCATATGTTTTTGACACATTTGTATGATTACCATTACTGTGAAGGAGATTGGTGAAATGTTTTTCACCAAAAGTCATTTGGTGACGAGAGCTCCACACCAATCTCCACCCAAACAATTTGTTTGGGATTCTTCATGATCCAAAACATTGATTGGCTGGCAGTAATGCTGACTCAGCCTGATCCAAACTAGACAAAATGTTAAATATTCCTTTTTTATGTGACATGATGTTGAGCAGCAGTTTCATCATGTTCAACAGTTGATGCAATTGAATTCTTTAACAGCATTTAACAGTTGCTGTTTACCATAAACCTCTTTTTTGAGGTTTTAATGAATGTCAACAGTTCCTACGTATCTTTTCACATTTTGTAATACAAGCACACCTTTTTAATAAACTGCTTTATATCCTAAACGGTGTCCTTGTATCTTTACAAAAAGTCATGCAAGATTATTTATTTTCAGAGGTGTTCTTACCCAGATAGCAAAATTTCTGTGGCCCATATCCAGTTGACACCTGTCACTTTCATGTGGGCCACATATCACATGGAATGATGGTACTTGGGTAGTCTGCTCCTGTTTGCCAGTATAGCAACTTTCTAGTCTTCTGATCATTCAACGCAATTTCACACCACAAATCAAACATCATCACATTTCTACACATTATCCACCAATCAGAGGAAATCTAGTCATTAACACACTGAATTAAGGGGTTAAATATCTTATCCAATCCAGGAATTGAACCACCAATCTTCCGATTAGTGGACAACCCACTCTACCTCCTGAGCCACAGCCACCCAAGAATTCACTCACATTCATATGGCCAACATACTGCATGGAATGATGGCACTTGGGCGGTCCACCAATGTTTGCCAGATCCAGGCCAGGAGATCCAGGAGCGGACTGCCCAAGTGCAATCATTCCACACGGTATTTGGGCCAAAAGAGGATCTGGAATGTGGGCCCAATCAGGGCCATAATAAAAAATTAATTGTGGTCCAGATATGATTTATTTGTTTAGTTTTTGGTTTACATGTGGCATTCCTATATTTGCTTGTGGCCCGGATCTGGCAAACAGGAGCGGACTTCCCAAGTGCCATCATTTCATGTGGTATGTTGGCCGGATCAAAGTGTCGGGTATGTACCACAGCAATTTAGCTATTTAGGTTGTGTCATATATTTTCAAGAACTGGCCCATATTGATGTAAAATATTTGGGCCATATGTGCCATATCATATCTGGGCCATTTTAGGCTCATTTGAAGATTAGTCAGTACCAGTACTGCATCTTTACCTATAGTGGCCCAATACTGTTCGACCATATCTGGGCCATATTCACCATTTCAAATATGGGCCACCTCAGGCTCAGTTCCAGATTAGCCAGTGCTTACTATGTCGTATATTTGCCAGAACTGGTCCAGATATGTTTAGGCAAGGCAAGGCAAGATAAGTTTATTTGTATAGCACATTTCAACAACAAGGCAATTCAAAGTGCTTTACATAGATCATAAAAGGCATTAAACAGAATTTAAAAGCAAGACAGGTAAAAAGACATATCAAAACAATTAAAAGTGTTACATTTGGAAATTTAAAAAAGAAGCTAAAAAGGAAATAAGACAGATAAAAGCAGAGAATTAAAATAACAGAGCAGCATAAAATATTAACCCTTAATGTGTTTTAATGAAAGGCAGCAGCAAACAGAAAAGTCTTGAGCTGCGATTTAAAAGAACCGAGAGTCGCTGCGGACCTGCAGCTTTCTGGGAGTTTGTTCCAGATATGTGGTGCATAAAAACTGAAAGCTGCTTCTCCATGATTAGTTCTGACTCTGGGGACAGAAAGTAGACCTGATCCAGACGGCCTGAGAGGTCTAGATGGTTCGTAAAGTAACATCAGATCAGATAAACCATTCAGTGCTTTATAAACCAACAGTGGTATCTTAAAGTCTATTCTTTGACAGACCAGAAGCCAGTGTAAAGATATAAGAACTGGAGTGATATGATCCACTTTCTTGGTCTTAGTGAGGACTCGAGCAGCAGCATTCTGAATCAGCTGCAGCTGTCTGATTGATTTTTCAGGGAGACCCGTGAATACAGGGTTACGATAGTCAAGTTTACTGAAGATCAATGCATGGGAGTTTTTCCAAATCCTGCTGAGACATAAGTCCTTTAATTCTTGATATATGCTTCAGGTGATAATAGGCTGACTTAGTAATTGTCTTAATGTAGCTGTTGAAATTCAGGTCTGAGTCCATGACTACACCAAGATTTCTGGCTTGATTTGTGGTTTTTAACATTACTGACTGAAGCTGAATGTTGACTTTTAAACGTTCTTCCTTGGCTCCAAAAACAATTACTTCAGTTTTGTCTTTGTTTAACTGAAGAAAATTCCGGCACATCCAATCAATGATTTCTTCAATGCACTTACTCAGTGTTTGTATCGGACCATAGTCCCCTGGTGATACAGTTATGTAAATTGTGTGTCATCTGCATAACTGTGGTAGCATATTTTATTGGTTTCCATAATCTGAGCTAGTGGGAGCATGTAGACGCTGAACAGAAGAGGCCCCAGAATGTAGCCTTGGGGAACTCCGCATGTCATTTTCGTTCTCTCAGATGTGTAATTACCTATAGACACAAAGTAGTCTCTGTCCTTTAAATAGGATTTAAACCAGTTTAGCACTATGCCAGAAAGTCCCAACCAGTTTTCCAGTCTGTCTAGTAACATGTTGTGGTTGACCGTGTCAAATGTGGCACTGAGATCTAGTAATACTAATTCTGTAGTTCTGCCACTGTCACTGTTTAAGTGTATGTCATTGAAGACTTTAACAAGAGCAGTCTCAAGTGCTGTGGTGTGGTCAAAATCCTGTTTGGAAGACATCAAAACAGCTGTTTAGTGCCACAAAGTTGTTCAGTTGTTGAAAAACGGCTTTTTCAATGATTTTACTTAAGAATGGGAGGTTTGATATGGGCCTGTAGTTGCTCATTAGTGATGTGTCTAGAAGATTCTTTTTTAAGAATGGCTTGATGACGGTGGTTTTCAGGGCTTGTGGGAAGACACCTGACAGAAGAGATGTGTTAACAATCTGTAGGAGATCCGGGGCCATGCAATTTGAGCCGATTTTTGAAAAACCTTGTAGGCATTATATCAAGACATCAAGAGGAGGATTTCAGATGTTGTATAATGTCCTCCAAGTTTTTATGATTGATCGGATGGAATTGTGTCATACTACTGAAATTGATTTTAAATGGACTCAAGGACAACACATATCCTGCATCTGATGTGGTGGAAATGAAATTTTCTGAATTTTATCAGTGAAGAGTGAAGCAAATTCATTGCAAGCCTTTGTGGATTGAAGTTCAGGGGCTACTGACACAGGAGGGTTTGTTAGCCTGTCGACAGTAGCAAATAAGGCATGTGCATTATTATTATTTTTGGCAATGATTTCAGAGAAGAAGGACTGCCTTGCATTTCTCAGTTCCAAATTATAAATGTGTAGTCTCTCTTTATAGATGTCACAATGAACCTGGAGATTTGTTTTTCGCCACATGTGTTCAGCTTTTCGACACTCTCATTTTTCCATTCTGACCAGCATGGCATTTCTCCATGGAGGTCTTTCTTACCAGAGACAGCCTTCACCTTGGTAGGTGCAATGGCATCAATAACATTTGTAATTTTAGAGCTAAAATTATCTACAAGGTCATTGACCGAGACCCAGGAGAGGACGGGTATGACAGAGAAGGCCTGAATAAATTTGTCACTGGTGTTTTCAGTGATATAGCGTTTTGTGATTACCTCTCTTTGAACATTTGTGTGAATGGAGATAGCACTCTCAAAGAAAACACAGGAATGATCAGAGAGAGTAACATCAGTCACCACATCCTTAGAGATGATTAAGTCCAGAGTGTGCTCCTTGTTGTGTGTGGGCTCCATTACATGCTGAGTCAGACCGTAGTTATCAAGAACATAATACAGTTCTTTAGTCCCTCTGTCCTGGGGATTATCAACATGGATGTTAAAATCACCAACAATAACTACACAGTCAAGGTCAATACAGACAATAGACAGCAGTTCAGCAAAGTCATCAAAAAAGGTTGCACAGTATTTAGGTGTCCTGTAGATATTTAGAAATGGAGCACGAGTGGAGGAATTCAATTGGAGAGCCACATATTCAAAAGAATCAAAGTTTCTAAAACATCTGTTTGCATCAGAGGGAATCATTAAACAGAATGGCAATTCCTCCTCCTTTCTTATGCGCTCTAGCTTCACTCATAAAACTGAAGTTGGGATGAGTTGACTCGATAAGAACAGCCACACTGTTAATTTGGTCTAACCAAGTTTCAGTTAAAAATATAAAATCAAGGTTGTGCTCAATGATAAGCACATTGTACATTGGGGCCCGGCTTTTCCTGGCAAGAGACATGAGCGGCTCTCTTTCAAGGTCTCTGACGTGTTTTGTTATATCTTCTTTTTGTTTTGATCTCTCTTATCACTTGACCTTGGCAGATAAAGCAGATTGGTGACGTAGGTTAGAGTATTATAGGTTAGTAAATATTATATAGTTATATTATAGGTAAGTAAAATAGGTTAGAGATTAACAATTTTACTCCAGAAAAGTCCATCTGCCTTAAAAGGATGTCTGCGGTCCCAGAAAAAGTTGAAATTGTCAATGACATGCAGTGAATGGACAGTACATGCAGTGTACAATGCAATGTGTTCAGTGCCAACAATCTGCTGAATCTCTCAACTCCTCTTCTGACTGGCGGTAGAGGGCCACTGATAAACACCTCAGCATTCAGTGAGCTGACTGTGTTGAACAGATCACCAAAGTCTCGTTTCAGCACTTCAGACTGTTGTTTCACAACATCATTTGCCCCTATGAGCAGTATGATGTGTTTCACATTTGGATGTGCAGCCACGATATGCAGGACTCTCTCAGTCATGTCAGAGACCATATCATTGGGAAAGCAGAGTATTTTGGTGTTCTTACTGCACATGCTTCTTAAATCTTTTACAGCACAGTCACTCAAAATCAGTGTTTCAGGCCCAGTCGTTAGAGTGGAGCAAATCTGTTTGGCTTGTTGTTATTTCACCCTTTCACAGCTGTCCACGGCTGTCCACGGCTGTGTCCTACTAAGAACAGGGGTTGAGGAAGCAGTCTGTCTGGATAGTGCAGGCCAACCAGTTGCATCACAAATCTCAGGGCGCTGGGCTCTGCCTGTTACTCGTCCTCCCATTTTCCCAGGAAATTATTTACTCTTGGGCTTTGCTCCTAAAGAGTTCCAGGGAGGACTACCACTTGTAGATTAATTATCCGGTTCACAGCCCTCCTGTTTCTTGGTAGTCTTGGTGGTGCTAGTTAGCTATGTGTTAGCATGCTCTTATCCACTGCTTTGAGTCCATGGTAAGGTGGTGTCATTCCCACATAGTCCATTCACTTCCACATTCACTTCTATCCAGTGAATTTTGTTTTCCAGCACTGAAATCTTCTGCAGTAGTTTGTGGTAGTCGTCCGTGGAGAAGAGAGGCATCTTGCTGCTAAGTACTACTGCAGTAGCTACAGGCTTGTGCTGCTGGTAGGCCTCACTCACGTCACATTGAGGAGGTTACAAAAATGTTGAAATATGGCTAATATCCTGTTATATCTAAAAAAAAAATGTTTTAGTCCCAGTGATTTACAAGTATCTAGGAGCTGCTGCTCATATTTTATCTCAGAGGAAAACAAGAATATAAGCAGAAAATGTAAGCAGAAGCAAGAGCAAGCAGAAAAGCGTCTGCACTGTATGAAAGCAGGAAGTTGTAAGTTTAAGAGAACCGTGCCACATTTGCTGCACCATATGTGGGCCACTTTTGGTTTACACCCACTTTAACTATTGTCGACTGTGCCAGATCTTTGCCAAAGGTGGCCCAAATTTGTTTTGTGATATTTGGGCCATATTCATTATGTATCACATGGGCCACTTTAGGGTCACATCCAGTTTACACATCGCCGAGAGCACCATACCTTTGCCCTCATTTGTTTTGGGATATTGCCTGAAGTGGCCCACTATCTGGGTAGTGAGTAAGTTAAGATTACAGCTGGAGTCAGTTCACTGACTTCCCACATACTGTTGACATTATTTGTTGTATATATGAGCAGAAGACTATGGTGAAATCTCTTTAGATATGAATTTTAGCTGTTCAGCCATATCAGGTAAAGAAGATGGCCCCTAAGTAGAAAAACATACACAAATAAAAGCTCAAACATTAAGGGAAATGCACTCAAAGTCAAGAAATTCTACAAAGATGTGTACTCTGTCCTTACAATCACAAAGTAATGTTTTACTGGGTTTCTCGCTACCAGTACTCTCTCTCTTCATTCACTTGCAAGCTTGATCGACCACTGCTGCTGCTCTCTCTCTCTCTCTCTCATCTTTTTTAAAATGAGTCTGGAAGCCGACAGCAAAGCCTAACTTTACTTTTAACATTTTCAAACAAAGAGAAATGTCCTCCCTTCACTTAGTAACGTCTTTGTCATGGCAGCTTTTACAGCTCTGATCAGTCTGATCTCTGGCTGTGCCACCGCAGCCTTTAGCCACTCTAACGTCGGGTTGTGTTTCTCTAAAAGTTGACTTTGGCTCAACTTTCCTGCTGTAGTCCGGTGCAGCATTGTAACGGCCAAAACAACGACCACAGCAGCTGAAGCGCACTTCCCCCATTCAAATGAACAAGAGGCCTGGCGTTTTTGCATTGCCTGACTTGGTCTGAATGCGACCTGAATTCTACACATTGCACCTTTAAGTGCACCTCAGAGTGAGATTGTCATCCAAGTCATGAAGTCGCATTTAAAGTCTGTGTAAAGGAAAACCTGAAATTTCTTTTGAAACACTTTATACATGTTAGAAAATAATTGCTGAAAACACGTGAAAAGATTCAGAACTGTGTAGTACTGAATTGTGGAGTTAGACCCTGTAAAGCCCAAATATAGAAAAAAATTAGCAAAAACTTATATAAGTATCACACTTGCTGCATAGTGTGTTGGTTTATCCTTTATTGCAGTGTCTGCAGCATCCTCTTCTCGTCTTCACTGGAAAATGTGCAATTTTTCAGCAAGCAATGACTTGTCAATGGGCAAGATGTGTTTATTTGGTTGGGACTCGATGATAATCTCTGGCTGGGAAGTCAGTGGGTTGTTGGTTCTTTTATCCACTTTGCTGAGATCTTCGTCTGCCACTTCGTCACTGCCATCAGTGTTGTCTGATTCCATTTCAAAATCACTCTCCATTTTGGATGGCAACAATCACATCCTGCACACTATAGAAGTGTCTCTTTGCTGGCTGCATTCAGAAATGGAAAAAGTAGAAACAAATAATAATAAATATATGTATTTATGATACGTGTATGTGTGATATTGTATGAGATAACCTAAAGGAATAGATAGGGTGGTGGACCAAGTGTTCAGGATTGAGAGCTAAGTAGTTTCCAGGTGAAATAATATCAATGCATATTAATCCTAATTCTTTTACACATTAGAATAAATTCACACAATACTGTCTGGCTAGCCTATTATGTGCTCTACTTATCATACCTAAAGCAGTATCTGCATCCCCCCAGAACATTTACATCCCTACATCAGGACCATTCACACCTGTCCCTGAACAAAGCAGCAACCATCTCCCAAAACTAATGTAATAGGCAACTATTTGGTCAAACAAATACAGCCCAGAAAAAAGCCTAGGATCAGTTAAATGTAATTTTTTAACTGATACAGTTTCAAATACTGCCACCAGAAACAGTTTTGTTCAATTTGTTCAATTCTTGTCTAAACTCAAAACTAGTTCTATTGAATCATCAAAGACATTATATTTCTATAGTATTTTTTCCATGTGTGAACATGTGAGAAGTGCAGTGTCCCTATGTAATGTGTAAGGAGCACATGCTATTTTGACTACCACCCTAACCAAGCGTTGCAGAATTACAACATAGACACAACATGCTCAAAATCAAGTTTGATGAATGTATTCCACAATAACTCAGTATCTACAAGTTCATAACAGAAAATATTAAAGATATGTTACTTATTTTTTTTCTTGACGAATCCAGTCCACAATAAAACAAGGAGATGAGGTTGACGGAAAGTTTTCACGTAGTATGGCTTATCATCCAGGGACAAATTAAACAGAAGAAGAATTTCAAGAGTTCAGGAGGAAAACAAAGAAAAAGTGAAAGTCGTTTCCTCTCTCTGGATTTTACCACATCAGGACTGATGCCACTTAGTTGTTGGCATACAGACTCCCTCCTCTTTGCCAAACGACTGTTGTGTCGTCTGGCAAAGACTCAAACCACGTTGCGTCACCGCACAGACCGACTACTTAAAGCGCGTCCCTTCCCTTGCTGACAGAAGCGCAAAGCTCACTGCTGCTGCACACCAGGACACCCGCTGCCCTTGCCTCCAAACAACTGGATCTAGCCTTCACGACTTTGCAAGACTTTACTACAGAGAGTAAGTGACTGATGCGTTAATTCACACCTGCACATCAGCTCTGTACATTGTGTGGCACCTTCCTACCTGGTGAGGCAGCATGGTGATGAAGTTAAGTTAGTGCAGGACTTCTTAATAAGATGCATGCATCTTTCATCATATTCTGCAGCGTAAATATAAGTGTGTAACAAAACTATTTTGCCGCAGGCTGTTTCACAACAGCTTCTAAGATAGAAAAACTCTGCCAAAAACTGAAAAATGTGTTTGTTTAATCAATGTTTCCCTGCGTCTCAGTGTTCCTTATCCTCCTATGCATGCATTAAAAGATCACTTACCAGAAACATTAACTGCAGAAAGTGTTAATGAGAACCCAACCGTGTTAATGCAATGTTATTTTGATTGTTAACACTGATTTATGCATGTGTAAATTGAACTATGCTGTTCCCGGTGGTTGTGGTAACAACTTAATACACTTTTGGTTATCTTATCTGTAACCATATTTTTCAAAGTCATCATGTGATTTGTTATTTCTATAACTGTCTGATATTGGTAATAGTGTAAAAAAAAGTTCAATATTTGCCTCTAAAATGTAGTGGGGTAGAAGTATAAAGGAGTATAAAATACAACTATTCAAATAAAGCACTAATAACCTCAGAACTGTAAAACAGTCTGGTTTCTATGAGAGTAAATGTAGGACATTTATTGTAGCTGCTCAGTCGAATCGAGAGTTTATTTATATATTTATTTGGTTACAGTATAGGTAAAAATTGACTAATTTAAAATATAGTCGTTTAAAGTAGACAATAAATATAAGGAATATCTGTACAGTGTGATGAGATCGAGGTAGCAGGACAATTTCTAATATCTTGCATAATACTGAAAAGTGTTAAAGACTCTAGTTTTCCATTTAGGGCTACAACTAACAATTATTTTCATTATTGATGAACAACTATTAGTTTTATTTTTTCTCAACTCAACCATACTTAAAGGGTAAAGAAAAACACAAACAAAAATGAGATGGAGATCCCAGCCGAAAAGAGGAAAAGAGAAATGGGAAATTACTGGGCCAGCCATGCCATGGGCTGTTGCACGCTTTCCCCTAAAGGAAATGTGTACTCAACATAATCAAAACCAGAAACAAAAACTAGACTGCCAGTAATCTCCATCCAAGCTGCAATAACAAAACCCAACACTCTAAATCATGTTAAGAAAACTAAGATAAGAAGCTGCTGCTACTGCTTTCAGGTATCAGCCCTCAGGTCCCCTTTTTTTCTCATTGAATAATTGGCTCCAGGTGCCATGGTGAGAGAGGAAGAGTGCCAGAGAAAGAGAGGGCAAGAGAGAGAGAGAAACACAGAGAAAACACTCTCACTCCAGGCAGTGTTCAGTATTACACCCACATGCCACATGTAACACTGATTATTTGATGAGTCATTTGGTTTATAAAATGGTGAAAACTGTCAATCAAAGTTTCCCAAAGTTCCAGCTGTAAACTAAAATGACCAGCAGTTCACATCCCAAAGATTATCAGCTGACAATCATAGATGACTGAAGAAAGTAGAAAATATTCACATTTAAGTAGCTGGAATGAGGGAATTTTGGTCTTTATACTTACAAATGCACTTAAAATGATTAGTGAAATAATTGCTGATTAATTTTCTGTTGATGAACCGATTAATTGGCTAAATTTTGCAGGTCTTGGCTCATTCTTCATCATATTTGGCTCTCAGTAAAATCAATTTACTGACATCGATTTGCTCACATTCCAACATCCTTCTCATCTTTGACATTTTTTTTCTGAATCGATTAGATTTAAAGCCTCACCACAACCCCAATTTTCCACAGTGAAAATGTAATGTGATGTCAATAAGGCAAAGTGTGAAGACACAGACTTCTTACGTCTGTCAGACTGTGTCTCTGACGTAACTGATGTTTTTCAATCCTTCCCCTCATGCCAGAACACCACCGAGGAGACATCATGGCCGAATCTAAATACTGTCTGAAGACCATTGACGGAGAAGTTGTGACAGTTGATGGTGACAAACAAACCTTGCGTGCTGCTGATGTACAAAATGGGAATGGTACAGCACTTTTCTTGTGACTAAAATTATTTCAAAATAACAGATTAAATTTTTCTGCAGAGGTACCAGTTACTTTTCCTGCAGATCAGAAACAGATAGAAAAACCTGACACAAGCAGAAACAACACTGTTAATCACATCTTTATGGATATATCTCCTAACACAATTAATTAATTTTATAGATACAAAAAGTCATCCATTCATACTGAATGTGCCATGATAAGTGTTTACAGGAATCTATGCAGTAAGAGAGTTGATTTTAGTCTGTTTTTGAATGATTATGGATGATTGTGGCAAATTTGTTTTTTCAGACACCAAGTAAATATGTTGTATTACTTCTGTTTGTAGAGCAGCGTGTGCGCATTGAAGAAAAACCCAAAACCCCCCATCAAAAGATGGCTTTCATTTTCCGGCATGAAAATAAAAACTATGCACCAATGGTGAAAGATCGTAAGCTGCAGGTAAATATCAATCTTTATCAATGGTGATTTATGTTTTTCTTTTCAGTACAAACAATGTATAGATCTGTAAAAAGCATAAAAAACACCTATACATATCTGAATCAAAGTATTTGCATGTACAGCAGGTTTTTCTCACATATTCTTGATTCCTGGTACCTTTATGTTACATTTTTAAGTCACTGGAGGTTGTCAAGGCATTTTTACTATTATTATTTCAGAACATCTATCCAACCTGTATGTATCAAACCCTCACACATTGTATAGTACACTAGAAAAGTGGCTGTAAAAAGGTGATTTCCTCATTTTTCTTCTTATTTTCTTCTTTCAAATATTTGACCTTCAGATGACACTGTGCTTGGGCTGGGATAGATAGTGGATTCAATTGTTTATTCTTACAAGAGTGGGAAGAGGGTGCTTCTTTAACCAACAGACACAACTGGTTAAGTGTGACTTATTGCACTCTTTAGAGAAGAATGTTAAGTTTGACTTATTGCACTGTTTAGGGAAGAATGCACAACTTCCTGAGATAGACACACGGCTGTCAGACAGAGAAGTTGTCAGGAGAGAGCCAAAAGGTCTGCTTCCCTGAAATATTCACAACTTCAGCAAAAAAGCAGCCACTTCTTAATTATGATGTTGGAGAGGCTGATGCACACCCTGTGTAGCCTATAAAAGACCTACCTCACTCTGAGTGTTAGGTCTTCAACCCTTTAACCAGATTGCATTGTTGAACGCTTCCTTGTATACAAGAATAAATACCGGTTTGATTCTTTCAAATCCAGTCTCCTGATTTATTTAAAGGTATTTTTTACAACTTTTACAACTTTGGTCCTTTAAGGTTGCAATTTGGTGTAAAAGTGAGTCTTTGGAAAATCCTTCTTTCTGTCTAAAATGGGACTAAAGTGATGCTAACCATTGTGTTTTGTCTGTTCACAGTTGGAGAAACAAGCCAGCAAAGAATCCCCGAAATTACCTGAATGTTATTATTTCGAGAAGTATGCCTCGGGAGCTGGTGACCACTACAGCCTGCGAAGTGTGGTTGAACCCGACCTATACATCTGTGAACGCGCTGATAAGTCCTTCTGCCTCAGTTCAAAAAGTGACAATCTTGTTTATGTCACAAATGAAGAGATATAGTAGAGGTATGTTTTCATAATTCAAACCAAAGTTATTTCATAGTTCTCTTATTTTCATGCTCTATATTGCATGTTATTTAACTTGGAAAGTAATTTTACTCTAAACAAACTCTAAGGGTATGTAGAGACTTGATCATATTTTTGAAGCAGGATTTTAATTTCATTGCATGTTTCATTCAGAAAACCTGCAGCTTTATTTATCAAAGCATGCACATCCTCTAAATTCATGAGAGAAGAAGATTACTGAAAATTTACAATGTGACTGAGCCAAATTTACATTGAAGCCATTCATTATGGTCCAATCTCCTCCTGCTGACCACTTTATCTCATCACTGTTGGAGTTTCTTGTTTCTGAAGCCAGTCCTTACTCTCACTCTTTATGTTGTTTATCCCTCAGGCATCCATCACTGCCGTCTCAGCTTAATCTTGCACTGTGTATCTCAAGATTTCCATGCTGAGTGAGACACCTTAATTTCTACACTGCTGGATCAAATTCAGCTTCGGACCAATCAGACAGTGGAAAAGACATCATTTGCTATTATTCGATGGGAAAGTTTCTGGCAGTAAACTGAATTAAAGGAGTACTCCAGCAATTTAGTATTGCTCTTCCATAAAAATTTGGAACATGTCAAAAAAGAATGGTCCAAATTGTTGCAGCACAAGCCAAGATAACTTCATGTTTGACTCCTAGTATGGGTCAAGCTTCAAACTGAATCTTAAACGTCCCATACTTTCATATGTTTGTGACACATTTGTGTGACTACCATTACTGTGAAGGAGATTGGTGAATTGTTTTTCACCAAAAGTCATTTGGTGGTGAGAGCTCTGCACCAATCACCACCCAAACAGTTTGTTTGGGAGTCTTCATGATCCAATACAGTGATTGGCTGGCAGTAATGCTGACTCAGCCTGATCCAAACCAACAAGTCTGACTTAGAGAGAAAATTGTAAATATTCCTTTTTTATGTGACATGACCGTGAGCGGCATTTTCATCATGTTAAACAGTTGATGCAATTGAATTCTCTAACAGTATTTAAATTACAGCTGTGGTTTACCATAAACTCCTTTTTTGAGGTTTTAATGAATGTCAACAGTTCCTATGTGTCTTTTCACATTTTGTCTCACTGGTGTTGGAAATACAAAAAGCTTTTATATATATACATATATATATATATATATGCAGTATATATTTTGAAACTTGTTTTAACATATGACAATGTAACTGTAATACAAACACACCTTTTTAATAAACTGTTTTATATCCTAAATGGTGTCTTTGTATCTTAAATAGTCATAAATAGTCATGCAAGAGAATTATTTATTTTCAGAGGTGTGCTTAGTGAGTACCCAGATAGCATACGGAAGTGGGCCACTTCAAGCAATGGTACGGCACTGCTGGACTTCTTCTGTCTCGGACAAAATGGATGTGAGCCTGAAGTGGCCTACCTGTAAAATAACAGATATGGCCCAAATATCCCAAAACAAATATGGACCATTTTTGGCAAAGGTGCGGTACCCTTGGCGATGTGTAAACTGGATGTGACCCTAAAGTGGCCCATGTGATACATAATGATGGGCCAAATATCACAAAACAAATGTGGGCCACCTTTGGTAAAGATCTGGCACAGTCAACAACAGTTAATGTGGGTGTACACCAAAAGTGGCCCACATATGGTGCAGCAAATGTGGCCTGGTTATCTTAAACATATCTGGGCCAGTTCTGGCAAATATACAACACAGTAAGCACTGGCTAATCTGGAAATGTGTCTGAGTTGGCCCATATTTGAAATGGTGAATATGGCTCAAATATGGTTGACTAATCTGTAAGTGAGCCTAAAATGGCCTGGATATGATATGGCGCATATGGCCCGGTTTGCTTGTGGCCTGGATGAATGGTGAATGCACAGAAAATATGCAAAAACATGTAAACTCATTAAGTTCAGATCTTTCTCCTCTCTTGTCTATTGGCTTTTGTTTACATTTGAAATATTGATTTGTTGATATACAGTGGCACTTTTCTCTACAATAAAGGCATTTAACACAAAATATTAACTGGCAGCACAATAAGAAACATAAGAACAATAATATATAACTTTATTCTGAGTGTGTTAGCATGGTCCGTTAGCAGAGATTATTTTTTAATATCTAGTTAGAATCTACTACACAGTATAATAATTCACAATGTACAACAAAATGTTTTATGCAACCCAGACATATAAAAGAAACTCCTAAATTGTTAACCAAATATGGCCTGCCTTTAGCCTAATTTTACCTGTAAATGATCAAATCAGTCTTTAGGGGAACATGTTCATCAAAATGTCAGGTTATCTTGTGCAGCAATCTGTGCATGATGTTTTAGACATAGATATATACACACAGAAACCACATCTGAGCTGTGGAGGGCATCTCAGCCACTCCCATATTGGACCGGATTTACTGCGGTGAATCAGCAGCACCTGCACATGTGAGTCATGTAAATATACTGTGTGTGTTGTCTGAAGCAACTCAAAAATCCTCAAGATTCCTGAAATGCAAGTGCTTCGGTTGTTAAAAAAAAATAAATAAATAAAATCATGCCAAATAGTGAACAGAGGAACTGCATTAGTAGGATATAACCCTGACCCCCACCAACAACACCAACAATAAATAACTCAGATATTGAGAGTGATATCAATCATTTCATCCACCCCTCCTTCTACAAACATTGTTACTATCAAGCTGCATATGTGCAAACACTACTGAACATTGTTATTACACTGATAGTGCACAATTTATGGCAATGGTAGTTTTTTTAGTATAGTTTTTTAGTAGTAGTTTTAACCTCTCTGACAAGTTGTTTGACAAAACAATTGACTTCTCTTTCATCTTCTCTGTCTAATCCACATATGTAAATTGTCTCAGTAAACTGGTTTTCTAATGACTTGATGAATGAGTAATGAGTTATTGTGTTGAAACACTATTGACCCATGCAGGTAATAGAAAAAGGATTATGAAACAGGAAATGACAACAGGATGTGTTTAAAAGTATTCCACAAAGACATTGACCGGAAAGAGTGCGACTGAAAACAGGATTTAAGTTATTTGGGTGGAACTTCCTAACTTACAACAAACGATTTGATTTAAAAACATACGCCATGCTTTCTCACTGCCCCATTGTAGGCTCCAAGACCGGACATAAGACATATTACCAGAATCAGTAGCTGTATAAACACCAGAAATTAAACAAAGGAGGAATAGTCGCTGCAAATGATTTGGGACTAATGATTTGTGTGAATTCAAAGTTCAGGTGTATTGGGTGTATTTCTCAACAGAAAGTCAGATCTAATATTTATTTTTTTATCATATTTTTGTCATTTTCTTCCCTAACAAAACAGCTGCATACCGCAGATGCACTAAATCTACATCTAAGGGGATGCATTATGCTTTTTTTCTGTTTTTTTATTATATATATACTGTTATGATGTTTGATATCTATGTTAAACATGATCAAAATTCCAAAACATGACGTTAATGTGTGTAGAGATTCTCCCTGAAAGTCAGAAGTCCAGGAGTCAACCTGCATTGACATTTTTTTTGTACCTTTCCATGAGCTGATGTCAGCTTCTCTTGCATTGCTAAGGTTTATATGTGTGTTGTTTGCATTGCTCACTCTCATATTTTAGATGAAATTAAGACATGTAACGATGAATCTGTGAAGTTGACATTCAAGCAAAGATAGTAAAATCTAAATCTGCTACTGTTTGTTTTGATGTTGATGGAAGCAAAATCCAATCAAGACAAAGATCAAGATCAGGAAAAGGTGTTCCAGTTGAGCCCATGTATACCAAGAAATATGAAGAATATGTCCCCTTTGATGCAGGTTTGCTGCAGCTGTAGCATGCTTTTATCTGACCTGCAAACTAACAACAACAATAACAAAACTCCTTTGCGGGAGTCGAGGAGATAAAGGATATCTTCAGCTCTGCAAGGGAACATTATCATGTTTCATCCAACTGTTGCGCAACACTTATTCAAGTCAAGCTTATGACAACAGCAGGCTGAATGTGTTTATATATTCAGAAGTGTTTGTCTTATGGTTGAACAGCATTGTCATGTGTACAATCGAGTGCAACAGTATGGAATCCCGTCTAGTTGTGGTTCTGCTTTCAACTTTCAACTTCCAGATGGTCGTGCTCCTGACCCTTTCACTGCATCAGGTGTTTCCAGCGTAGACAGGGTCGCAGGTCGCTTTCACTGCCCAGAGCTCATGACTGCAGGTTAGGGGTGGAATGTAGATCAGATAATAAATGTGACAGTTGTTCCTTAGTCTCAACTCCCACTTCCCTCCTGTCTCATCTCTTTTGAGGGGGGGGGGGGGGGGGGGGAGGAAAGGGAGGGAAAGACCAAGAGAAAGGCAGGAATGTGGAGTACTTGAAAGAGCTGAACTTGATAACTTTTAAACCACTTTGTACTGTTTTTTCCACTGTTGACAAGTTCCCTATGCAGTTAGCTATCAAGGCTGCTACAGCTGCCTAGTGTCTGTTTTTCTGATGATGATAAGCAGAGGAGCTGGCCCTTGACATGAAACACTGACTCTGTCACACCTACACAAACTTCCCTCTTCATAGAAGGTACATTATTCCTGCACTGCACATGGATATCAACCATATATATGGTGTTTATGTGGACTGTCTGAGTTTAGCTTGCCTTGTGTTGTGGATATTTTGAGTGATGGTCAGCATCTTCAGCAGAGAAAAGTGCATGCGAGACTTTGATGTCATAAAGCTGAAAGTGTTTATTGAAAGCACTTGACATTTTGGAGTCCTGGTCAGTTATAGAATATCCATAACACCTTGCAGCATCTGGCAACACACTCACACTTGGAGAGCCACCAGGCAATTATCTGATGAGTATTATTTAAGTGTGCAATAAAATATGTATTACTCAAACCTCAGAAGGCCTAACAGTAATAATGACTATCACATGAATAATTTTAAAAATGAAAATGGTCACATTTTAAAATAATAACAGTGGTCCTACTTAACTGAATGTCAATGTATCTGTGGTATTTTAAAGCAGGTAGCACTAGGATTAATCAAGCCTGGCTGTTAGCCTGGTCTGGAGCATGCTAGCTTCACAGAATGAATCCCCTATCATATTTCAGATCTGATTCAGGCATGAACATGTATGGATGTATTTAATAGGTTTATATTTTGAGTAAAGAACAAGAAAGAGAAGAGGAAACCAACTACTATTGTTTGTTTACATAGCCTCACAATGGATGTCTTCCAAGGGCAAGCTTCCTGAAGCTTTCCAGTCAGAACAGAGTAGGTCATTGGGAGGAGAGACTTAAAGGATCTAAAACGACCTGGTTCAAACAGAGGCTAAACTGAGAGGCTGCATCAAACTGTGAATCAGGGGACTATACTCTGGTAAAGCCCCAGAATATACATGGTATTTCTCCTTTTACATTCATAAAAATTTTAGTGTGATAACTGTTGATAACAATTAACAATTGAGCTAACCTAATCTACAACTTCAAACTGCATAACACTTCACTTTTGTTTATAGTGGCTGAAGGTGTTGAATGATAACCTATCAAACTCAAGCAGAAGCAGAGAATTCTTGTATGACACATGAGTGTGTGATGGCACGCAACCAAACTACTGATTTAAAAGTCAGTTCTTGGCACTCCCACTTTGGATTTTCTATAATTTTGTCCAAATTTATTTGATTAAATCAATGTGTGAGTAGACCACACCCAATACCTCCCTGTTTACAACAGATAACACATTTGCAACAGATACAAATTTGAGTTGGCAGCAGTCTGAAATGCCAGAGCTCCACACCTCAACGTTAATTGCACCTGCACCTGTTGCCTCACCTTTATTGTTGGATTAGTCAAGTCGGCAAACAACTCCATAAAAGGAAATCGCCAAAAAACAACATGACCTATACATTAGAACCTACACAGGAAACCAGTAGAGATATTACATAAGCACTGGAAAGAGTTATCTTCCTCATGCATATTTCATATTTTTTCTTGTCACTTCCTTACATCCACATGTACAGGGCCTGATTATATACAATGCTGTGAAGTGAAACAAAATGTGATCTTCTTCTCTCTTCTTTACTCTACAAGATACTTTATTTGCAAACTGTTTCAATCTTGGGCCTTCAAAACTTAATGACATTTTTTTTTCTTTGTCAAAATTCACAGTCATCAACCTGAAAATAAGGATGGTGAATACAGACCTATTGGGTTTATATAATTAAAAAAATGTTTCTGAGTAGTTATTTGCGCCACAAGGTATACTGGTAATGATGACAATGCCGGGTCACAGTTATTTTATGCAGCGTCATTATGGAGGAGGATTCTCATAATTAGACAGGCTCTGGCTCCTGTCTTCACACGTGTGTCTGTCTGTTTGTTTACTGCAGAGTAAACATTTCTTCCAGTCGTGTGTCTGTGTTTATGTGTATTGGGGTTGGGCGGGGACTGTTTTTATCTCTGGTCCTATAGAGCAGAGCAGTTCGGAAGAATGCACACTTGGCTTTCATAGATAATTTTAATTTGTTTCGGAAATGCTTCTCCACATTTAAGCTCCCTGACCATCTCTGGATGGATGAGTAACAACTATGTGAGAAAATCTTATCAATTGGCCCTAAAGCAAATAGTGATGAGCTCTTTAAAAAATCTGATTATCTGGATTGAACCAGAGGTTACAAACCTAGGATTCATTTTAGACTCTGATTTGAGCCTTAAGTCCCATACAAAGAGAGTGCAAGCCTGCAGTAGATCACCACTGGTTTCCTGTGTCAGTGGTTATGGGGATTTTAAAAAAAAAAAAGGGCTGTCTTCCGACTTGACTGTAGTAAAATTAAAGTGAGGCAACAAATGTAGTTGCAACTAATAATAATTATCCCTGTTGGAGTCAATTTACCACAGATAATGCTTATTTTATAATGTACAAAAAGACTGCAGCTAATTTCATGGTAATCCATCTGATAGTTTTGAAGTCTGCAGTGATCAAAACATCATTCTTTCATGAGAAATATTGCCAAGTTTCCATCGTTCCTAACTCAGCAAGATGTTGGAAAACATCACACAACACACGTTTTTCTGGATCGAATTACTGCCATGCACGTTTTATGGGTCTTAAAAAATCTGCCAGACTGCACCAATAACAAAACAGAGAGACTACTTCACTCCACGTGCTGGACTATGCTGGCTCCCTGTGCCTTCCAGAATTGCTTTTAAAGTCCTTCTACTTGTTTATAAATCTGTCAGTGGGTTAGGGTTGACCTAGATCTTTTACTGCAGGCTTGCTAGATACTCATAAATTATGGAACGCCTTACCTAAAAACATTAGAGAAGAAGGATCGGTTGATACTTTTAATGACCCTTGATCACATGATCTTTTTAACCTAGCCTTTGTTTAGCACCATTTCTTGTGCACCATGCCCCACCATCTTTATAATATTTTACTCCATTTTAAAGCATATTTATTCTTTTCTATTCTTGGAGTTGTTGAGATACTTGAAATGATGTGATGCAGATTTCTTATCACGGTCTATATTCATATCTATATTTATATATATATTACATTCTATCACCCAAAACAATAGATCCTCAACTTCTATATCTTTATATAAAATAAATAATACGTCTGATAAATTCACGTCCTCACACATTTCTCTGAAATTTATCTTTTTAAATGCAGTATCTACACTGATGGTAACAAGTTAAAAAGACGGTAGGTTGGTCAAACGTGGTGAACACTGGCTGTGTGACTATAGTTTAGACACTATTTAGCCACAAACCCTTCTCTCACTTTTTCTACTCAGTGACAAAGCAGGTTAATTGGTTGAATATGAGCCTCTATCCAACTGAAGATAACTATAAAATCACAAGATAGACTGCACTGCCAATTTATAGGCTACCTTTTGTTTCCCCTCATTATAAGAAACGTTATGAGGTGAATGCTTCTTGCTGAGCACAGTTTAACTTACATAAATGGTTGGCGTAGATAATAAACCCATCGATTGATTGATTGATCGATTAAAGTAAAATTGATAAACCACCAACCAACCACCACTGCCACCACCTTTTACATCTAAATATGATTGTGGTGATAGTAGCCATTAAACCAATTTTAGAACTGAATAAATCCCTTCAAAAAATTGTATATAAATTGAGATATATACAACCTTAATTGAGCATGAAATAATGCTAGATATGCTTTTAAAACAGGCACAAACACACATCCACACACACCAGTCACAGGATGTAAGACTAATAGAAATGTTGATAGGTAGATAGATATGAAGATAGCTTGGGGGAACTTGACTTGAACATTCAGAACATTGTGACATTTGTTATGGTGTGAATTTTGTAACAGTGTTCCTGTTTCCTGTTTCCCATGTTTAATGTCCTGTGTCCTTCAAATGCATGGCTCACATTGTTTTTTGATGATTTCCATCTAAGGAGTTGCTTTCCAACTTAGCGTTGAGGTGTGGAGCTCTGGTGGAGTCAATTTACCGGGAATAATGCTCTTTTTTTTTTTTTTTTACAATGAACAAAAAGACATCTGTGCCTGATTTCATGGTAATCCATGTGAAAGTTTTGCAGTTTTGACCAGAGTGGTGAGAGATCAACCTACCAACTGGCCAGCATTGCCATTCATCACGCAATACCACTATTGTGCATAAAAATATTGATTATTGCAGATTTAACCAATCCTCTTGATCATTGCCATGGACAGACTTTAACAATATACAGTTGTTACACAGCAGGTAAATGATCAAGAGTTTCTAGATATTCAAAATATACTGTATACATAGGAATAAAAGAGCATAATACACTTAATATACTTACACTGAAGAATTTTTGTAACAAGTATCCACTTTGCTACCACATCTGCACACCAGAAAGGCATTTCAAAGCGCTTGATATAAAACATGAAAGGCATCAAGACAGGATGCAAAAGCAACACAAGGCAATATAAAAAGACATTTAAATACAATTTAAAAGTGTTAAATTTGACATAAAAGTAAGCTAAAATAGAATAACAGATAAAACAGGAGAATAAAAGTCATAGTGTAGTGTAAGATATTATTCAAAAGCCTCAAATTTGATTTAAAAACAGCAGCAGCAAACAGAAAAGTCTTTAGCTTCAATTTAAAAGAACTGAGAATAGGTTGATACTAAGATGCAACCTAAAACCTGTTAAACGTGCAAATCTCACCCTGATATCTCACCAGTTTGTGGAGGAGGGACAGTGATACATTAACATCCTCTTAATTTTATGGAAAGAGTTCAAACAGTGTCTGCCCTAGTGAAATAAAAGGTTGTCAGCAACAATAGACATAAAACACCAGTTCTATTTGGAGAACAAAGTGGGGGAAAGTTTATCGGCTGTTCAAATAATAATATGCAGCTGTTGGGATCGTTTGATGTTGAAATGTTTTTTCTCTCTTAATTAATCAATTAATCATTTTGTCTCTAAAATGTCAAATGAAAAGAGTAAAAAATGCACATCATAAAGTCTTAGAGCCTGAGGTTATGTCTTCAAATATCAAACGACATTCAGTTTACATTTTTGACACATGAAAGTTTCCAATCCTCACATTTGAAAAGCTGTAAGCCAGCAAATTCCTTAATTTAAAAAAAAAAGACTACAAACAGTTCAGTGGGCCACTTCTCAAAGGCTGCAGTCCATGTGGTTTAACATTGTTTAATATGTATATCCAAAAAAGCTTCTCTTCTCAACAATCACTTCCTCTCTGGCAGGGAGACATTTTTTCCATAACCCCAGAGTCTTGGCAATGCAGTAGAGACATGATCTACTTTAGTAGAGTGTCTCGCTGTTGCGTAATCCATATTCTGAAATGAAAAGCATCTTTGTGTTCAGCAATCCGCGATTATTCAATTTTCCATAGTTGTCAATGGACAAATCAATTAATTGAGTTATCTTCAGATACAGCTAGTTGAAACTAATAGATTCTAAAACAATACATTAAATCCAACTGCCATGAAGGTTATAATATTTTAATAGAGGTCTTGGTTCAATTTAACCATATTATGTTACCCACCTAGTTGATATTGTTAAAGCCTTTTAATTGTTTAATTAGCAATTAATTAAATGACCATTTGTAATGTGGAGGGGATTACTTGTAGTGAATTATCACCCACCTCTGTGGTCCCTCTCAGCTCAAACTAGTTTCTTTTAGCTTGTTTTGATTTTACAGACCACAACTTCTGAGATATTTCTCTCAGGGGCTGGTAGAAACCAAAAACAGCACAGAGGATACGGATGAAGCATAAGTCTTCAAATTCATTAAGCTGAATTGCAATTTTGTTGTGGAGCAGTACTCATACTCTGAGACGCATGTTATGAAAGCAGAATAATAAGACACATATGTTTTAACTGTATCCAAACATCCATATCAAAGCGTATAATTATTCAAACCAGTAGCATGCAGAATAATTGGAAATCAATGCAATCAAATCAATCAGTTTCAAAGCAGAAGAAACTGTGAAGCATCTTAAGACTTTCTTCATCCATGACTGATTAGTGTTGCTTAACACCGTTGACATCAATTGCTGCATTACAGGAATTTTTCATGGTTTTTCTCTGGAAGCGCTCAACAACAGCCTCCGCCACCAAAAAAATCTATATTTGCTTGCAGGTTTTGAGGCTTCTCTGTACCCCCTGAATCATTCAGTGAATCTCTGAGAGTCCTCACTCTCAGCAGCGTCCCTGACTGCAGGTCGAATAGTCAGGTGATGCAGAGTTGATCTCTGCTGCTGACATGTGGCTTCAATGCGGTACTGCCATTCTGGATTCTGGTTTCATCGGTAGTGTAATTTTGAATCACAGGTGAGAAGATGCAGAAACTGATGTCTGCAAAACTGACGATAGAGACTACCCGTGGTTTTGAATGAATGCCCAGGTATTTCACAGTATACAGTATTGTAAAAAAAAAAAAAAAGAAAGAGAAGAAAAAAAGAAAAGGTTTAGGCACCAAAAGTAAAGTGAGAATGCTTTGTTGTATCTTTCTTTGTTCTATAGAAATCAAAAATCTGTTATCTCAGGATAATGAAGCTGATTTTGTGTGATGGAAAGATAATTTCATCAGTTTCTTGCAATCACAAGAAAACTGTTATCCCAAGAAAACAAGATAATTGAGTTGTGATCACGAGAAATCAGGATAAAATTAAATAATTGCATAATCTTGTGATTTTTATTTTTAGTCATGTTTTAAGGGGTTATGTTTTGGAAGGGACGTTTTGATATGAGTGTAGGCTTTGACCTGTTTTGATTTTGTATCTCTTGACATATGTTGGACCTACCAATAAATAAACAAGAATTTTGTATAATATGTATGTGTATTTTATCTAAAAACTATCTTGTGCAATAGTTATTTCTACCACTGATCACCTTTTTAGCACTGGCAGCTTCTATTTATGAATGTTCATGCTAATCAGTCACATAAAGACAGAAAAGGAAAGCAAGTAAAAGAGAGACAGTCTTGCTTTGGCATAATGTCTTCAGCTGTCATGCCAGTAAAATGCAATGAAATTAATGGACACTGAATGCAAGGAAGCAATATGTAGATGCAGGGAGAAGAAAAAAGCAGATGTAGAGATAGGAAGAGAAGGAAGAGTGAATGTGTGCATCACGTGCTGCGCTGCATCTCCCAGCAGTTCAGTTCTGTGAAATTGAGCTCATCATTTTCTCCATTCATGCATGAGATTAGGATGACGCTGTGTCATGCGCATAGAAAATGTACAGTTTGCCTGAGTGTGCAGCGGAGAACATTCCTCACACATGGCAACACTGGCTAAAAATAGCTCAGAAGCCCCTTATTCACCATTATAGGATATTTGCTCAGAAGGCGTGGGATCCCTGGCTGCTGTGGTCCAGATTAGATATCTCTTCCGCTCTCCTCTTTTACTTCACACTTTCCTCTTTATCGTCTTCCTCAACCTTCCTCTCATCCTCTGAACTCTTTGACCCCCCCTCCTTATTCTCACTTCTCTTTATCACTAACTCTTTCTCTCTCTCTCCTTTGCGGGTTTTGCAAACCAGCTTCTTGTATTTGATCAGGCAGGCTACCGAACTCGAAGGGAACGTTCCCCACAACATTGGCTAACATTACCCACGAGTTCTATTAATGTTTTAAAGAATGTTCTAATGTAATATTCAAAGAACATTTTAAGGATGATCATCATTTCAAATAATGTCCCCATGAGGTTAAATGACAATCATGTTTTAACTGCTCTTCCGGGGATGTTTTGAGGATATTGTTGAGGTAACATGTAAGAATAGAATGAGCTTTTATAAAATGTTCCCACAACGTTACATGATAACAGAGGAAGAACATTCGTTATCATTAAACATTTTAAGAAGGTTGTCACCAAACATTTTTTTTTAGGATGTTTTTAGAAAACGTTATCCTAAAACACTCTGAGAAACGAAAAAACTTACTGCTGAAAATGTTTCAAGGAACATTTGGGCATAATATTCTAACACTGATATCAATAAACATTTGTAGGGATGTTTTTAGAGAACCTTATCCTAGTACGTTCCAGAAACCAAAAGAAAACCTCCTGTAGAACATTACATTTAACACGTTCAGAACGTTTTTAGAACATAAATTTCTAGCTCGGTAAGCAGGAAACCCAGAAGAATCTAATGCTATGTTAGTCAAAGATATATTAGTCAAAGATCAGGATCACACAACCTGTAATGCTAATAATCACAATACATCAATGACATGTTTGTGCCATATGGGATGAATGGTCCATATGAATGGTCAATTTGAATAAATAAAAATCAATAATAAGTTGTGATTGGTATGTTTTTTCTACAAAATTCAAATTTCGATTCTTTTCTCAGTGTGTGTGAACCGGGGGCGTCAGATTTTCACATCACACTGTGAGATGCACACTGGACCTGGACTGACCCGCCTTACGTCATCAAAATTACACACGATGAGTCGTTGATTGTGTTGAAATTTTGCCTCCCATAATACAGACAAACATGTTGCGGGACAGAGTCATCGGTTGCATTGAATACAAGTGTTTTTTTCTCATCAGACATTTTTACACAGTAGGAAATGACCACCTTCATGTTGGTTGAACTTCAGTTCACACTCTCTCAAAAAGCAGTGACTCACTGGACAGTGAAGTAGAGATCAAGTACATCACGATACATTTCCCCAGACTTTATTACTCCATAGTGTAAAATATCAGGAAAGCATGCAAATGTGCTCACGCTTCCCTCCTGCCTTTCACATTTGTGCCGCTATTGTGTTTCTTAAATAATCAACCAATCCCTCATTCATGTCATATGAGATGAATGGTAGGAATGTGAAAGGTTCTTATGTTTATGAAGATGGTATGATTGCAGAGTTGGACATGTGTGGATTAAAAATACTGTGCATTGAAAATATAACAGTACATTTATAGAAAATTCCCTTTTTATTGCTTCTGGCATAACACTGAATCAATTATCACTGCTTTCACTAATAAAACCACATGTCATTGTGTTCTTCCATTCTGTATTTCTATCATTTTGGTCTGTTCTTTATATCAACATCTATTGAATGATTGTCCATCCTGGGAGAGGGATCCTTCTTCTTTCTGAGGTTTCTTCCATATTTTCCCAATTAAAGATTTTTCAGAGGGAGTTTTTCTTTATCTGATTTAGGGTCCAAGGATAGAGGATGCTGTCCAGATTGTAAAGCCCCCCTCCCCCAAAGCAAGTTTGTGACTTGTGATAGCGGGCTATATGAATAAAAACTGACTTGACTTGACACGATATCAATCATATTGTGAGCTTCATTTTCCATATAAAAAAAAAAGACCTCATAAGTTCTATTTAAAGGCAGCTTAAATAAAATTGCTGTGCACTGCAGCTGTGTTTTCCCTTCTGGTAGTGACTTTAAATGGGTTCGTGCTGACATCAATATGAGTGACCCAATGAAATTCATACCTTTGTCACTACTCCGAGGCTCAGAGATTACCAGTTGTAATGCATGCTGATTTTTTTTTTTGTTTTACAAATGGCAGAGCTCATGGTTAATACCTCTGTTTTTTTTGTCTTGTAGTGGGGCTCTCACAAGTTTAATCTCTTCGCTAAGCATATCATGGACTTGATTTCCTACGTGGGCCCCCTAGAAGAAAGACTAGATGATTTCAGTCTACTGAAAGCGAAGTGTAGAGAGCAAAGTGAACTAAGATGCACATCGCTTTATACAATGAATTCGAGAAACGATGACAGGCGCTGAAAAGCTTTTAGAGTTTATTATATTCAGATTTTAATTTTATCTTCAGTGAAAACTTCTAAAACTCTAAATTTGTCAGTTTTTATGAGCTGTTCATCAAGAGATGACCTCATTACTGTTAAGTGTAGATATCAGTGTGTTCTACAAATGGGAAACACAAAACTATTTGGTGCATTGGAACATAAAATCTGTGCGCATCTGTGTACAAAACAACAAGCCTTTCTCTATTTACAATATCCTGCTAACATAATGCATCATCATGCATTACTGACGGGCAACATGTGTGCATTGGCTCTTTTAGATGAGTGTGTGGGGTTGTAGGAGGCAGGTGGCATCATCGTGCACCAGGTGTATTCAACACCCCATCGCCACCACCACTACCACCTCAAAGAGATGAAATCCGCCGCCTTTACTATCCCTCTCGCTACACGCCTGCTCAGGATGATGGATGGGCAGCTTAGCGTGGCTCGTCTCTCTGGAGCAGGCCATCAGGACACCAGGGCCATGTGAAATAATCCCCCCTTTCAATGGCATTCCAGCCCAGCGGGGTATTACGTGCCCTTGAGCTGCCCTCTCTCTCACTCACACACATTAGCGCTCTGTCTCTCTACTTCATTTTTCCTCTCTGTGCACACTCTTCATCACTCAGTGCTCAGGGAGGTCACAGAGGCTGTGCGTGACGCAGAGAGGAGAGGAAAGTGTTTTGTTCATGTGAATGAAAGCGCATGCGTGCATAAGCACATGAGGGAAATAGACAGTGTTTGACTCACAAGGCTAAACAGAGGAAGGGTATGCAGCAGAAGATGTAGCAACATCCTCACAGGGTACCATGGATCACAGAACGCACATATGACACTGGTGAAATATCATACAGACAAACAGCTGCACTTGTGGGAAAAAAAGAACGAGTATTCCTCATAATTTTATACATGACTGTGTAACTGTGGGAATATATTTAGGCTTTCATGGTATCTGCTTACCAGTCACTTTCCATGCAACTGTCCATATTGGGCATGGTACTTCCCATAACGGTCACTTTCGCTTTACAAAGAAAATGACCTGATGTTTTCAAACCAGAGGTCTATTATGAATGGATCTGTCTCACAAAACAGTGTCTTGGTGTGTTACAGCATTTTGCATGTTAATGAAAGATTAGTATTTTTCCCCATGGCTCTGCTGCATAAGCACCACATCATCTGTTGACCGAAGTGTTACTGAAACTCCGAAGGACCACTGTTTGCATCCTGTCACGGACCTGCCAATTAATGTTAGTCTTTTCATTAACATTAACTTTAATCTTTCTCTGATCTTAACCTTAATGTAGATACAATGCTCAGATATTGTAGGAAGCAAGAATTTTTATTTAGAAAACATGCCACTCCATACCAACCACAAGCTGCAGAATCATCCAATAAGAACTTTAATTCCAATTCAGAGCTAAAAGATTTGGAAACATTGAATTTATTGACACAGCCACAGGGTGTGTAAGTGGGAAATTTTTGCTAATATGTAAGATATAGCACGGAAACTAAAACTAAAGTGTTATGCAGGCTGTGTTGCTGTGAGTTTGTTCTGCCCCCTAGTGGCCAAAATTGCAAGATATCTAAAACAGAAGTCCTTTTTGATTTGTAAGTATGAGCAAAACTGAATCAGACCCTTGCAAGGGTCAATGTGAATACCAATGTGGGAATTAGTTTGTGATGATTCAATTCATTGGAAATGTATTTGGTAATATGTACTAAAGCCCAATGGGAGCATACCTCTTTGTGTGGTTTAATCCAGCCCTGGTAACAATGATGTCAAATAGAAACCAATCCTGGAGCGGCTCCTTTGACTGAGTAACTAGTCTGAGACTGAGAACTATTCATTAGGGTCTGAAGATAGCGTTGAAGTTGAAGTGTAAAATCCCAAATGATCTCATTGTCCTCTTGATCTTTTCCATTAAACACTAGGACATTATGGGAGAATTTTGCTGGGATACTGGAACATTTTCTGACTCACCTCACTCATTCAAATAGCACTAATTTTGATTGAATATTTCAAAGGAAACCCTTCATGAGCATGATAATCAGTCTGAGTCACTGTTTGTGCTGCAACTCCAGAAAGTGTCACCTGATGGCATCATAAGACTAGCCTGTATGCTCCCATATCCACCGCAGAGGGACACAGCAGTCTGTTTTAGTAGTTTGTTGTCCGAGCTGAAAATGACTGCAACAGTGTAAATGCCGTTTTACGATGATTCCCTTCTAAAAGTGTAATTTTCTTTTTCCTTATTCTACTTTTACAATTTTCTGAACTTGACTTTGGTAATAGAGCAGCGTCATAGGCGGTGCACTATGAAATAAGTCATCACCTGTTTGTGGTGGGTAGAGGAAGCAAAGCAGACTCCTCTGATGCCTTTTCTGTGAATCATCTTCCCTCTTTCTCTGGCTCGACAAACTGCAGACAGATGGGTTACTTTCAGTACCTCTAAAATAAAACCGCACACTGGCACCCACCCTGTCAGGCCTTTCACATGTTGCTATGTTGACCTACACCATGTATGCCTGTACGGTTCGGTATTTAAGGTTTCACACAAACCTTGAGGGATACACCGGTCTCTATATGCTCTGCTACTTTCTGGAGGTTCAGTTTAAGGTGTGGATGTAACAGCAGATGTGACCTCATTGATAAATTGGTCAGATTGTGAGAGAAGTGTACTGTATTAAATGCAGGGAAAGATATGGTTTCTGTAGAGTTCACCAAGTTAAATTTAAGAGTTTTTAAGACCTTTTTAATAGCACATAGACTGTAATTTAATACCTGTTTCACAATAATACCAGCTGGGTTGACAAGGCCTAGAGTTCTTTGTTATTACATCATATTTCTTAAGTACTTCCCAGCAGCATGTCACAATAATTCATAATGATATAATTAATTAAATTAAAGGGCCTGGATCCAGAAAAGCAGCATGAATGGATAAATGGATTAACCAATTTAAGATGATAAATTAATGTAAGTTAATTTAGGTTTTTGCTAAAACCCACACTGGCCCTCTATGAGACGACGAGTTCCTGGATGGAACAGTAGCAACAGTGTTTGGTCTGATGATGCCGACTGAAACTCCACAAAAAATAATTGAACAGCATCCACTGTTGAAATAATCCCACTTTTAGTTTATAGGTGTATAAAGTCTCCTGACAGCCTGCAGTCAGATACAAAAACATTTAATATCTGACATTACTGCCTAGCAGGCAAGAGAAACACCATAATTTAACAATCTGAAAAGGGCGTTTATACATAATAACTTATTTGGATATTTTAAATGCATTTTGCTAGTATGCTTAAGTACTTTGCATTGTGGTATAGCTACTTCTACTTAAGTCTGAAGAAGTCAAAACTCCAGCATTACTTGTAGTATAAAGAACAACTTTAACATGAGTGTTTCGGCTTGTGTCCTTCATGGAGGACCCTGAACGTATCTCACAGGTTGTTCTTTATATGGCAAGTGTTGCTGGCGTTTTCACCTCTTCAGATTTTTACTTCTCCATACACCAAGGAAATAGGTGAAATGCCAGAAATTCCTACTTAACCTCTGCTTTAGTGAAAGATCTGAATACTTCTTTTATCACCATTGCTCCAGAAGAAACAAGGCTTAATCTCAACAGCTTTTGATTAGCTGTAATTAAAGATTGGCCAAGCTTTTGCTTGTCTTTGTCTAGATATTCATCTTTCACTCTTTTGGTGTTGTGGGAGATCATCCCGCAAAGTCTCAGAGAAGCAAAATTTGTATACACCTTTAAAAAGCATCCTCTGTCTATTCTATCTCCTGTAGGGCACTTTATAACTTTTGTTTTTAAAAGTTCTACATAAATAACAGTTGCAGGCTTGTTTGATTGCTAGTGGTGAGCTAAAAATGTTTTATTAGGTTTGACATTTGACATTAAACCCCCCCTTTGTCCACTCTAAATGACTACTTGAAACTGGATTAAGTTGAACATTGCATTTATATCATTGTCTTCACTGACTGTCATCTCCATACATCACAGCAGATCATGTTTTATCTCTCAGAAGTTCAAACAGACACGTATTTCCCTAAGCTAAGTGTTGTATCAGCATCAAAAAACAGATCCAGTCCTGCAGACCATCTGTATTCGTCCACGTGACGGATGAAGAAACCGAGTTAAGATCATAGCAAATGATGTCACTGACACACCTTCAACCAGAAAGGAGGATTTGATCTGTGAAATCATCCAATGACGTCTTTTGTTTGCATGAAACGAATGTGAGGTTCACATGCCGACTTGTATAAACCTCCCTCTGCTCTCGCTCTGATGTCGACGCGTCATGCGTGTCCCTTCAAAATCACAGCGTGAAAAGCGTTGAAAACACTGTTTGTGTAAACTGTCTTTGTATAATATAAGGCACAGTTTGAAAAGAAAAGTGACCTACTTTGTAAGTTGAGCGTGGAAGTGCATTATTGACAGATTGACTCTGGCAAACTTACAGACCATGACGTGTACTTGGAAAAAGCTAGTGGATCTAAGATTTTTGTTGTTGTTGTTGTCAAACTACAGTCTTCAGTTGCATTGAGAATCAAGAGCTGGTACAACATTTATAGTTTATTGTTTGCATTTTTTAAGTCAGTTGCTTACAAAACAAAGTGGAAATATTAATAATTTACAGCTAACTTTTTTTTGCTTACTGTAAATGAATAACTTTGAATTGAATATGGAAACAAAGAACCTGCTGCAGACTAAATCTACCACAAGTTACTTCACATCTAATAGTTAATTCATAAAAAAAAAAATAAAACACAACACTTTTGTAGCACCAATCCTGTAAGAGGATAAAAAGACCACACCTCTCCTGAGCAAAAACCTTTTTTATTTCTCGTTGAAAGGAACTTGGTAGAATATTACAGCAGAACACACATGACTGAAACAGCTGCCATTTCACGTAACACAGTACAGGAAGAAGGATGTAGTTCAATCTCATGTGTAATATTATATATAGTATATTTATATCAATAGAAAAGAAAAAAAAAAGAAAAAAACTATTGCTCCCAGGTGTTTCATTATTTTTTTTTTTTTTCATATGGCATTTCTCTGCTGTGTTGAAGTGGGTAAAATAAAATTCAACGAGAGGTTTACACACCAAAGGAAGTGGGACAATGAAAGTGACGTTTCCCAAAAGCATGGGAACTTTGTGGCTTTTTTTTTTTTTATTAGGCTTAGAAGTAAACTTTAAACTTTTTTTTTTCCATTGCAATACAGAAATAAAACTTGAAACCGCTCTCTCAAATATGGATAAATACCATCATACAGCAATCAGAGTATGCAAAAGAAAAGAACACAAGGCAGCTCCGCATAAGAGCAGGCATGCAAAAAAAAAAAGAAAAAAAAAAAGATCATATTTAAAAAGGAGCACTAAAGACAAAATGTTGATGATTGCGGATGTTTTATGTTTGCGTCGTATGGCAACTGATGGAAAGCCAATTTATGGACAAAACATGGTATAACGGGTGGACTGAAACGAGGGGACAACTCGATGCTCTGTAAAGTGAACTGGAGTGCTGAGTGTTTGCTGACAAACTACTTCAATGAAGTTGTTTCTAGAAATTGCTATAACATACTCTGTTATCAATCTGTTGTACTCTTCTTAATTTCCTCTAAGGAATAAAAGAAATGTTAGGAAAAAAGCAGGTATGAAATATCATCCTGGACAGTTGCATCCAAGTTTAGTGTTTTAAATAAGCCACTTTAGGCAGCATTATCTAATAAATGTCTCATATTTCTAAGACATATTTCAATATATCTCTTTTGAAAAATAATTCTATCTATACTTGATTTTTTTTAGTAAGTAAATCTCTTCCAGTATATATTTTTCTTCTTTTTTTTTTTCTTTAGGTACAGCACCCCATTGTGGGTTTTTGTTTTCCCAAAGCACCTAATTTTTCTTACAATCAGACTGAATATTGCTTCAGTCATTAATGGTCTGAGTTCAAGATTAAAGGATCCAAATGGCGCACCCAAATAAGTCGACAAGGTAAATTCCCTTGAGATGCTAGCTCAAGCCCGGCAATATTAAGCTTTAACTTGAAAAATCGTGACTAGTGCTAGAGGCCTGAGCTCACCGCATCCCCTTTGACAGAAAGGTCACAGGGGTCAAACGTGGCCCTGCATCACATGAGACGTCATCAGTTGCCACAGACGTCTCAACTGCAGCAACTGGCTGACCAGATCTGCACCCAGAACCTCTTGAGAATGACGCACAGGCACAGGTGATGCTGATATACCCCCAAAATACGGATGGGACTTGCCAGCCCTGAGACACAACAAGCCACGTGTGAGCGAGCGTCACCACATTTCAGCTATCGGAGCAGGAGGTCAGCACCTGAGGGATGCCCAGGAGGGAGGGAGAGGAGGAAGGAGGAGGGGTAGAGGTCATTTGGACTCATTTGGATTGTCCAGAGAATCCAAATGAGTCATGTGCTTGTAACAGATCACCTTGTGGAACCTCGCTGAGCTCAATGGATGTCCTGCGATGCCAAGGATGCCCCCTATAGCTGAGACCGTGGCTCTGGGTGTTGTGGGTCTGTCTGGGCAAGCCGTTTGTTACAGGTCACTTTAGACGAAAGACACACACACACACACGCACGCGCACACACACGCAGCCATGGTGAGTGATGCAGGCGCTCCGTCTCACTCCGAACTCCGGACCTGCTGGTTATAAGTATGTCACACGTTTCACACTTCCTTGTTATCATCACACAGACTACAGGTCAGCACCAGGTGAGCTCTTACCATTGGATATCAACTAAGGAAGTGGGACTGGAGACCCTACTGCTGTGTCTTGAGCACTGTCAAACTTAATTTGCTGGGCTACATGTTTTGAGGTTATCAAATGGACAATATATATGTATATATATATTTATATATGCATATATATGTATATACATACATACATACATACACATACATATATATAAATAATCAATGGGGAATCTCATACAGGAGCTGACTACTGCAGTCCGCACTCATTTAGCTATAACATCCACCTAAACTTTAGAACATGATTCTCTTATATAGACAGTAATTTCTCAGTCAAATATACTTTTTTAAATTTTACTCCGTTGTTTTAGCATTTTAAAGTTCGATTCGTCATGCACAGAATAGTCGTTCCTCTCTCTCTGTTTCTATGTTTATCTCCAGGCTTTGCATCATGTTGTCAGCTTCACCACAAGTAGCCACTCTCTCCATCAATCGTCGTCCACGTCGTCGCCCTCCGACTCCTCTCCGGTTCTCCTCTCGTACATCTTATCCCGGTGCCGCTCCTGGATCTCTTTCATCTCCTCGGCGTAGCGGCTGAACGCTCCCCCGAATTTGCTCCACGCCTTGAACGGTATTGTGATAGAGTTTCTGTAACTGGGCTTCACTTCACTCACCCGCAAGAAAACTCCGTACTTGTTGGACCCCACGTCAAAGAAGAAGCGCTTGGAGTCCACCATGATAGAGGTGCCCTCCGGAAGCTCGCTGTAGCCCCCGGCCCCTCCGCCGCCGGCCAGCTCCTCCTCATCGCCGCCGTAGTCGTCTATCAACTTGGCCAAGGCGTCGCGGAACTCTATTAAACCCTGGGCCGGGAGTGCGATGGTCTGTCCGGCCTGCAGGCCAGCTCCGGGGATGCCACCCACTCCGACACCGAAGCCGGGGCCTCGGTTGACGGTCTGCCGGATCCGGAGAAACCGACCCCGCTGGTTCTCCTTCAGGTCGAGGTAGTATTTTCGGTTCTCACGCACCAGGAACTCACTCTTCAAGGCCCGTCTAGGCCCGGTGTCATCCCCACCGGATGATTGAGCGATCTGCTCCGGGGTGCTAGGCCCAAGCTGGGCGTAGTGCTCTATGAAATCCCCCAGGTAGTCGCGGAACTCTGCCGCAACTGACATAGAGAGGGTCAGCCGACTTTTCGAGCCCCCGGCGCCGACCTCGGCGATTTTGATGAACCGGCCTTTGGCGTTCTGCTTCACATCAAGGTAGAAGCGTTTGTTCTGAATGTCCAGCCGCTTCGACGCCAGCTCCTGGGTCTCCGGTTCCCGCTGGTAATGCTGAAACCCGCCGCCTCCTCCTCCTCCCCCTCCGCCGCCGCCGCCGCTGCTGCCACCGCGCTCACTGCCACTGTCCCCATCCGCCATCTTCGCCACCAGCAGCCCGTTTCTCTGCGTATCTTTGACCCCCACCCCCCTTTGCTTGCTCGAGCTCGCGGAGGAAACCGGACGCTGCCTGCTGAGCTCTGATTGGTCACTGCGGCTGCCAACTATAACATCAGATAGACGCTTGCGTTCTCATTCGCCGATTCTCCTGTCTGTCAACAAAACGGAACCACCTTCTGGATGACATTCGAGTATATATTGTATTTACAATCCATAACGGCTACCTACGTCATTATAAACTGATGTTTAACGTACATCTCCACCGGAGAATGTGTCCTTTAGTGGAATAACTCTAGACATAAGTAGATTCTTGGTGCCGTCAGTATAAAATTATTTGTATTTGAAGAAGTCATAGGTGCCCTTGTGCTGAAATTAAAGAGTTAATCCCCACTACTGCCTCCTGATTATGTATTTTGTACATTTTTGGGATGGATGCCCCTGGAAGGACACACACACACACAAACACACACACACCACACACATACAGTCCCGCCTACTTGTTGGTTCCGTGCGCAAAGGCAGGCACGACGATCTTAGGGTGGGGGATGGGTGGATGTCCTGTAAACTGGTCGGCGATTGGTCAAAGCGTAGATTCGAAGTAACAACACGCACTGTGATTGGACAGTTGGACTCCCACGAGGGGTCGCATGCAAAAGATTTGCGAGAGGGTTTATTGTTTCTTTGCTTTCGGGAGCCGAAATAGTTTGCTATCTACTCAGTTCTTCAATCAAATAAGAAGACGGAAAAATGGTACGTGCGTTTCGGCTAGTGCTTAATGCGTTATGTGGGATCTTGGAACATTTCTTCTGTAGTTATTGTGCAACTGTTGAAAGTGCTGTTTTGAATTATAACTGGGGAAATTCGACCAGAAGGTGTGTGGTTAAAAAGGTTTGCTAAAGAGCTAACTGTCAGCTAATACGTTAGCATTGGAAGTACGTTTTTAGTGTCTTGTCCGTTAATGGGAACATTGTATTTGCTGAGGTATGTGTTTTTTTGAAATAGTATCTCTTTTGCAGAACTTCGGGATTTCGCTCAATGTTTAAACTCTGACTCATAGTAGAGTGTTTTTTGACTTGATGTAGTCTCTTTGAAAGGTGGATTAGCAACCGTTAGCAAGCTAAATTGAGCTATTTCATTGGCTTAACGGAAGGTTCGTTAGCTATTATTTGTTGACATACGTCTTTCATTAAGTATATAGACGCAGAACAGAGTCATATCTGCCCGTGAATCAAACATATAGGTGACTTATATGCTTTTCAATCACTTTAAACGAAAACCTTTTTCTTTTTAAACTGGTTAATTTAAACTTCAGCGCTGGATGTTGTAACAACGGCGCGTCTGTTTTGTTTGTCGCGGGGTTACTACTGTCAACTCCTTTTTTTTTTTCTTTTTTTTTGTTTTGGTCAGGATGGCGCTGTATTTGCTTCTATTATAGAATCGGTTTGTTGCCAAGTTGGATGTGTAACGTTACATTTCCGGTAACCGTTATCGTTGCCGCCTATGATTTGTTATGTTTTATTTGTGATTGGCGGGAAAGCAGTGTAAACAGTTCCATCGGGTCTGTGTACCATACGTGCATGATTTGTACCCATTGCAATGCTAATATGGCGTGTTTTAAATGTCTTGCACATTGTTTAAAACTTTTTTTTCTTTTTAGTATTCATCCTCTCCGTGCTCTGTTACTCAGTTCTGTGAATTCCCTTTCCGTTAGTTTGGAAATGAGGTAGAGTTTGTGTACTGTATGCTGGGTTTATACTTGCACCACAGCCTCACATATTTCTGCCTAAATTTAGCCTAATTTAATCTTCTGCATTGTTTTCTTAACTAATTTATCTCAAATCACCTCCTTGCAGGCTGGTGGCAAGGCAGGTAAAGACAGTGGCAAAGCCAAGGCGAAAGCAGTGTCACGCTCTCAGAGAGCTGGACTACAGGTACATTTCTTTAAACTTCTTCAGCTTTCATGCTTTATTGCATGTATCCTCCTATCAGCAGAGTTTGCCTCTTTGTTTTTCTCAAGCAACTGTCTTGTGTTTATCTCCTATCAGTTCCCAGTGGGTCGTATCCACAGGCACTTGAAGACTCGCACAACTAGCCATGGTCGTGTAGGAGCCACAGCAGCTGTGTACAGTGCTGCTATCCTTGAGTACCTCACCGCTGAAGTAAGCTCTCCCTGTTTCGTATATGCAATTAGCAGAGGATGTAGCAACGTTTTTCTTTGAGATGGCGCTGTTTATATTAAGTTGTCTTCCTTACCATTGTTGTGATCAGGTACTAGAGTTGGCGGGCAATGCCTCCAAAGACTTGAAGGTGAAGCGTATCACTCCCCGTCATTTGCAGCTGGCCATCCGTGGTGACGAGGAGTTGGACTCCCTTATCAAGGCAACAATCGCTGGAGGAGGTGAGCTGAATCTTTTGCAAACACATCAGTTATGTTATCTTTTTTTTTTTCTTCAATCTGACATTGAGGTTTTGTATCTTCATTGGCTGATTGTATATGCAGCATCATGTTATAAGTGCTGACAAGTATTTCGGTGTCAGTGTGGTCTGTTGAATCTGTGCCATATATTCTGCAGAAATTTTTTTTTTTCTCTTGAGGTCACAGGTACATGTACTTGAAGTCTCAACAATGTGTTTTTGTTTTCAGGTGTCATTCCCCACATCCACAAATCCCTCATTGGGAAGAAGGGCCAGCAGAAGACTGCATAGACGCCATGTTGACCAGAAATTTCGGGGCTTGGGCTTTGATCGGACCAGGAGTTCACATTTGTTCTTTTTTATTATTAATATTATAGCAAACGAAGAGTGATTGTTAGACTTTGTGTTGTTATATTTTCCCATAACTAGAAAAAAATTACAGAAAACCCCTTAATGACAAAAAAACCCTTTGTATGTTATTGTAGAACGTTTGACTGGGGATTATTTCAAATGGTGACAGTGAATTTGTTTGATTGGCCTCAGACTCTGTTATGTTTTATACTGAAAAAAGAAATTGTTAAAACCATTTTTTATATAAAACTTGTTTTTGTGGTTATTTCCTTGAAGTTACAATATTTACTATAATACAAGTTTTTAAGGAGATATTTTTTGGACAGCATATTAGGTAACAACAGCTAAATGTGAGATGGTGCTTTTTTCCTTTTGACTTACTGTAATATTTTGAACTGCACAATGATAGTGATGTATTAAAAGTTGAATTTTTTACATCAAAATGAAAAAATCATTGGAAACAACTTATTGCAACCGTCTGTTACAGTGTTATGTGTTTGTTCATAGCAGTTGCAAAAATGTGTTAAACTTGAAATTTCACAGTGTGAACCTCGGCTGCTGTGGTCAGGTGCCACTGATCCTGCGGCGTTTGCCTCACTGTGGAATTAATGTCCTGCCATCTGTTAAATACATATCACTACTACATCGTTGGTGTCCTGATATTTGAAGGAGAAAATCCGGCAGATCTGAACCATATCAGTGCTTTAAACATGTACCTATAGTACCCAAATGTATGCACAAACTGAAATGTCATGACCTAAAGTCCATTGCATTTTTCAAAGAAAGAGGTTAGAACCTTTTTTTAAAAGCTATGTGTTCAGGGAAGTGACTTTGCATATATTATCTTTGAATAAATACCCTTGTATGTTACCTTTGGCTCAGTTTGAAACCACTACATGAATATTTACATTTATTCAATGTTTTAAGTATCATATAACGCATATGTAAAGTGGTACGTCTGTCCAACAATACGAATTTTTCAGATTGGGTTTCAAACATTTACATTGTAGAGTTTTGTAAGTTTTTTTCAGTAAAAAAAGAAAAAAAAAACAAGTGGTTGATTTAATAATTTAAAATATTTGCATCAAGTGAGTTTCTGTATTTTACAACCTGGTCAAGAAGTGAATTCATGCCAAGTTCAAAGCTAGAAAACAGACATCTCACAGTTTAGGGCCATAAATAGTTTAATTAAGTAAATCATATCTTAATTTACATATTTGTTTTCTGAATTGTACAGTCTCACCACAGGATGTGTTCTGCAGGTTTATAGACTACCAGCAGGGGGAGCCACTGACATTCATAATAACATCCATCCTTTCTTGAAATAATAAATACTTGAGATACTAACAAATGCAGCAAATATGTCAAAATGATTGATTTGTACATAAATATAGAGGCAATACAGGATTTGGGAATCACATCTCATGCAGTTTGGTATTATTTTCAAATCCAAGATGTCAACAATTTAATGACTGCTAATACTACATATTTGTACATTGCATAGTTGCATATTCTAAACTGTTCAGAATAACTGTTTAGCCTAATGGTACCTTATCTTTGGAAACTCCTGAGTAAGTTTTAAAATTAAAGTGTGCAGGTTTAAATGATGCTGGTCCGCAAAACCTAAATTTGTGATGACAGACCCAGTAAAGAGGGATCGAAAGGGCAACAGGAGGAACCAGTTTGTGTTTTTAATGGAAAGTTTAAAAAACGAGTTAAAAAATGGAACAGATAATGATAAAATAACGCGGAAACGACAGCACTCAGTGAATGCTATCAGCTATCATTTCAATACACAGAAATTAGTAAATAATACATTTTATGTATCCAAAAAATCATACACATACACACAACTGCTTGAGACCTTTATTGAAATTCAAATGCAAAACCACTGACATAACCAATCAGGGGAAAGGTAATATATGTTAATATATTCATTTTACATTAGTTAGACCAATTAAAATGTATCACTTCATATGAATTGCACACACACTCTCACACATACAAGTTAATTGTGATTGAATTTGACATGGACTGTGATGAACCGTGCTGTGTAGACTAAGTAGGTGCCTTTGTGTGGGCAGCTGTTGATTATTAAGTGCAGAAAGTATCTCACCTTCCCTTCCACAAGATGATGAAAGGAGTTTATGTGGACTCGTCTACAGCTCTGACGGGCTTTGACATAACGTGTACAGAGAATGCCTCATATAACACTGAATACAGTCATCTAAACAACTTGTACATTCCCGATGTGCTGTAGTCATTTTACCAACCTGAACAAGGACACTTCAGTGACTTCTTGTGGAAATCATGTTCTCCTTTATATATACTACAATGTCTGGAAATTAAAGGCTGATATATGTCAGCTTAATTGTTTTTTTAATTCCTTTTGCTACTTGCTACTAGTGGGAGGGAGTTTTGATGTTTGTGAAACACTAAGAGCTTCAACCTTGAAAGACTTCAGTTTGCTTAACATAACAGTCTGAGTGCAGCTCAAGAGCAAGGACAACATTCATTCAGCCGATATTTGGGAAGGGATTGATGGTGAAAGACATATTTGAGTTTAACTAAGATGTATTAATAATCTACTGATAGTTTCAGATCTAATCCTCTTGTCTGCTTTCACATTAGTTGAAGGGTCACTATGAACATGGAGGCTTAATTCTCTAAAACTCTTAACTCACTAGTTCCTAAACAAGGAGCTGCATTTTACCCGTGTCAGTTCAGGTCACGTTGCATGAAACTTCAGGTCACCGTCAGCACATTCTGGCTACGCATTCCACCTATCTGTGTTGTCTAGAAAGGCCCTCACTGACCTTGGTGACCATGGCGATACTG
Organism: Euthynnus affinis; assembly: GCA_029490765.1. NCBI lineage: Eukaryota > Metazoa > Chordata > Actinopteri > Scombriformes > Scombridae > Euthynnus > Euthynnus affinis. The sequence goes on from CM055842.1 coordinate 8,626,434, forward strand.
ATTTACCCTCTATCAGAGAAGTTTCTGCTTTCTCCAAAACACCACTAGACGGCCTCAAGGAGTCTCAGGAAGAAGAGAAAATGTCCCCTTCCTGTTTAAGAATGACAGTGTGACCTCAAGGCCCAAGCTTGACCCAGTGTCACCCAATTTGTGACCCCTAAAGATGGAAAATTCCCTAAGACACATTGCCTAAAGATTGTTGAAATTGTCATTTTACTTCTCCTTCTTGCAGCAGTTTATTCTTTTTATAACAACGCAAGAATCATTCTCTTCTGTATACCATCTTTGTGTCATGCACATCTCATAAATATATGTCTATGTGTGAGTGTGTGTGTGTATTATATAGTCCTCACTGGCTGAAGTGTCAGAAAAATCTCTTTAGTACCTGAGCTGCAAATGACGTGGAAGAGATGAGTAATGAGTGCGCAGAAGAACAAGCAGCTCTGAGGGTGAGAGGAACAGAAAGCTGTTTATTGAAAAGAATATTCACAGTCACTTCTGAAGTTTTGTTTACTCATGTCTTACTCAGAGGTGTAATGACGCTCAAAATGGTAAAACTTGCTGCTTCTTGTGGCTCTCAGCTCAACATTGACAGCAAGGATCCTATTATGACAGTTACAGGACTTACCTTTGCAAGAGCAAGCAATAACTCGTCTAATGTCTTGAGGCCCTCAGTTGGTCTGAAAGCCTCAAATCTATGTCACACAGATTTAATATTGACATTTTATCCAATTATCAGTCACAAACAGATGCATGTTGAAGATTTACCTAGAGGAACACAATGTCTTCTAAATCTGGATCAAACTGCTGCCACTTTCCTATATTTGTGTGGATGCATTTGTTGCAAGGAAGATTTTTTTCTCAGAAAAAGTGATAGGTTCAGAAACAATAGTAAGAGTCTACAGCCATGCTATTGCTTCTATGTGAGATTTGCTATGTATGACACTTAGGCACAGTGATGCTTTTAGCCAAAGATTTGCAAGCTAACATGCCCACACTGATATGCTGTTTTCTGATCACCATTAAATGCAAAGTACAGATGAGGCTGATGGAAACGTGATTAGTTTTGCGGGATTGGTCATAAAACAAAGTATCGGACAAACATTGGCCTGATGATGGCACTAGATGGAAAGTTAAAACGGCTATAATCGATATTCATGAATGTATCAAATGGAAATGTGGGAATAGGCTTTTTTCACAGCTGACATTTTGACTTGTCACAGTGGGAAAAGCACAGGTGTTACTAATTATATTAACATTGTCTCTTGTTTAAGTGTCCCAGCAAACTACGACAGTGTGACATTGAGCCAGCATGCAAAATACCATGACAAGTCAAAATGTAAAAACCCACTGTACATGATGTGCTCTAACATTGATTTTGAGGCATTTTTATTTTTTGTTCAATGTCAGATGAAAACAAAATCACACTTATTACCTCAGAGGACAAAAATGTCTTTCCCTTCCTAAAACTGCCTATAAAAACAGTGCATTAATATTTTCCACTTTCACTGAGTTAATTATTTAACCAGCATCATAATCACCAAATATTCATTAATTTTCAGAATTTTATCTCTATGAATGCCAGTACCCTCAGTACTGAGTCATCTCTATCACTTGCACAGACACACACATTCATGCACTAATTTCTGGAGAGAGAAAAAAATCAGGAAAATAGCATATATTTGCCTCATATGGCAAAAATGAGAAATTGGCTAAATGTAGTGGAAAATATTAAAAACTACACTGTTGAAGCCAGGTCTGTAGATTGAAAGTCTGATATAATAGAATGCATGATTTTATGCTATAATGCCAGTGGGATCAGAAATGACGGTTTTATGGGTTTCAATGGGGACATTTTGTTATTATTTTGATTACATAGTTTATTATAGACTTATTATAGAAGATGAGGTTGAACTTCTAAAATTGGCATTATTATGCATTAATACAGCCAAATATATCACAAAACCGCAAATTAAAAAGCCAAAAATGTCCCTAAGGATGTTAAAAGGTGATCATATGTCTCTCAGTGTTGTGCTCACAGCTTGTTTCCACTGCCCCCAAGAGGCCAAAAAACTTAGCAAAATTCATCAAAGTCATTAAGATCTATCCTCTGGACACCGTGGTTATCTGTACCAAATGTTATACCAATCTATCCAACAGATGGTGAGACTCTTCACTCACACCTGAAATGTAAACCTCATAGTGCAAGAGGAAAACTCAGGGGATCACAAAGGTCAGTAGGCTTCATCCTCTGTGAACCATGAATGTCTATACAAAAATTCATAGCAACCCAAAGTTGTGAGATATTTTTTCACAAAGGGAATTGAGTAGTCGTAACATCAAGAGTGCTATAGCCACTGTGGTTGAATAGATGAAGAAGGCAGCACCAAAAGCAAACATCAAAACAGAAAATATAAAGAAAATGTGCCGCCCATTCTGCTTGACTGAGAGAAACTGAGCAGAAATCCTAGAATTAGTGCTTAATTAGCTTCAAATATGACACCAAACTAGAGCATGAATCCTGCAGATTACCCCTTTACCAGTTTATCATATCATCTAAACAAAGACGAATCATTCTCAGGTCAAGACAAAGTTGGTTATGAAAATGCTGTAAACCTGGGAACCTGACAGATGGAAAGAAAATAAAAAAGATTTCTCTTATTAAATGTGACATGAGATGTATTGTCCATACAAGTGCGAGGCTCTGTGGGAACACATGAAAGACGCAGCTGCCTCACATCTTCAAAGAGAGAGAATCATTTGTTTATTCTTACATCTCTGTCTCTCTCCGTCTTTACAGTTTTCTCTTGAGGATGATGGGAGGGTGACAGCCAGAGGTCAGCCTTCCGCTCTTATTCTCTTCTGCAGCGTACTTGACATGCCTAAAGTAATAATCCACAAATGTTTGTTTAACGAGTTTCTATTATACAGAGTTATGATTCAACCTGTAATCAAGATCCTGAAAGCATGTGCTGTTTTTAAAACCGCGTGTCTCTGCCGCTGTAGATCTTGTAGATTGTCTTGAAATAAATAGACCATGAACTGAGGAAAAACCCCTAAAAAACTCAATCTGTGACATTTTAGCATTTATAAAGTACAGATATATTGACTCCACTGTTTTTCAACTCGTTTAAAGCAAAGTTTAACTTTGTGAAACTGCTCTGCTGATGCTTCTTACTTGGCTTGAACACTGTCTAATGGGGCAATTAGCCATCATAAACCATGTGAAATTTTGTTTTCAAAATATAAAGCTCATGATATAGTCTTTATGCTCTGCTGATGAAAAGATCTGGCTTTATCAGAACTTTTCTTTGCAAGTTAACCCTGGAAGAAATCATTACTGGTCTGACTTTACTGTGAGGTTCCTAAAATTTTCCTTGCAATCAGTAAGAAGATCAGAAGTCCCTACACAGCAGTATAATTAACTGATGCTGGTCAAACACAGGCAATGCTACTCTGCACTGGATCAGTTTTAAACAAGACTGCAGCCAGCAGCTCTGTGAGGCTGTACTTTGCTTAACCATTTAACATTAAACACAAATTACAGCTGAGACTGGTGGTCATTAGTTTTGCAGGTATTTGGTGATAAATGAACACTGTGACTTTATATTGGCGCTACTGGAAAATTTAAAAGATTGCTTCTTACAATTCATCCTGAGAGGGAAATTAATGTATGTGCAAAGTTTTACGGTTATCTTTAGTTGTCGAGACATTGCTCTCAAAACCACAAATGTTAACCTCATGGTGGCTCTAGATGAAAGGTCAGGGGGTCACCAAAGTCAGCGAGATTCATTTCCCTTTCATTTGGGGCAATTCATCCAATAGTTATTGAGATATTTCAGTCTGGATACCATTCCTAGATTCACGCCAATAACACCAGTAAATCTGAAGTTGGTCCACAGCAAGAACAAGCCCTTTCTTCATGTTGGATTTATCCCTATTTTGCCTAAACAAAAAGCCCCATTCAATGTAAGTTGTAGCAGAATGGTCACATTCATTAATATAAAGAAGAATACTCTTCCTATCCTATCTTTAATTCTATGGTTTAAACTTTCTGCGCTCATGTCATGACATGTCATCCTGATCTAGCCTTTCAAGCTGAGCTGAATTAAGGTGAGAAATGCATTCTGGCTTTGAATAAAGTCAGAATTCCAACACATACAGCCCCTCAGGTGACCTGCAGTTGTAATTTGTTATACTGCGGGGGTGAAAGCAGAGGTAATTTCTTCAAAGGAAGAACTTCATGATGAAAAGAAATATAGGATCCCTTTGATCCTCAATGTAAAGAACATGTTAGATAGACACTGACAGGGAACATCTTCATACTCTTAGAGTGAGGAGCTTCCAGAGAGGCCTGTCAGTGACTCTGTATATCTGTGTCTTTATGTTTGATGTTTTTAAACCCTTTAAACCTTACAGATGGGTTCAGGGGAGGCTCGCACAAGGCAGGAGGACTGAACACATTTATTAGAAGGATGGTTTTTTTTTTAAAAAAAACACAAACTAGCAATACTACATTGGCATTGAAAGTTAAAATAAAAAAACAAAAGCAACAACAAAAAAGTTTTCAGTGTGGCTCATTTCAAAAGAGTCAAAATAGATATTTTCACTGAACATCTAAAAGTCAACCAAGTAAAGTAAAAGAAGTAAAAAACAAAATGACTAAAACATTTTACTAACACACAAACCTTTTTACAACTGTTAGGAAAAATCAAAACCAGGAGTTGATTTGTTTGACATTGTCTATATTGAACCTTGATTGATTTTGTATGCAACCAGAGTTCATAGTGCAACAATTCATTAATTCAACCATTGTTTCACCATTTGTCTATTTTCTACATTACTTCAAAGTCTGCACATTTTTAACACTCCACAAATAAGCACTACAAAGCAGATTTTTTTTTCTGTTGTGTATGGCACAATTGTCATAGCTTTGTCGAGTGAGTTCATCCACAGAGGCACCAGCATGGTCACAGTAAAAGTTTGTGTTGGCCACAGCAGTTTGAATTCTCCACATAGCTTCAAAAGTTGTGGTGCGTTTGTTGGCCATTTATACCTGAGTAGGTATCAACAACAAGGGATTTTATGACTTTAACTGAGCTCAAATCTTTCCATTCATCTACCTGCAGACCTAATAAAACACAAAAACAACAGTTTCATTTTCCCTCTGAGTCCCTGAATGTGTTGGCATTGTTCAGGAGGTGTTTTATCTCCATAGTAACTGTTAACCACTGGATCAGCACCAAGAGAACGACCTCCCCACCATCTCAAAGAACAACTTGTTGGGCTTCCTGAAGTAGTGGCAAAGCTTCCTGAAGGCCTGGGTGCTCAGCGGTGCATGTGGCCTGCCTTTAGACTCGTCCAGGCACTTGTCATGTCCAGCAGACAGGAGGCAGTAGAAGCCCTTGGTGGTGTTGTAGTAGAAGTTGTTTGGGCTGATCCTGGGCGGCAGGTCCAGGAACCTCTCAGCCTTTCTCAACTCAGGGAAGGGATCGCGAATGAGCGCGTCGCCGTCCACCACGTGGATCTGCTCCCTGGGGAAGACCTCCAGCCAGCGAGCCAGGTGTAGGTGGTACAGGCTCCTATGCAGCGCTTTGTACCCAGGGTCAATGTGGCCCTTGTGGAGCAGGAGCTCCTCTAGAGATTGGTAGGGCTTGTGGCGTGTCAGGCGGTTGTGGAGGACTTGGGTGTAGTCAGAGACGAGCCTCTCAGCCGGGTCACGGACAATGAGTAGCAAGCGGACGGCGGGGTTCACGTCCCAGACCCGTGCAGGAACTTGGGGTCCTGCGAAGTAGCCGGGGGTCTTCTCCACCGTCAGTTGACCAGGGAGGGTGAAGGGCATCTGGGCTCGGTACCAGGCCAGGCCTCTGCGGTAGTGCTCCTCCACGTTAAAGTAGTGCACCTGACAGAAGCGCAGAAAAGCTGTGTTAATGATGATGAAGAAAGTGGCAAACTTACATGAATGATCGTGTCACTTCTTGATGCAGTGGTATTGAAAACCTTTCTTTGTTGGCACTGAAAGAACGTATATGAGAAGTTCATGTGTAAGCCTTTTTACCATAAAAAACACTGAGCACTATCCATTTTGTCCCCATCTTGTCCAAACCAATCAATTTTCTTCACGCCAGCTAGCCACCTTTGTAGTTCTCACCTTAAACTACCCTGATATGGATTTCTCTTCAGGACAGGCCTGTCATCATCCATCCATGAAAGTAGCAACCATACATAGCTGAGTTGCCTCTATTCTGATTCACCTCTCTGCACTGATGAAGATACAGTATGTGTGTGTGTAGACTGATCACTCTTGAATTAGTAAAAGAACAGGTTAGGCGATGCAGTTGAAGCAGCTTGTAAGCAAATAGCCGTCTACAGGCTTTATTGGGGAAATAGGAGGGTAACTACAGCACATACATCAGTGAAATAGATGTATCACTCTACAAACTGGTCATGGAGCATTGCATCAGTTCAGGCAAAGCACCAAAGTCATGCTTGTATCAGCTGATCAACTCTCAGCTGTTTAATTCATGTTTCAGCCTTAAAGGTTCAATGATACATCAGATGGTTTGCTTCCAGCTGACTGTTAACATTCGGTTAATAATACATTTATTCATACAGGTGTGCAGGGTGGCCTTTGAAACTCTATGCCAACACTGCCTGCTGCTATAGCTCCTTAAACATCAACACCACACATCCCTTCTTCTTACAAATTGAAACTTCACTATAAGATCTATTGGACATGTATGTTCACAGCAGCTGTCTCTGCAGTCTATATAATATGATATATGAATTTAATATGCTGTTGGAGTTAGTTCTCCCAGCAGAATCCCTTTTGCTGCCTAGATTCTTTGAGAGTTCCCCCAAAGAGCAGAGTATCTTCTGACACATCTGTTTTTTGCAATTATTGATCAGCTCTAGTTCTAGTTATTTTATTCTTGGCTGGTATTTCACATCATCTGAGGTTGTATAAGGTCAAGTGTGATCATGTCAGTAGTGGAAGAAGTACTTCAGAAGGAATTTTGATATATGTCATATATGAAATGTTCCAACAAGCAGACAAGGTTAGACAGTCTTCTTCCCGATCGAAACAATCTGGTTTTATGAATGTTGCCATAGAGACAGCGCTAAAGCAAACAATCTTATAGCAATGTTGTGACTAGGGACAAGGTTGCCTGGGCGCTGCCTGAATAACTGAGATTGTTTCAACTCTTTTCCTTCAGATTTGGTGTGGCATTTCACTGGGTCTACCCCGGCACTTTGAATCTTCAATGTTATCTCCTTGGTCGATCAAGTGTGTGTTTGTCAGTAGATATTTTTACATAAGACATCCATATCTCCTGGAGTTTCTGAATTGACAAGCTCAAGATTTCTGTAACAGTACTTAAATCTTTTATTTAAATGATAGCAGCAGTACAACAGTAGAAGAAGCCCCACCTTCAATCTTTTACTTAAAGTTCACAAGTATAGCAATGGAATAATTTTTTATAGAATAATCCCTTTCAAATTATTAAATTATTCACCTTTAAACAGTATTTTAATATTGTAGATGGATCTGTCTAACTTTTTTTATACACAGATGAGAAGTTTAAAATTCAGTAATGTAATATTTTATGAGTCTATCTCATGGTGACTGTAAAATTGAGTAACATGTACATTACTTCCCCCCGAATGATAGTGGTGTAGAAGTTTCCAAAAAAAAAGTTAGTACTAGTACCTCAAAATTATATTGAGCCATTAAAAAGAATTTTGTATGTTTCTCAACCATCATAATTCAAAATGTTTATGAAATGTTTATAGAATTACAAAACAATCATTTATCAATTGTTCACAAGTGTTTGCTCCTCTATTTAAAGAAGACCTGCCAATCAGTTTGGTACTGGTTGGTCTGGTTCTGTTTAGACTTGTTATGGTGTGGCAACCATTTTGTGTAAACTTGGATTACCAACTATGTGAGTAAATATGCATATTTTCAGTATAATACCACTGATAAATGTATGTTCCAGTACTTACTGAAAGGATATGGTTTTCTTATTGTCAACAAATCTCATGTGCAGAGCCAAACAAACAATGAATTCATCTACTTACAAGTATTGCACATTTATCCAAAGCCTGATATATCTCATTCATCTATGCTATAGACATTGTTGTCCAAAACTATTAAAAAACATATCTATGAGCCACACTGTTGCATTGGGAGACATGCTCCTTGGACACGAATACTACGGTTATGACAGTTTGTTTGGAAACGGCTCCAATGACACGGTTCCCTTTACCGAGCTTCGCTAACTTGTTGTGCTACATATCACCACCTCTTGACTTTGTTCTATATAGTAAATTTCTGAAAAAACTACAATATACGTCAAGAGGTGATGACATGTATCAATGTCAATGCACAGAGGCATCTGCCGTACAAGGAACTACTGTCTGGAGATGTGATCTTTGGAGCCATTTCTAAACACACTACCATGCCCAAACTATTTGTGGTTCATTTTGTTAGTTTTTGGACAACAACAGAGATCTATGGTGCAGAAAAACAAGATATATCAGGCTTTAGATACACACACACAATACTTGTAAGCAGGATCAATTCATCATTGGCTTTGTTGACAATAAGAAATATATAGAAGTTTTTTCCTTTAATAAGTTCTTTTTCTGTTTAGAATCACTGAAAATAAATGTAAATACCAGCACTTACTTATATAAGTGCTATAATGTCTCAATACACTTTCAAAAACAAATATATGTCTTTAAGTTGAGCACTTGAGTGAATAACACTTGGACTCTTTCCATCTCTGAATCATATATGAATCAGGTAATTATTAGGTAACAGTAATGGTCTTTTACCTCAGCCTTTGCCACTTCCACATCTGGATGCAGGTTGAGCATCTCCAGCAGGGCTCTGGTGCCGCCTTTCCGCACACCAATAATAATAGCTCCAGGCAGCCGCTGCTGGGTGGCATTGTAGGAGGGGGAGGAGGAAGAAGAGGATGATGAAGAGGTGAAGGCAGGGGAGCTGGAACCCCCGGCGCGTAATTCCCTTAAGCATACGGACAGCTGAGTCTGCAGCAGCAGAAGCACCAGCAGCGCTAATAGCACTGTCCACAGCATGGTGCCACACTTAGACACACACACACGCACACACAAAGGTGGAGGTTATGTGCACACACTCATGAAGCTCTCAGACTTGTACGGAGTTGTGCTTGTTGTCAGCAGGGGACCTCAGGAGGGAGCTCTTCACTTGCACAACCTATTAGCAAAGGAAAAAAAAAAAGGTTATTGTCCACTTCTGTTGTTTTACCACTTTCTCCTGCAGTACTGACACTGTGGTAGAATTACACGGTAGAAAAGTGATATGTTTGGCCAGAATGCTTCTGATGAAGAAGCATTATGAGTTCTCATTTCTTTTAAATCAAGGTTAAAGACTTTTCTATTTGCCACTGCCTTTTATTAAGTTAAATCTGATGATTCATATCTTGCCCTGTAGTTTTTATTCTCCTGTTTTGTTTTATTTTATTTGAGCTTATTTTTATTTATATCTAACTCTTTTACATTCTATTTAAATGTGCTTTTTTATCATGACTTGTGTTTTTTTTTACATTTTGTCTTATTGCCTTTTATGTTTTATGTAAAGCACTTTGAATTGCTTTGTTGTCGAAAAGTGCTACACAAATAAGTTTGCCTTGCCTTTTTACATTTAAACAAAATGTGACATAGAACAGAGATTCATGAAGATAAAAACAAAAGGCTAATTATGGCTGTATTCCTTTTTTTGTGTGAATTTTAACTATGTTCATTACAATTTTCTTATACATTTTATGGTATATACAAAGTGTTATGTCAAACAGTAGACATGACTAACAAGAGAAGGAGAAAAAAGATGATAAATGAAGTTTATAGACTATAAACAAAGTTCGGGAACAGAGACCACACCAAGTACACATCCCACCTCCGCACAAAAGAGTATTTAGGCACACCTCATCCGTTCATCTCCTCTCATCTCAGTTGCATGTCCCTCCCATCCTAAACCCTCTCTTTTCATCAACCATTCTCTCTCCTCTGTTTTAACACAGGAACAGGGGGCTCTACCCAGGCGACAGACTGGAGAGACAGCGCCCCCACCCAGAGTCTCTTCCCCTCTGTTCCCTCCTACCTTCCCACCATGGCAGTCCTTGTCTTGCTGACATACCATTAGATCTAAATACATTATTCTATATACAATACAGTTGGGTTACCACCCAGAAAATTACTTAATGTCAAGAAATAGATACAAATACACTAACAAGTCTCCTGCAGATGCATAGGTTTTAAAATCAGGGAATTTATGTGTCCCAATCAAATAAAATCACTAAACCTGCACAAAAGAATGAAAATCTAAAATGTTTAAGTTGAACGGGGAAGGTTGCAGCGTCAGCATCACTCAAATAATGAGAGTGTAGACACAAAGCGTTTCTTTTCATCTCACATAGCTACAGCAGTCGCTCGTACATTCTTGCTGGACTATTTCTTGGTCCCACGTGTCTGAGTCGGCTCTGCACTCTAATATGCCATTTCGCAAAGTCCCAATCCAAGCAGCGGTAGTTTTCAGTCCAGAATATAGGGCTGTGATTTGATTATGACCAGAAGATATTAAAATATTAAACTACATCTAAAGCAGACAGAGAGGCGATGCATTGAAAATTAATGCAGTTATGAGGTTTAGGGTCTCCCCAAGGAGCGCTCTGACTTCAGCTGAACCATTTTTACGGTATAGAAGACAAGTCGCAGTGAAATTCTGAATGCTGCAATATGTTTCATGGAATTGTGTTTAATCTGTGTTTGGAGGGGTTTCAAAATATTTCATTAGTGTAAGAACCCATACATTCACAGATACATTAAAGGAGCCAACTGATCAGTCATCCAAGACGATTTTGTTTCAACCGAGCATCTGCTGTGAGAAAACAACAAACCTGCAATCAACCAACACATTATCAGCCAACATCATCTCTGAGTGTGTTGTTTTTAAGGCCATAAAATGTTTAAATATATTATATTCATTCAGAGACAGTAAATAGTGAAACATTCTTGCCCCTGAGCAAGGCAATAACCTTCATCTGTTGCAGAAGTAGTCCGATAAGAGAAGAGCTGTTGCTTCTCCGTAAAGACTTTTTCTTTTACATAAACTTATGTTGATTGCACAAAATGTCTAAAAACTATGAGGAGTGCAATCTAAAGCTACAAACAAACAAGATATTCAATAGAAAATATGTCACAGTGATGGACAGAAAGTTTTATAGGCTGATGGGTCGACAGTTCCCTACATTATACCATCAAAAAAAATATATATATGTGTAAGGGTTTCTGTAGGAGGAAAATCTTGTAATTGGGGGTCTAAAAATGATTCTTCACTGCAAGGTAATTGGGGGTCTAAAAATGATTCTTCACTGCAAGGCTGTCATGTTCCATGTTGTCATTTAGATTTATAAGAGCTCAAGTGACCTGTGTCTTTGTTAGACAGATTCACAACTGGGCTTGAATTAAAGCCAAGAACACACCCTTTAAAATGATAATTAATGTCCTAGTAAGTCCAGTTTATTGTAGTGGGTGGTAACACCATCATGAATAGAGAACAGTTCAAATTTACGCAGGTGAAGAGAGAGTCTTTAATAATCTGTTTTGAGAGCTATTAAACTAGTAGCTGCACTGAAAACATTATGCTGATTGTGTCGGGCCAGGTAAATATAAAAAAAATACACCACCGAAAAGAAAACGGTCCATAAACTGATTGGACCTGTGATTTGCCAACTATCTTTTAAACAGTGTTAAGACCTTCAGGGAGGATTTCCTTTCATTAACGCAGCAAACAGCTGTTAAACCCTTGTTCTTGTTCTGCTGTTTGTGCCAGTGCTTTTCCTGTTGTTATTGTTGTTACTGTTGCTGTTGTTATTGTGCCAAAGCCGCCCTGATGCGACTGACTTATTAATTAGTGTAACAATGTTCTGGTTCAGAGGAGGAACCCTGTCTAGCGTTGTTCCTGTAGCAGAGCACTAATTGCACCTTCAGGGAGCATCGCTGCACCCCCGACCTTCTGTGCCATCCCCTGGCTTGGTGACATTGTCGTCATTGATGTTGCAACCTTTGCTATCCCCCGTTGACTGTGTATTTGGGTTTTTGTGGTTTTTGCTTGTTGATGCGGGTGTTATGGGTGTGGCAAATCTTCACTTGCAGCTAGTATTGCAGTCAGTGGCAAACTGAATTATTCTAAGATGTACAAAATGTTTTGGGTGTTCATTAGTGTCTTCTCTCTTAAGTAGATATCGACAAAATCAAGGCCAGCCTTCTGTAATTTATCATGAAAAGAGCTGAAGATAGATCGTTTCTATCCCCTTTGACTTTTTACTTCAGGGTCATATTTGAGAATTGAGAGGCCATACTTGCCTGTACTAGTTTTTTTACTCTCCCAGGTGTGATAGCACCAGTCGCAAAGGCAGATTTGTTTAAAAAAAAAAAAAAAAAAAAAAAGCCAGAGAAAACCCTGTGTATGTCAATAACATATTATGATTATGAGATTATGATAAACTTCAAAAACATTTTACCTGATGATGGTGCTACGAAAGTTTATGGTAATCCATCCAATAGTTGTTAATATTTAATTCTGAACCAAAGTATCGGACCAACAGACCAGCACTGGCACCCACAGAGCCTTTCTGCTAGCATGACTAATAATGCATGAATAATACTGCCACCCACATTGTCAAAATAGAATCAATGAAATCAGCTTCAATCACTTCTAAAATATTTCCGTACATCACCACAACAATGTCCCCCACACACAGTCATCGCTCACTGTGGTCTGGCAAGGCTCCACATGTTGACCAAAATGATTGTGTTTGCCTTTAGCTAATCGATGTGGCAAACCAAATACAGGGCTCAGTTAAAATTGCATTTATGATCTACCTGCCCTACATGGTTTCCAGATTGGTCTGGCTTGCAGCTCCTGGGCTCGACTGATTCTCTGTGTGACTGATCATTTCAAGAATGCGTCTAGAGTTTGGGTGAAAGCTCTGGCTTCTTCCAGCAGATTCTGCAAACAGTGCAAATGTGGAGGTTGAGCAAAGTTGAACTTTGACTTGTGGATTTGCATGGTCAGCCAACAGATACAGTGCTGTCCTGAGGCATCTTTTGTAATGGTATGCTATTGCTGCGTTTAGTATAACCCTACATGACTTGTCTCCAACCTGCAGTATCGCTCATATAAACTGTTTCCAATTGCTCAAACTGAAGAACGGGGTTCTGGTTTTGTGTAAGCTCAGATAGAATAACAGAATTTGCACATTTGCACAGCTGAATAAAACACAAACTGCAGAAAAAAATGAAATAATATGTGTTGAATCAAATATTACACCAATTCATTTTTACCTCAGAGTTATCCTGTCCTCCTCAGAATTACACTGTCACTCTGTTTTGCCAATTATATTTTGAGATGAGGCATAATTGCTGCCTGGATTATGTTATGTGGCAACATACCATACATATTTATTCACTGCACACGAGGTATAAAGTTGACACCAGGGACCAGGCTTTTCCTTTTTTTTTTATCCTGTGGAGTCCAGTGGGTGGTCAGGTTTAGGCAACAGAAGTTTCGAAAAAGATTGCGGTTTTGGTTAAATGTTACAAAAGTAAACGCATCCTGTTGACTTTTTCAATATTTAACCAAGACCACGATAAAGTTTTATTATGCTTTGGTTGCAGCAAGCTGATAGAGCATTGTAAGAGTGAATGCAGAACAACAAAAGAAATATGTTGCCCATGAACATTGTATTTGATTAACATTGAGTGACTTGCCAGATATGTTAACTGATGTCTCCTGTTGATAAATGTAATTTTTAGTAGGACGGATTACTCAAAGACGTCATACTTGCTTGTCTGATTGCAGAATAATTACATTTTTAACCAGTACAAATCTGAGTGTGTGAGAAAGCTGATTTACTCTGGCCGCTGTAGCAAAACAAAAACGTAACTTATAAGTGATTTAAATGCTGTCTCTGTGAATTTGACTTGTCCTACAAATGAACTCCTCATGTAACCTACATTAGTTTGCTTGCAGCAAGAAGCAACATTGCCTCAGAGCACCTACAGTCATCGCTTTGATGCAAAGAGTTGCAAACTGTGAGCTGATGCCAATCGGTGTGTTTATGCGTGTGTTTATGTGTGTGTGTGTGTGAGAGGAACTGAGACAAGGAGAGAGATCTTTTTGGAAGGTGTATGTGTGTGCTTCCCAGCAGGACTTCTGTGATAGGTGGTTGCACGAGTCCCTTGTGACTCCGCTGTAAAGTGGAATATTCCCCTGCTGTCAAGTCGCTTCACTTCCTCCTCCTCGCCTCATGACCTTCCTCTCCTTCCTCCACCTCCTCCCATCCTCTGTGTCACCTCAGACACCTCCCTAACCTTCACCTTTGTTCGTCTGTTTCTTCAGCCTTTTTCCTGACTCCGCAAACCGTTCGAATCCGTTGCTGTTTATGGATCCGCAAACAAACCTCTGGCACCATGCTAATGGGGATGCCCTGCAGCAGCCTCTTAGCTGCTCATAAATAAAACAAAAGCGCACCTTTCGGGTTTGAAATATGTTTGATTCAATGAACATTTAATCTTGAGGAATTTGAAATGAGACAGGGTTGGATTTAGAAATGAGAAACAGCTCTGTGTACATGCCAAAAGTGTCCTATGCTTTTTACTTTTTCTAGGTGAGAAATACATTTTTAAAAATGTGTAACTTGTGTACAAATTCAATATTTCAAAGTTCGATTCAAAAGCCTTTAATTTTGTCAGCTTTTTGGACTTAAAATTGTACCTCAGTAAGATTCTAAAATACCCATTTTTGCACTTACACAATGTTGAAAATTGTCTATAAAATATATGCACATAATTTACAATATAAATATATCTCCTCCATGCTCTTTGAAATATACATATATAAGTCATTTCTTCACAAAAAGACAACTGAATTTGGTAAAAGAAACAAAAAAAAAAACAACAATTTTTTTGTGTAGTTTAGCTTTTTTGTCATTGTTGGTACATATTGTTTTCTGTCAGACTCTATGTTTTAATCTATTTTCTATTGTTTTATCTCTACAGCATTTTGAATAACTTAGATGGCGTTCTTAACCTTTTACCTAAGGGTTATATAGGTCAAAACTAGCTGTACGTCAGGGTTATAAAGGATTTCAATACTTTTTAGTCTGTCCTTCATGCTTGGCTTTGTTGGTGTAGATGACAAAAAAAAATAAAAAACAAAATGGCTGACTTCACTAGCACCATATGAGCTCTGAGTTAGCCTCTTAGCCCTGCTCAATGAGGCTCACATGAGTCATTGCAGGCCCTTGTCTTTTCCACTCATCGCCTCTTGTGATTCACATTAGCCAGCATGGATAGGGAGAAAAAAACAACAACAATGCCAGGATTGTCAATGATGCGTGAATTCTCCATATTGACAAACACAAGTATCTATCCAGGCTGGAGTAGATAGAGATAAAGAAGAAAAAAAAAGAAAAGAGGGGGATGGTGGAGTGTAATTATCTGTGAAAGGCAGATGCTTTCATGTACGTTTTGGGAGAGTCCCTGTGTCTTATAAGTTTTGATGCATGCGTGTGTGTGTGTGTTTGTGTGTATGTATCTCGTCTCATCTGCATGTGCGCAGTGCTTTTGCCTTTTGTGCGAGCACGCAGCATGCGACTGCCTGCGATCCGGGCCCTTGGAAATATCTTTTTACTGAGCGATGGTATTTGGGGGTGGGGGTGGGGGGGCTGGGGGAAGGATTATCCTGTACAGAGACGGAGGGTGGCAGGGAGGGAGGAGACAGGCAGTAGGGAGGCGGGATGGGGCTGAGGTACAGTTGATGTGTGTGTGTGTGTGCTCTGCAGGAGGGTGTGTGTGTGTGTAAGGCAGTAAGGAATATTGTCCCTGGTAGGGGGTGGCATGGTGAAACGCTTTGGATTGCCAAGCCTGTCATATCACCAAGGCTGTGAGAGTCAGATAAAACTCTCTCTGTGCTCTTTCCTTTCTTTCTTCTTTCATTCCCACCGCCCCTCCCTCATCCATCTCTCTTTCACACACTAGTCTCTCTCCTTTTCCTCTATTCGTCTGGGCCTCACCTTCATTTCCTCCGCCATTTGTCTTTCTTTACTTTCAAACTTCCACCCGGGCCACACTTTCTCGGTTTCTGTTTGTCTCCATATACCTTGTCGTGCCCCGCTGCCGCTCGACCAATCGCGCCCGCTGATTAGAGCGCACATACATCACAGCCACAGAGATGATTGCCTTTCAGAATAACAAAGGAAATGTAACAAGGCTGGCCCTATTTCCCATCCTGTTCCCATTACCCGCCTGGAGAGGAGATGGCCAACACTCGGAGGGGGGTCTGTAATCAAAATAGATGAAGCCATCTGAAAAAGACGGGAATCGGTCATGCTTCCAGATCGGGCCGACCGCGGGCGTTCTTCTTGTGTTCCTGCAGTTATTGCACAGTAAAGATGGAGAACAATGAACTGTGGGTATTTGGACGGTGGTTTGGAGATGTTCGACGATGTTGGAAAGCAGAAAAGATACTCAAGACATTCTAAAAGTCCACCTCTCTACTTTTACGATCACAACACTTTACAAAAATCCCTTTAAGCCCAACAAAGCATCATATCAGGTGCGAGGTCTTTCAAAGTTCACAGATATGGTAAGATGAAAGAAACATGAGAGAGTGAAAAGAACTCTTCTGTTTCTATTGAAGTCAAGGAGTTTCGCCTCTTCCAGGCACTGCGTCTATCTGCATGAGGCGTTCGAGGCACCCTGCGCCAGGTACTGAACTTGGGGAGAGATATACCGTTGCCTGCACGAGGGGGAAGATTTGATCTTTTCCTAAGAGGGATTGAGAGTAAAGAAAAAAGACGAATGAAGATGAAGAAGCAGACAAAGGGCAAGAAACAGAACTGTCCAAGAAGGTCCTTCAAGAGCCTCTTCTTCTCTTTGAAAAACAGCCTTTGATGTCAGAGAACTTGTGGTTTTTATTAACAAATTATATATCAAAATAATTAGTCTACATGCATACAGAGATATTCTTGACCCCCCCACCCCCCACAAGATCAAGTGTACAGTCATATATGAAAGCAAATGATTTTGCAGCAGGGTTCAGTTTCACTGCTCAATAGCAAATTGTGACAAATGGTCAATCTGTGGCAACAAAATAAAGCCTTTAGCAGTTGTATATTTTAGGCAACATCATCTAGTGCATCATGAAAGACAATGTTGGAGAAGTGGTCATTCCCCATCCGGTGAGAATTATATAATAGATATAAATTTGTAGTTTTCACCTTTGTTAGAGAGCAACACAGGCTCCAAGTTCCTTTAGATGAATAAAGTTGTACCATGTGCTTTAAACTGGCCACAAATATGACATTGACAAGATGCTATGACTGTGTCCTAATTCCATGCTGCAGGTACTTTCTATACGCATCTCACCTATTTTATCACATTTACATTGGAAAAATGAAAAAAAAAAAAAGCGCACACACTCTACAACAACAGTCCCTGACCTTTTTCCTTAAGAGACTCCTATAAACCATTGAGTACATTAACGACTCGGACTCGTACTTTCATATTGCCAGTTTCTCACTGCAAATGACACACTCAACTCCTGACGCTTGGCCATTTTTTCCATTAGCTCGTTGGTTGTTTTAACTACATATTTTTATAATGTAGGACTAGGCTATTTAGCTCGTTTGCTACACTAGCTTAGCCGAGATAATAAATAATAAATGTAGATATATACTTCTAAAACACCCCTTACATTTAGTTGTTTTCAGCACAGAAATGACGTAAATGCACATATGAAAAATAAATGTGCATTCATTTCTTATCTACTAGCTACCAAAATAATGCACTTAGTACGTTATTAGTGTGAACTTTATGTAGTATGGTATTACTGTAATGCACAGATGGTTAGCTAGCTTGTTGGTTTATTATTTAATTAGTATCTAGCTAAAAGCAGGTCCCTTCAATTCCATAGAGACGTCTATGTGGTGAGCCCCATCGAGGACCTCCAACATGGCCGACAGATAAAAACTAATCCTGCTGAAAGCCTCTCCACACTTTATGTGACTGTATAATTTCTTTATTTTTTGCTCTCTCTCTCTCTCTCTTTCTTACACTCTCTGCTCTTCTCTCTCACTCACTCTGACCTTCGCTGAGGTCTGTCCATCTTTTACCCATCAACCCCCCGCTGCTTTTCAAATAGACTCATTGAAAAAAAAAAATCTGTCTGAGCAGCACAGCGGCCCACACCCATCACCGCCCTTTCACCCACTCATCATCTTATTCACTCACACATGCATAACACCCAGATACCCCCCCACCCCCTCTCCTAAAACCGCTCCCTTCCCTCCTCCTTCTCCTGCTTGCATCTTCAGCCGTGCACGCTCCAAGATCTGGGTCAACCGTATCAAACACCAAAACGCGCTTGCTCCCTCTCCTCTCTAGTGTATATTTGTGTGTGTGTGTGTGTGTGTGTTCAGAAGAAGTGGGGGATTCTACTGTTGTTTTATCGGAAAGTGCGCAGGGGGGAGTCTGATTAGGAAATCCAGTTTATCAAAGGAATCTTGTGTGTGTGTGTGTGTGTGTGTGTGTGTGTGTGTGTGTGTGTGTGGTTGTGTGTGTGTGTGTATGCATGCATACATGCATAAAAAAGCAAGATGTTTCTGCAGTAATGTGTGTCTGTATGTCTGTGTGTGTGTGTGAGAGAGAGAGATAGAGAGAGAGAGGGAGACAGAAAACCACAACACATATACTAGGAATGTGCATATTAAAATTAAAAAAAGGCTTTAAAATTAAGGCTTTTGGCCTAAGAGTCAAGGCATTGCCGCTGGCACACGCTCCACACTAATGTCAGCATATCTAGTTTGTGTGTGTGTGTTTCTATTTGTTTACATGGCACACCTGGCACAAGGCCCAGTTCATGTCATTTGGATTCAGAGAGGTGGGAGAGAGGGACCGTCTGCATGACGATGCTCGGTCATTCCCCGAGCCAGCTATATGATCTCTCTCTTTTACTTCCCCCTCTCCCTTAATCTATCTCTATGTCTTCGTCCTCTTGTTTTATTTTTGTGTTTCCTGTCCACAGCGCCAGTTTGACCATCTGATCAGCTGGCACCTGCACTCAGCCTCATGGGCTGAACCTTTACAGCCAGGCCCTTTGTTCATCTCTCTCTCTCTCCCTGCTACAGCAGCACATTTGTAGTGATCGGTATATGCTTTTCATTTATCTGTTCATTTATTTCAATAAACTTTCATGCAGTAAACTTCTACCGTCGATTCATCCATCCATTTTCCGCCACTTATCCGGGACCGGGTCACAACGGGAACCAACTGAGTAAGGTAATCTAAAAATCCTTTTCCCAAACAACATCCTCCAGTTCCTCCCGGGAGACACGAAACCTTCCCAAGCCAAAAAGAGATATGAAACCCTTCTTAGTGTTCTGGATCTGCCCCTGAGTCTCCTACCAGGAGGCATCTGAAGCAGATGCCCAATTCCAAATCACTCCAGCTGTTTCCTTTCGATCCGAAGGAGCAGCGGCTCCACTCTGAGTTCCCTCCGAATGCAATCTCATTCTTTTGGTCACCAACGAAAACTTCTACCTACTAATTCTACTTTTAATTTGCAAAACAAGTTCAGCCATTGTTACAGTTTGAAAAACAGTAACATAATATCCCAGTTAAATAGGAGCATAACGTAGCATTACAGTAATCTAAAGAAGACAATCTTTTCTGAAAGTAATCACAGAACAAATTCCTCTGCTTAGTCCACATACTTTTTGGCTAAACCTCTTAGTTCCAATGAAGTGAAATCTTAATGCTTTGGTGAGGAGTAATGCATCATTTTAACGACTACAGCATCATAGACCACACACACACACACACATTACTGTGCTTTATTCACATCCGTACCCGACCTGCCGCCCTCCTCCTTGTTTACACTCTCGCTCACTTCCACTCACTCGCTCACTCACACACACAGACACAGAAATAACATATGTGTGCTCTCTCACAGTGACAGTCGACCCGACAGCTTGGCCTGACAGTGAGAGGAGTCTGACCCGTCGGAGTGGATTTAACCCGACTGTCACCGAGTGAAAGCGGGACACTCGAGGGGCGCCGGACAGTTGTGTGTGTGTGTGTGTGGTATTTAGGGGGGATGTGGGATAGTAGGATTTGCGTGTGTCCCTCTTGGCACATTGGCGAGGTCAGCGGCTCCGGGGCAACAGACACCATCAACTTGTTTTTTCGGGTGAATTCAATGTCGTCTGCTCGTGTGTGAGTGTCACGCTTGTGTGCATAAAGGCGTCTGGAACGAGAGCGAGCTGACAGATGGGGGTGGGCAAGTTGTGTCTAGGCAATATTATCACGGGCCAGCGAGTCCAAACATTATCTGGGTCCTGAACTGTATTTTTTTTTTCCTGCTTTACATACTGTACAGGCAGGGCACTTGATGGAAAACAAAAACAAAATAGGAGACAGAAAGGCAGATGGTGTTTATGTAATGAAAGAGGATTGGGGGTTGGAGGAAGAAGAGTGGAAAGGGAGTGACAGATGAAGAGAACAGAGGGACAGACGAACAGAAAGAAACGATGTACCTGCATTATCAGGTGTGTTTGGACTCCTGCCGGTAGCTTACTATGGCAACGACTGTTCAGATCCCTCTCACCTGGGCGGCAGACCCCAGGGACAGAGGATTATTGACGGGGGGGGGGAAGGATGGAAAAACTGAGAAAGAATGAGAGAAGCTGTAGAGAGAGCTAGGGGAAAGAGGAGGGTGATGGTGGTGGTTACAGATGATGCCACAGTTGGTGTGGTGTTAAAGCCAAACAGTGCCCTACAGCGACAGTAATAAACAAAACCGGCTGCTGGTGGCTTTGTTGTCCAGAATGAACGATTAGTCTGATTGGTGTCTCAACCGTTTAGCCCCAAAGACAACACAGACGCACAGAGAAACAGACACCCTGCTTTGTAACGCTACAAAAAAAATACACCAGTCTTACTGGTTTAAATCGCACTTTAAATCAAGTGTCCCTTATGTGTGAATCCCTGCTGTTTTCCCCCGAAACGCATATGTTATACGTCAACTTCAGCCAACACGAGAGGGTGAAATGAAATGTAATTAAAAACAGGTTTCACAAGCTGACATTTTTGTTTGACTCCACCGGAAATTGTCTCCAAATGAGCATGTCAGAGACGGTGTATTGATGTTGTCATGGCTCAGCTTTTTTTGCCTCTCATCGTAAAATCTGATCTTTATGCAGGTGAGGTGATCTGAGCAGCGGGAGGGCTTCGCTCCCCGCCGTCAGAGTCAGCCGCATATTAGTGTGTTTTTGTCACAAATTTCCCACTGACGTTTCTAGATTAAAAGGCAAACATCAACAAGTGAGCGCTGAATCATCAGGGGGAGCTGGAATTAACATTTGATCTTCTAGCTTTTGTTTTGGAGCATGCAAATTTGTGTTGGGGTGGTCTGTCTGTGGGGTGCCAGATGGGAATGTTACATAGAGTTTACAGTTTATTAATAAAATTAACCTTGAGTTTCCTAGCAGGCATTGCACCTGCATCAGTCAATGTTTTTGATATGTGAATATTTTTGATATGAAAACATAAACATAAACAAGGTAATAGAAATAAACCAGATATGACAGGAGAGGTCTAGAGCCATAAGCTAGGTTTCCATCCGAATTTAGTGCCAATTTGAAAGATTTCCAGAATATTGGCACATTTCCATCCACTGCCGTTTTGCAAATATTTAGAGTTGGTTCATCAAGATAAACAGCTGGTGGCTCTACTTTTTCTTCTTGGGGCTATTAAACCGTTTTAAAAGAAGCAGGTGCAACAAGATGACAATTAAAAAAAGCGCCAGTCAAAGTCAAACTGTGAAAATAGCGTAGAAAATATTATGGAAATATGACATTTCTGTTTGTTTGATGTGTTCTTTTGAGGAGGGTTACAGTCTCCTCATCACTCCACACAGATCGGATGTTTTCGGCTGCTGCAGTTTTTCATCTCTTCAGTGGAGCAGAAATGTGTGAGGATGTTTAAATTACATCCTTTTCTTATGAACATCATGATTTAATCGCTAAATATGTTTCCATGGCACTTTGTTGCATTTCACTTTCATCAACGAGCCAACTTTTCCTTCATAGCCAAGCACAATTTTTTTTTTTTTTTTTTAGAATTTTATGTGTTTTCATGCAGAAATACAAAAAACATTGAATAAAATAACTCTGTAATGTGAAAGGATTACTTATACTTTTGAAATTACAGCATATTATCACCCTACTCCGCAGCTCTACTGAGCCTTTAAGCCTACTTTAGCTAATGTTTTGGCATATTTACTGTTATTTAAGGCATATTTACTGTTTATGGCTTTATGTGTTGAATTATGCCAACATAGCCTTTCCCATGTGACAAAGGCATACTGCTGAATGTCTCTACAGCTAAATGTGACACATTTTTCAATAGTTTCTTGTTTAATATGTGCAGGAAGAAGTTCTTTATCTTTGAACGGGAGCTTACTTTGACCGGAGCACTCATGTCACCTCAACCCAGAGGTGCCAGATTTGTGCCCGCTGTAGATCAATACTTTTTCAGTAACAACTGAGAAATTTGTCCAAATGTCAGAGTTGCCTTGCTTTGTTTAAGTATTGTAATGACCTGTTTTAATCTTCTATCCAACTTCATCTGTTAACTCCATCCATCTGGTTAGCACCAGCTAAATCCTGGAACCCGCAGTTTATTTTTTGACCACATTTGGCCTCCCACAAGATTTGTGTTGGGTTCCATGGGATTTTATACTTTTGCCACCACATCAAGCTCTCATAGACCAACTATATTACTGAGTCACTAGTTAACAGAGTCGAGCATTTAGCAAGAAGCTCAGGAGTTGGTGGAGACCAAACAAGAGCTAAAAGGACCGCGAGTGTTGGACATATATTTACAAGGTGGCCAGAAACATGACTGAAAGTGAATGCTAATGTTTCTCTGTGTCTGCTGGATATGTAAGTAGACTACTGTTTGCTAACCTGTTACTTATAACAGCTTTATAGGTCGGGGGTATGATGCTGAACTGTGCTTTTCTCATCCCTTGTAGCCAAAAATGAATTATTACTGCTTTAAATACTTTGTTAGAGTTCTATGTAAAACGCTAAAGCTAATAACACGAGTGCACTTTTACAAACATAATGCTAACAATGTATTTTATTTAATGATTATCATATTTTTATTCTTAGTGGCTGTTATCTATCGAGGTATTGTTTCTGCATATTTATGCTTGGCGAACAGATATGTATTTGCCAATGAATCCATTAAAAGGCAGAAAGTCACCAGATAAGGGAGGCAATTTCTATGGATCATTAGGACGTGTGAGTTTTTAGACATAACTGTGTGATAACGCACTGTTTGCACATTTTAGCTCGCAGGCCACTTTAGATTCCTTAATTTGACAGTTTAAACAGTTGCAAAAAATGTGTCCGCAAGCCAAACAGGAAGTGCATAATAGACAGAATCCTGCAGTGGCTACAAATGACTCAGAGGCATAGACGTAGGGGCAAATACATGCACATGTCATACACACACACACACACACACACACACACGCACATATGTAGCCGGACAAATTATACCTAATCACTGCATCTGCTGTGTTGCCGTTTTCACAGAGCTCCACTGGTGGTGCATCCTTTCTTTCATTCTCCCTTTCTTTCTCGCTTTGTGCCCAGTATCCCACTGACTCTCCAGACTGGCTCGCTCACCCCCTCAGTCGACACATACACACACATTAGACACACACACACACGCATGCGTGCACACACACTGGCACACATGAAAGCACAACCCCACTCTCCCACATACTACATGCACTCTATCGCTCTTTTTTTCTCGCATTCACACGAACCCACGTGTACCCGCAACATTTACGCACACATGAACACACGGTGGAGAACATGAGGTCGCTAGCAGGGGGTGGTTTTGATTGACCAAGCACTTTATGACTCTTAAATGGCTTTATTGCCTTCCTACTTAACCCTCACACACCACCCCCTCCCTCCCTGCCACATCACAACTCACACACAATGCTCATGGCCCTCTCTGCGACTGGAAATTAATGAGAGACATCACCAACCTCACACACGCACACACACACACAACAACACATATCGCCATCCGGCTTGCGATTTGAGCTCCCTCTGACTGTCTGGAATCCATCAAGGTCACCCCGCAAATCTCTAAAGCGTTGCTCCTCCCTCTGGAGTCTATTGGTTTACCTTCCATGACCTTGCTTTGATACTTTTATCTTAAATTTTGGGAGCAGGCCAGGATTTTGCTTTAATGACTTTGTAACTGTACGGAGCAGGTCGATATGTGGGAGATTGGGTTGATTGATTTTAATTGGCAGGACACCAGGAGTCTGTTAATAGGACGGGACAAGGGTTCAACTTATATGGGTGTGTGTGTGTGTGTGTGTGAAGGCTGCTAGTCGTTGCTCAAATTTGACCTCTGTCACAGCCAAGATGGCAAAAATCCCCCAAAGTGTGAAATATTTAGTGTTTTAACCATAATTTAGATTTTTGGCAGGTTAAAAAAAAACCTCCGAGACATTAAAACACAGAACGGAAACCATCGAAACAGTTGTGGAATATAAAATGGAATCAAACACCGCATTATAGATTGACAGAAGCCACTGGGTTTTTAATAATATATGATGATCTGATGATATGATGTTGTGGGTACATGTGTGCTGGACTGATCATTTTGTCAGTAAATGGGAAAAAGTATTTGTTGTATATCTGAGCAGTTTAAATGCAGAGGAAGCTGAACTTCCTAACAGCATGAGACAAATTAAAAAAAAATCTCTTAGTCTTGCTTGTTATCAGATCTTTTTGTTCCGTTTTTTTCTCTCTCTGTCTGTTAATCTCTGTATGTTTTGTTTTGTTCATGTATTTATTCAGTTTTACTCGTCTATTTCTGAGTCCTGTTCTGCCTTTACATGCACATGTTTATACTTGAGTAAATGTGTTATACACTGTGAATAATATGTAATACAATGTTTTGTATGATATATACAGATACTGCAGACATGTGTTTTATATGGGCTTCTGATGTGTGTGTGCACATACATGCATATGCAGGTATGCAGACACTAATGCATTTTGTTTGGTTGTTTATGTGTTTGTTTTTTTCTTTCGCTAGTATTGTTTTCTCTTCTTCTAAGGATGTGAGGTGTAGAGTACATGCATGCATACTTATACTTAACCCTTTGTAATGTAGTGTTTTGTGGATTGGGTTCAAGAAAAGGCACGAGAGACACTGGACTATGGTGTGATACACTATACGGTTGGCTTATTTAAGTGATCTGTTATGCATCCACCTGTGGACATATTAATTCAAAAATAAATCAAATAACCACACAAAGAAAATATAATAAGTTAACAAGCATTTCTACTTCTCTAGCTCTTGTCTTGACAGACTTTCTTGTGCACTATTTCCACTTTTTCTAAGTCGCTCTGTATCAGCATTCCACTCAGGTGGAGTGATGATGTTCATAGTGAGTGGGAAGATCATCCTTCAGCCTGAAACCTTGGCTAGAGTCCAGTACAGTGTGCTCACAGAAATATAACACTGCTGATGTGCCCTTTAGCTAAATACTGAAACCCTGCCAGCCTCTGGGTGGCTGTTCAGTAGCTGACCTCTGATCTCTGCGTGCAGGAGGGTAAACAAAAAGAACTTTCCCTCCAGGAATAAATGCAGTATCATGTCATTAATATCGCTGAGATATGGCAAGAGTTCTTGTCATAGTTGCTATGTTTCAGAGTGTTCGACCTTCAAAGTGTTTGTTTTGGCCTGTAACCATACTGCAAAAAGTGCTGGTTTAGATTTAAAGAAATACTCCACAGACGATCTCTCTTTTCAGTGTCAAACACCTGTAGTTTTGAAAAGCTATGTAAAGTTTGCAGCGTCCTTCTTCATGAAGGACAGCTTCATAGATTCACAACAGTTACAATGGATTCAAAATGTCAAACCACTGCTGCAGGACAATGAATCTCTCTGCCTTACCTACTTCATACCTGTTGCACTATCACATCCTCATAGCTCTAAAGCTGCAACAGAAAGAGCATATTTGGCCATTTATTGGCATTTGACCACAAGAATCAGTGAGAGAAATAGTTTGAGAAGTGTTCATGGAAGCTTTGAATATGTTATTTTATTGAAAGTTAAAAATAACAAAGACCTAAAGGTTCATTTTAGATCTGTAATCTTTGTCGGTTGCAAAAACACCACAGCTTTTTGGTAGCAGCTAGATGAGTGTTTACAACCTGTAGCTACAGCCTGAGAATGAGTCAAATAGCTTATGATACCAAATGTTGACAAAAATGTATCTGACACGTAACAGGAAGCAGCAACTCTCAGTTATGGTCTGCGTTGCTGTGCTGCAAACTTGTCTGAGCCCCGTTTCAAGCCTACAACAGATGGTGTTCGATACTCAAGGGACCGGTTTTTAGTGCAGAGTATTCCTCTTAAGTTTCCTTCAGACTGTAGTAAGTTTATTGCATGTAACATTGTGCAAAGCACCTGTAATAAAATCACGATCGTCATCTGTCAGACATTATCTTTATGACATCAGTTTGAGGCTGTCAGATTATGCAATGAATGCATGATGAATTACAGCAATAAAAAAACAAAAAAAAAAAAAGTGGTGCGTCTTCAGCTTGCATCATTCTTCATATGTTTGGAAAGTACAGAAACCTCACACAAACTTCTTTTTTGTGTCATCCTGAAAATTTGTGCTTAAATTTCTGACGCTGTCATAATTTTGCCTCAGGCTGTCTTTGGTGTCACACAGCGCGATCTGGGATCACCGCTCTGGATAAACGACCAAAGATTTCACCACAATTCTCTCAAGATTGTCAACTTTTGTCAGAGACGGCCCAAAAGTGCGCAGTGTAAAGGAGCCTTACGGCAGAGTTTAAGATTCTGTCATTCTCACCGGAGTTTACCTGTGAATGAAATCACAGTTCAGCTGAGCTGGGCTGTCAGAGGACGCTGGCAGGTTCATGCCAGCAGGTTTTGGCCAGAAAACAGAAGGGACCATAATAACACAATGGTATAATGATGGTGTGTGTGTGTGTGTGTGTGTGTGTGTGTGTGTGTGTGTGTGTGTGGGAGGAAGGTGGGGTCTTGCTGGCTCCTTCCATCTGCCTGCCACCAGGAATTCTTGTCACCTTGACTCAGAGAGGCTGAGGTGTGACAACCTCGACAGTCTACATGTTTGTGTTTGTGTCTGTGTGTTTGTGTGTGTGTGTGTGTGTGTGTGTGTGTGTGTGTGTGTGTGTGAAGAGCAGAGCAGAGTGGCTGCCAGGCTGATGAACTATACTCTAAGGTTTTACAAACACAGTTAACACTGACCTCCTGCGCACATGCATGGCCGCACTCCACCTCTTGCTCTTTAGACATCACTACATCCTAAATAAGACCACCATTAAGGACCTTAAAGGAACATACCACTGTTTTAACTTCTTTTTTTAAAAATCTCATTAAATACAACTGTTTCCCAAACTACAGGCAGCCTTTATTTTCAGCTGAGCTTAGCCATGAATCTCACTTTAGATCCCAGAAAATTCTTTAGTCAGCTTTTGTTATCGTTTCATTGCCAAAATGACATTATTCTCTTGTGAAAATGCAGCTGTGGATTGACGGTAATGGAATTGTCCTACTTGTATTTGGTGCATTTCACTTCTATTGGGAAAACACATTCGAGAGCTCTGAGAGTCTGCAGAGCTGCAACCTCATAACTCAATTTAACTCAGCGTACATTATAGTTTTCACAAGGGTCATTTCTTGTTCACCGCACGGCTTTAATTTTTCATCAACATGCCATAAATTTGATCTTTTTCAGCCAGTTGTCAAATCTTGTATGTAGCAGTTTCCCAGCTGAGTGAACTAAGTAAAATCACACTGATGTGAACCGACATTGATGCCTCAAAGAGGTAAAATGTGGTCAGTAGTAAAGTGAAATATAAACTATTTGTAGTTAATGAACTAAAACATGTAAAACCACACATCATCATTAAACCTAAAGAACCTCTAGAGCAGCAAAGGTAAGCTAGTCAGGATATTTCTGAAATGTAAGCAAGGAGATTTTTGTACATTCAGATCAACAAAAAGATAGATATAAAGTAGAGCGTTCTCAAAACTTAAATCATCTTTACTTTGTTAAAAAATAGAGTAGTGCTGATGATCTACTGATGTGACTCTCTCTTTCATGCCAGCAGTAATTTCTGTGCGAGTAGATGTCAAATGGTGTTTCACATCGGAACAAAACTGTTAAGCAACGGATGAGACAGGCAAATTCAGCACACCGTGATAAAACTTTGAGACGAGGCAATCGTAGGAATGACGCTTAAAAGTTTTGATTGTCTGAAGTCATCTGAAAACGACTCTCTTATAAGTGCGTTGCGTGAGTTTGTGTGTGTGTGTGTAAGAGTGTGAGTGAGACGTTAATGGGCTCATTGGCTGCCCTGTTAGACTTAAAGAGGACACATCGTGTGCATTTCCAGGTCTATATTTATATTCAGGGGCTCTACTGGAATGTCTTTGCTTTGATTTACAGTTTTATTTGCCTTATACTGGCTCTTTTTGTAGCCCCTCAGTTCAGCCTCTGTCTGAAACAGGCCGTTTTATCCCTCATCTCTTAAAGGCCCCCTTCCTGATGAGCTCACTCTCTTCTGATTGGTTAGCTTCAGGTAACTGCACCTCGGCAGACATCTGGCAGCTCGGGAGACTACGTCAACAAACGGTAGTAGTCAATGCAAACAACCAAGATAACCGAACGGACGGCCATCTGTGAGCATGTGCAAACAATCTGATGTCATTACGAGGAGGAAGTACAGGTAAGATTGTAAACAAAGTGTTCAAAGCAGGTCTATCTTGACTTTCAGGGAACATTTTTACATGACGTTCACCTAAAGTTTCGGATATTTTGACATACACATCATAACAGTATGAAAATAACAGAAAATCACAAAAAAAACATGTTGTCTTTAAGGACCATTCAGCAGAGTGCACCGAACCATTTTCTGCCATCTTTTTATGTTGTTGTTTTTAAGAATTCGGAGGTGTCTCAAAGATACACAGACAAATTACACACACTTGCATGAGGCCACGCTTTTTCGCACGCAAACATATGCATACACACATTGCCAATTTGCAAAATTTCATGATTTTGACAGCATGTAAGTAAGTGCGTGGAAATGGAATGACTTTTGTGTGTGTGTGTGTGTGTGTGTGTGTGTGTGTGTGTGCGTGCGTACGTGCCCCGGTTCAGTGCGCTTCACAGGACGTATGCACTCTGCTCATAAATAAAGACCATGCATTATTCAGGACTGCTCCTCCAGCTAATGCCCCTTAATGTGCCCAAACAGCCATAATGTACTCTGCTACCAAGGTGGCAGAGACCCCCTCACACACACAGACACACACACACATATGTCAAACCATCACCACCAGATTTGACACAATGTCTTTGTCGGTGTCGCTCTCAGGCTCTTATCTCGCTCTCAAAATCGTCCCATGTCCCTAATTTTCGAAAAAAAATCCATTTTACTTTTGATCCAAATTGCTCTTGCTCATGCTGTCTCGCCATATTTCCATCGAACTTTGCTGATTTGTCCCAAATGCTCGATCGTCACTGTCTCCATCTCCCACTCCTACTCAGTGTCTCCTTCTGTCTTTCTCTTTGTTTTTTAGCAGAAAATGTATCTGAGTGCAGTTTTTCCTTTTCTTTTTTTTTTAAACCTACAGTACAGTTTCTTCCTCTGCAGGGCTCTGGGGTGCCCGTTCTCTGCAGAATTAAAAATTTGTCTCAACGAGGATTTATTGCTGTGAAGCTCCGATGGCAAAGCTTCCTAAACACATAATCTTAATCAGTTTTTGTGGAATTTAAACTGATTCCTTTCAGAGGTAAACAGGAAACAATTTGGAGCAAAAAAGCCCTGAAAAAAACATAAAATCTGTTTAAGGTGGAATGTTTATTGCCACTGTTTTGCTCGTCTGCATTTTATCGACAGTGTTTTATGTCCTAATCACTTTGTACTTGATTTGCCTGTTTACCATCGCTGGGTTTAATTGCTTTTGTGGTTTCTGCTCCTCTTTTGCTTTGTAATTTGTGGAGCACTTTAACTTTTTTCTGGAGTGTAATATAACTCAGGTTTTCCATTTTTATTTGTTCTAAGAAATAATGCATGCATGAGTCACTGTTACATGCTCTCTCAGGAGAGTCTAATGGTTCCTTCGTTGTTACAGCAATCTTGAATATGATGTCTTTTCATTTGAATCATTCGAAACCGGAAAAAAAACCTGTAATACCAAAGTTTCGAGTCTGTTGCAACAGCTAAAAAGGATGTCATACCGCACTCTTCCTTATCATGTTTTTTTTTTTTTGTCTAAACCTAACCAGACCTTAACCACAGCGCTTTCACATCATGCGTCATCTGTGTTGTTTCAGAGAGCATCGACTAACGACATATTTTGTCTTTTCATTTGGAGGATTTGTTTGTTTTGGCTACATAGTAGTACCTTGTTAAAAAAAAATCAATAAAACTGGAAAAAAAATCCAATCATCCAATCTAATCCAAAATATTTGAAATGATCCATGATGACCAGGGACTATCTCACATTATTTATGCTGACATTTTTGATTAAATGCGCTTAACGTTTTTGTTGTTGTTAGTTTGTTTTATG
Organism: Euthynnus affinis; assembly: GCA_029490765.1. NCBI lineage: Eukaryota > Metazoa > Chordata > Actinopteri > Scombriformes > Scombridae > Euthynnus > Euthynnus affinis. Next base: position 8,657,226 of record CM055842.1, read on the forward strand.
AGTGAAAGCCTGCAATATCATTTTTCTATGGATTTTCTGCAGCGAGCTCTGAGCTTTTGATTTTTTTTTTATTCCTTTAACCATAAGATGTATATTTCGTGTATGTATCATTTTGAGATGGAAGAATTATTTCTTCCAATGTCAATAAAGAAGAAGTGGAAAAAATCCTGACCTTTACAGTCAGCTAAATTTGACCAGTCACCCACCACTCATGCTAACAGTTCTTCTTTACTTCTTAAAGGAGCAGTGTGTAGGATTTAGTGGCATCTAGGTTGCAGGTAGATAACTGAATACTCTAATCTGATTGGCCAGCTTTAGGAAGTGGGCAGAGCTTATGTAAATAAACAACAGCAGTAGGATTTTACTTCTTTTTCTCATTCTTTAATTTTTTAAATTAGTTTATTTGGCAGGGATGATGAAAAAAAACCATTATAACAGATTAAAGTAACATGAAAGAAATGTGTTGCATATAGAATTTGCGACCCTTGGTCAGGCTTTTCTACTTTAAAATAATCAAAACTTCAAAATGGAAACTTGAATCATGTTTCCAGCCCGATCTGAAATATGCGAAAATGTGACCAACGTATGGAACAACCTTAGCAACAAAGACTACATGACAAATGGCACGTGCAAAGAATATGACGTCACCATGAAGAGGAAGTAGAGGCAATATTACGAACAAAGCGTTCAGAGCACACTGAAGTCCTGGGTTTTGTCTTTCTTCACCGCAAGTTTAACATAGACGTCCAACATTATAACAACATAAAAATCACAAAAAGCATGATACGCCACTTTTAAAAGAAACTCACTGACATAAAACACCTGATGTTTTTTTTTGTCTTTACTTGTTACAGTGTAGAGATATCGAGACTGAAAGTCGCAAAAACAGCATTTATTTTCATGAATGGTTCACTGATGATTAGTGGGTTACACAGTAATTTAATGTGATCTCTTTGTTTACTAGATGAGCAACATCTTGGTTTAGTATTAACCTCTCACATGACACAGATTGCTCATAGTTTGTTTTAGACACAAAACACGCCCCCCTCATTCAGCACACACACACACGTACACACACACATACACACATTACAAACCAGACAATGACTCCATTCATCCTTTCTCTCTCTTCGCCTCTTCTCTCCCTCTTTCTCCTCGTCTGCTCACATCAGGTCTTTATGAACACAGTGAAGGTCAAAAAACGGTAAACACGCACTACGTCTGTCTCCTCACAGCCTGTCTGACCTGGATCAGCTCCAGTCGCTTTTTACAGTCTGTTTAAATTCCTCTGACACTCCTGAGCAGGTATTGTTTTCCATGAAAGGGGCTCATTTAACCAATTAGTCATGTGGGAGTGTCATGATTAGCGGCGCTGGCAAGGAATTATTCCCTTGTTTTAGCTATCATTTGTTTGCAGTACGGCTTAATCATGCTTTAAGTATGTAGATGGAATAAATTTTTATTTTATTATTAGTTTAGTAGTTTGGCTTAGGGAGACATTCAATTACAAATATCTACATAAGGTGAAACAGTAAAGATAACATCATATTAACTAATAAGGCAAATATTAGAGTAAAAAAAAGCTCTTTTTTTTTAAGCTCCAAATCTCACAAGTAGGAATTTGACCTTCTTTTTAATGGTTATCACTTTAGTCTAGACTGAAATGTCTCAACAACTATTTGATGAATTGTCTTGAATGAATGTTTTTATTCATCTAACACAGATTTTCTAGCATGGCTGGTTGATTCTTAGTCTTGTTTTAAAGTCCAAAATAACTTGTCTTCTTGGCACAGGACCAAAAAGGAACAAGTGTTCATGTCGGTGGTAAATCTCAGCAAAACAGAGATACTTCCTCCTAAAAAAAAAAAAAAAAACCTAAATTTTCATTCTGCTTTCACTTCCCTCACAACTCATTCTTGTTTCTGATTCCCTGTGACGCTTGAATGCGCGCACACAAGTACACCCAAAAAGACTTCCTCATTTGCTTCTGCACAGGTGAATGCGTGTTACATTAACCGCGCACGTCTTTCTCTTCCGATGTTACACACAAACGAACAGCGTTGGTGACTTCACACTGCCACAGAGTGTATTGTTGAACAGTCTGACAAGTAGAAAATACAAGTTTCCTAAAAAAAACCTGTGAATTTATGAACTTATACGGAGCGAGAGGAGGTCATACACTTCCAGAGAGTGAAGGTAGATGAGGTTAACTCTAAAGTAAAGGTTCATATACACTGCACAGCATCTAATGAGACTTTCAACTGTTTCTTTTTTTTTTTCAACAGGATGTTCAAGGTGAGGACACATTGTAGTTCATGTAAATGTTGCCTGTGATGTACAATGTGTACTTTATAATGAAGAAGATAAGCAGAGGATGAGTGGAAAAGATAAAAAAGAGGTCTTACCTGAATGATGCTTTCCAAAAAATGTGTCTTTATTTTCTCTTAAGATCAGCAGCAGTCTTTTTCTCCTCTTCTTCTTTTATTTCTTCTTCTTCTTCTTCAATTTTCTTCTTCTTCTTCTCTTCTTCCTCTCCTATCTCTTTCTCTTCTCTCTCTTCTTTCCTCCCTCCTTTGCTTCCTTCCTCCCGTCAGTTTTGCTTCAGCTCCCCGGGCGCCACTGAGGAGGTGTGTGTCGAGTGTCTGAGCGTTAGAGTGTGTGTGTGTGTGTGTGGTATGTGTATGAGAGGGTGTGTGTGCGTGCGTGCTGGAGTGTGTGTGTGTGTGTGTGTGTGTGTGTGCAAGCGGTTAAGAGAGCGACTCTGCTTTGTGCTGCCGACCTCGGTGAGCGTGTTGTTGCAACTGACTGAGTGACTGAGAGAGAGAGAGGGAGGTGTGTGTGTGTGTGTGTGTGTGTGTGTGTGTGTGTTAGAGAGAGAGAGAGAGAGAGAGAGATTAGTTCACACACAAACACATCTACGCCTGAGGGAAACACCCCTCTCTCTCTCTCCTTCTCCTTCCTCCCCTTTTTCCTTTTTCTTTTTTATCTCTCTCACATCACAATCAGGTCTTTTTTTTTCTTTCATCTGATCACCTTGAAGGACTTATGGAGCAAAACATTTCCAGTCCTCCTTCCACTCTGCTTCCATATGACTCCAGCCAATCCTCCAAGTTGATTCTTGGTTTTTAACCTCTCTTTTGTTGTCTTTCCTCCTCAGATTCCCCCCCTCAGTTTGCTGTTGTGAGTCCCCCGAATCATAAATAAGTTACAGAGAGCTGGCACAAAAAAACAGTGATGGGCTTCTCTCCAAGCCGTCGCTTTTTGTTTGACTTCATATCAGTAAAGATATTTTATCTTTTTGTACTCTTCGTGTTTTTCCTGCCTTTGAATCTACAAAGACATTTAATGAAATAACAAAGGCAGTAGGTGGAGAGTAAAAGAAATGTTTTCACTTTTCAAAACATGTCAGGGACAAACTACTTATTTAAGGTTCTTTAGTGTGACTTAACAGCACTTAGCTAAAGTTTTTGGTAAATGTTGAGTGTCATTTTCATGAACCACGGCCTCAGAAGTGTGAATTAACTAAATTATATATTTTTATTTAAAAGGTCACAATCATACCCTTCACATTGCTCTCTACCAACGCATCTTTTTTAACGACTTCAGTTAAATGAAGCAAAAAATCTCCATAATATCAGCTCATTTTTTAATATAAATGACTCCTCACGAAATGCCTGATGAAGGTCGCTTGACTGAAACACGACGATTTCATAAATTCACCGTAAGTGTTGACATTGTGCGAGTTGAGAGAGTAAAGTTGATCATAATTTGCTCATAAAAACCTTATTTTCTTGAAAAAAAGGTGACAAAAGAAGTAAAACATTTGATTTCTTGAGGATTTCTTAGAAAAAAAAGCATTTAGATCTTAAAACACGACTGTATAAGACAAGTTCTTGCATCATTTTTTTTTAACGACTGAATAAAGGGGAGACTTTTACACACAGTTTGTCCCATTTGTCATCCAAATCAATACTTGAACATCTTGCAATAAAACAGGGGCAGAGAGAAGAAAAAAAAAAAAGAAGAGCCGACTGCCTGAATGAACATTGACAAATTAATTGAAAAAGACAGCAATCAGTTTAACCTTGAGGAGACCCCCTTCTCAGTTTCGTTTAAGCCCATCACAGTGATTACAGAGTTTAGCTTTAGCCTGCTAATCTGCTCCAGATCCACATTAAAGTGCTCCTCAGGAGGCTGAACGGGGGGGGGGGGGGGATTTTTGTGGGTGCGCATGTACTGTATGTATGAACACTTTTGTTTCGGCACTGTACTCGAGCACACTGGGTTAAAAAAAAAAAAAAAAAAGACACATCTATGAGGTTAAAACATTCAACATTTCAGTTTCACATCTGATGAACTTGTCAAACTATCATAACCCTTTTTATGCATAACACCTCCAAGGGTATCGGGCATTATTCGCCAAAATATGGATGTAAACAACCTCAAACACCCTTTAAGCTGACATTTAGTCTTTTAACTTCATAGTCAAAACATAACATTTACTTTCATATACAGCATTAGCAAATACCACTCCGATTAAAATGAAGATGTATAGCGAACATACTTGCAAACTACTCCCTGCCAACACAAAATGTTCATACTTTATCTGCAAAAAGGTCACTGTCAGTGTATTATATTCATTTCAATTACGATATACGCTACCTTCACATAAAGCATACGTGATTATGGATTTTTCTTATTGTCAACAAATGCCATGAAAATACCAAAACCAAACAATATATAAACCATGTGTATCTTTCAATAACCTCCAACTTTCCTACTCTGTCTAGTGATCTCAGCTCCGAGCTTGTTTTGTTCCTACTGAAGATGTAAAATTATACTTTTCATTTTTGTAAAAGGATAAAACAGTTTGGCGCTTTAGTTTTTAGTAAACATTAAAGTAAGTGAATAGTACATTTCAGGGGGATTCGTTTCAGCTGCAGATTAACACACATTTAGACTTTATACTCCTGTGAGTATTTAAGTGTCTGTGCTCATCATAATAACGGAACATGTTTTGGTTTTTTTTAGAGATTTTGGACAACAGTGGAGCTCTACGGCACAGAGGAATAAATCATATTAGCCTTTGGATACACACACAAACACACACGCAATATTCGTTATTGTCCTGACCATTGTTGGCTTTGATCTTTTCATGGGATTTGTTGACAATAAGAAAAATGTAGAATGTCCCCAGACTAAAGGTTTAAGAAAGATCATGGTCTTTGCTACATATTGAAAACATACTTTAACTTGGAAAAAAAAAAAAAAGTTGAAGTATGCAGAAATGTTGACTTTTATCTTTAACTGAAAGCATGACCTTCCTCGAACTTCAGCAAGTTCTCTAAATATAACAACACGTGGGATGTAGGACACAAACTCGGATCTTCTATCCATCGATCGCCAGAAAATGAATCTATTTAAACTATTTTGATAAATCAATTAAACGGTCTACGTTAAAGAAAGAAAGAAAAGAAATGTCCAAATTCTCTGATTCCAACCTCACAAGTGTAAATATTTTCTGGTTTCATTAGATTTCCATAAACTAGTAAATCTTCAGGTTTTGGACCTTTTGTCGGGTCAAAAGAAAACATTGGAGGATGTCACCTTAGGTTTTGGGAAACAGTGATTTTATGGCCCAAACATCTATTAATCTATAATGAAAACTTCCTTGATTGGAAAACAGCGTTGTTAGTCAGTGTAATCCAGCATCATTTCCTCCAGAACGTATTTGACAAAACAATAAGTAGCATAAACACATTTTGTAGGAGACAAGGTCGACACTGTTGGAGTAGAGAGTCGAAACAATGAGAAAACAGATCATTGTCCTACTTTCCGATTGTACTGTATATCTATATTTGCATGTGTGAAAGTGTGTGTGACTGTGGGGGTGGGAAATGAGAGCCTGAATTAGACGGAGCCCCCCCCCCCAACTCCCCAAACAAAGCTCCTCCACCAGCTGAAACATGGTGTGTGTATGTGTCTCTGTTTTCGCTTCTTACTGTCGAGAGAGGTGGGGAGCTTTTTTTTTTTTTCTTTCCAAAACAAAAAGCTGACCCCCTGTCGAGTTTCTCTGTGGGGGGTGCACTCGCCGAGCCATCTTCTTCTCCCTCTGAGACCCCTGGGAGACGCTCAGCCAGCCCCCTCCGCCCCTCCTCGCCTCCTCCCTTGTTAGTTTCCATCAGCACCACCACACCTCCTCCAATCTCTCTCCTCCTCTCATTTCCCTCCCTCCGAGGCTCGAGCTAACTATCGTTCTGATCACTTTCACCCCCCAAAAAAACTCTTTTCCTCTCTCTTTTTTTCCCCTGTTATGTATATGTCTCTATTTTCTTCCTCTCGCTTCCTTTCCTCTCTCGCTATCTCTCGACCTCGTCTCCGACCCCAACCTGTAATCCCCCTCCTCTTCTCTGTCACCTAAGTCCTCATTCTTTTAACCACTTCTTGGAAAACATCACATTTTCTTTCCCCTCTCACTCTTCTCTTCTCTTCCTTTTTATTCTCTCTTTCCAAGCAGCAAAGCGATTTGGCGCTCGCTCGGGCCTGTGAGAAGACCCAGGGGGTTGGTTGCTCTATGAGGCGACGTCTCTGAATAAATAAGCATGGGTAATTTGCTCCAAACCTGCAGCTCCTTATTTTTTTTTTCCCCCTCTTTTCACCCTCCCGGTTTAGAGAGAGAAGATAAAGACACAATAAAATGGTGGGAGATCCTCATTATATGGTTGTCAGTGAAGTTTTCTCACAGGGCTTTGTGACGGATTGCTCAGCCCCACTCCGCTCTTTATTTCTTTTCAGGGCAAATTATCTATATTACATTTCGGGGTTTTTTTTTTCTCCAGTGGCGAATATTTGGATAAAACTGCTCTCATTGAAGGAAGTAATGAACAACCATTTCTTGCTGAACTAAGGCAGATTATCGAGAACAAATTGTAAAGCTTGTCATACTGAGCTAACCACTGTTAGCAGCATAGCACCTCACACACCCGGCTTATGGCACTCTGATAAGGTTTAAGCAATTCAAGCACCATTTGTCGCCTAAAGGAGACATTTCGTGCAATGTACTAGTGTCCATCCTGGATGTTGTAGCACTAGTTTCATTTTTCTTTCTCTCTGCTACACACACACACACACACACACATACTCTCTCTCTCTTTCATTCATGGCCTGGTGAGGGATGTGTCTGAGCGCCAGGTCAACTGTGAACATCAGGTATTAATAATGCAGGACAGGAAGCAGCCCCTTCGACTACAAAGCTGTGCACTCCGACTCTGCGTCTCGGCTCCCCATCACACCGCTGTGAGCTACATAACCCAACACAGACTGGGAGGAGACCTGGAAAGGTGTGTGCGGGGAGGGGAGGGAGGCGGGGGGGGGGGGCGGTCTGCAACTAAAAAAGGCTCAAACTCAGTAATAGTGTGTATGTGAACTGGGGGAGAACGATATGTTAAATCTGTTCATCAGGTGAAATTGTTTCGCTTAAATCTGCGTTAACTGTTTTTTGGGGGGGGTTTTTTGGTCACTTGGGAGGTGCAGAAACAAGTTGTGAAGGTGCATCATCACCTTTTAAGTTGATATGTTGGACTTGCTAGCAAACAGTTTATTTACATATCCAGGAGTTACAGAGCAACATTATCATTCATTTAGAGTTGTCTTTCTATCCACCTGGTGAATGTAAATCCACAATTTACTCTCTTTTAGCTTTATTTTTTGCTCTCTACAAACTCCTGAAGGAATTATCTGGAGGTTTTTAAAAACCTTCTCTCTGAAAATAGCTGCCTGCTGCGTCCAAAAAGACGGCGCTGTGAGAGCGCTGAGAGTGAACCAGAACAGTAAAGTTGCAGCCTGAAAGGTAAACAATGAGCTGACACTGGCTGTAAAACTCCATAAAGCTGTCAGGAGCTGCAGAGTTGGGTGATGACTCCCTGTAGGTTCATTAATGAGCAACGACTCACACTATTATTATGAAAAGTATTGATTCTAACCACTGTGGTTAATCAAATCTTCCGGGGTGTCACAGAAAGTTTGGGGTCGAAATTGCACCAAAACTTGTGAGATTGTTGTGTTATTTTGGGGGAAATGTGGGTGTGAATGGACCAAAGAATCCAACAGACTGTTTATCACTTGAGGGAAGGAATATTTGATTTCATTCACCAGGTGGTTAGAGACATGACTCAAAATCGATGCTGTTGTCGCTCTGTGTCTGCTGGATGTGTAAACAGGCAACTGTTTGCTAACAAATTAACCATATTAAGTGAAAAGTTAACTTAATTATTAATACAGTTTTTTATTAATACAATTCAATACATAAATACAGGTTGTAGTCTATAAGGTAACTGTAGTTCATCCAACCATTCTGTATAGATTTCTTACACACCCCATAAACCAAAGTGTCAGTTTTCATGTGTTTTATTGGAAGTGGTTGGTTTTTTTTGGAACTTGGAGAAGTTTGGCCAGCACAATACACAGCCTGGAGGCAGCTGATGTCTGACAAGACAATTTCTGGGGAAAAAAAGAGGTTGTTTTTGGAGGCTGAAGTTGGATTTGGATGGATCTTTGACTTTGGCTGACAAAAGGAGCTCTGAATTTTATGTGTTTACTTTTTTGAGGAAATATTAATGCATTCTCCCAGTGTTACTATTTTTGTGGAAACACTATGAAGATTGAATTTGTATTAATCATTGCAATCTGAAGAACACAAATTCTACATGGAGGGAATGGTTAAAGGATTGAGGTCGCTTGGGGGAATCTAATTCTTTTTGTGCATTAAACATGATTATATAACATTTTACGCTCCCTGAAAAATTGTATTCTTTTTCATTTCTCAACATTGTGTACCTTTGTGTACCTTCAGTAGAGGCGTCGCATCTTCATCAGCTGTCCTTGTGGTTTCAGTTTGATGGTTTACTTTGTGTTTCCTGGATTGTTGAGTGGACTCATGTTTCTTATTGTAATGTTATTTGTATGTAAATTTGCATTATACTGATTATATCATTCATATGTCTTTCTTCTGCCGCATGAGTCTTTATTTTAGCCAGCAGCACAAAGTCTCCCTTTATTGTGTTTGTTAATACGACTGTCATGCTTGTTTTGCTTCACAGCATTTTCACACCATTGATAAGAAAATTACATTTTTATTATTATTATTTCTTTGTTCCCATGGATGAATTGAGTCACCAAATGAAGTGAAGGTTGACTTGCACAAGCAAAACAGAAGCAACTGCAAATAAGAAGCAGTAAGTTTCCACTATCAGACTTTTTTATACACCTACTTAACATTTAGGGTAAAATAAACCACCTGAAACTTTTAGTGAGCTAAACTGAAGCAATATATTTTATTAATATTTTGGTGTTTGGAAAATACTGAGCATACTGATGGATAACAAATAAGTTAATTGCAGTGTTTGTAGAGGTTTATAGGGACTTTTAACAACATAAAAACTTGCCACCATTAGACTAGTGTGTAACTGACACTTTGATGAGTTGTTAATATTTTCCAGCAGACTTTGTGTGTATCTAGAGACAGGAAAGTATCTCCACTATGTGGCAGAAGAGAACCAAATCATCCCAGAATATCTTATTTCAAAACTTGGTTTTGCACAATATTGATATAACTAAACTAAACTAAACTATAGCTGAACACTCAACAGGGTTAAGGGAAAAGGCAGCAGCAGCAAAATGCAAAATTAGTTTTTCTTCATAACTTTACAGTATAACTGTTGTTTGTCTGCTTACCTAACATGAACTGTTCATGTGTTTAAGTGTGGATGAATTATGTTAATTTTTGAGATGGTGCACATGTTCAACGCAATTAAAAGCCAGTAGTCTATGTCAGCACTTGTACAGCTAAACTTTCCTGTCTACAGCCATTCAACTGTGATAATCAAGTTTGATAAGTTTCCTTATCTTTTTGTGAGTAAAAGAAACATGTTAAAAGATCATTTACAACTCATAAGACTATTCCAACTTTTTTTGATTTTCTGTATTTTTCTTATTGTTATTAAATCTCATGTACAGAACCAAACCAACAATGAATTCATCCTACTTACAAGTACTATGCATGCATTGTATCTAAAGCCTGATATATTGTTGGCGTAGATCTTTATTTTGTCCAAAAATGATTAAGAATAGGACAATGAGCTACACTGTTGCACTGGGTGCCAAAGCGGTTACCTTTGCTAGCTTGTTGTGCTACATATCACAATCTCTTGACTTTGCACTGAAGTTTTTTGAGAAAGTTATAATGTAATACAAGGTTGAGAGGTTGTGTTATGCAAGCTTGTGAAGCTCTGTTGTGGCATCTGTCATACTAGGAACTTTTCTCTTAAGTCACAGTTGAGGAAAAGTGCTGCACAGGATGGACCATGGGAAAAAAAATAACTAGTTGTGGCTTCAATTCAATTATTTGTGCGTCAATTTCACCTTAATGCCATTCTCTCGTCCTGCTGTACCTCACTATGCTTGGATTTAAAAAGTTTTTTATTCCTTATTAATATGGTTATATCATTACAAATCAAAATGTCTCAGATCTAATCAAACAAGTTTCACCAGCTATTTATTCAGCACATCAAGAAGCTGATGTCGCTTTCTTCAAACTTCCAGCTGACTGAATGGGTTTGGTGCCCTCAACATGCAAAACAGATAAATCGAGAGCACTAATTAAGTAATTCGTGCGCACCAATTATTAAATCGAGAGCACTAATTAGTTTTTTTTATCTCCAATGGGTCTGTACTAAGCAAGAGTTCAAGCATAAAATACACGTGTTAATATCAAAAAATATTTAATCATTTAAAATAAGTTTAAAAGTATAATGAAAATAGTTTGTTGTTATATTCTAGGAATGGTAATGTGATTACAGCTTTTAATGAAGTCACATAATCATTTCGTTTGTACCAACATAATCTGCATTTCAGACACATCTTTTTTTGTAGAACTGAGATAAACAGCTGTTCCCTCTCTGGATCGAAAACCCACTTTGTGAACATTTGGTCACTGCTGGAGCCACTACACTCTCCTTGTGTTGTCCACCATGGCTCTCAGCACCCTTCAGAGGCTGCAGACGGACAAACACTGTTCATTAGCCGCTGATGAGTCGTGTAGCTGCAACAAGCCAAACTAGAACAGAGGCTAATTAGCCAACAGTTGCCAGCTGGGACATCAAACCTTTACGCTCTTGATGTGCGCAGGCTTAACGTCTGTGTTGAAAAAGAGTAAGAAAGCTAAGTATAGAGAAAAGATCCCAGGAGAGGCATATTCAGGCCTCAGCTTTCACTGGCTGAGGTCTGCTTTGAGAAGTTTCCAGTAATGTGAACAGAAGGAGAACTGAAGGCAACTCTTTTATTTACATGTGGAATGATTTCTAATTTTTGAAGATGGTGAAAAACGCTTTCCTACATGTTTTAAAGAGGTCGTTTACCATATGTTTGAAGTCAAGTGCTTATTGCTCTGGTGTGACCTGTCCAGCATTTATTCTTTTCCTTTGGGTTTACTGTTTAATAGGATCAAGTTTGTCCCTTTCCCAAACTGATCTTGCTGCTCACAGACTGCATATGTAAAAAGAATGGACAGGAATGGCACAAAAGTGTTGATGTAGGACTTCCTGACTTTTTAATTCATAGAGACTTTCATGCCTGAAATTGCAAACAGTAATATCTGAATATTAGACAGTCTTTTAAAAAATCTTTGGATCCTTATGAGACAGAGTACATTGAACATGTCCTTAAAATCAAATGGCAAACTATATCATTTGTAATTGCTCTTCAGATCAACACATGTAAGCATTTTCTGATATGAGGTCCCTTTAGCCTCCTTCAGAGGGTATTTATCAGAGCCCTTCAAAACTTTTATACAACTTGTAAAACAACTTGGTTAGGGTTAGGAAAAGAGTATGGTGTGTACAGCAATCGATCACCCATGTCCCCTGTCAATGACGTTTTGTTGACCAACCACCACAATCACCTCCACCTCCCTCTGTAGGCACACTACACTCTCCTGTACAGCTCCTGATGGACAAGAATCATAATTCCTGCAATGTTCTTTGTCACTTGAATATAAAAAAGGTCCTTTTTGGGCATTTGCTGAAATGACTGGCGCTTTCGTTTTTCTTGCAAGGACGGTCTTCATCACAACTTGCAATTCCAGCTGTGCAAAATTGCTGCAAAGCCTGGCACTTCTAGGAGGATTGTGTGGAGAGCTTTTTGGACGACATCGCCCTCACTCTCCTGTTTTGTTGTACCTGTTGGTGTGGGACAAACGACTCCTTTATCGTCCTTTTTAGCACATGGGGTCCAATTACATCCCAATCTTTCAGTGTAAACCTTGCCTATATTCAACCTGGCCAGAGGTGTAATCAGCCAGAATAAATGGAAACACCTGTGTGGGTGTGCAGCACTTTAAAGCTGTGTTCATGTCATATGGGTTGGATAGAAAAGATGGGCAAAAATGCTTTAATATCATCAAGTCAAGAAGCTTCTATGTTTATAGAGTTGGTCAAGTGAGGGTTAAAAATACTGTGTAGTGACAAATTAACACTACATCCACTGAATTTGGGTTTAATCACCATGAACGATGGACTTTGGCTGACGTGTGGCGTCCCTGTTTGTTCCACTGTAACAATTTCCTTGTAAAATCACAGTAAACTACTGGCAGCTGTAGTTGCCAGCATTTTACCGTTTTTTACAGCGTCACTACCATAATTTATTTAATCAGGTAATAGCTGTAAAAACTATTACAGTATTCAGCTGCAGAATGTGGGTTTACAGTCTGATACTGTATTTCACAGTGTTACTATTGTGATCTACATGAACAGATTCTTACTGTAAATGTTACAGTAAACAACTGAAAAGTTTTCTTCTTATTCATATTCATAAAAACAACTATAAATTGCAGATGTATACTGTAAATAACAACATGTCCTCAATCTTGATGGTGCAGTAATGAGATCAACTCATTTTTACAATTAAAAACACAAAACTTTCTATCGTCATCAACATCTATCACAAACAAGGATGAGACAAGTGATAGCTGTGCATTCAGAGATTTTCAAATATGCCAAGTATATTCAAGTACTGTGCATGATTGAAAAAATCTTTCTCAAGGTCCATGCCATTTCAAAGGCTTTCAATGTAAACCTGATAATTATAATGTCCTGAACAGCAACTGCTTTGCAAACTACTATTATATAACAATATAGAAGCACAAATTAACACATTGCAGGATAACACAATTTGTGATGCCTTGAAATGTCCTCTGTTTTAATTGGCAGATGGATGGCATCCATGCTCACAACTCATTGAGTGAGAACGAAACAAGATTGAAAAGAGAGAAAGAGAAATGAAACAATTGAATAGCAGACATAAACATTTTAGACATGAAGTGACGTCGAGTTCTTCAGAAGAGCGGTGATGATGATTCACTGTGAGCTTGTTTGTATTCTTAGAAATAATTTTCCCCGGCTGGTTTCTGTTTCCCTCTCAGAGTTCATCGCAATGAAGTATCTGAAAACAACATGTAACATCACCTATTATGTGCCAGGTTTTAGTACAACTTGGCAACAAACTACAGTATATTTGCAGTATCCTAGCTACACACTTGGGTCAAGCTACATAACCAATATAACTACTCTGTCTTTTGGGGCTCAGCAGTAAACATATCTTAATCAACTTGGCCCCATATTTAAATAAACTTCAATTGTTATGTGCCTTAGATAGCAGGCTATTATTAATTATGAAATGCAAGTGGGATAAACAAGCTGTAGGTATAAACCAGGCCGGACTAACATTAATATTCACTGATGTGCAGTTCAAGAGAAAACAGCCATCCAAAAATAATCTTTTATCTAGACTTGCAAGCAGCAGGGAGAATGATATTTAAATATCAGTGATTCAAACTTACTGAAGAACACTACCTGAAAATGCTCTCTTTTGCCTGCCAGATGCTTACTGGAATTACACCAATTTCATGTTAGGAAAAAAATGAAATGTTGTCACTAATTGGGTAACCAGATGCACAAATGTACTTCTGTTTTCTCAGTATGACATTACTGACCTTTTGGTTTGATTGCACAAAGGAGGATGAACCATATTTCATGTTTTAAAAGAACAGTACCTTACTGTTAGAATTCGGCTGTATTTTTACAGCAATTTATCACAGTGTAGCTTTTCAGGCACTTCTCGAGTCCAAGTTTCCCAGTTGTAATTATAACTTAGAAGTTGTCAAGTTGGAATCTCGTAATTCATATAACCCCAATATGGCATGAACACTACATCACTTACAATTCATTACAACACACTCATCTAAATGTTGAGTTATTTTATATATCATGTCCCTGCAAATGCATAACATCCCCAAACTAATAAGCACATGTGTTCTTTAATTTACTGTTTATAAAAAATACAAAGAGTGGAGCTTTATTGGTGTTGCAACACGGGAAATGAGACTCCTTCCTTCATTTTTGATTAGGTGTTACTGTCAGTTTGTCAACAGCGAGAATTTATGTGTCAAAGTTCACCCAAAGTTTAACTCTCTCACAAAATTCTTTGGCTTTGGGACAAATCTACTGATTGCTACAAATTGAGTTGGGAATTGAGTCTGAAAATGTCTCTGTCATCAATGTATGTGACCAGGTCATCAGAAAAAAAAATCCATCCAAATTTTCCATTTTTTTTTTTACTTTTGGTCTCTGTGGCTTCAAGTGACGTAAGGCAGAAATCTGGAGTTGCCTGTGCTTTTTAAGTGCCTGCTGACTAATGCAAGGGTGTCTGTGCCGAGTCTCAGTTACGTGCCATGTTAGAGGTTTGTACAGCATCCACTGTTCTGACATCCCAGGCCACTTCAACACGCAAAGACTACTCTCCCGAGAAGCAGTTTACACCTTACTAACTCCAGCATCAGTCAGCGGACCCAAAAGCAAAAATTATTGAATGTTAAAAACCTTCTGAGTGAAATGTAAAAACCTGCATACGAGCATGTTGTGAACACATGCAGGTGTGTGGCTTGTATAGATCTTTTTGTAGAGACAGGCCAGCTCAGTCAAGACCGGGAGATACTATGACAACAAACAGAGGAATTGTAGGTACAAAATCAGCCATGACCTCTTTTGTGAAACTGGCTCTGCACACACACACATACACACACACGCATGTCTTCTTGACATCACCGACAGGGCATGTTGGTAGGGGATATGTGTTACATCTTAGAATAGATATGAACTGTCATCCAAAAAGAATCAAATACATGCAGCGAGCCAGAACTCAGCGCGAAGGCCTGCAGTGTGACTGTAGTCTCTCAGACACACACACACATACACACACACACATCACAAGATGCCTGTGAGCATGAGTTAGCAAGACCAAAATAAGGAAAGACAGAGGTGGTGAAGGACGAGCGAGAGGTAAGAGACAAAAAGGATGCCGGTGCTAACTGTACTTCTGAGTGAATCAAACCTCACAGCGAAGAGGAGAGCTCTTGTGAGTTGTTGTTCATTCTTGTCATTGTTCCACCTTCAATTTATCCGCCTCAATGTGATCTGAATCAATTTCTCATTTTAAATTTTAATCATGTCTTCTGTCATCTCGGCAGACCATCTCCTGGCCAGTTTCCTGCTAACACACCTGCTTCCCATTAGTAATCAGCACCAGTATATAAATGCTCCCTATCCAGCCTTCAATCCTTTGCCAGATTGTCTTTAGGCACTATGTCTACACCCACCTGTTTTTATGCACATTTTCAGTTTGCACATCTAAATACTTTAAGACAGAAGTTGGGAGTGTTTTTGTACTTTGTTGAGATGGAAAAGTTTGCATATAAAAAAGAGATGATTTTTTTTTAAAAATATAGTTCTGCTAGTTTGGTGAAAGCATTTATATCATTCTGCCTCTCACCAACAAGCCCAAAAAAATACAAATTAAAATAGGTTACCAGTGGTAATCACCAAAAATGGTAATGAACTTTAGCAAAAGTTCAGTCAGGAAGATCCTCTTTAGCATGTTCAGATCTATAGTTTTATTTCTCAAACCATCTGTCATCCCCATCCCTCACACATGCTCGCTCATAATTTCCTTACCATCATTGCCCAGACATCAATGGAGACATCAGCTGTTCACATCAGCTGTGCACATCTAATCAATAGCACGTTGACATGCCTTTTATCATCTCGCGGCTGTCTTTTTAAATATGTTTTCTCCCTCTCTGCCTTTAGTGCTTTCATGCTGCCACCTCCCCGTCACCGCCCGTTTTTTTTTCGTAGATTCATCAGTTGTATCACTTCATCAACCTCATCAGCCTTATCAACCTCAGCAGAAGTCATCAGCCACCACCAGTACCAGTGTCTGGACTCCATGGGGAGATTTATCTTGCTGCTGCTCAGGACTGATGTCCCTCAAATCAAAATCTCCCTGTAGAGTCTAAGTGCCAAAGACTTTTTACATCATCCGTATAGGAAACGATTCTTTTTTTTTTTTGCTTCATTCACTTGTCTCTCCTGATTGAAATGCCATTATGTGCCAGTTACTGATGCTTGATCAGCAATTTATCTTGTCATGTCCTCTTGAATTCAATTACAGAAAGGTAGTTTAATTTGTTGTATATTTTTTTCTTCACAGGGATATAAATTGATCAACATCATGGTAGACATTCCAGTGTTAGCTACACTAAGTGGCTAATTTTAAACTGCTATCTCACTTTGAGATATTAAAGACACACTGTTGAGTTTTTGACCACCAGTAGCAATGTTTTGAATTAGTGGGCTCCTTATTTATTTATTGTTGTTTATTGCACTGTGCCAGTCGGGAAGGGGGGGAAAAAGAAAGGTCTGCCTGAAGGTAGACACGGGTGTAAACAATACAGGCTTTAAATTTTTCAAAATATCAGCTTTGTAAATGTTTTATGAGGAAGGAAATGCCTTTAACATGTTGGTTAGACCTCAAGGACACACACACACACACACACACACACACACACACACACACACACAAAATGCATTTTGATCATTGCTATGTGTGAATAGAAAATGATTCACATTTTTTGCCCAAATTTCAGAACTTTGAAACTTGCGCAACAATTTAAAGGGGAAAAAAACATGTAACTTATATTGCCACGTTCTAGCAATTGTAGTTTGTTTTTTTGGTTTGTTTGTTTGTTTGTTTTTACCATGTAAGGAATATTTCTGCCTCTGAAATTCTGAAGTGTGTACAAGAGATGTTATTCATGTGCCAGTCTCCTCAATTTTCACAACCCTCTTGGCTTATTAACACCACAAAGAACATTGATTTTGATGGTGTACACTTTTCAGGGTTGCCATCTCATGTTTTTGGCATGAGATACCTGCTTCCAGACGCTGTCTCACACTCTCACGTCACCCAAACAAATATCGCACCAATCACAGTAAGAAGCAATAAATTAACTCTTTGATGAAAAAATGATATTGTCTACCTCAGCCTACAGGACAATGTCTGAATGTAATGGTCATTCTGTATCTCAGCACTAAGATTTATCTATAATCATTATGATGTCTCCAATATCTCAAAACACCTCATGAAAGTTGAGTTTTTTCCTCTTTTGCTTTGCTCTACAATTTCCAACGTGCTACAGACGTTTACATCAAAGTATGACTTATGTGATAAAGGCACAGTCTGTAGAAATTTTGATATTTAACGTTGCCCGCCTTTCACAAAATGTAATGCAGGTTTTTAAGAAACCTCAATACTGATGTGTTTTTTTTTTGTGATTGTGTTGCACATAGTAGTTTGTAGAATTTAGGTTCCTTACGTTTCCACAGATTTAATCCCTGCTGCCATCACACAGCAGCAGAAACTATAAGTGCATCTCCAAAGAAAGGCGCTGTGCGGACACAGTGCATGTGGGATAGCAGGGGAAACTTTTAAATCTTTCAACATCTCTTCTTCACATCAGACAGACCATTGAATCGTCCTGAGTCAGTGTTTTTAGTCATGTCAGTTGTACATAACAGCAAATTTTGATGATCATCAATCATTTGCAATTGATAGCATATTTTTTTCTCTCAAATACAACCCAGCCTCTCTCCTTATGGTCCATTTTAAAGGGTTGGTTCACCCAAATTACTCACAGCATATTTTCTTTTTTACCTTTAGTGGTATTTAGTCATGCAGAAATTAGCTTTTTATTTCCCAAGGTTTTTAGGTTTTCTGTCTCTAATCCCAGCACTATAATGAGGAACTGAAAATTAACAGGAAGTGATAAATCACAGTTTTTCTTTCATTTTTTATTTTTATATCCCATTATACAAGTAAAAGAGAGTAAAAAATCTTTTGGCTCCTCAGTATTGCAGCAATAAAATAACAATAGAAATAGCAGTAAAAAATAGTACTAAAAATACAATATAAAAATACAAATAATATAAACAACATATAGTGTGTGTGTGTGTGTGTGTGTGTGTGTGTGTGTGTGTGTATCACAGACAGACAGGCAACAGGCTGTTAGTGTCCATTATTCATAAGCCTAGTAGCTTGGTGGAAAAAAGTGTCCTGGAGCCTGCTGGTCCAGGCCTTGAGGCTGCGGTGCCACTTGCAGCAGCTGAAACAGACCATAACGTTCTTGTTTACAATACAGTTGGAGCCCTCACCCTCACCTTGGACCCCAAAAATGCTAAAAACCAACCCTGGTTTTAAGAATAAGTGCAGCAAATTTGTAAGCACCATAAATACACTGGTTATAGAAGAAAACATGAAGGTCTGATATGGTCCCATTTTCCCCTTTTAACATATTTTAAATGATGATGATGAGTTTAATCTTACAATCTGTTACAAATGTTATAAACAAAATACTCATAACTCACAGAGAAAAACAGGAAGTGATAACATCTGAGTGGCAATAAAAAGGAACCACCGAAAGAGATCACAACTGCTTCGTTTCTGGTGAACACATGAGTTCAACCTCACATGTTTTGGAAGCAAAGTCAGCAATTATCATTATTAATGAGAAAAGAAACATGTGAGACGCAATCTCATTTTTCAGCTACAGATGTTTAAGGGTGTGGAAATCACATTTCGGTGAATTAAAGAATAGTCTTTCTCTGAAGAAGACGATTAGCAGCAGGACATCATTCTGATTCACATGATTTTTAGATTCCCTTTTAGGGTTTAACAGAGGTTAATTCCCTTTTGTTTTTCTTTCTGTGGGGATTAAATATGAAGCTTTTCACTCATTTTTGTTTTGTACAAGTTTCTATCTGTAGAGTAGAGAAGCCTTTGATATTCACAGACGATGTGTGACAGTAGAATCTATTAAATTTTGGTTTTGCTTTGTTTTTGTCTTTTGGGGAAAAAATATATCACTGTATTTAACCTTTTTAGAGAAGGCTGCAATCCCACTCCTCAGACTTTCTTGACAACACAGGATACACAAATCCAGACCACAGAAGGTTATGGACCTTTTGGGGATAACAGCATATTGGCAGAAACAACAGCAAACATGAGATCAAAGTCTTACCTACAGCATGGCACTCTACCAGAATCTCAGTAGTGCCACCGTTAAATCTGAACAGCTGCTTTCTTTGCTGTGTGAAGACTCAGGATATGACTGAAGGCAAGCTTGTGTTTAACTTGTAAATCAAATATTGATATTGGTTGAGTATTACAGGCAATATGTAACATGCTGAAGGGAAAGTGTAACATTAGGTGGAAGCTTCAACCGCAAACCCCAGACAATTACAGTACATAATGTCACAATATGAAATGACACCTGTGGAAACTGAAACAGTGCAGCCATGTTGCAATGTGCACCATCATGTTTGTGTTTCTGTTTTCTTTGAACTTTGCAGAAGAATCGAGGATAAATTCACAAATGTTTTACATGAACAAAGTCCCACCCAGCTCTTCCCATCTATTTATTTTCCTTGTAGATGTTTTTCTGATGAAAAACTGAATTTGATTGAATAATGGGCCTCAGATTTGTGTCCACAGTTTGGTTGAATCAATATCTGTGAATGATGATCACTCACTCCCAAAGCTGGAAACGAGACAGACGAGAGGATGCTCTGTGACGTCCTCAGGGGATGAAACATGGAGCTGATCCACAGGCAGCCGACCAGAGAGTGATTGAGTTTAAAGTCCAAACAGCTGTTAGCAGCCTCTGTTTCACAGAGGGTCTCCTCTTTATCCTGCATTTAATCAAATACGGTAAACCTGCTCAATTACACTACTGGCTTTAATGTCTTTTAAGTGAGTGTGTCCCTTTTTACAGCCTCATTTAGACATTTCTTTCCTTCACTACATACAATTTTTTTAAAAAAACTTTTTTTTAATTCACAAAAAGACATTCTTACAAGCTCTAATATTTGTTGTATGTTATAGTTTCATATGAACACTCAAGACACCCTCATAATAAAACAGGCACAAAGGTCGATTGGTTTAGGGTTAGGGAAAGGTCACGGTTTGATTTAAAATGATCACTTGAAATGTGGTTTCCACTTCCTCAAAGTTAGGCAACCTTCCCTGTCATGGGAACATTAAACACCATGACAAATGTTATTAGAGTTTTTAAAAAACTGCCCCGACTTACGGTTGGAAATGTAATACTTGTGGTTGGAAACGGCTAAGCTAAGTCCGCTTTTTACCATCTAGCCGTCCACATCCAACCTGCCACCTCCGATTATGGAAATTTAAACTGGGTCACTTCTCCGGGTCATAATTACTACAGCCACTAGACGACATCTGCCACTCAAACGAAACTATAATTTGCTTTTGCTGAGTGAATTGAAGAGCCATGCTGACATTTTTCTTGTGAGGACGGGCTGAAACACTGAAGATAATGTTAATCTGAAAGAGGAATTTTTAATTACAAGAGCTTTTACACATCAAAGATACTTTTCAAGTGGTTTGATCCAATGGTATTAACACTATTCCTCTGATTGACAGCTAGTGGTAGTGAGTCACATTCATACACAAAAACAAAAGCAGTGAAGAAGTAGTTTGCTCGCAAGTAAACATGGATGTAAACAATGCATGATTTAAATTATTTCAAACTTCAACACATCTGATAGACTTCAAGGATACACACAATGCATTTTGGGAACTAAACCGATTTTTACAAGAAAACTCCACAGGGGGGCCTTTAATTAATGCATTATCAAGTTTTTTTTTTTTTTTTTTTTTTTTTTTTTTTTACAACCAAAACAAATGGTGGGTTTCA
The DNA here is from genome assembly GCA_029490765.1 of Euthynnus affinis. Classification (NCBI taxonomy): domain Eukaryota; kingdom Metazoa; phylum Chordata; class Actinopteri; order Scombriformes; family Scombridae; genus Euthynnus; species Euthynnus affinis. The sequence continues at coordinate 8,678,392 of CM055842.1, forward strand.
GATAAAATGTATTTTTCACTTTCATGTTTTGTCCTTCACAGAATAAGAGCCGATTCTCTGGGTCTGTGATCCAGAGACACCGACCTACAAGTGTCCTGTGGAGTTTTCTTGTAGACAAACAGTTTTTTTTTCATCGCCCTCTTCTTTGTGCTTTACCACCAACTGTAGATCAGGAGAAAATGGTGAAAAGGCGACAGACATGTGCTACACAATGTTTGTGCACAACACAAACAGAATAAGGACCCATTCATAAAAAAAACATCCACAGTGTACCTCTGTATGAGGGCTGAAAGCTACAGAGAATCTTTACCATTTCTGCCAGAACTGTCTAATTTTTCTAACAAGCATAAACGCTATCAGAAAATGAGTTCTACACAAAGCAGCTTTAAGACCTGCTTCTATGGTAGTCTTTAATTCACACTTACAAAGTCAGCTCATGAAGTAAATCCTTTAATGAGTGTGCTCGCTTCAGCAGGAACACTCATATTATTGTTGTTAATGTTGTTCATTGTTAATTCACTCTCTCTGACTCTTTCCCTCTGGCCCAGCAGAGTGCATTGGGTGTGTTGTGTCTGGAGCCCTGAGCTTGGAGATGCTCCACTATGACGCTCCTCTGGGCCTTTGTGGCGAGGAGAGGAAACAAGAAGAGGAGACACGAGAAGAGACAAAAAATATGAGAGGAGAGGAGAGGCAAAATAGGAAATGAGAAAGGAGAGGAAGTAAGAGGAGTAGGGAGGAAATGAGCGGAGATGGGACACATGAGGAAACGAGAGGGTAGGACAAAAAGAGAGGAGGAGAGGGGATGAGAGGTAAAAAAGGAAAGGAAACAAGGAAATGAGAACATAGAGGAGGAACGAGGAGAGACACAATAGGAAAGAAGGAGTGGAGACACAAGAAGAAACCAAAAGGAGACAGAGAAAAAGAAGAAAAGAGAGAAAAGAGGAAACAAGGAGATGAGACCATAGAGGAGGAACGAGGAGAGACACAATAGGAAAGAAGGAGTGGAGACACAAGAAGAAACCAAAAGGAGACAGAGAAAAAGAGAAGAAAGGAGAGAAAAGAGGAAACAAGAGGATCTGAGGAGATGAGAACAGAGCATGGGAATGTGAGAGGAGAGGAGACAAAACAGGAAATGTGAAAGTAAAGGAGGCAAGAAGAGGAGACAGGAAATGGGGAGAGAGGAGATGAAATAGGGAGAGAAAAGAGGACAAAAGGAGGAAACAAGAAAAAGAGAAGAAATGAGAAGAATTGAGAGGATGGAAAGCAAAGAGAGGAGATAAGAGGACAATAGCAGAGGAGAGGAGAGGAGACAGAAGATCTTGTTTCCTCCCAAAAGGAAATGAGAAGAAACAAAGAGATGAGAGCAGAGAGAGGGATAAGAAGAGGAGAGAGGAGAACATGAAGGACAGGGTGGAGACGAGGTTGCTAGTTTGACTTGACATCATCTATGAATTTTACATGAGTCATATAGTATCAGCGATGCAGCTGCTGCGAGCCTTGGCCTTCAGTTCATGACCCACAAATCGACTGTCAACGTGTTGCTACTTGCCGCACAAATTACCCATCAAAGTTATTTATTGAGCTACATCCAGGGGGAAGGAAACTGTTTCACCCGCTGAGTCACGCCCTCTTCACGGTTGAGGCCTCGGCTGTCTGAAGACTGAAACCCACAATCGCACTCCAGGCAGGTTTCACCGAGGTGAAGCCGGTCCATGATGGAACCGACAAGAGCTTCAAGTTGTCTTTTTTATTGAATGATGGGAACGGGAACGCATGAACAAAACCCATAAATTCCTGTTTTTACCTTTCCTGCCGGTTTGTCCGGACTTGGCTCCATCGGAATCCATTTCTTTAAGATCTGTTCAGCCCTGTGTCAGGTTTGGATTAGATCAGTCATGGGTCTTGTACAACTTTCCAAAGCCGTGAAGTCCTCTAATCCTTGCTTGCGTGCGCGAGGAAGAATACACATACCGATGCAGATTTATCAATAAGCATTCCTTTCTGTGTTATGACCTGCTGCTGCTGCTGCTAACCTTTTCTTAATCAAGTGGCATCTGGGAACAGTTTCCTATTGACTCCTGTTTTTGGCCCCTTGATTTAATTATTGACAACCAGCTGTCTGAATGCAGTGACCCCTCCCTCATCCTTTGATGCCAATTCCTATCTGATCACTGTCTTACAATGCCTTTACCTATTGATCACAGCTGTCTGATCACTGCCCTTTGGCTCGCTGTGTATATGTTTCCCGGCCTCTTGCTCTTGGTCAGTTTACTGCTTCAGACCCACTCTGTCTGTAAACTCACCATATTCTGGAAATACTAATAAACCACCACCTCTACAGCAAACTTTTGAACTGGACTCGAGTGATTTCAGTGCGTGCAAGTGTGCAAGTGACTATGATTATGCGCTTGTAGACATTCATTCACCCTGTAAGTGTTTTATTCAGTCTGAGCCCAAAGAGGATTTGGTAAACAGCATGTATATCCCCCTTGTCAATTAGCTAACATGTTGATGTCAGCATGGTCAGTATAATCCCTCTCTTAATGTACTCTAATAACCCCCCACCCTCTCCTTACTCTGCTCTCCTTCAGTGAGATACTCGGCACACACACACGCACGCACACACAACAGTTCCAGAGGGAAACAGCCACACAACAACATGACAGGATGCTGCATTAGCTCAGCCGTCATAACAGCATTATCAAGAGCTTGATGAAAGTCTCAAAGGCTTTGGAAGAGACAACTTTCTGAACCAGCAAAACGACTCAAGCATTGCAAGCATTGAATTTAGGTGCCTTCTATATTCATACCAAAGTTCCTCTCATTGTTGTTGTTTTTTTTGTTTTTTTTAAAGTGATTTAACTTGTGATTTTTAAAAGGATCCTGATCTGGCATGTGTAACGTCCTTGTCAAAACATGAAACTGGAAAACCAGCACTGACAATAATTTGAGTCTGAATTTAATAGAGATTATATAAAAGAATTAGGGAGGACATTTATGACATGTAGTTTTTTTATTTAACGCGGTAAAGGACCGCAAATTAAATTCCGCACCTTTTTTTTCTATTGAATTGAAGTGGAGGAGAAAACCTGCAAGTGGCAGCATGACTAGCATGAATGAATAAAAGCCCGTCACTATAATAAAGGCATAGAAACGGCTCATCGCAACAACAGTCATGTCATATTCACCGCTCCGCTTCCGTGAGTTTCTCTTTTTTGACAGATACACTCACCGAGCACTTTATGAGGAACACCTGCGCAATCTAATGCAATCCAGTACAACAGCACCAATTCTACTGGGTCACAGTGTGTGGGTGTAGTGTACTGAAGTGTACTGAAGTGCTATATATTGAAAGATGTTCCTAATATTTTGCCGCCACTATGTATCTTAAAAGATGGACAAAATATTAGGAAGACTTTTTCCTGTTTTCATCTTAACTCTTATTGCTATTTTCTTTATGTTGTGTTTTCTATTTCATTAAAACTGTAACACTTTGAGTTTCACAATGAATGAAAAATATGGTACAAATTAAATGTATTATTAAAGATGTAATGAATGAATGAAAATATGTTTTAAAAAAATTACAAGAGCAAAAATAGGAGTAGAATATTAGATAAACTTCTGGTAAAACATATCAGCAGATTGACATCGGCTTAGCACAGACTGATCCCTCGTGACATGCGTTTGAACTTGAGTATTTTGCTCACGCTGGAGAGGCTGTCCTTCAGTGCAATCCTTCCTGTCACAACAGATCAACACAGACAAAACACTACGGAGCAATAAAACATTACAGTGAACCATCAGGAAAGGTTGTATTGCTTTTGAGATATTGTGGATGTCAGGGACCTCAGCATCCCTATTTCTCATATGGTAATTAGTTCCAGTCACTTCTGCTTTGTCATTCCTTTGTTTGGTATTAAGTTTCTGTCAATTAAAGTGAACATGTTCTGACAGAAAAGAGAGATGTTAGGCCTTTTCAGCCACTGAGAGGCTGAAGAGTATGTACAGAAACTGCACAGGAACGCAGAACTGTAAAATAAAACTCAAAAGTTCTTTATCTGATCAGCAACACTGGCTGTTGCTGCTCATGCATTACCCTGTTTTTTCACCTTTATTCCAAACAAACAGTATTGTTTTTGCAAAATGAAAAAAATCGAAGTTCACAAAGTTAGTCAGCTTGATGTAATTTCACTACGAGTTCCACAGGAAGAACAAGAATAAGGACAACTATCGGCACTGCCAAAACTCTCATAGCGACAGTAATCACAACAACACTTTCCTGCCGTCTGTCCACAGCTTCCCTCTGGTTTCATGGGAGACAGCAAGTGTCAGGGCCAAGATGGCGGCTAATGATGCGTAGCTTGCCAGGGGACTAAGACAAGGCTGCCATTTCAGCCGGGGGAAGGTCCTGTCTGGGGCCACTAATGCATCCAAGACATCTGATGACACAAACCCAGCGATCCAGAGGATCTGTCAGTCCAGCCGTCCCTCCAGCTGTTCAGCCACAATGATTGGAGTGTCCTTCCTAGGGGAGCTGTGCAGTAGAGTGAGTGTTTATGAGTTTTTTTGTGTGTGTGTGTGTGTGTGTGTGTGTGTGTGTGTGTGTGCATGCGCTGAGGGGAAATACACAATGATTTTCATGACTGGCATCAGTAGGGACAACAGATCTTTGTGGTCTCCAGTGGGCTTAATGATGATGAGGGGAGGATATGAAGATTAACAGTAAGCCCTGAGGAGTATGTGTGCGAGTAAGTGTGAGTTTGTTTGCACACTTAGTGGGTGAATGCGCGTTATGTAAAACTGCTCCCAGTGCACATCGCATATTAGCTAAATGTCTCATCTGTAAAAGTTTACGACAGTCTGGTTTTGCCAAATTTTAAAGCAAACAGCCGATAAGAGTCGAGACGTCTCACCTGGAATCAGTGATGGTGACATAAAACACACATTGACATTAAAGGAGAAGCTGTGTGTGTGTGTGTGTGTGAGTATGACTTAAGGCCCTTATTGGATAAGGACAACTTGTGAAATTTGGGGACAAAAACCGTGTCCCCAATTGGTAAAAAGTTGTTTTTTGGGTCAGTGGCTAAGGTTAGGGTTGGGGTTAGGCAAGTAGTGGTGATGGTTAAGGTTAGGGTAAGTCTCCAGGAAATTAAGTCTATGTGATGTCCTTAAAAGTGACATGCGTAAACCTGTGTGTGTGTGTGTGTGTGTGTGTGTGTGTGTGTGTGTGTGTGTGTGTGTGTGGGGACAGATTGCCTTGTTTCGTACACACGAGAGTCCTCTAAGGGCTAAGTGTCTTTTTCCACCTCCTCTGTCTCCATGGTGAAACAAACGAGGTTTCTTCCTTGAGGGATCATTGAGGAGCATCTGTGTGTGTGTGTGTGTGTGTGTGTGTGTGTGTGTGTGTGTGTGTGTGTGTAGCTCCAGGTGTCTTTTGCAGATCATGTTGTCAGGTAGCACTGCCTGTTTCATCCCTGCTGTCTTAAATACACTGTTGTTTGTTTTTACACATCTGCCTGCCAAGCTGCACACCTGCCACATCAGAATTATCACACACATACACACACACACACAATGTACACAAACACAAATTATCTTTAATTGGGAGGGATAATCTCAGCTCATTTGTTCGTATGAAAAAATGTATTTAGTTGTTTATTGGATATTCCTCTGGGTGGTCTGTTTTACAGCAGTCTAAGATGCCATGATCTTATTCATTGCTTGTGTTTGTATTATATATGTGACTGTGTATAAGAGGATAGTTTTGTTTTGTTCTTCAGAGTTACAATACTAAGCTAAACCTAAGAGAGTGTATCGCCGGTGGCCTTGGTTTACATGTATACATGCAGCGCTCATCTGGAAAAAAAATAATAAAAAAAAATCTGAAGGGAAAGCTGTTGAATAATTCAACCATGTTTAAAAAGAATAAACTATGATCCTGCATGAATATGACCTGTTAATCCCCGAAGAGGCTCCCACTTTCTCGTTTTCTTTCTCTGTTCTCTTCTTGACTTCAGCTCGCTCCACTGTAAATGATGGTGGGCTCTTTCTGTGTTGCATTTTTGTAATTCATCAAAATTCTTTAGTCACATCAAAACTTACCAGTTGTTTTGCACATTTTTGCCATTTTCTACATGACTGCTTCTAAGGGACACTGTTTTTGGATCATATATCTTGTATGTAGCCACTAGTTTTAGTTAAAGATCAAACATCAGTGTATTTAGATTTATTTAAAAAAAAAAAAAAAAAAGAATATCAGAGTTTTGCACACACACTATATGGCCAAAAGTATATAGACAACTCTGTGATAACTGATTAAACAAGGGGATAACAGTGCACATTTTCAGGGTGGCTGGTTGCTGGAATGCATTAATCGTGTTGCACTCGGTTGTAAACACAGATACTGACAGAAGTAGTTGTTAACTAAAGAATGAAAAAAGAGGTGGAGGGAGGGAGAGAAGTTCAAACCCTTCCTCCATTCTCACCTCTGCACGCCTGATCAATCATTGCATGAGGTGGGTGTGAATGCGGGATTACCAGTTTCAGAAGTTTACAGGTTGTACGCCGTGGGAAAGGTGTGTGAGTGTGTGTGTGGCGGTGGGGGGGCGTTTCCAAAGCAGTTCAAACATCATACTGACAGCTTCGCTCTATCCTCTGGAAGACTTTAAAAAATAAAGATTGAGTCAAGAGTCAGATGTTGTTGTTGTTGTTCCAAAGTTTGTCGGATGTGTGCCAAAAAACAAGACTGCAATTTTCTTCTGCATCTGACGCATGAGATGACTCTGGCTCTGATGAGCAAATGCAGTTTATAATTACACAATCATCCCTTTACCACTTAGTCTGTAAATACCACATGTGAGATGAAGAAAAGAAAGGAAGATAAAAGTAAAGAAAGGATGGAAGTGACTAGGTGTGAAGTGAAGTTAGAGGTCATACTGATTTACAGTGTGCCTCCTGTTGAGCCCACTCTCTTCTTCTTCTTCTCCGCTCAATCTGCTGATGACAGAGGAGGCTCTTGTGCAGCTCAGTGCGTGTCGTAGGCGCAGAAATGTGACCTTAACACACGCCGAGCCCGTCAACAGCTCTAGATACATCGACAGTCAAGAGCATTAACTCATCGGTGAACTTCTGACCTCTGCTGATGAGCTGTGTGAGGAGGTGCGGAGGGAGAGACTTTACATCAAACTTTAATGCTGATAGCGACATGATACAACACGATAACGAGGCTTAACATAATGGAGTGAAATGAAACACAATGCAGAGCATGACACGAGGCAGCACAGCACCATGATACAGCAGAGATAAAAGGGCGCCACCTGCAGATAGTCGGCGAGTAAAACAGCAAGAAAGAAAAAAGTTCACATTTTCTTATTGGAGCCAAATTTTAAACAGATTTTTTTTTTTATCATTATTGATTTTTGGGTGGAGACTTTTGGATATGGATTTTATTGAGCAAAGGTGTGATGGAAATCAATTTTGAGCACAGCTACTGAGGTGGACAGAAGAGTCAGTGTTCAAGGTTCTCAGTTCGCTCCAGATGAAATGAGTTACAGACGGGTCCCTGTGGTAATAAATCATGAACACCAGACTTGAATGATAAGATTCCTCACCTTCACCTTCTGTCTGACTGTACGAGCAGTCACAAGCAGATCAGAGGCATGAATGTGTGTTTTTTTTTTTCATAAAATCTAGAAGGAATCTGCAGGATCTGAAATTACAATGTTCTTTTTGTGACTTGATGTGATTCTGTATAAATCAGGATATAAATCTAGATTTTCTTGATTAGATTATATATATGTATATAGTTATAGTTACAGGTATAGTTACTTTTTTATAGATTTGAAGATTAATCTAAATAAATAAATACATTTGAATCAACTGGAGCACAAGCATGCTACTTTGGGAAATGGAAACGAAGGTTGTTGCCAAAATAAAAACAACATGTTAGTGACGGTGATGGTGAAGTGAGGCTAAAGGTTTTACATGACGGGAGAAGTTGCAGGGGCTGCCCCTGAAATCATGATCAGATTTCATTGAATACATTTTTTATACAAGGCCCCAAATGCAGGATGCACAGTGCCGGAAAAATGCAAATGTAGCGATTTCAGTATTGGAAATAGTGCTGAAATGAGCAGCTGATTTATTATTAAAGTAATTTATCAAGTAAATATTTAAAAAGTGAGGGTTGTCTTGGTTTTCTCAATTTCATATATCTGTAAATTTGATGCCACTGTATTACTGTTCACAAGACAATAAAACATGTATTGAATTTTTTTGTTAAAATATGTGCAATATAAACAAGGTTTTGTTATCTACTATTATATAAAGGCATCTGTCATTATTTTCAACAATTTGTAGACAAAACAATAAGAATTCATGAAGTTTTCCTATAAATTAGTCTACACGTTTTGTTTTTTTTTCCTTTGCCAAGTCCATTATTTTTTAAGTCAGAACACATATAAAAATAGAAAACTGAGTGCATTCTTTGTCTTATATTGTGCTTTATGTCATGATTTGAGAAAGGGTGTTTTTCAGTTGTACTGAATATGATTGTGATTACATGTTGGAGGATAAAAAAGATTATCATGTACAATATACTGACAGTAAGCAAAAAATGTGTTAGCTGTCATGTTCTGTGTTTCTTGCATTTGAGAATATGTACATATACTGCATAGTATGAAGCATGCAATAATGATCAACATGTCAAGACAAAGTTCTTATTTATTTTTCTATGTAAAAAATTAATTGATTTCATATACTAATATATAATGTATTCATCATATTTTTTTAAAAAGTTGATTGTTTAAAGTATTTTTCGCCTGTGAGACTTGACTGGTAATGCTGTTGCTATGGTTACCTGCAGTTTAATGCACCTTGTGCTCTTATATACCATGTTAGAGGTGTCCTGACATATGATTTTAACCAACGGACACCTGCCAGCCAACCGGAGACATGCATTTCGAGTTGCTATGACAGGTGCTTCAGGTGACAACACTGGAAAAATAATCTTTTCACGAGACTGTAAGAAAATCTCAAGTACAAGTCATCAGGTGCTTGTACTGTACATACTGATTTATATGATTATCATATTCATGCCACACAGGCTTCCTTCACTGGAGCCAGCAGGGAGGTCAGCAGCTATGCTAGCAGTGTGCTAATGGACATGAGAGCTACAGAGAGCTGGCCTCAAGGCCTCTGGACCACATCAATAATACAGCACACAGGGCCGATAGAAGCCAATCAAATATTCATTTATCACCCCTCCTCTCTTTGTGTTCCTTACAGCTCTGGCTCTCTCTGGCTGGCCTTTAACACACACACACACACACACACACACACACACACACACACACACACAGACACACACACACACACACACATTTTTATAAAATCTCTGTTCACATCTATCCCCTCAACCCTCAGTGCTCCTGTATTCAGAGATCCTGCAGGAGTATTTGAGTTATGTGTTAAATGGAATGAGAGCTCCATTTAGGGTCAAATACAGAACAAGGTCACCATAATGCTGAGGAAAGGCTGTCTTGTTCTGATGTTTGAGCACACTTACTGTACATACAGTGTAGTCTTTTCTGCACTGGAAGGACTCACCTGCATGTGCACTGATAGCAGTCTCCCTACATGGAGTGAAAAAAGGGAGGAAAACAGTTCATGTAAAAGCTGATATGGTAGATTTCATTTCTTTTACAAACATCACTGGAACAGGTTTCAGATGTGTTTTGATGTGTTTTAATTTTTTTTCTATGAATGCAAACAGAAACTTTAGAGCAGATGGAAACCTTGTTTCTGTTGACCTCCAGTGGTGAAAGTTGATATGCAATTTTTAATGCAGTACATAGATTGTAGTAAGTAAAATGTGATATTCACAGTGGGAGAAGAATTTAGATCCTTAACATAAGTAAAAATACCAATACAACAATGTAAAATACTCCATTACAAGTAAAAGTCCTACATGAAAAATCCCACTTAAGCAAAAGTACATAACTATCATCAGCAAATTTAGTTAAAGTATTGCAGTAAAAGTAGTGGTTTGGTCCCTCTGACTGATATATTATTATATATGACATCATTAGATTATTAATAGTGAAGCATCAGTGTTAGAGCAGCATGTTACTGTTGTAGCTGTCATGTTTTTTTTAACTTAAAATCCATTCAGCAGATTGTTTAAAGATGCCAGAAGGAAACTTTAGGAATCACATGCACACAAAAAACAATACTGAGAATGAATCATATATTTAAAATGTATTGTCTTTATATCTTCAGGGCAGATTCAAAGTGTCTTAAAATCAATACATCTGATTTTTTTGAAAATCCAGGCAGAACATTTAAACAAATCAGAGTCTTCATGGAACTTGTGAACTGTGAACAAAAAATCTTATATTGAACATTTAGTCTTATCTTGGACTCAAAGTCACAAATTTAGCAAACACTAAAATCAGCTAACTCGATAATACATTTGTGTGTAAATGAAACAGTGAGCAGATCGTGTTGAGTGCATTTAGGTGGATGTTTGTGTGTTTAAAGAGAAAAACTGTCAGGACAAACATTCATTTGTCTTACCTACATTTTATATTCATATACAATGTCTTCACATTTGGACACATGGAATATGGAAAATGTACAAATAATGATTAAACACAAATTCAAATATAGAAACAAACTCATTGATGTTTCTTCACAGCATATATTAGATAAATGAGAGATTAATATCAGTATTTTTCAGACAGCTTCTCTGTCTTCACTGTGACCTGAAGTGAGTTTAAAGCAGAAAATCAACAGATCAAACATCTGTCCTTCAACACTTCCTGTCCCCTGCCTGTCTGACACTCAGTCCCAAAAACATTGGTTCCTACTGGAGATGTGAATCTTTAAAATACAAAATACAGTCAAAAATATGGTTTTATTTTTTTTTTAAATGTAGTTTCTTAAAACAGCTCGGTATGCTTTAAAAATACATAGATTCCTTATTGATATTGTATTAATACACAATGAAATACAGTTTGGCAGCATCCTCAGTGCAGCAGCTTGGATAAAACTGAATAAATAGAAAAAGTAGTGAAAGAATGATATGGTATTATAAAAAATGATATATACATAGTGATATAAATAAATATACTGCTAATTTAGAAGAAGTATTGTATAGTTTTTGCACTTGAGGTAGAAGTGTGTGTTTGTGGTTGTGTGTGTGTGTTTATGACACACAGTTCTGAACATATTGGTTCCTTCTGGAGATGTGAATCTTTAAAATATAAAACATAGTCACAAATAGAGTTTCATTTTTTTTTTTAAAAAAAAAAAAAAAAAAAAAAAAAAAAACCAAAAAGACATTATTTAACTTTATGGTGCAGAAAAGATCAGTCATATTAATGTCTGTGTTTACATTTCTCACACTGTCCAGGGTCCAAAATCAACTAAAAAGTCTGAAGTACAAGTTGGTTTTAGGCAACATCTTGCTTCTGTTTTTATTACCATTAATGATTTACCAATGAAAGAGGCTGAAAGACGATTCTGATATTGTTGAACGGATTCACAACCCCATAACAGAGTTGGGATCTCTAACTGAACAATGCTCACTTGGAGGACTGTAAGAAGCGACCTGAAGGGAAATTAAAAGTTGCAGAGTCTTTCATCTGAGAATAGTTTGCTAAAAGGAGAAAATGGAAGATGCTCTTCTTGAAAGTTCCCTGGGTTGCTGATAGGCCATCACAGGGTGAGAGAGCTCTGCTGTAAAACACTCGTTTGGTGAATTTAATAGAGGAAGTGAAGGAACAGGAACTTGATGAGTCTGACTATTGAAAGATCATTTAGACATCAAATCAAATGGCTGAGAAAATTGCTCTCTTTGAAAGTCTCCTGACTTGCCATGTGTGTTCAGAGACTTTCAGAGATCCTGTGTCTCTGAGCTGCAACCACAGCTTCTGTTCAAGCTGTCTGCAAAAATTCTGGGAACAAACTAAAAACAAAAACTGTCCCATTTGTAAAAGAAAATCCTCAAAAGAAGATCCAGATGTGAACTTCACACTGAAGGAACTAGCTGACTCTTTTGCTGGGAGAAAGAAAGCTGGATCATCTGAGACAGAAAAAGGAGAAAAGGAGGTGGTGTGTAGCAAACATCAAGAAGAGCCTAAATTGTTCTGTGAGGATGAACAGAGAGCTGTGTGTCCTGTCTGTGAGTTTTCTCTCCATCATGGTCACAAGGTGGTTCCTGTAGAACAAGCAGTCAGTGACCTGAAAGACCAGCTGGAATCTGACTTAAAGTCTCTACAGGACAAGAGGAACAAATACAAACAAGTGGAGAAGACATACAATGATGTGATTGAACACTCCAAGAAGCAGCTGTTGTCCACAGAGAAGCAGATCAGAGCAGAGTTCAACAAGCTCCACCAGTTCCTGAAAGAGGAAGAGGAGTCCAGACTGGCAGCTCTGAGGGAGGAAGAGGAGCAGAAGGGGAAGACTATCAGCAGAGAGATGAAGATGATTCAGGAGCAGATCTCCTCTCTGTCAGACAGTATCTCTGCTGTTGAAGAAGACCTGCAGAAACACAACTTGTCTTCATTCCTCAGCAGTTATAAACCCACTCAGACCAGAGCCAGAGCCCAGTGCTCACTGTCAGATCCACAGCTGGTCTCAGGAGCACTGATAGATGTGGCCAAACACCTGGGCAACCTGTCCTTCAGAGTCTGGGAGAAGATGAAGGAGATGGTCCACTTCAGTCCTGTCATTCTGGATCCAAACACTGCAAACCCCTGTCTCTATCTGTCTGATGATCTGACCAGTGTGAGACAGGGAGACACAGAGCAGCAGCTCCCTGATAATCCAGAGAGAAACACTAAGTATCCCACTGTTCTGGGCTCTGAGGGCTTCAACTCAGGGAAACACAGCTGGGAGGTGGAGGTGGGAGACCATCCTGACTGGAATGTGGGTTTGGTTAAAGAGTCCGTTGACAGGAAGGGAAAGCGATTTTCTTCACCAGAATATGGAATCTGGTGTTTGAAGCATCGCAGTGGAAAATGCACTGATGGTCTTGGTAAGACTGTCAGTGTGAAGAAGAGTCTCCAGAGGATCAGAGTCCAGCTGGACTATGACAGGGGGGAGGTGTCCTTCTACGACCCTGAAGACATGATTCACATCTACACTCACAGAGACACTTTCACTGAGAAACTCTTCCCTTATATCAGTATTGGAAACGCTGGTGATGCTAAAACCACTGATATCAAAATCTGTCAAACTCAGATTTCTCTGTGATGTTCAGGAAGTTTTGTGTGTGTGTGTGAGAGAGAGAGGGGCTGTTTGTTAGATCTCATTAGTCTGGTTAGAAGTCGTTGAGCAGTTTTTGTTAAGTGATTAGTTATTAGATTAGTTAAGTGATTTTATTTTTTAAATCATCATCAATTTTAGTTTGTAAGATCTTCTGGTTAGTTTTTTCAGTTTTTTTCAATTTAAACTCAGAGTCTCAGTGGTTCAGTTCAGTCAAAAATCGTTCTGTCTCTGATTGATTATTATTTGTTTTTTTTGTTCTTCAACACATCTGATTTGTTGTCAAGGGTCAAAGATATTTGCTATTCAGTATTTGGTTAATTATCTGTTTGGATGAAATTTCTTGATGATTTAACTTCTGCTTTTGATATTTTTTAGTTTTTTAGAAGTTTTAAACATATTTTTTATGTTGTTAAATACTCTAATGTCTCTGATTCTGCTTTCTTGGCTTTAAAAAATAGATTTATTATGTAAGTTAGTTGTGTTGCCCCTTAAAATAAAGATGAATTCACAAGAAAATATGGAACCAAAATGCTGAAACTGTTTCACATCATCAAGCGACAAACTTTACAAATCAAAGCTGTTAATTATCCTGATTATCAGCATCTTTTTTTCAGTCAAACAACATTGTATAGTAGTATATATCCACTGTACTGAATGCTTTGATTGATTCAGTTTTGTGACAGTTTCAGTCATCAGATTTAGATTTTTATATTTTTGGATCTTTTGATGAGTTATTTCAGTTGCGAATCTGTTGATTTATTCTTTGGTAACAACAAGAGTTTTATTATAGTTTTATTTCAATTCATTGTTTAATTGTGACAGTGCTTCTTCATTCTGTGTGTGTCATTTTGGTGGTGTGCTAATGTACCTGAGAGCTACAGAGAGCTGGCCTCAAGGCCTCTGGAAGAAGCCAATCAGATATTCATTTATCACCCCTCCTCTCTTTCTATTTCTTAGAGCTTTTAATGGAGTACATGACTCATGGTGACTAAAATTTGATATTCACATTGGAAGAAGTATTTAGATCATTTACTGAGCTAAAAATACCAATACAACAATGTAAAATACTCCATTACAAGTAAAAGTCCTGCATGAAAAACCCCACTTAAGGAAATGTACATAAGTATTATGAGCTTGATGTATTTTTAATGATGATGTATTGCAGTAAAAGTAGTGGTTTGGTCCCTCTGACTGATATATTATTATATATGACATCATTAGATTATTAATACTGAAGCATCAGTGTTAGGACAGCATGTTACTGTTGTAGCTGCTGGAGGTGGAGCTAGTTTCAATTACTTTATATACAGTTAGCCAGTTTAGTTCAGTGGTTCCCAAACTAGGGGTAAATCTGAGAGGTCATGAAATGATTAATGGGAGAGGAAAGAAGAAAAAACGAAGTTCTGATACACAAATCTGTTTTCAGCTTTTTGGACTTTTTCTCTAATATTTGATTTTTGGTGAAATATTTGGATCAAGCCAAAAAAGGATGGAAAACACTGGTTTTTGTCTTTAACAATGTGTTGTATTTTAAAAGCTTGTTATATTGTCCATTGTATCAAACCTGCATCTGAAAAGTTACTAAAGCTGTCAAATAAATGTAGTGCAGTAGAAGATACAATGTTTCTCTCTGAAATATGGTGGATTGTAAATATAAAGTAGCATCAAATGAAAATAGTCAAGTAAAATACAAGTACATCAAAATTACACTGAACTACATTACTTGAGTAAATGTATTTAGATTTTTAAAAGATGCCAGAAGGAATCACATGGACACAAAAAACAATACTGAGAATGAATTATATATTTTAAATGTATTTTCTTTGTATATCTTCAGGACAGATTCAAAGTGTCTTAAAATCAATACATCTGATTTTTTGAAAGTTCAGGCAGAAAATTTAGACAAATCAGAGTCTACTTCATCTAAACATTCATGGAACTTGTAAACTGTGAACCAAAATTCTTATCTTGAACATTTAGTCTTATCTTGGACTCAAAGTCACAACTTTAGCAAACACTGAGATCGGCTAACTCGATAAAACATTTGTGAGCAAAAACAAAAGTGAGCAGATTAATTTGAGTGCATTTATGGGGACATTTGTGTGTTTGAAAATGTTATTCAATTCATATTCTGTTACCATTAAAAACTGTCAGGACAAACATTCATTTAATGAATATTGACTGATTGATTTCATGAATAAACCTATCAGCTCAGTAATGATCTGCAAAACTGCATTTTGTCTTATCTACATTTTATATTCATATACAATGTCTTTACATTTGGACACATGGAACATGGAAAATGTACAAATTATAATTAAACAAAAATTCAAATACAGACACAAACTCATTGATAAATGAGAATTTAATATCAGTGTTTTTTTTGTTATCTGTTTTCTGTCTTTGCTGTGACCTGAAGTGTGTTTAACTTTTTGATGCAGAAAACATCAGCTGCATTAATGTCTGTATTTACATTTCTCACATTGTCCAGGGTCCAAAATAAACTGGAAAGTCTGAAGGACAAGTTGGTGTTATAGCCATATCTTGTTTCTGCTTTTATTACCATTAATGATTAACCAATAACAGAGGTGGGTGAGGCTGAAAGTAGATTTTGATATTGTTGAATGGAGCCACAATCCCATAACAGAGTTGGGATTTCTGACCGAACAATGCTCACCTGGAGGACTGTAAGAGGCGAGCTGAAGGGAAATTAAAAATTGCTGAGTCTTTCATCTGGGAAAAATCTGGGAAAAGGAGAAAATGGCTGAGAATGATGCTCTTCTGGAAAGTTTCCTGAGTTGCTGATAGGCCATCACAGGTGTGAGATCTCCGCTGTAAAACACTGATTTGGTGAATTTGGTAGATCAAGTGAAGGAACAGTAACTTGATGAGTCTGACTATTGAAAGATTATTTAGACATCAAAGCAAATGGCTGAGAAAACTGCTGTCATTGACCATTTTCTGAGTTGCCATGTGTGTTGGAAAACATTCAGAGATCCTGTGTCTCTGAGATGCAACCACATCTTTTGTTCAAGCTGTCTGCAAAAATTCCAGGAAAAAATTAAAAACAAAACCTGCCCCATTTGTAAAAGAAAATCCTCAGGGGATGGTCCAGGAGTGAACTTTTAATTGGAGGATCTAGCTGACTCTTTTGCTGGGGGAGAGAAAGCTGGATCATCTGAGACAGTAAAATGAGAAAAGGAGGTGGAGGTCTCAGCTGGTCTCAGGAGCGCTGATAGATGTGGCCAAACACCTGGGCAACCTGTCCTTCAGAGTCTGGGAGAAGATGAAGGAGAAGGTCCACTTCAGTCCTGTCATCCTGGACCCAAACACTGCACATCCCTGTCTCTATCTGTCTGATGATCTAACCAGTGTGAGACATGGAGACACAAATCAGCTGGTGAGACTGTCAAAGTGAAGAAGAGTCTCCAGAGGATCAGAGTCCAGCTGAACTATGACAGGGGGAAGGTGTCCTTCTACGACCCTGAAGACATGATTCACATCTACACTCACAAAGACACTTTTACTGAGAAACTCTTCCCTCATTTCAGTATTGGACCAGCTAAAACCACTGATATCAAAATCTGTCAAACTGAGATTTCTCTGCGATGTTCAGGAGGTGTGTGTGTGTGTGTGTGTGTGTGTGTGTGTGTGTGTGTGTTACTGTTTAATGGATTTCAACAGAATTTTACTTGTGTGGTTAAATACTGTGATGATTTATTGTGTAAGTTAGTTGTGTTGCCTCTTAAAATAAAGATGAACTCACAAGAACTTCACAAGTCAAAGCTGTTAATTATCCTGATTATCAGCATCTTGTTTTCAGTCAAACAACATTGTATAGTAGTATATATCCACTGTACTGAATGCTTTGATTGATTCAGTTTTCAGACAGTTTCATATTTTTCTTCTTTCACTATAATTCCACATGGTGGAGACAAAGTACACATTTTGGAAACAGCCTGTTGGTATTTTGAAAAGTTTTCATTTGATTTCCAGTTTCTACACACATATATTGTTAAATTCTGTTTAGTTTGATCATTTTTACATACTCTCTGAATATAAAATTCACTGTTATCTTTCCTTCAAAGAAACTGACATTCTGCTTGTCACATTTTTAGTATATGTACAAGATTTTACATGAAAAATCATCAGTAGCTGAAGCTCATTATAGACTTCTTCTCCAAACACCAATTTAGTCAAAAATATACTCAAAAACAAATATTCAGGTTGGATTTTTATTTCTGACAAACAGTTTTTTCTGCTTTTCAGAGGTTCACATTTATTTTGTGCTGCTGTACCATCATCAAAACTCAGTTTTCAAAATAAAGACTGGAATTAATTTAAACAATATCTTTAATATTCTTACCTCATATTTCCTTTTCTGATGCTTTATAACAGAAGTACACACAGGGCAACATTAATATCTACATCAGTTCATGTTTTCTTTCATCCCACTTTACACCACAAACATTTCATTGCTAAAATGCAAATCAGCGACGTCATCACGACCAACACAACTGATGGAGTGATACTGAATCCAGGACATTTTGTAGGAGTCAGTCTTTAAGTGAGAAGCTCCGTTGTGTCTCATGAAAAACTCGATCCAGAACACGGCTCAGTCCAGAGGCTTCATGGACTGGTTTCTGTGTAGTCTGGAGAGATCCCACATGTTCTCCTTGTAGGGCGACTGATGAAGCACCGCCACCTCTAGGAAGTTGTCTTTCTTTCTTTGCCCCTCGCTCTCATCCTGAACAGGTTATCATCCTGGTCAAACATCAGAGGAAGGCCGATGTTGGGAACTCCATGATAGATGACCTCTTGAAGTCCGTTGGTGCCTCCATGAGCCACAAACACTCTGGTCTTTGGGTGTCCTTAAGTTCAAGATCTACTGTACACAACAGTTCATATCATTATCATATTCATGCCACACAAGTTTCCTTCACTGGAGCCAGCAGGGAGGTCAGCAACTATGCTAGCGGTGTGCTAATGCACCTGAGAGCTACAGAGAGCTGGCCTCTTAAAGTGTGTTTTGACGTGTGAACCTTGTTTCTGTTGACCTCCAGTGGTGAAAGTTGATATGCAATTTTTAATGCAGTACATGGATTGTGAGTAAAATGTGATACTCACAGTGGTAGGAGAAGTATTTAGATCCTTCAAATTAGATCCTTTAGATTCCTCCCTCCTAAAAGTACCAATAGAGCAATGTATTAATACCTCCATTACAAGTAAAACTCCTATATGAAAAATCCCACTTAAATATTAGCAGCAAAATGTTCTTAAAGTATTAAAGTAAAAGTAATTATTCTGACTGATATATTATTATAGATTATTAATACTGAAGCATCAGTGTTAGAGCAGCATGTTACTGTTGTAGCTGCTGGAGGTGGAGCTAGTTTCAACTACTTTATATACAGTTAGCCAGTTTAGTTCAGTGGTTCCCATCCTGGGGATCGGGGCCCTCCAAAGGGTCACCAGATAAATCTGAGGGGTTGTGAGATGATTAATGGGGAAAGAAGGAAAGGAGATAAAACAAAGTTCTGATACACTAAAATGTTTTAGTTTCTTTGACCGTTTTCTATAATCTTTTTTGCAATTTTGCTGATCATTACTGAGATGAAAAGTATCAAATGAATGTTTGCCCTGAAAGTTTTTGATGGTAACAGAATACAAATTGAGTAACATTTTCAAATACACAAACATTCCTCTAAATGCACTCAACATAATCTGCTCACTTTTTCATTTACAATCAAACATAATAATGAGTTAGCTGAACTCAATGTTTGCTAAACTTGTGACTTAAAGTCCAAGATAAGACTGAATGTAATCTTTCTGCTCAATTCACAAGTTCCATGAAAGTATAGATAAAGTAGACTCAGATATTTCTAAATTTCTTACCTGGAAAAATCAGCTGTATTGATTTAAGGACAGAGATTTTTCTCCAAAAAATATTTTTAAAAAATTGATTTTTGTGTAGAAATGTATTTTGTATCCATCCTGAAGATAAATAACAAAATTCAGTCATCAGATTTAGATTTTTATATTTTAGGTCTTTTGACGAATTATTTCAGTTTTGAATCTGTTGTTTTATTCTTTGGAAACAACAAGTGTTTTAATATAGTTTATTTTAATCCTGAGATGGTGATCAGCATAAAAGGAACAAAAACCAAAGCAATTTAAATTAATTAGTGTTTAATTAGTATATTTTTATAAAATGTACATCTGATGGATGCTGCTTGTCATGATGTGTAATTAAATCATCAGAACATGGCACATTTGTGCATGCATGATGTGCACAAATGTTTTTTGAAATGAAACTAAATCTGTTTGAATATGGAAAAATAAAATGATTTCTCTCACTGTCCGGGTCCAGAATAAACTTTTAAGTCTGAAGGACAAGTTGCATATGTTTTAGGTCACATCTTGTTCTATCTGTTAGTAATAAAAGCATAAAGCAGCTTTTATTACCGTTAATGATTAACCAATGAAGGCAGATCCTGATACTTTGAACAGAGCCACGACGCCATTACAGGGTTGGAATCTCTAATCGAACAACGCTCACTTGGAGGACTGTAAGAAGCAAACTAGAAAAAAAGGTGGTCTTTTTTTGAAACCAACAGAAAACGGAGAAAATGGCCGAGAAAGATGCTCTTTTCAAAAGTTTCCTGAGTTGCCATGTGTGTTCAGAGACTTTCAGAGATCCTGTGTCTCTGACCTGCAACCACAGCTTCTGTTCAAGCTGTCTGCAAAACTTCTGGGAACAAACTAAAAGCAAAAACTGTCCCATTTGTAAAAGAAAATGTTCAAAGGAAGATCCAGAAGTGAACTATACACTAAAGGAACTGGCTGACACTTTTGCTGGGAGAAAGACAACTGGATCATCTGAGACAGAAAAAGGAGAAAAGAAGGTGGTTTGTAGCAAACATCAAGAAGAGCCTGAATTGTTCTGTGAGGATGACCAGAGAGTTGTGTGTCCTGTCTGTGAGCCCTCTCTCCATCAGGGTCATAAGTTGGTTCCTGTAGAACAAGCAGTCAGTGACCTGAAGGACCAGCTGAAATCTGACTTAAAGTCTCTACAGGACAAGAGAGACAAATACAAACAAGTGGAGAAAACATACAATGAAATGGCTGAACACTCCAAGAAGCAGCTGTTGCCCATAGAGTGGAAGATCAGAGCAGAGTTCAACAAGCTCCGTCAGTTCCTGAAAGAGGAAGAGGAGTCCAGACTGGCAGCTCTGAGGGAGGAAGAGCAGCAGAAGGGGAAGACTATCAACAGAAAGATGAAGATGATTCAGGAGCAGATCTCCTCTCTGTCAGACAGTATCTCTGCTGTTGAAGAAGACCTGCAGAAACACAACGAGTCATTCCTCAGCAGCTATAAACCCACTCAGACCAGAGCCAGAGACCAGTGCTCACTGTCAGATCCACAGCTGGTCTCAGGAGCGCTGATAGATGTGGCCAAACACCTGGGCAACCTGTCCTTCAGAGTCTGGGAGAAGATGAAGGAGAAGGTCCACTTCAGTCCTGTTGTTCTGGATCCAAATACTGCAAGCAAATGGCTCTATCTGTCTGATGATCTGACCAGTGTGAGACATGGAGACAAAAAGCAGCAGCTCCCTGATAATCCAGAGAGAAACACTAATTATGCCACTGTTCTGGGCTCTGAGGGTTTCAGCTCAGGGAAACACAGCTGGGAGGTGGAGGTGGGAGACAATCTTCACTGGTATGTGGGTTTGGCTGAAGAGTCAGTCGACAGGAAGGGAAAGCGTCCTGCCTCACCAAAATATGGAATCTGGTGTTTAGAGTATTGCAGTGGAAAATACACTGATGGAGATGGTAAGACTGTCAAAGTGAAGAAGAGTCTCCAGAGGATCAGAGTCCAGCTGAACTATGACAGGGGAGAGGTGTCCTTCTACAACCCTGAAAACAAGACTCCCATCTGCACTCACAGAGACACTTTCACTGAGAAACTCTTCCCTTATTTCAGTGTTGGAGGGACTGGTGATGCTAAAACCACTGATATCAAAATCTGTCAAACTGAGATTTCTCTGTGATGTTCAGCATCTCTCTCTCTCTCTCTCTCTCTCTCTCTCTCTGTGTGTGTGTGTGTGTGTGTGTGTGTGTGTGTGTGTGTGTGTGTGTGTGTGTAGAAGTTGAGCAGTTTTTGTTTAAGTTCTTTGATTCTATTTTTTTAATCATCACCAAATTTAGTTTGTAAGATTTCTGGATCTCTTGATGAGTTATTTCAGTGTAGATCATGTTTTAATATCAGTTTTTTACACTTTATACTCCTTGATTGACTACTTGATTATTTTTCGTTTTGTTCTTCAACAGAACTGATTTGTTGTCAAGTTTTACAGAGACTGATTTTTCTTGCTTTTGTGCAAAAACATGAAAACATAAACCTTCTATTTTAATGCCAGTCTGAACTCTAGGTGGAATATCAGCCAGATTTTTACTTAGAAACCTCATGTTATTTTACTTATACATTCAAAATATGTTTGAATATTGACAGTGACAGAACATTTATGTGTTGTTTTCAAATAAAAAGCTTGACTTGTGAATTGTGATTTGTTTAGCAGTTGTTAACCTCATGATAATCTTTCATACTAATGCATGATGGGATTGATTCAAGTCCTTATTTGACCCTGAAAAGGAAAAGAAAGAAAAACAATGAATGAGTGAATTAAGAAAACTAGCAGTAACTTCTACAAGACAAGAATGTCAATTCTGATCCTGTAACTACACTGGATTTTAGTCCAGGTGGAGATAAACACAGTCATACTGAAAAAGAAAGATTGTAAAACTGGTTTAGTGTCAGTCAGCTTGTTGAAACATTAACTCATTGGAGGACTAAAGTCAAACACACCCTTCTTTTATGTTTATGATATTTTATGAGCTGAATGTCTAAATCATGTGCTTCACTTAGCAGGAAAGAAACTATAGAAATAAATGGAAATATCAAGTGTGAACATATTCTTTTGTTGCCCATAGATGTCTATACCATAGATGTGTAATGAATGAAGGGTAGGATATTTATCATGTGATATATGATATAACCAGATACTGTGTAAAATACACACCTCTTGTTTCTCTGCTATAGCTATAGATATATCATAATCTCGTACTGCCTGATTCAAAAGATATTTTACTTTGAACAATTTCTCTGTCGGCCTAAATTACATTTTTCTTACTGTCATTGTGTCTTTTTGTTTATATGAGGTTCTTGTGTTATTTTAATATTTAATCGGGACAGTTTGAAAAATAAAAAAATAATAATAACTGCTACAACAAAAGAAGCAAATGAAGATCTAAAATGTGAAGTTATGCTATTTTTACATTCAAAAGATTATAAAGACATTGACGGAACATTTTATTTGTTGTTTCACATTTGTTCTTATTTTTAAAAAGTGTATGATGGGATTGATACGACTCCTCTTTTCACATCAAACAGGAGAAAGAGGAAGAGTGAAAAATGAATAAATAAATGAATGAGAACAAGTGAAGGAAATATCATTTAAAAATTAAACCTCTGTGAACCTGCATTTAAGACAATTTGTGCAAGATTAGTGTTCAAATGAGGGTTAAAATGACCCTGTAGCTACTTTATAGGTGAATACCAAACATTGAATCAAACTGGATGAAATAAACACAATCATACTGACGTGTTGGAAAAACATGTTTCCTTTTAAAGTTGCTAAAAATAAAACTGATAAAACTGATTAGTCAGTTTGTTGAAATATTCACTCCTTATTGGAGGATTAAAGCATAAACACACCCTTCTTTCATGTTTGTGGTATTTTATGAGCTGCATATATAAATTCTAAAGGAAAGAAACTAAAGAAATGAAAGATTAACATATCAAGACACGTATTATTTTGTTTGGCCACAAATGCCATCACAAAGAAAGGTGTACGATAATCAATCAAGAGTGAAATATTTACATCTGAAAGACGTCCTGATATCACCACCTGCTGGTGAGAAAACTGAAAACTAAACTCCTCTCTGTCAGACAGTATCTCTGCTGTTGAAGAAGACCTGCAGAAACACAACGTGTCTTCATTCCTCAGCAGTTATAAACCCACTCAGACCAGAGCCAGAGACCAGTGCTCACTGTCAGATCCACAGCTGGGCTCAGGTCAGCTCAGGTCAACCTGTCCTTCAGAGTCTGGGAGAAGATGAAGGAGAAGGTCCACTTCAGTCCTGTCATTCTGGACCCAAACACTGCAAACCCCTGTCTCTATCTGTCTGATGATCTGACCAGTGTGAGAAATGGAGACACAAAGCAGCAGCTCCCTGATAATCCAGAGAGAAACACTAATTATGCCACTGTTCTGGGCTCTCTTACTTGATTTGACTCATGTGGACAGCTGAATCAAAAAAAAAAGGATGGGTTCACAAAGTTCAATCAGAAGCCCAAATGAACATTGAAATTGTTTTTTTTCCACAATCATTCCTCCTGTTCATACTGGCCATTAGAAGATCCCTTCTTAATGCATTTACAATTTTATTTACTATTGACATTTAGTCCAGTTTTACCAGACGGGCAGCACAAAAGTGTGCTTCTCTCATGAGAAAGATATTTATAGAAAAGAGAAACTTTCTCATACAGTCTCAGTGATGTGTGTGAAATGAGCGAGATTGTGTTTTTTATTAGCCTTTTAATGCAATACTTAAGTAATATACAAACATATAAACTTATATTTTTTAAAACATGGATGAAGCACAAAGACTGAATGAAACATTTAATTTATCCAGTTGCTTAAAGCTTGAGGAACAAAATCCACTTTTAGGATAAACTATAAAGGCTTGTAGCATTTCTTTTCTCTCCTCTGCTAATTGGTGCACAATTTAGGTGACATTTTGACCATACCATGACATTTTACTTAAACTATATAGATGTATATGTTGTTATGATCAGTGTTTTTTTATTTTTTTATTTTTTTATTTATTTTTTTTTGATGTCATGTGTCACCAGGAGATGTGTCACAGTTTTAATGTTTGATACATCTTATAATATCATGTGGTTATTAGCAGTGGATCAGAGTTTAAGTGAAGTGTGCTTGTGATCAGCAGGTTTGTAGTTAAAGTCCTGTGCTGGCAGGATAAGTTGATGCAGTCAAAGTGAAAGTGAGTGTTTTTACTCGGAACATTATCACAATGCTGAAGTTCTGTTCTCTGTGACGCCATAATGGAAGAGTTCCAGAACGTTTGCATAAATAAAGCTTCTTAGAATTCTACAGTCATTTCCAAACCAACCATTGAAGAGGTAAGACCACTTTTTATCAGGGAAAAACCAACTTTTAAACGTAGCTATTTCCATTTTATAGACGTGTATTGTGTTGAGAAAGAAGGAATTAAATTTTCACTGCATTATTCTGCATAAGAAAAGTACTTTTCTCATTAGTAACATGCAAAATGACAACAAAAGATGAGTGACTTTTGCTGTAATCTGGAGGAGAAAATCTACTTTTTGAGTTGCATAATAAATTTTATATTATTTGAAATTATATAATTATATGTTATATTTTGTAAACTTAGTTCTTTATGTTGCCTTAATTGCATGCGTGGACTGCATTTGTAATTTTTCTTTGCACTTGAGGAAAATTCATATTGACACAGAGGTTTACAGTTCTTGTGGAATGACTCGTATTTTTTTCCACAAATGCCGTTTGAATTAAAGATTATTTACAAGGCATTTTAGTAAATATGACTCCTACTTCCTTTTTTCTTTTTGTTAAATTCTATGTACTTCTTTTTTATTTCAAAGTTTTCTTATCATATTACAGAAAAGGCTCATCGTGAGCTTATCAAATGCTTTCATTGTAGCACTAGGTGCAGTGAGTTTTAATTATATTCTTACCAATAGTAGTTATTATTAGTTATTATTAATTAAATTATATTTTATTATTGCATATAGAATTTCTAACCAAGGCTAATTTGCGACCCATGTCCCTGGTTAGGCTTTTCTGCATAAAATATCACTACCAGAAATACATTAATTGAATAAAGCTCATAATAAATGGTGACATTCTCAATAACAACAATATTTACTTCACATAACAATCAATTAACATGTGTTACATATGTGTGCACATGTGTATGTTCCTTAATTCATAGCAATAATGTAATATGGATTTATGTGTCTGTGTACATACATGCATAATCTGTATTAATGCATATATATCTATATCTGTATGTATTTGTTTGTCTATCTATGTGTACATGCGCATAGACGGACACTGAGGGGATGCTGAAATCCCTGCACTGTTCCCTAAGACATTAATACTTGTGTCTCTGAACATGTGACTGTACTGTATGACTGCACTTGATAAAAGGAGATTTTTAAAAAGAAAGAAAAGAAATGCTACAAGCCTAAAGTTTAGCCTAAAAGTTAATTTCCCTGATTCTTTAGATAACTGGCTAAATTAAATGTTTCATTACAACAATGCTGCACTACGTTTTCAATGAATGTAATGTTTTTAGATGTATTATATGTCTGACAGACATTAATACTTGATTTGAACTGCATTGTAGTCTTAAATTCTCAGTTTTCTTTTGAGAAAGTCAGTTAGGTAAGAAAAATGTGCTCATTGTGCTGCGTAAAAACAAAATCTGTCAGTGAAATAATGACTCTGTGTGTTTGTCTCTGCAGTTCAACAACGTCAGTAAACGCCATCGAGTCATTGTCATTGAGAGTATGTATAAATACAGTCGCGGAGACTTTGAAGACTCCTTTAGGAGACTTCGGTCTCCAGCAGAAATCGACATAGTCTTCGAACATCTGAAGAATGAAGAGAACGAAGGAGAGGAGCAGAAGGAGAAAGACAGCAGGATGGAGAAGAGAGTGAAGAAGAGAGTGAAGAAGATACTGGTCAAACCATGGATCTTTTCAAAGAAGGAGGAGGAAACACAGGTGGATAAACAGGAAGAAGGAGAGGAGCCAGAGGAGCTGGAGGAGCTGGAGGAGCCAGAGGAGCCAGAGGAGGAGGAGGAGCCGGAGGAGCCGGAGGAGCCGGAGGAGAATGACAGCAGGATGGAGGAGAAAGTGAAGAGGATACTGGTCAAACCATGGATCTTTGCAAAGAAGGAGGAGGAAACACAGGTGGATAAACAGAGAGAAGGAGAGGAGCCAGAAGAGCCAGAGGAGCTGGAGGAGCCAGAGGAGCAGGAGGAGCAGGAGGAGAGGGAAAGACAGAAAGAAAGAGAGGAGGGGAGTGACAGTAGGGTGGAGAAGACAGGTAAGGAGGGAGCGGTCCAGGTATGGACCTTGACAAAGGAGGAGAGTGAAATAGAGGAGAAGTGGGAGAGGAGGGAAGGAGCAAGACAGGAGTGGTGGGAGGGGAAGGAAAGAATAAGACAGGAGAGGTGGGACAGAGAGAAAAAGAAAAGGGGGGAGAAAGAAATGGAGAAGAGGAAGAAACAGGAAAGAAAGAAACGGGAGAGTATCGAAAAAGAGAGACAGAGGAGGGAGAAAAAAGAGAGAGATAGAAAGGAAAAGGAGGAGAGGGAACTAGAGAAAAGGGAGAGAAAGGAGAGGGAAAGGCAGGAGAAGGAAGTTAGAAAACGAGAGGAAAGGGAGAGGAAAGATAGGGAAAAGCAGGAGAAGGAAGTTAGAAAACGAGAGGAAAGGGAGAGGAAAGATAGGGAAAGGCAGGAAAAGGAGGTTAGAAAACTAGAGAAAAAGGAGGGGGAAGAGTTAGAAAAGCAACCAGAGAAAGAAAAAAGAAATGGGGAGGAGAAGGAGGTGACAGGTGTAGAAAAGGAACATGAAGAGGAGGAAGAAGAAAGAGTTGAAGAGGAAATAGAAAGCCAGAGGAGGGAAGGACAGAAAAAAGAGGCGACACAAAGAATGGCTCCTAGAGGTGGCTTCCTCTCACAACTGAACCTCTGGTTTATCAACTACAGGAGAAGGAGAGTCACCAAAGCCATCAACCGCACCTTCGAGAAGGAGGGGTTCATCTCACTTTGTGGTAAGAAAGTCCATTTAACATTCTTTCACATAAAGTTTCATACAAGCATGCATTTCCTCCTAAACTGTAGATACATGATTATTTTTAAATCTATGTTGTGATGTTTTAGAGGTTTGATTAATTACATTACATTGTTATTACACATTGTACCTTTCACTCTTCACACTAACATATTAGCAAGCTAACGTTAGCTTTTTCACTTGTTTCAGTCGTCTCCGCAACAGTTTTCTACTAGTTTTTCAACTTTTCTGTAGTAACTAGTTTGTGTGGTGCAGCTTGTTTTAATGTAGTGAAGAGACAATTTCTACTTCAGGTTTTGTTCTCATTTCATTTCCTGTGTTTATTCCAGTCCATAAGAAAACATATAAAACATATATAGGCCAACAAACCATATTTACACCATTTACACATATAAAAACTGTTATGTTTAACATACATAGAAGAAAACATGCAATTCATAAGTTTGTATAATGATTAACTTCAGAAATAGTGTCTTTAAATGGCAGAAAAGTGTAAGCTGAAGCCTCAACTTATTATACTTTAAATTCATATAAAGATTTTCACAGAAAAAAAATGAAATAAAAAATGTCATTACCCCTGTTCATGTAGAATACAATGATCATATTCATAACACAGGATTATGTTAGTTATTTCTTTTTCACATTCTTTTTATACATTTTTTTTATTTTACGATTGTATCACACAGCTTTATTGCAGTTGCCGGTTATTCCACATATTAACTCCTTTTTACCATCTACCTTTTATATTTTCTACTTGTATATATTTTACACAACATGGAAATTTCAGTATCAGTAGTTTAACAAATAGAGGGTTTGTCAGCCCTCAGTATTTACTGCCATTTATGATTCTTGCTGCTCTTTTTTGAAGTATAAATAACACTGACATTAAAGTGTTAACTTAGGAAAAGCTGGTGCAGCAGTTCAGTTAACCTGCTCAGTTAAGTCTGGATTTTCCAATTCAGACTACTGAATCTCATTCAGTGAGACAGGTGCTACTGTAACAAGCTGCAACAAAACAAAACTAGTTAAATGTAATCTGTTGACTCTTTTCTGTGGGGAGGGGTGCAGGTGTACATCTGAACTCCAGACTTACCTTTCATGTATCGTTAATTTCAGGCGACACGGTCAAACAACAGGAGATTTGCACATTGAGGCAGTGGCGCAAGAGGCTCGAGCTGCGCAGGATAATGCGAAGACTGGACCAAGATAAGGCAGAGGCAGAGGAGAAACAAAGACGGAAGTGGGAGATGAAGGGCAACTTAGAAGTAAGCTATGAACAAAGCAATAAGTCAGCAAGGAACTGGATACCAAAGGTGTTCAGGGCACGGAAAGAAATGTACACAGAAATAGATCAATATCAGATTATTAGAATCGTCTTAGCAACCACCGAGTAATGCAGCCATCTCATAACACCCTTGATGCTGGCTTTAAAAACTCTAATTTCATTAAATTAAATTTATTCTTCTTGCTATACTGTATGTTTCACTCAAGCTTAAAAACAGGTTTCAACAATATATGTTGTAAACATCTTTATTTTTTTCAATCTTTTTTTCTCAAAATCTTTTGAATACACACTTTTTGAACACAAGTCCACTCTAAAGCACTTTTAAACATTGCTCTTTATCTTTATTTATGCACTTTATTTATACACTACAATTTTCTCCCACATTTATGCTTAAATTGCTTAATATGCTTAAACACTTATTCAAAACCATTTAACAATTGATCCTCCACAGTCCAATAAATAAATTGAAAATAGACTCAACAATATCCCTACTACAATAACCTCAACAAATTCATATTCATACTTACTTGTCAAAGAATTTTAAAACACATCAAAGTCAGTCGGACACTTTTATTATTATTATGTTCTCTGAGGGGAGGCTCACTCCCCCAGACTTGGAAAACCCCAGGTTACACTATAGCCTTACATTAGTTAAGGTTATCTTAGCACAATGCACAATGCTATTATCTAACTGAATCACAATTTGTTAAAGCCAGCATCAAGGGTGTTTATTTTTTCTCACACTGTGCCTCCTCTGAAGTCCTCTGCCCCCCCTCAGGGGAGGCGTGACCTAACCTAACCTAACCTAACCTAACCTAACCTAGCCTAACCTAACCTAACCTAACCTAACCTAGCCTAGCCTAGCCTAACCTAACCTAACCTAACCTAACCTAACCTAACCTAACCTAACCTAACCTAACCTAGCCTAGCCTAACCTAATGTTTTGTCCCCTAACACTAAAAAATGGGGACTGAATTCCAGTTTTGTTTATTTGGGGGCATGGTTGGGCTGGTTTCATTGTATTTTTCAGTTTGAGTTAATTTTGATACTAGTACAAAAGAAGTTGTTTGGAACGTAGTGGTATCAGTAGTAGCGTTACAGAGATTAGAGAGTTGCAGTAACATCTTGGATCAGAAGTAAAAGAATACATGCAAAGAAAATATGACGAATGACTCTACTGAAAAGAGCCAGCTCTAGTCCTGCTGAGAGATTTGCATGTCAGTTTCAGTTGGGAGTCATTTCCTCTTCTTTCATCCTCTTTGCTAGTCCAGGTCTGATTCCAATGTAAAGTTTATCTACTCTGTTAAAGAGCGGCCGCAGCTCAGTTGGTAGTTTTATCCTTTTCCACACGTCAAAGTGTCTTTGAGCTGCACACTAGACCTAATGTAACTTTCAACATGATACCTACACACACATGTGGTCCTATAAGAAGCTAAATGACTAAACATGTGTTATAGCATGACAGTAAATATTTAGAAACGATGCACATACTTGACCTGAAGAAAGTAAATAAGGCTACTGGGGAGAATCCTGAGTCCCATAAGTATTGATTCTGCACCGATCAAGTCAGGCACATTCACCTTCCCATTTGATAAAGTCATATCACACATAAGAAGGGGTCAAGTATGGAAGACTGGTTAACCGATGACGGGTAAGATCCCCCTGTGAAAACCTAGGGACAACCTAAGACAGGTACAGCCACGAGTACTTGACCTGAACGCCACTGTGAGCAGGCACAGTGAGCGAGTGAGACCATCATGAGTGGTGTTTTTGTACTGTGTGCAAAAACACAGGAGATGGAAAGATGCAGAAAAAACATTAGTAAAAACATTTTTTTAAAAAAACAAACAGGCAAGTATGGAAGACTGGTTCGCCTATGACGGGTAAGTTCCCCCTGCAAAACTTCGGGACAACCTAAGGCAGGCACAGCCACGAGTACTTGACCTTGATGCCACTGTGAGCAGGCACAGTGTGCAGGAACTTGAGTTCTTGTAGAGTATGCAAGAACACTGATACTGATAAAATCCTGAAGAGCACAATGACACAGTTTTATAGAGGATGTGCTGTACTGGGTGGTGCATGTTTATTGATACATGGGACTGAGGGAGACCCCCCATCACTGACCTCTAATACACTTTCTTCAGGGTCTGATGCCAACTAAAAGTAAGAAAACAGAGATAAATGGACAGACCTGAGACTGAATACTATGACACATCTAAAAGAAATATAAATGTAATGTATATATATAAATATAGCATTTACACCAGACATAACTACATCTGAACATCTGACATGCACTTCCTCCTCATGGGTGTCTCAAGACTAGTCATATCTGTCTTTACATTGTTCTTTATCTATCCTGATTACAACTGCAACTTATTCTAATTATTTGTTGCCATTATCATTGCTACTTCTATTGCTACTACTGGTATACTATATATACTATACTGAATATAATATAAAAAGAAAATAAAACATGAAAAATAAAAACATTCAAAAAACAAAAAAGAAATAAAAACACAAAACATAAATGAATGAAATGAAAAAAAGGTGAAAATTGGAGCAAAAGAAATGAAAAGGAAAAAAATAGAATTAGATTCAGTTAAATAAAAACTGAACCAGTATGATGATGCATCTTCTGATCTGGCAGCCCAGTCAGCAGCATATGACCGACAACTTCTTATACACGTCAAAACAGGTTGTTTGTCAGTGATTTCCAAAAAGACAGATAGTAGTCTTTCAAAAAAAATGATTCATGCTGTCTGAACAGTTTCAGTTCTCACACTTCTACAGTTAAGGCAGGTTTGGACCAACAGGTTTGGAAAAGATCCCCCAAAAATCCAGGTTAAGGTTAGGGAGGGTTTGCAGTTGACGCTAAAAGAAACCAGACGGTTGGTAGGACACAAATTGTGAGAACTTATCAGAAAAGTAGTTTATTAACTGGAAACTTAGTTGCCATTGGGTTTCAGGTGGTTGCCAAAGCATTACTAGATGGTTGTGATGATGAATAATGTGATTTAAATGAGAAATGTTTAGGTGCTCTCACTTACTCATATCTCAACTAGCACTAACTAAAATAATTGACTAATTGGCATTTTATGTGTGTATGCTGACAAAACAAGAGTAGCTTGTTGCTCGGCTTTGTTACACTGTTTTGGGTGGTTTCTAAGGAAGGTGGTTGCCACATGGGGTTGGTTGCAAGCCACCAGCGATGCCTTGTCACTTTGTACTATCTGAGTGACCTTCATCAGACAGCGAGCAAAGCCTCCTCTGAACCCTCCAGTACCGCCTTCTCCACAGGAAGGAAAAAAGGATTGTTCACATTTTACTTCCACTGCCCGACTATGTCTGAAGTCAATCTTGACAGAACCTGTTCATGGCCTCCTTGAACTTCTGCTACACAGCAGCTCTCCTTCCTCAATCTTGTGATGGTTTACTTCCTTCAGGCCCTCTCAGGCCTTCTCAGCTTCCTCCCACACTGAACCATTTGCCTCTAAAAAAAAAAAAAGCCAGACCTCCCTCCTCAACCTGAAGTCCTCCTCCAATGGTGATGTCAACCATCAAACCCTGAGTTGCTGCTATAACAGGCACCACTTATCTTTCGGTCAGATCTCTGAGTAGCCTCCTCCACAGCTCACTGCTGATCCTCCTTTCTTCTTATGATTAATAGCCGCAACCTGCTTGAGTAAAGGCAAGCTTCTGCCACACTGTGCTCCTCCTCCCAGCTGCAGTCCCTCTGGTCTGCTCATACCTGTATGTTTATAATTCTCCTTACCATGCTCCTTACAGGCTCGACAAAACCTTTGCTCTTATGTGTTTTAACTGTAGCCTCCTCTCCTAAACCCAGCAAAACCTCCACTCCTCCTAACCTGCTCTGATTTAGATCAAGCAGGCCATTCTTTAAAAATATGTGTTAAACCAACAAACACTATTCAAGAAACAGCCTTGTTTCCACTGCTCCTGAAAACCGAGCGGAGAGCATGGCCTGATTATCTTTTGCTCTCTCTCTCCCTCCTGTCAGTAAGTAAGATCATCTGCACAACTTTGAGAACCTGTTTGTGTCCTCCTTCAAACTCCTCTTATGCCAAAGCTTTTACTTTGGAAACAACAGACTTGTATGTTGTCACTTCTCCTCTGTTGAGAACAGCCTGGACAAATCCCTGCCCCTTGTTCATCAGTCTTCTGACTGACTGTGGCCTCCTTAAGCTCCTCTCCACATCCAGAAAGCTGTAGTCCTTGTTGCCTGCTGATACCATAATCACAGCATGGCCTTAACAAACTGAAACAATACTGATTATCTATTTCTCTGGTACATTCTCTGGTCCTCCTCAGAGAAATGTTAATCCTTTGCACTGATTACTTTAATGGCCACTGCCAGAGAAAAACCTTTGACTAAGTCCTCCAGCTATGCCTTTTCCAAAGAAGGCATGTTATTCAGCTGAAGGTGCTGACAAAACTGTACGATTATAAGATCCTCATTACCTGTTGCTCTCTCCTGCTTATTAGATATAATTCTTCCTCTAATATATCTATTGTTGAGGTTGTAGTTCTCCTCTCCATCTGAACTCAGCCTCAACAAAGCCCTGTCTCCCACTCCTCAGTCATTTGACTGTTTACCTGATCCCATTTGTCGTCCCAGCATTTGCTTCTGCAACCAGCTACAACTTGCAATCACCATAGAAAACCAACACTATGGTTTAGATCAAGCACACAATTCCTGAAAAACAAAATAAGGCCAAAAATCAGGTATCAACATCCCTGGTGCCTTGTCACTGTGTACTACCATTGAGCCCTCCAGCTTTTTCCTCGTCCACTAATGTCATTTCAGACATTCAAATGTAACTATTGCTGCCTTATTATATCTGCAGCCAATAGTTCTCCCAGGCTGTTGAGTACAACCTAGTCCGCCCTGCCTCTCCTTTCTCAGTCTTCTGAGAGGTGATTTAACACAACCAGCTTGAATCAAGTCAAGCTTCTGCAAAACTGTCCTCTTCTTCCCAGCGGCAGTCCCTCTGGTCTGCTCATACCTGTCTGTTAGTGGTTCTCCTCTTCTGCTAAAAACATCCTCAAGAAAGCCCTGCCTCTTGTTTGTGACTAGCTGTAGCCTCCTCTAATTCCTCCCAA
Source organism: Euthynnus affinis (assembly GCA_029490765.1). Lineage (NCBI taxonomy): Eukaryota > Metazoa > Chordata > Actinopteri > Scombriformes > Scombridae > Euthynnus > Euthynnus affinis. The sequence continues at coordinate 8,712,066 of CM055842.1, forward strand.
GTCCAGCAAAAGTCGCAGCCTTACTGTAAAAGCCCTGATTATCTATTGTTCTGTTCCTCCATATGACAGTGCATCAAAGCCTCTTCTGAGAAATGTTCATTTTGCACTGCCTATTTTAATGACCACTTCCAGAGCCAAAGCTTTGACTGAGTCCTCCAGCACTGCCTATTCCAAAGAAGGCATGTTGTCCTTCAAATTTCCCTTGCACTAACCAAGCTCTGCCTCCCACTACCCAGTCGTTTGAAAGTTCACCTGATCCTGTTTGTAGCCTCCCCAAGCTCCTCTATTGCCTAACCTTTTGGTTCTTCAACAACAAGAGCTGTAGCCCCTCTAACCTGCTATGACCATAGAAAACCTCTCTTATGGCTTAGATCAAATCCTGAAAAGGATTTTTAAAAACGCTGTCACTGTGCACTACCTCTGAGTCCTCCACCTCTGCCTTGTCCACTGATGTCCATGTTGGCCTTTGAAATGTTCCTTCCACTGCTCGATTATATCTGCAGTTAAAGCCAGTAGCTCTCCTCCTCTGCTGAATACAACCTAGATGAAGCCCTGCCTCTCCTTTCTCAGTCCTCTGATTGACTATTTGCCACAACCTGCTTGAATCAAATCAAGCTGTTGCCAAACTGCCCTCCTCTTCCCAGCTGCAGTCCTTCTGGTCTGTTTTCCCTGTTAGTAGCCCTGCCTCTTGTTATAAGTAGAGTTGAGTTGACTGAGGTTCATGCAGCATCCTCAAACTCATCTCAAAAAAAGCTATAGTCCTCATTGCCTGCTGAAACCAAAACCAAAGCATGGCCTTAACTAACTGCAAAAACTTAGATTATTTATTGCTCTCTTCCTCCCTCTTGTCAGTGCATTGACACCTTGCCAAAGAACTGTTAATATGCATCATCTCTGGTGCTTTGCCTCTGTGTACTACCTTTGAACCCTCCAGCTCTGCCTTGTCCACTGACTGCATATCGGTCATTCAAATGTTCCTGCCAAAGTAAGATTATGTCCGCAGCCATAGCTAATAGTTCTCCTCCTCTGTTGAGTACAGACTAGAAAAAGCTCTGCCTCTCCTTCTCAGTCTTCTGAGAGGTGATTTAACACAACCTGCTTGAATCAAGTCAAGCTTCTGCAAAACTGTCCTCTTCTTCCCAGCTGCGGTCCTTCTGGTCTGCTCATACCTGTCTGCCTCTTGTTCTTAAGTATTCTGACTGACTGTAGCCTCCTCAAACTCCTCTCGACCCTAACAAAAGCTGCATTCCTAACAGTGAAACCTGAAACAGAAAACTCTGCTTTGGTTTAGATAAAGCAAGTGAATCTCTAAAAATACAGTAGCCTCTTCTTCTGCTGAAAGCAACCTAGTCTGCTGATACCTGTGTAGAGATTTAGGAGGACCCCATGTTGACTAAGTCCTAAATTAAGTCCTCCCTCCAGAACATAAAAACAGCCTTTAATACTGGCAGGTTCTTGGGCCGATATGTTAAATTTTGTTATGTTGATATGTCATATGTTAAATCAAGCTTACCTAGTAGGCAAAGATTTCTAGTTACACTATTTAGAACTAGTTTCTGAACGTCAATCACATTATTTTCTTACCTAATACGGCGACTGAGGATTGTCAGTTTTTCATGAAACGGCTTGACATAACAGTTTCGTTATATTTAACACATGCTGAAAAATTGGAAGTGTTATTCGTTTTTGTTTAAATGAGCTAAATTTGTCTCAAAAGCTTTTAAAATGAGCTGTTTCAAAGCCATTATCAAGTTTACAGGTGACACTGGTGAAAGTCCTCATCAGTGATGTCCATAAGACGGCCTGCAGAGGGCAGCAACTCACTTCAAAACACCCAGAAGACGATGATGCTGAATGCTGCAGAGGCAGCCTGGGAAAAGGTCAACCTGTCTCTGAGGATCCTGGTCAACCAGTCTATCTCAGCGCTGCACCAGAGCGTCTTTCCTCATGATGTTTATAATTAAAATGATGCATGTTGATGATGATGATAAAAAATAAATCACAACAGAAATAATATTATTGTTTCATTGGACTGATTCATATTTATTAGTGTACATTTTATTCATATTTTATTGTGTAAGTAAAATGTTACCCTTGTCATAGCAGGAAAAGCACATTATTAACATCCATTCAAGTGTCCAAGGAAGACATACTGGTGACATACTGGTGTACCATCAACACTTATACTTCCTTACAACTACATTATAGTTTGTTATAAACCATTTACCATCAAAATCTTTTTAAATACTACATGCATCTAAGTCATGATCTCATAGAGATGGGGGGGCAAATGAAAGAACCCCTCCCCCCAAAAATGACTGAACAAACATAATGCATGCAGATGTCTCCATACAGAATATTAAAGTTCACTGAATGACATGAAAAGATTTGACCATCAAGGTCTCGACCCAGTTGGAGCAACCTGTTGGAACAGCGCTCTCCAACACCAGCATCAAAACTCCAAATGAGGGAATAGCTTTTGGAAGACTTGTGGCCTAAAACCTTACTGAGAAACTTTATGTTGGTTTTTCCTTTAATGTGTCACCTCTGTTCTTACATATGATATGAAGAGCATGTTACTGAAATTTCTCTGTTGTTGGGGTGATGAGGAATAATAAGTTCTCAGTAAGTGTGATGACAGTAATATGACCCCTGTTGTTTGAAAGAGGGAGTGTATGCCTCCAATTATACTTTTTAGAGGCAATAATACTTAAGTTTTACTTTTAGAACATTAATAACAGATCCTGTCAGCTTGTCTGAAGATTTAAATAATCAATGAAGTTACGCTGCTGTGCCTCATACGTAAATGCACACAGTGTCTCTGCTTTTGGATTAATAGACAGCACTTGGCTATCCATCCATCTATAACAAGCATAGCCAATTACAATGTTTTTGTAGAGATGCAGTAGGGAACAGATAACAGAGACATAACAATAGAAGCTATAAACAAGTTGTTTTATGGTTTAGGTTTCATTTCTATTCAACTTGTTGATTTGAGTATGAAAACGGGACAAGCACATAGATTTCTGTTTTATTTAACTCACAGGAAAAGGAAAATGATGCATTGCATATTTATTTATCTTGCTATCAAACAGCTTTGGACAGAGGATACATGGACACCTATTGGTTAAAGATACATGTATTTGCATTTTCAATAAAGTAGGACTATATCTAGAGAAATGTTGGAGGAGAGCTACAGTAATTATGTAATATTAAATATAAGTAAAGTCAATAACAAATAACAAAATTACCACACTAGCATCAATACACTGGATGTAGGCCAGGCAGGGGCCATCACAAAGAAAAGTATTCAATAATAAATCATGAGTGAAATATTTACCTCTGAAAGACGTCCTGACATCACCATCTGCTGGTGACAAAACTACATGGCAGCATTCCCTGCTGTTAATAAATTGCCATGTGACAGTTGTAAATAAAAGTGACAGTAGATTTTGACATTGTTGATCACAGCTGAAGCGCCATTGCAAGGTGAGAGATCTCTGCTGTAAAATACTTATTTGAAGGATTTTAAGTGATCAAGTGACGGAACTTGGTGAGTCTGACTTTTCAAAGATCATTTCGATACCAAAGCAAATGGCTGAGGGAGCTGGTCTTGAAGGTTATTTGAGTTGCCTTTTGTGTTCAGAGACTTTCAGAGATCCTGTGTCTCTGACCTGCAACCACAGCTTTTGTTCACGCTGTCTGCAAAAATTCTGGGAACAAGCTAAAAACAAAAACTGTCCCATTTGTAAAAGAAAATCCTCAAAGGATTTTCAAGCAGTGAACTCTCCATTGAAGGAACTAGCTGACTCATTTGCTAAGAGACAGAAGGCCAGATCATCTGACTTAGAAAAAGGAGAAAAGGAGGTGGAGGTGGTGTGTAGCAAACATCAAGAAGAGCCTAAATTCTTCTGTGAGGATGAACAGAGAGCTGTGTGTCCTGTCTGTGAGTCCTCTCTCCACCATGGTCACAAGTTGGTTCCTGTAGAACAAGCAGTCAGTGACCTGAAGGACCAGCTGAAATCTGACTTAAAGTCTCTACAGGACAAGAAGAACAAATACAAACAAGTGGAGAAAACATACAATGAAATTATTCAATACTCCAAGAAGCAGCTGTTGTCCACAGAGAAGCAGATCAGAGCAGAGTTCAACAAGCTCCACCAGTTCCTGAAAGAGGAAGAGGAGTCCAGACTGGCAGCTCTGAGGGAGGAAGAGGAGCAGAAGGGGAAGACTATCAGCAAAGAGATGAAGATGATTCAGGAGCAGATCTCCTCTCTGTCAGACAGCATCTCTGCTGTTGAAGAAGACCTGCAGACACACAACGTGTCTTCATTCCTCAGCAGTTATAAACCCACTCAGACCAGAGCCAGAGCCCAGTGCTCGCTGTCAGATCCACAGCTGGTCTCAGGAGCGCTGATAGATGTGGCCAAACATCTGGGCAACCTGCCCTTCACAGTCTGGGAGAAGATGAAGGAGAAGGTCCACTTCAGTCCTGTCATTCTGGATCCAAACTCTGCCAGCCCCTGGCACTGTCTCTCTGGTGATCTGACCAGTGTGAGACGTGGAGACAGAAAGCAGCAGCTCCCTGATAATCCAGAGAGAAACACTAATTATGCCAATGTTCTGGGCTCTGAGGGCTTCAGCTCAGGGAAACACAGCTGGGAGGTGGAGGTGGGAGATCATCCTAGCTGGAATGTGGGTTTGGCTAAAGAGTCAGTTGACAGGAAGGGAAAGTGTCCTCCCTCACCAAAATATGGAATCTGGTGTTTCAAGCATGGTGATGGCAAGTACTCTAATGGTCTTGGTAAGGCTGTCACAATGAATAAGAGTCTCCAGAGGATCAGAGTCCAGTTGGACTATGAGGAGGGGGAAGTGTCCTTCTACAACCCTGAAGACATGATTCACATCTGCACTCACAAAGACACTTTCACTGAGAAACTCTTCCCTTATTTCAGTATTGGACCAGCTGGTAATGCTAAAACCACTCATATCAAAATCTGTTAAACTGAGATTTCTCTGTGATGTTCAGCATGTGTATGTGTGTCATCGAGTGATAAACATTAAAAAAGATAATTAAGGCTGTTTGTTAGATCTTATTCGTCTGGTTGGAAGATGTTGAGAAGTTTTTGTTCCTCAGATCCTCAGATGATAACACTGAATGTATGTGTGTTTACCCTCCACTACTTCAAGACATGAACATAAACTCTAAAAGAGGCTGTTCAATTTAAAAGAAATCATTTACAACAGTTTCCTCCAGAAATATATTTATTTTCAGTTTGAGACTTTGTATTTCCTCATTTAAGGTGTTGATAAGGATTGTGATTTAAGTGTTGTATAAAGATTATTTTATGTTAGCGTTAAATAAATTAAAGTGAAGAACTTGAAGTGTATTTTTCATTCAGTCTGGTTCAGCAGTAAGTAGCAGCAGTTCACTCATGATGAGAAGAATTTGTTCTGTGACATGATGTCAAAGGTAAAACACTTTATAATCCTGCTGGTTCCTCATCACTTGATGTTCTGTTGAACAATATTCACTTTAAATTAAAGGATGAGGCTGGAGATCTTCTGTTTAATCTGATCATCAGATTTCATGAACAGATCAAATGTCTGTCTTCATCACTTCCTGTCCCCAGCCTGTCTGACACTCAGTCCCAAACACATTGGTTCCTACTGGAGATGTGTGTTTAAAATACAAAATACAGTCACACACACAGGTTTTTTTTTTTCAGAAAAGCAAAGTAATATCCTAAATTACAGCTGATCAAAAAAAACAAAACACTATTTTGGAGAATTCTTCTATGTATCTTGATTTAGTACATTTTTCAGAAAGAACATGCTCACATACCAAATGAATGCAGTCAATAATGTTGATGTATAGACATATATTCTTCTTTCGCTCTAAGTCCACATTGTGGAGACAAAGTACACATTTTGTTTACAGTCTGTTATGAAAGGTGTTCATTTGATTTCCATGTCTGAAAGTTTCTACATATATAGTGTTAAATATGTTATTGTTTGTTCTGTTTAGTTTGGTTACTTTTACTTTCTGAACATAAATATCACTGTTATCTTTCCTTTAAAGAAATTGTCACTCTACTTGTCATAATTTACTACATGAGCAAAGTATTTGAAGTAAAAAAACATGTGTAATGTTAAAAAAAAAAAAAAAAAAAGATAATTTTGGACTTTGCAGGAGATTTTCTCTCTGCGCATTGAAAATGTGATTTTAAGTGATGGGCATGGTTTGTGACATGACAAGTAGTTTGAAGCCATTTGTGGTCCAATATGCAAAAGACAATTGTGATGTGGATAATTGAAGCCTGGCAGTGGACATACACACTCTACATACTCTGAGAATGGACTTTTCAGTGAAGTAGGAAACATCTTGTGTCCAGCAGTTAAACTTTTGAAATGAAATATTTGCATATTCATAGATTCTCATTCATTTATCATTAGGGAGAAGGAGAAGGATCTTAATGTGGTCATTATATTGTTTTATGGAATAAACATACCCGACATACATTATTATTCCAGATAGTTTTACATTTCTTAATACATTTCTGGATCTTTAGCAATTTTTTGTCTGCTGTAGTTTTAATGATGGCACCCTTATTTTGAAAAACTGCCAGCGGAAGTTTTATTTTGGCAGGCAGGGGGCGGGGCCGAGACGTAAACAACGGCCGCTGTTTCCGGTGATGTTCACAGGTATGGTGCTCGTGTCCAAACATTTTTTTATTTTTTTTTACTGAAAATTATATTTATTTTTTTCAGCTACAGCTACATTTCAGCTCAGCTACATCTTGTGGTAGAGTTTTGTTTATTTTTCAGTCTTGTCATTCGGGAGTCGTTGTTTGTCCTACGAGTTAATTCAGAAATGCTACACCCGAGCAAGCTAACAGCTAACCGCTAACAGCTAAACAATGTACCGTTATAGAACTAAAAAAACAAAACAAAACAAAAATGGGACACTTCACTGCTCATGTTTTTATTCATGTGCACAAACATACACCAATGTAGCTATAGCTGCCCGTTTACTACTGTGAGTATAAATGTAAAGTGAGTTGGGACAAATGACTGACCATTCATATTTCTTAGAGGAGCCTGCAAATGACAAAATAATATTTTTGGTGATGTAGCTTCAAAGGTCGGTTCACCCAAACTAACGCCACCACCTGTGAGCAGGAGTTTGTCTCTAGAAAGAGCCCTGTTCTGCTTTTCTCATACATAAATATATATGTCTTCCTGCGCTGTAAACATCATATATTAAATTCCATTCACCTCCATTGATGAGGAGGTAGAAATCTAAGAGACAAATATCTTAACCCTTTGACAGAACTCAAATTATCTAAATGACTAGATAGCACAAGAGGTAACTAAATGACAAAAATATGTCTTTTGTTATTTGGCTGATCAGACCCCTCATACATAATACAAACTATTGAAGCACAGATCAATTTCTCAGTCATCAATCAAAGTTTATTTATATTGCATTCATGCAGGTTAGTGCAATTCAAAGTGCTTCACAGATATAAAACAATTTGAGACTAATTCACATGAGAAACAACGATTATAGAATGTAATAAAATAAATGGATTCAATAATAATAATACAATAGAGTGAAATAAAAAATAGATAAAAACAACGACAAATAAAATAGATAAAAAATATTTTACAGCACAAATACAATATAATGAGATTGGTTAAAACAGAAAAATGTCTAGAGATCATTATTAATCAAAAGCCAGGCTAAATAGGTAGGTTTTAAGTTCCTGTTTAAAGATACCAACCCTTCCAGCTGCTCTCAGATCCTACAGCAAACTTCACCAGCAACATAAAAGCTAAAACATGCCTCACTGAAGGTTTTTGTCCTGCACCTTGGGACAACTAAGAGACTCGTTCCAGAGGGCTTAATTTCTGATATGTTTTAGAATATATAAAAGTCCTCTGCTTGGAATAATAAATGTGTCTGACATGTTCTTTTTTTCCTCTATTCCTCGTCTGGTAGGAAATAAAAGACCCTGACGGTTATGGAGGATGATGGACAACCCGACAGCAAATAAGAGTCTCATACCATGTCAGTCATGGGCGGGCCAGAATGGCTGGTCTACAGCTTCAGCTCAAGGGACCCTCCTTAACCCTCTGTCCAGCTCTCAGCATCTCAACCTGGGCTCATCTTCTAACCAGAGACCCCCCTACGACCACATGCAGGCATCTGACCAGAGCTGTCTGAGCGACCTCAGCACCTTATCATCCAGAAGCAACACTCACCACGCTGCCCTGTACAAAGCCTCTCACATTAGTAGCAATTTGTCGTCCACCTCGCTATTTGCCAGCTCCTCCATCCCGAGTGTGTCTCACATTATATCTTGTGATCAGCAAAATCCTCACAGTTCATCGATGGTACTAGCTGCAAACCAAGGAAAAAATATCCCGCCGCCTTCTCTTCCACAAACAAACCAAGGATCTCAGCCTTGTAGGCCGCCACATCTACCACTTCTAACGCCACACGACCCTTACAAGACCTCTTTTCAACCTCCGTTAACCAATCAGGGGCTTCAAGATATGCCCATTAGCCTACCGTCATGTGGGCAAGATTTAAACCAAGGATCACAGAGGACATCTCAGCCTACTTTTGAAGGAGTGAATGTGGATGCTGGTGTTGCAGGATACACTCACAGCCATGCCTCATCTACTCCTCAGGAGCAGCCTCAGTGGATACCCTCATCAGACTGCAGGGGTGAGCAGATTTTGTAATACCTGTCTGGTACTCTGGCATGTTCATCATGTATTCAGACCAAGAAAGACGAATCGAAAACAAGATGACAAAATGATATACATGAAGAATGTGATCAGGAGGATGCAGATTAATTTCCCGGGATGAAGGCAGACTACATATACACATGTACCGGAAGATTAAAACCCTTCTCAGCGAGTTTAAATGTGTTGGGATTGACATTTGTTGCCTACACTTCTTTTTAAATGGTCTAACTTACTTGTCTTTTCCTCAGGAGCCAAAAACAAGTCTGTTCCTGATGCAGCTGCTCATACTAACAAAAAACCATCACAAAAGGGAAACATTACTCCACCGGTGAGGAAATTAACTTATATAACACCATAACTTATATGAGAAGGCAGCTTTGTTGTTTGGTGGTTTATTTCTTTACATAACTGCACAAATATGCTGTAAATGAGATGACTTTTTTACATATTAATGCAAATAATATATAGATATTGAGGTTGAACGTACATATTGTAAGTTGATTAGAACAAAAATATCTACCTAATGAATCTAATGTAATGTCCTATTTCCTCTAGAGTTATGGAGCTGTGGCATCTGACATGTACCGTTACATTATACCTTTTTAAATTAATTAGAGAAAAACTCTTCTTTCAGGCCAGCAATGAGAGGAGTCGTTCAGTAGTTTTACATCAACGTGCATTACTACTCAAACAACTGTCGGAGTTGGATAAACTTGTAAGTGTGTTCACTTGATTAATTTCCACCCACTACCACTTTTAAAATTGATAAATAACAATAATATAATACAATATAATTCAACACAGTTACTCCCTGACGACTTCACTTTGTCCTCCCCATTAAGCTGGAATCATTACCTCCAGATGACAGGAGTGATGGACAGTCTCAACACACAGCTAATCAGGTATGTTTTTTAAATGGTATGTTTTCATTTATAATGAAGGATAACAATTCACATCTTATGGGGGATATTTTTGGTTATACTTAAAATTAGAAGTCCAAGTAGAAAATTAAAAGACCAGCTGTTTCTAACCCTCCATCCAGCCTTTAGGCTACAACTCCTCATTTTCACACAGCTTGAAAACCTAAAGGGTTAAGTGCAAATGTAAAAAAAAAAAACATTTTTTTTCTATTTAAGCTTTCAGCTCTAAGTCTTTCCATTTCCCATTTTGAGTTTCATATTTTCAATGTAAACTTTCAGTTTGAGTGTTTCCGTTTGAACTTTTGCATTTTAAATTTCACTTTGAAGTTTTCTTAAGTTTAATTGTGGCCTGTTTATTACTAGTAGTGTAGTAAAATAATAATCTTTCTGATTTTATCTCTTTTAATTTTCTATTTGGACTTTTAATTATGACCAAAGCATCCTACATAATATCCAAGATGCAGATATAATACATACTGTTTTTTTCCACTTTCAGTCTCCATTGATGGATGATTCATCTCAATGTGAGCAAACAAAGACCAGTGATCCACAGCAAGTTCAGCTGTCAGCAAGCAGAATCAAGTCAAAGGTAGTAGTGCATCAAATTATTGAAGCAGCTATAATCAATATTTTTTATAATAATAATGTCTAATGTCAGGTGTTGCTCGTAGTGATGAACCTACAGAGAATTATCATCCGACTCTGCAGCTTCTCTCAATTTTAGGCCCGATCAGACAGAACACTTCTAGCAGCCTGGGGACGTTTTTTTTGTAATTGTTGTCAATGAGAGTGAAGCTTTTTGTGTTTTTTCCTGTTGTCCAAATTTGAATTGAGAGGCGGGGCTTCTGTGGTGGAGACGACAGTCATGGAGGACAAATTACTGGCGGCTGTTGCTGGATACCTGGAACTATATGACCGTAGTTAATGACTCCAGCAGGCCTGAAGGCAAATCAGTGCAGTACATGAGATTTTTACTTCACAGCAAAATAACAGTTAATCTAAGGACAGGTGATTTGGTGGTTGCCTAGCAACACCAACCAAAAAATGTTTTAAATTCTAGGTTTCAACAATAAAGGCAGTGTGGTGCGCCTCCTGTTTTACAACCTGCAAACAGCGGTCTGTCTGATTGAGACCTTAGAGAGTCTGAGTTTCTGTCTGGCACCAACTTTACTATTTTGGTTCACTCTCATAGTGTCGTTCTCGGCCACAGCAGACAAAAACCTCTAAAAGCCAGCTTCTCAGCAGCAAACAGCAAATTTTTACATTTTCAGTTTATTAATGAGTGATAGCCATAGTTTCTTGTCTTCTTTTTGTTTTAATTTGTATCCTGTTTTTTAGTTACAGTCGCATCTTTTAGCGGATTGTTCGATCCCAGCGTCCTGTGAAGAACAAAACGAGACCTGTAATTCACCAGATGACCCGATGTCAGCGACAAAATTAGAGGTAGTCCCCTGTAAAACTTTACATGTTTTTTGTTTAATCTTTATTGCATGGCCGCAATGTGTTTAGGTATTTGTCTGTTATCATCAGACTCATTAAAGTGACATTATTTTCATTAATCTCAATTTGGATAGGCCGTATCTAAACCAGGCACAGTTCAGCTGAAAATATCTTCACCAATAATGTAATTGAAATGTATAAATTCCATTTTTTATCAATTAAGTCAGAGCACAGCAAGTACTCTGTTTATTCATTGTTGTGGAGATGTAAAGTAAAGAAAATATGGCAAACAGTAAGTGGCCTAAAAACTGAACAGAGGTAACCATGCCAACCTAGATAACCAATGGGTATACAAACACAGCTTACGCCATCACAGATCATAAGCAACATCACTAAATGAAGTTAAATGAAGATTAATTGTACATCTTCTTAAAATTTGATGTACTCAGTAGGTTTTTATTTTCTACAGTTACAGACTGATAGTGATCTTATTTCTACAAACAATTGTTTTCCCTTTTCCAGAAAACAAAAAATGTCCCAGCAGAGTCAGACGACAGTGATCCTGATGCCTCAGTGGAGTCAGAGGACACTGATCCTGATTACTCACCTAACAGCGATGGTGACTTCTCTGACTGCTTATCTGACACTGACGATGGCTTCTCAGACGAATCCGGTGACAGCAGTCCGTCGACCCCACAGGAAGAAACCCCCCAACTGAAATCTCCTCTTCCAAGGAAAAGGGGGAATAAATCAGGAGGTTCTTTGTTAAAGGACAAAAGTGTCACCTCTCTAAAAAAGACACACGCAGCAAATCAGAAGAAGTCCTCAACTTCGGTGTTGCCAACTTCGAATTCAAAAGCACAACGTGTTTATGATAAGAGGAATTATTGTCTGTTTTGCTCTAAGCCGATGGTCAAAATGGCAAGACATCTTGAGTCAGTCCACAGTGACAAAGCAGAAGTTGCAGCTGCATTTCAGTATCCCAAAAATTCCAGAGAAAGGCAAAAAATATGGAACAGACTAAAGAATCAAGGAAACTTTGCTCACAATAAGAACGTTTTAAGAACAGGGAAGGGACAGTTTGTTGTCCGAAGAACAGCAAAGCAAACTGGAAAAGGACTGAAAGACTTTCTTCATTGTCTTTACTGCCGTGGTCTCTATTTCAAGAGAACTTTGCACAGACACATGAGGTTGTGCCCAGAGAAAGTGAAGAATGATAGTGATTCACAGATCGGAAGAAAGCGTATCGCATCGCGCTGTGTGCTTGAAACTATCGGAGACCTTGGCGTAAGTGACGGTTTCAGGGAACTTCTGTCCCAGATGACATACAACGATGTAACACAAGCTGTTATGGACGACAAGATTATCTTGCAGTTCGGTGAGCAAATGTTTGATCAGCACAGATCCGATGTGAAAAGGCATGATTACATACGACAGAACCTTCGACAGATAGCAAGGCTTTTACTCGAAGCTCAAAAAATAACACCCCTGAAGAAGATGGAGGACTTCTTTCACCCTTCGAGCTTCCCACATGTTGTGTCTGCAGTGAACGTCTTGGCAGGTTACGATCCAGAAAAGAAAACGTACAGCATTCCCTCGCTTGCCATCAAGCTTGGGTACCATCTACAGAAGTGTTGTGGTATTGTCGAGAGGAATGCAGCGCAGAGTGGAGACACAAAACTGGCAGAGTCTGCACGCAACTTCCTCTCTGTGTACCAGAAAACGTGGAATATGCTAGTTTCTTCAGGTGCTTTATCGACCCTCAGGGAAACAAAACTGAATACAGAAAAGAAGGTTCCGTTTTCTCAAGATGTGAAGCGTCTGAATTTCCACATGGAGAACGTTCATCTTCTCGCCGAGAAAAAACTCACAGAGTGCCCCTCTGCAGAAAACTACGCTGCTCTGGCCAAGGTCATTCTCGCTCGAACAATAATTTTCAACAGGAGAAGAGCCCGTGAGGTATCGGCGGTGTCGCTAACAGCTTTTATGTCAAGGAAAAAGTCCAACCTGCACGATAACTTTGATATATCCGTCTCTGACTTGGAAAGAACCATGTGTGGGTTCTTCACTAGGATTGACATACAAGGGAAGTGCGGGGGAATGGTCCCAGTTTTACTAAAACCATCATTCGTGTCAGCATTGGAGCTTCTTGTGAATGTTCGTGAAACTTGTGGAGTCCCCAGTAAGAATCTCTTCCTGTTTGGCCGACCAAGTGCTCTGTCCGCTTACAACGGCTCAGACTGCATCCAGAAATATGTCAAAGAATGTGGCGCCAAAGACCCTGAAGCGCTGAAATCGGCGAAGATCCGGAAGCATTACGCAACAATGCTGCAGCTGATCAACCTGGATGAGAATGAGGCCGACCAAATATTTGGTCCTAACAATCAAGTCCGGACCCTGTTACAGAACAGCAGCATGCAGCTGGATGATGTCCAAATGGACACTGAGGGTAAGGATTTTTCTTTTTAAAGCCAGAATTACAGTGAAGTTTTACATTGTTTAGGAATAAATACAGGGTTTAGAAAGGGGGTCAGTCTGTGGTTAAATGTAGCATGAAGAGCCTTATGTGTTTCCTGCACATGAGTGACAAAAGAATATGATTTTAACTCTAAATCCTGACAGCCACACGGGTTTAACTTCACTGCAAAACCTGAGTGTTATGACCTGTTTCCCCAACATAAGCTGTGATAAAGTCAGGGGTGTAATTGCTGATTTCCTGATGTCTGAACATGGCACTTATCGCCTCTTTGGAAAGGCACACTACAGAAAGTATTTGTCCAGCTGCTTATCTTCCTTAAACAGCACAAGCCACAGGATATTTTATCATCATCTCCTGTGGTTTAAAATCATTTTCCTTGTGAAAATACTGAAGTTAAACACCAACCAGAAAACTGGACTGCATTGCTGCAATGTGGATCACATTGAACTCTGGCTTTTCAGCAGTAACAGAAGTGTAGAGAAATGTGTTTATAGTTAAATGAGATATGTGAAAGAAGTCTTTTTTTTTGTCTTGCATACAGAGAGGTTACAACCTGCAAGAGGACATCAAGCTGCGTCATGGGATCAGAGTGAGCTTCTCGGTGCATGCTATGCGCAAGCAGATTTTTATCATGATCAAGCAAATGGAGTAATGGCGAGCACCAGCATGACTGTACCTCCAAAATACGGCTACTCAGGCAAAAAAGGTAGTGATGTCGAGCATGAACAGTTATTCTATCCCTTTCTTTTTTTAATTGTGGGCCACTTTGGCTGATATTTTCTAAATAAAAACATCTTTACAGTAAAAAAAAGCAGAAAACTTTCCAATTTAAAATTTTGAAAGTGAATGAGTATGGGGGATGTCTTCCGCTTTCTCATGCTACCATATATGGTTGTCTTTCACAAGTACAGTGCATTCAGATCCCTTCATTTTGTCACATTTTATGTTGCAGCCTTATACTAAAATCGTTAAAAATTAATTTTTTCCCTCATCAATCTACACTTACTACCCCATAATGACAAAGTGAAAACATAATTTTAGAAATTTTTGCTAATTTATTAATAAGAAAAAACTGAAATATCACATTCCCACTGTGGTGAAAGAGCAGCAGTATTAAACAATACAATAGTATTTGTGGTTCCTCTTTGTTTCGGTTGACCACATTTTGGATCAGGTTTCTTTTTTGAAAATTAATTTATGTCTGGTCAGAGTTATCCTTAATGAAAACCTGGTCTGGAACGCTCAGGACTCTCAGACTGGGCAACAGGACAATGACCCCAAGCACACAGCCAGGACAATGCAACAGTGGCTTAGGAACAACTCTGTGAATGTCCTGTAAGTCTGAGCTCTGTCCCAGCCAGATCAAACATCTCCGTAGAGCACTGAAAATGGCTTTTCACTGACGGTTCCCATCCAATCTGACAGAGTTTGAGAGGATTTGCAGGGAAGAATGTTAGAAAATCCCCAAATCCAAGTGTGCAAAGCTTGTCATGTCGTACCCAAGAAGGCTGTAAGCGCTGCCAAAGGTGCTTCAAATAAGTGCTGAGTAAAGGGTCTGAACACTTATGTCAATTTCAGTTTTTCTTTTTTTTTTTTAAAATTGCAAACATTTTAAAATTGGGTTTTAATCTCATCATTATGGGGTATTGACTATAGATTGATGAGAAAAAAGTTTAAATAATTTTAGCATAAGACTGCAACATAACAAAAAGTGAAGGGATCTGAATGTTTTTTGAATGCACTGTAATTTCCTGAATAGAGTCTTAAGGATCCAGTTCATTTTACATGAGTGACATTTGAAATATTTCTCACCTAAAGACATTTAATTTTAAAATAAGGTATTTTAATATTTCCATTAAGTGGCTGTTTAGCTAGGCTAAATATTGAGAAATCTAGGTGAGTTAAAATGCCACCAAGAGTTCCTACTTGTTGTCCACCTCATTGTCCAAGCTTAATGTGATGTTGAAATGTGTTTTCATTCATTTCATTTTTTTCCCCACCACAGGGCAAAATCAGGGCAAACATAAATGGGAGGACACAGAGGTTTGTGCTGTAGAAAGACACATGATGCGTTTCATTCAAGGACACAAAGTACCTCAGAAAAACGACTGCCTTCAGTGTCTTGAGGCTGAGCCAAAAGCACTGAGGACCCGTTCCTGGAAAGGCGTAAAGGACTACGTTAGAAACAGGATCACTGCGCTGAAAAGACAAAGTGGCATCTCCCAAGCTTTATCCACAAACAGTAACTGGCCTGGGCAAGTGGAACCACAGAGGACTGGACATTTTCAGCAGTTGTAGACTTTTCCCTGTTCTACTTTCTCTCCAGCTCCCTCTCGCCTTCTTTGTCTTTCATTCCTTCTAAGTCTCTTCTCTGTCTTATACAACATTGTGAGCATTTCCGTCCATTAGGATGGCCAAGAATACATTGATAACTGATCATTCTTCACTTTCTGGTTTATGTTTTGCTGTTGTCAGTCATTGTTCTTACTTTATATCATTCTACAGTGTATCTGTGGTTTCGCTTCATTTTAAGAAGTTCACTTGGACACAAGACAGTTCATAAATACTGACAGATGATGTTATACAGATTAAGATGATGTAATTGTTACATTTTTGGAGCTGACCCTCTTCGACCAATTTATCTGGCGTACTGTATTTTGTTATTCAGTTTGACTTTGTATAACAATTTACCAACAATAAAGTGCCAATGATAATGTCTTACCAATGTATGTCAGAATAAATGGATGAGTTACCTGTATTCCACACATAGAATAGTAAACACTTTGTTTTAGTGATTTCTGTCACTCTGTAAGGGCTATTGTGTCTTTGTCCTTTCCTGTATCAACAGCAGTCATATAGTCAGTTATGGAAGAAGTGGTGACAGCAGCAGTCCTCCGTCCACTCAAAAATACATTTTTTTTCCCTCAGTTGGATGTTTGAGCTTCACTGCAGAATGATGGATGTGCAGAGTTTGACACTTTAAGGCTCTTTTCAGTTTTATCTGCTGAAAATTTAAATTTTGTCTCTGCACGTTAAAAATTTTAAGGGACGGACATGATTTGTGAAGTCACAGTGCAGAAACACACACTACATACACTCAAAATGGACTTTTCAGTGTATTCAACTTTTGAGATGAAATTTTGGCATATTCATAGATTCTTATTCATTTTTAATTAGGGAGAAGAAGTAGATGCCATTTTAAGGTTTTTAAGGATAGTGTATTTGTGAAATTACCATACAGGACACACATTATTGTTCCAACATGAGACGTTTTACATGTCTTAATACATTTCTGGATCTTTAACTATTTTCTGGCGATATTTGGTGTAGTGTTGTGTTTTAGTAATGGTGCCCTTATTTTGAAACCCCAGTCAGCGGAAGTAGTATTTTGGCATCCAGGGGGGCGTTAAACATAAACAATGGCCGCTGTTTCCGGTGATGTCCATAGGTATAGTGCTTGTGTTCAAGCGTTTGTTTTTATTTTTTACCTGACAGTTAATGTTATACTTAATTTTTTAAGCCACAGCTACATTTCAGCTCAGCTACATTTTGTTGTAGTACTTTGTTTAATTTCAGTCTTGTCATACGGAAGTCATTGTTTGTCCCACGAGTTAAGTGTTGCACCTGATCCAGCTAACAGCTAAACAATTTAACAGTTAAGTTACCGTTAGATAACTAAATAAATGGGACAACTCACTGTTCAACGACGTTTTTATTCATGTGCACAAACCTACAAAAACGTGGCTATAGCTGCCCACTCACTACTGTTAATACAAATGTAAAGTAAGTTTACAGGACTCATGAGTAACCTCATATATCATAACGGATCCTGCAAACGACAAAATTAATATTTTGAGCTTCACCCAAACTAACGTCAATAAAACACATGATCTTACATAACTTTAAAGTTCCCATGAAAACTATCCTGGCCTTAACCTGTGAGCAGGACTTTGTCTCTAGAAAAGTTCAGTTCAGTTTTTTTTTCAATGCCGTTTATTTCCTGGTGCTGTGAAATTCAGCTCACCTCCATTGTAATGATGAGGAGGGAGAAATCTAAGAGACAGGTATCTTAAACCTTTTTTTAAAAAACTCCAAACTACCTAAATGATTAAATACCACAAGAGGTAACTAGATGAGAAAATGTGTCTTTTGTCATTTGGCTGAAGGGACCCCTTAATACAAACTATTGAAACACAAATTCATTTCTCAATCATCAGTCAAAGCTTATATGTATTGCATTCATACAGTTTAGTGCAATTCAAAGTGCTTCACAGATGTAAATATAATAAAATAAAATATATTAAATTTGAAAACAGTAAAATTCAAATATCCAACTGAAGGAACAAGAAGAAAAACTTTTTTTCTTTTTTACTGGAGCAAACTGTGTGCCAATAAGTGACTTACACTGCTGTAATATGAACATTTGAACATCACGCGCACACAGATTAAAAAAGAACTTCTCAGAGAAGTGGGAGGCGTCTTACGCTTAGCATCTTTGGACTGAAAAATATTTATAGATCCTGAAGAAAGAATTGTCGTTTTAAGAGAGTTTAAAGTATTTTTGTATCTCTTAAAACATGTCTTGAATGAAATATTTGTCTAGAACAGGATCGACAGGAAATTAATTAGCAACTAATTTGATAATTGATTAATCATTTGAGTAATTTTTCAAGCAAAAATGCCGACGTTTGATGCCTCCAGCTTCTCAAATATGAAGATTTTCTGCTGTTATGTGTCTTATATGATGCGTGGTTCAACAATAAGGCTTTGCTTGAAGTAAAATGCCACGCCAGCCTAGTAAATCTAGCTTGCAAAAAAGAAAAGAGTTTCATTTTTTTCAATCATTCTTATCATAAATAATCTTCTTGTCCTCTAGCACTCAGCATAGCCCCATCCCCTTGCATGCATCAGAGAATATTGGCACATGCAGTTGGCCAATCAAGACTTGAGTAGGCTAGTAATGTGATGCGTGAAACAAACATCCTTCAGGATTATGTGAGCGCTGTCTAACAGTGGAGATTCTTCACTGCCATAAATATGAGAATGAGAAACATTA
Source organism: Euthynnus affinis (assembly GCA_029490765.1). Classification (NCBI taxonomy): domain Eukaryota; kingdom Metazoa; phylum Chordata; class Actinopteri; order Scombriformes; family Scombridae; genus Euthynnus; species Euthynnus affinis. Next base: position 8,730,721 of record CM055842.1, read on the forward strand.
AAGAGCTTATAATGGAAGAAATGAGTCTAAAATGTATTTGCTATCAGGTCAGGGAGTCTATTCCATCATTTGAAAGAATTTAGTGTTCAGTGAAATATAGGAGATGGTAATACCATTTTCTATGTGCAAGAATGTTTGTTGCCTCACATCTATGGCACTCTGTGTCCTTGTGTTTCATTTACGTAAATAAAGATTTAACATGACAATTAACTTTAGTCCCTGTTGTTATTTGATAACGACTAATAAATAAAACAGTTTGTTTTGGGGCAAATGAAAAATTGATTTTGTGCCAGTAGATTTCTAAAACATTAATGTTGAATCCTGTGATGAGAGTAATCTGATGAGTAATCTAAACATTTTTGACTAGTAGTCTGACAGGCAACACAGCTAATCTATTAACTGAGAAAATATGGACAAGTCTAAATGAATCGTTAATATCTGTCATTTATTTCTAATATTGCAAGCCAGCCTTCCTAGTTGTGTTAATTAAATTGTCATAAAGTTCTGATATTTTAACATCTATTGAGTTAAACAGTGTTCTTATCTTTGCTGTTCTTCATCTACTAGGAAATAAAAGACCTTGATGGTTAAAGAAGATGATGGACAACACAACAGCAAATAAGAGTCTCATACCCTGTCAGTCATGGGTGGGCCAGAACGACTGGTCCACAGCTTCAACTCAAGGGACCCTCCTTAATTCTCTGTCCAGCTCTCAGCATCTCAACCTGGGCTCGTCTTCTGACCAAAGACCCCCCTATGACCAGCTGCAGGCATCTGACCAGAGCTGTCTGAGCGACCTCAGCACCTTATCATCCAGAAGCAACACTCACCACGCTGCCCTGTACAAAGCCTCCCATGTTAGTAGCAATTTGTCGTCCACCTCACTATTTGCCAGCTCCTCCATCCCGAGTGTATCTCACATTATATCTTGTGATCAGCAAAATCCTCACAGTTCATCAATGGTACCACTTCTAACACCACACGACCCTTACAAGACCTCTTATCAACTGCCATTAACCAATCAGGGGCTTCAAGATATGCCCATTAGCCTACCATCATGTGGGCAAGATTTAAACCAAAGATCACAGAGGACATCTCAGCCTACTTTTGAAGGAGTGAATGTGGATGCTGGTGTTGCAGGATACACTCACAGCCATGAGCAGCCTCAGTGGATACCCTCATTAGACTGCAGGGGTGAGCAGTTTTTGTAATAACTTTTGTAATAATTTGTATTCAAGTCTATTCAGTTTTATTTGTATAGCTCAATACCACTAATCACAAATTTGCCTCAGGGTGCTTTATAATCTGTACAGCAATATAACATCCTCTGTTCTTAGACCCTCATTTGTCAACCCATTGACTGAAACGTCCAACTCTAATTAATAAACAAACAAGTGTAAGGTTTTTGTCTCATTTGTTTAATGTATGTCTCTTTATCTAGTTTTAGGACTTGCATGTAAATCTGATTTGCATATTCATGCAAAAAAAGAGCAAATTCTAAAGGGTTCACAAACTTTCAAGCAGCACTTTATAGACATGTATTGGAAGATGAAAACCCTCTTCAATGTGCTTAAACATGTTGGGCTTAATATATCTAAAGGACATTGTTGCTTACACTTTGTATCCTGACTTTTATATCTTGAATTTGGAAAAACCAATTTGAGAAACTGGATTTTTTGATTTGACCTTTGCCTTACTGTTGGGACAGGTGACAAGTCAGGCTGTCAGAGAAACAGCAAAACCTCGTCATCCAAAAAGAAGAATAAAACATTTCAACAAATACTGTTCAGAATCCACCTTCTTCTTACATTGTCTAACTTGTCTTTTCCTCAGGAGCTGAAAACAAGTCTGTCCCTGACACAGCTGCTCATCCTAATAAAAATCCATCACAAAAGGGGAACATTACTCCACTGGTGAGGAAATTAATGATACCATAACTTATGCGAGAAGACACCTTTTTAGTTTGGTGGTTTATTTCTGTACATAACTGCACAAATATACTGTAAATGAGATTACTTTTTTGCATATTAATGCAAATAATATATAGATATTGTTCCCACAGAGGTCGAATGTACTTATTCTAAGTTGATTAAAAGAAAAATATCTACCTAATGAATCTAATGTAATGTAGTATTTCCACTAGAGTTATGGAGCTGTGGCATCTGACATGTACCGTAATATTATACCTTTTTAAATTAATTAGAGAAAAATCTGCTTTCAGGCCAGCAATGAGAGGAGTCGCTCAGTAGTTTTACATCAGCGTGCATTACTACTCAAACAACTGTCAGAGTTGGATAAACTTGTAAGTGTGATTATTTGCCAGCCGCTGCCACTTTAAAATGGTTAAATAATAATAATATAATACAATATAATCCAACATAATTACTCCCTGACACTTTGTCCCCCCATTAAGCTGGAATCATTACCTCCAGATGACAGGAGTGATGGACAGTCTCAACACACAGCTAATCAGGTAGGTTGTTTTATAAATGATGTGTTTTCATTTGCAATGAAGGATAACGATTTACATCTAAAAATAATGCAAAAAATATAATACATATTGTTGTTTTTTTCCACTTTTAGTCTTCTCCATTAATGAATGATTCATTTCAATGTGAACAAACAAAGACCAGTGATCCTCAGCAAGTTCAGCTGTCCGCAGCAAAGTCAAAGGTAGTGATGCATCAAATTATTAAAGCAGCTATAATCAATATTTTGTATAATAACAACGTATCACATGACAATATGTAATGTCAGAGACATCGCTCCTAGTGATGAAGCTACAGAGAAATATCACCTGACTCTGCAGCTTCTCTCAGCTTCAGGTCCTGATCAGACAGAATGCTTTTATTAGCCTGGAGGAGGTTTTTTGTAATTGTTTTCAATGAGAGTGAAGCTTTTCGCTCGCTGCTTTTGCGTTGCCGAGCAACTCATGTTTTTCTGCTCTGCACTCCATTTTTGTAGGAGCACTCTGAATGCCTCAAGTTGAAAAAACTTCAACTCAGCAGAAAAGTGCCCAGCATCGTTTGGGGTTTTTTCCCATTGTCCAATCAGATTAATTGAGAGGCGGGGCCTCTGTGGTAGTGATGACATCAAGTGGAGACAACAGTCATGAAGGACAAATTACTGGCGGCTCTCAGATACCTGGAGCTATATGACCGTAGCTATGACTCCAGCAGGCCTGAGGGCAAATTAGTGCAGTACTTGAGATTCTTACTTCACAGCAGAATAACAGTTAGTCTAAGGAAAAGTGATTTGGTGGTTGCCTAGCAAAAAAAAAACACTACTGCTCTTTTTTTTTTAAATTGTAGGCTTAAAGAAAGGCAGCATGGTGCACTTCATGTTTTGCAACATGCAAAAAGCACTCTGTCTGATCGGGGCCTTACAGAGCCCAGCTCCTGATCCATTAATCCCATGTAGACATAGAAGGTATTTTTTCTTTATTTAGGCTAATTCTTTATGAAAAAATACTGTGACTTTTTATATCTTTATGTGTATTAATGAAATTTCTATGAATTATATAGATTTTCTTATTCAGCTTTCTGTCCTTTTCATTTTTTTTAATTTGCGATATTGAGCTTGGCATACTTAAAGCATGAAGTAAGGTGATTTAGGCCTTTTTTCCCTTTTTTTTTTAGACTTAATACAATTGTCCGAGATTAGAAAGTGACCTCTCCCAGATTACCAAAGGCAGGCAGATTTGTTTTTGGCACAAAGAACACTAACCTCTGGTTATAATATCTGCATTCTTCCTTCTGGTGTGGTAGTTAATGTGTTGATCTACTGTGTTAGATAGATATTGGAATAAGTCGCAGAAGTTATAATTGCAAAAAATGTCCCAGATTACCTGAATTCACCCTATCAACTTCAAATGTGATATGTCAATGTTGTGTTTACAGCATTGCCTTTTTGTTTTCGTTTGTGTATGTATGTATCTGTATTATGTTTTTTAGTTACAAGCGGATTGTTCGACCCCAGCATCCTATGAAGAACAAAATGAGACCTGTGATTCACCAGATGACCCAATGTCAGCAGCAGAATTAGAGGTAAAGTTTTTTGTTTAATCCTTGACAAATGGTACATGTACAGACTGGTTATTTAGTATTAAGTTTCTCACCATTTGAATAGTTTTAATCACATTTTCATATGATTTTTTTTACAGCGTGGCCACAGTGTGTTTGGGTATCTGTGTTCATCAGACACTTCTTAGAAAAGTAACGTTATTTTCATCTCAGTTCAGATCAGCTGACAGTTCATATAATTTCAATTGAAAAGATGTAAACAGCCTCTATACAATAGGAAAAAAAACATCATATTTTCTGAAAACATTAATGCATAGATACTTGTTGATATAAATTGAAGAAAAAAACATCATTTAGGCATGTAATGAAGTCTTCATTTGATTTAAGTCCAATGAAGATTAATTGTACATATTCTCAAAATTTGCTGTGGTAAGTCAGCATTTTGAAGTATCTATATATATCTAGATACAATTGTTTTCCCCTTTCCAGAAAACAGAAGATGCCTCAGCGGAGTCAGATGATAGTGATCCTGATACCTCAGTGGTGTCAGATGACAGTGATCCTGATTACTTACCGAACAGTGATGGTGACTCCTCTGACTGCTTATCTGACGCCATCGGTGGCTCCTCAGACAAATCCAATCACAGCAGTCCCTCGACCCCACAGGAAGAAGCTCCTCAACTAAAATCTCCTCTTCCAGGGAAAAATGGTGATAAATCAGGAGGTTCTTTGTTAAAGGACAAAAGTGGCAGTCCTCTAAAAGAGACTTGCACAACTACTCAGGAGAATTCCTCAACTGTGGTATTGCCAACTTCAAATCCAAAAGCACAACGTGTTTATGATAAGAAGAACTATTGTCTGTTTTGCTCTAAGCCGGTAGGCAAAATGGCAAGACATCTTGAGTTAGTCCATAGTGACAAAGCAGAAGTTGCAGCTGCATTTCAGTATCCCAAAAATTCCAGAGAAAGGCAAAAGATATGGAAAAGACTAAAGAATCAAGGAAACTTTGCTCATAATAAAGAGGTTTTAAGAACAGGGAAGGGACAATGTGTTGTCCGAAGAACAGCAAAGCAAACTGGAGGATTGAAAGACTTTATTCATTGTCTTTACTGCCGTGGTCTTTTTCTAAAGAGAGCTTTGTTCAGACACATTAGGTTGTGCCCAGAGAAAGAGAAGGATGACAGTGAATCACAGATTGGAAGAAAGCGTCTTGCATTGCGTTGTGTACTTGATACTATTGGAGACCTTGGTGTAAGTGATGATTTCAGGGAACTTCTGTCCCACATGACATATAATGATGTGACACAAACTGTTATGGATGACAACATTATCTTGCAGTTCGGTGAGCAAATGTTTGATCAGTACAGATCCGATGTGAAAAGGCATGACGACGTAAGACAATACCTTCGTCAGATGGCAAGACTTTTGCTCGAAGCTCAAAAAATAACACCCCTGAAGAAGCTTGAGGACTTCTTTCACCCTTCAAGCTTCCCACATGTTGTGTCTGCAGTGAACGTCTTGGCAGGTTACGATCCAGAAAAGAAAACGTACAGTGTTCCTTCACTTGCCATCAAGCTTGGGTACCATCTACAGAAGTGTTGTGGTATTGTTGAGAGGAATGCAGTGCAGAGTGGAGACACAAAACTGGCAGAGTCTGCACGCAACTTCCTCTCTGTGTACCAGGAACAATGGAGTACGCTAGTTTCTTCAGGTGCATTATCGACCCTCAAGGAAACAGAGAAGAAGGTTCCATTCTTTCAAGATGTGAAGCGCCTGAATTTCCATATCGAGAAAGTTCATCTTCATGCTGAGAAAAAACTCAAAGAGTGCCCTTCTGCAGAAAACTATGCTGCTCTGGCCAAGGTCATACTCGCTCGGACAATAATTTTCAACAGGAGACGAGCCAGTGAGGTATCAGCGATGTCTTTAGCAGCTTTTATGTCAAGGAAAAAGTCCAACCTGCACGATAACTTTGATAAATCTGTTTCTGACTTGGAAAGAACCATGTGTGGGTTCTTCACTAGGATTGACATACAAGGGAAGTGCGGGGGAATGGTCCCAGTTTTACTAAAACCGTCATTCGTGTCAGCATTGGAGCTTCTTGTGAATGTTCGTGAAACTTGTGGAGTCCCCAGTAAGAATCTCTTCCTGTTTGGCCGACCAAGTGCTCTGACTGCCTATGGTGGCTCAGAATGCATCCAAAAATATGTCAAAGAGTGTGGCGCCAGAGTCCCTGCAGCATTGACTTCAACAAAGATCAGGAAGCATTACGCAAGAATGCTGCAGCTGATCAACCTGGATGAGAATGAAGCTGACCAAATATTAGGCCCTAATAATCAAGTCCAAAACCTGCGACAGAACAGTGGCATGCAGCTGGATGATGTCCAAATGGACACTGAAGGTATAATATGTAACTATTCTGCATTAAAATGTCTAAAAACAACTAGACCCATGTTATATATTTTGCTGAATTGTGTTCTTACAGTATCCCAAATGTTTCCAACAATTTTCAAACCCAGAGAAATCCGTCATTTTAACCAAGGTAACAGTCCATTTCATTTGATCACCTGTCAGTGGTGTCGTACCCCTTCCACCAAAGAGTATATATGCATAAGGTGCATGCATTGGCGTAGTGGCTGTCTGTTACAGTGGCCTCTACCAAAGAGTAAACACATACAAGAAAATAAATGGGCGACATTGTGGTTGTCTATCACAATGGCGTTTACCAAAGAGTATACGCATACAAGACAATACGTTGACGTTGTGGTTGTCCGTCACAATGGCGTCTACCAAAGAGTATACACATACAAGACAATACGTTGACGTTGTGGTTGTCCGTCACCATGGCGTCTACCAAAGAGTATATGCATACAAGACAATACATTGGCGTTGTGGTTGTAGGTGCCATGTTCAGACATCAGGAAATCAGCGATTACACCCCTGACTCTATCACAGCTTGTGTTGGGAAACAGGTCATAATACCCAGGTTTTGCAGTGAGGTTAAAACTGCATCGCTGTCAGGATTTATTGTTAAAATCATGTTCTTTTGTCACTAATGTTTGGGTAACAAATAGATTCAGATGTCTGATGACTAAAATCCTTCATCCAGTTAAAAATGACCAAGATCTTAAAAGTTTATCATAAAAATATGGCTTGAAACTGAATATAAGTCAATTTATGACAGTTTCTGGCAGGCAACAACAACGCTGATGTATTATCTTGTAGGCGTACACTCTTTGGTAGAAGCCATAGTGATGGACAACCACAACGCCGACGTATTATCCTCTTTGGAAAAGTACACTACAGAAAGTATTTGTCCCACTGCTTATCCTCCACAAACAGCACAAGCCATGAGGCATTTTATCATCATCTCCTTCAGTTCAAAATCATTTTCCCACTGAAAATAGGTTACCAATCAATCTATGTAATCTGAAGTTACATACAATAATTTGGAGCAGTCACCTCAAAATCAACTTTAAATCATATGTGCTGGAGCCTGGAATACACATAACACAGATGCTTTCATTTGTCAGTTTAATTTGTTATTGTGAGGCAAGTGGGTAGATATTAATGCTGTGACCTTTTAATGTAATAAGTCTTGCAATTGTAGGGTATATTGATGTTACACAAACCTTGGAAAGAGAAGAGTGTGACTTGTAACTTGAGAGGCAGGAATGCAGTGTCATTCAGGTATATAAGAAGTGTAACAAACAGTGGCATATGACCAGCCACTAAATTGCTTTTGAGCAAAGTGCTGAACCCAAAAAGTGGACTGCTTTGCTGCAATATGGATCACTGTGAGCTCTGGCTTTTCAGCAGTAAAGGAAGTGTAGGGAAATGTGTTTATATGTAAATGAGGTATGTGAAAGAAGTCTTTTTTTGTCTTACATACAGAGAGGTTACAACCTGCAAGAGGACATCCAGCTGCATCATGGGATCAGGGTGAACTTTCTGATGCAGATTTTCATCAAGAACAAGCACATAAAAAAAAGGCGAGCACCAGCACGACCAAACCAAAACCACCAAAATCTGGCAACTCAGGCAAAAAAGGTAGTCATGTTGAACATTAACAGTGTATCAGTTTTTAAAAAAAAATTGTGGACCACTTTGGTTGATATTTTCTGAACAAAAAGCAGGATTTTTAAGATGAGTGAGGGGGATGCTTTCCGCTTTCGCATGTTACCATATATGGTTATCTTTCACAGCCTGAATCGTGTCTTTTAATGTTTTTATAATTAAGTTATGAATTAATGTTAAAGTTTTTAAATAATTTTATTCTAAAATAAAGTATTATGGTATTTCCATTTAATACTTAGATAAATAAAATGAATTAAGTATTTAATATTGTCATCTTCAAAAGACTTTCATGCTGTTAAAAAGGGAAAGTGAGTTAAAATGCTACCAAGAGTTCCTACTGAGTTTTTTCCAGTGATGGCAGAAGTGGGAATAAGTTCATTTATAACTCCTTTTCTTTCCCACCACAGGTTCTCAGGGCAAACATAAATGGGAGGACACAGAGGTTTGTGCTGTAGAAAGACACATGATGCGTTTCATTCAAAGACACAAAGTACCTCAGAAAAACGACTGCCTTCAGTGTCTTGAGGCTGAGCCAAAAGCACTGAGGACCCGTTCCTGGAAAGGCGTAAAGGACTACGTTAGAAACAGGATCACTGCGCTGAAAAGACAAAGTGGTACCTCCAAAGCTTTATCCACAAAGAGCAACTGGCCTGGGCAAGTGAAACCACAGAGGACTGGACATTTTCAGCAGTTGTAGACTTTTCCCTGTTCTACTTTCTCTCGAGCTCCCTCTCGCCTTCTTTGTCTTTCATTCCTTATCAGTCTCCTCTCTATCTTATACAACATTGTGAACATTTCCATCCAAGAATACATTGATAACTGATCATTTTTATTTCCTGGTTTATGCTTTGCAGTTGTTGTCAGTCATTATTCTCACTTTGTATGGTTTACAGTGTCTAATTATTGTTTGACCAAGTTATCTGATATAACCATGTTTGACCAAGTTATCTGATATACTGTATTTTGTTATTTGGTTTGACTTTGTATAACAATTTGCCAACAATAAAGTACCAATGATAATGTCTGACCAATGTATGTCAGAATAAATGGATGAGTTACCTGTATTCCGTCATGCAGAAGAAGTCAAAGTCATGCATTCAAAAATTTTATTTAAGTAAATTTACAGAAATATCAGCAACAAAATGTCAACAGACCTTCCCATGTCAAAGTTCAGATTATTATCACCTTTGTAGCTGATCAGTGCTGTATTAATTGCACCTACTTTATATTTTTTGAGTCAATATAGTTAATTTACATATTGGTTAGTTTAATCCTTAATAATGTACCAATTTATAAACTGTTTATATTCATCTGAAAAAGTAACTGTAGCTGTTAAATAAATGTAGTATAGTATAGTAATAAGTACAATATCCCCTGATGTATCCGTTGAAATATAAAGTGTCATGAAATGGAAATACTCAAGTAAAGCATGCATATCCAAAATCTACATTATAATGAACATTTCATATTAGCACTTTTCAAAAAAAAAAAAAAAAAAATATATATATAGTGCTTCACAAGGCAATATAATAAAATAAACTATTAAGACAGAGCAGCGCTAAAATAGATCAATACAATAAAATATTAAAGAGGTACAACAGGGTAATAAAAATAAATATGTACACATAGATACAGTACTTGAATAAATGTCCTTAGTTATTGCCAACTGCATTCAGGCAACAGTTTAAATGTGATTTAGAGTATAAACTCTATAATTTACAGTTATGATAGATTATAACTGAGAAAGACTGCAGCACACTTTCATAAAGGAGCTGAGAGTAAAACCCAAGAGGGTTTCAGCTCCTCAACATTGCAACAATAGAAATTAAATAATAGAAACAACAGTAAAAAAAAAAAAAAAAAAAAAGTACTAGAAAAACAATACAATAAATAATATAGATAAGACATAGTGTATGTAAAATGTGTGTGTGTGGGTGTGTGAATGTGTGTGTGTGTGGATAGGCATTATTCACCACTTTTCTGGGGACGAACTGGGACCACCTCAAGGACCCCTGGGGGTCTCCGTACCTCAGGTTGAGAACCTCTGAATTAAAACATGTCTGGAGGGGATCTTTAATGAACTGTCACTTTTACCTTTAGAGGAAAAAAGCGGAAGTGCGTCGTCGTGATTGTGGATAACTTGACGCTACCGCAGCAGGAAGAGACCGACCGCACCGGGTTGTGTTTGCTGGGGCTGACAGCGTGAAGGAAACGATGTGATAGTTTCTCATCATTTAATTTTTATTTTAACATATCGTAAAGGCCAGCGGCAAATGATCAATTTCAACCTGTCAAGTGTTTTTGCTTCTCAGAGGGAAAAAATGAAGATGCTAGTGCGGACAAGTGCAGCTGCATCCACAGCCCGCTGTTTCCGTTAATCTCTGAAGGTATCGTTTCTTCTTCACCGCTGAGAATAACAACCTTTATTTAAAACATAGAGCTTTTTATTAACCCTATTTATTTATCTGGAGCCGCTGACAATACAGTCACCATGTCAAGACTCCTGTATTGCGGGCTAATATTAGCTAACGTCAGGTTAGCTGTAAAATTACACGTAAAAAAAACCGTAGAAAGTAACGGTTATTTGATTCCCCTAATGATGTGTTGAGACCAGGTGTGTTTAGGTAGCCTGCCGGTGGTGTGACAGCCAACTGCTATGGTCAAGAGATGTTTACGGTATATGTAAGCTCTCAAAAAAGCTAAAACTGCAACTTATAAAAGCTTTAAATAGACTCAAGCTATCTGCAGTAACCACTGTCATTTTGAATTTGTGTCTTCCTTCAGGAGGACAGAGAGGCATATCACGACCCTGCTGTTCAGTATGTTTGTGTTGCCTCGCTAGGTCCCGCCTCCAAGGAGAAGCACACCTATCAGTGATGGTTATGGAGGATGATGGACGTCCCTACAGCCAATCAGAGCCAGACACCCTGCCAGCCGTGGGCCGTCCAGAACGGCTGGTCCACAGCTTCCCATCAAGGACCTCCTCCCTTCAACCCTCTGCCCGGCTTTCAGCATCTCAACCTGGGCTTCACTTCTGACCAGACACCCTCCTATGGCCACCTGCAGCCATCCAACCAGGGCTGCTTGAGCCACCCCAGAAACAACACTCATGATAGCTTAGTGTATTCTAATCATGCTGACCACAGCGTGCAGCATAGCGTTCATGATCCCCATGTTTCACCCATAGTTCCACCTTCAAACCCAAGAAAAAATATACCTCCATGTTCTCTTCCCCTTACAAATGAAAGAACGCAGTCTTGTAAACTCCAACAAATGTCACTTTACTCCCCTCATGGCCCTCACCAAGCAATATCTGGCCCCTTCCAGGCTCCATACACACACCAGGGTTTACTGAATGGACCTCAATCACCACATCAAACCTTTGGCCCTCCATCATTTGGACAAAATGTAAATCAGAGTCCACAGTGTACACCTCAGCCTGCATTTGATAGGGCGAATGTGGAGTCTGCTGTTAATGCCGGATATATCCACAATCAAGCCGTGCCCACCTCTCCTGTCCAGCAGCAGCCTCAGTGGACTCTCCCACCTTACAACAGAGGTATGTTTATTGATTGTGATGTGTGTGGCATGCTAACATACATGTTGCAAAACCTCCCACACACAGTCTCATAAAAATATATGAGGATGAACTAGCCCAGGTTCAGTGGCATTAGTCAGTATAGTTTAAAAAAATAATAATTTCAACGGCAAGATGAGTTGCATCATAGAAAAAAAAAGCACAGCACTTACTCATCCATAAGCAATCTAATTATCTATACAGGGCATCACAGGTTAGCCACATCATGCAGGATATATACCAGTATCATACTGATCACAGTGTTTGTCAGTTGCTGCAGTGTGACAGAAAATAGCCCACTTATGTCAGAATATGATCTTTCCGCCTGCATCATCTAACTCATCTGTCTTCTCCTCAGGAGCCATAAATGAGTTTGTCCCTGATGCAGCTACACAGGAGAGGAGCATTGCGCCACAGGTGGGGAAACAACATTCAAAATGTATTAATATTGAGTTTATGGATGGAAAAACATCAATTTTCTTTTAAGTGTTTGGTCTATAAAATGTCACAAAATAGTGAAAGATGCCCACTGACATTTCCCTGAGTCCGTGCTATCATCTTTAAATGTGTGTGTTCAAAAATAGCAAATGAAGTCATCAGCATAATAATAATGCACAACAGCAGAAGGAAGCGGATGTGTTTCAGCCCGAGGCTTTCCTCAGTGTTTCTGAGACATATGTGGGTGTGACCCCTACTAAACAGCAGCCAGGGATCTGCCAGTGATTAAGAAATAGCTGATACTAATCATCAAAACATCAAAAGATAAATACTAGTGAGACAAATTAAGGCATGAGAAGACATATATCACACTTTGTTATTGCAAAAACCAGATAAGTAACTAATCAATTTCCACACTAACAATAAGAAAATGCATTTATGTACATATGTAAGCTCATCATGTTCAGCATCAAATACATCAATAATACCCATCTGTATTCATAAAAAAACAAGACGAAAACAATTCACAGCTTAAGCCCATAGGATACTCTGTCTGTCTGTAGATAGTGTATCTAATAGGTGTCTTTTTGGAGATGTTTCCTCTCCCTAGTCCCTCCCCTCAGCTGTGGCTTAACAGCCTCATTACACATGAACCATAGTCTACAAACTCCATGGCCAAGTGTCTGTGGCTACAGGAGACCTCTCATCCTTATTTCTGATGCTACTCTTACACTCAGAGATCCTAATTCTCAGTTCCCCTTTTGTCTTGCCTACATAATGTACCTACATAACCAAAAGGACATTTCAATAGGTAGACTACATGTGATTCTACCCCTGACTTTATTTTTTTCTGCATGTGTGTAAATGTAAAAAATGGTCCCATTTGGTCATAGCATTACAATTCAAACAGTTCAAACAAGGAAAGACAGTATTGTTTTGTTCAACCCACAGTCCAAAGTTGGAACCAGGGAATGCTTTTTTTGCCTGAAAAAGGGTTTAAAATGATTAATTAATCATCAAAATTGTTGCCAACTAATTCCCTGTCAGTCATATAATTGTTTCAGCTGCAGTAGAGATAGAGAGTAGAGATACTAGAGCAGCTACTAACCATGTACTTTGCAATTCTGGGCAGTTTTTTTGTGTTCACTGATGTATTCTTGTCAGTTTAGTGCTCGGTGATGTACTGGCAGTAGTGTCTTTGAGATATTTTTATGAGCCTCAGTCTTTTGATTATTATTGTTCTTTTCTTTCCGCAGTCTCCCAACTCTGAGTCTCGTTATGGCCTGGACCCAGAGCTCCTTCCCAGTGCTGTAAGTCCTTCTATCCTCACTCTTAGCAAGTTTATTTGTATAGCACATTTCAACAACAAGGCAATTCAAAGTGCTTTATGTAGAGCATAAAAGGCATGACAGCAACACAAGTAAGAAGACGTATAAAAACTATTAAAAAGTGTTAAATTTGGAAATAAAAAGAAGCTAAAAGGGAATAAGATGGATAAAACAAGAGAATAAAAGTATTAGCATCTTTTCTTGGCCTGACTCTTGTTTTAAGACAGACTTCAAAAATTGTGAACCTGTTCTTTAAAACATTCTGACCTCATTTAAAGTCATTACAGTTTTTGATTGACAAAGTTTCACCTGTGTCCGTCTCTCTCTCTCTCGTTCTCGCTCTCTCTCTCAGGTGAAGGTGATGGCAGAGGACAGGGCAGAGTGGGAGGGAAAGGTCTTCGTCTCGGAGCCTTTTTCCCATCTTCCACCTCTAGCAACTACTTCCTGTATCATAGAAGACAGAGGTAAACACACACTTTTATGTCTGTATCAGTGCCACAGTGTATTTTATCCAGCACTATGGGTCCAGATTTGATTCTTCACACTGTACTGTGACACCCGATTACATGTATTATTGATGGAGATAAATTAGATGTAGTTTGGTGATATCAAACTAACGTCATGGTGATGTCAAGGGAGGAATTTTATAACGTTTTCGGCTTTTTGTTAAACTTCGAGATCAGTTTGTGCTTGTTAAAAGCTGTTGGCCAACATATTTTGGGAGAAGTAATTTGGTCAGACATCAGAAAGGCTTGTGACAATGATTATTTTTGTCTTCACTGAAGTTGTTCAGAGCTTTTCATGTTCAGATTTTGGAAACAGACACAACAACATTCAGGCATAATGTTGGTAAAGTGGTGTAATAAGATGTGATGTTTTAGGGCTAGGAAACACTTTCTACAGTGTCACCTGCAGGTAACATGCCTTTGTGTTTGATTTTGAATCAGAAAAAAATGTATTTTGATGTATTTGTGTATCCGTTTATTTCCTTCCAGCCCTTCCTGTCACCTCACGAAGTTTCACTGTACTTAACACCAACTTTCACTGTAATTACTGTAGAGCTGCAACGATGAGTCCATTAATTGATTTGTAGATCGGCAGAAAATTAATCAGTAACTGTTATGATAATGTAATTTTTCAAACAAAAATGCAAAACATTTGCTGGCTCTAGATTCTGAATTAATGTTTTTTTATTTATCATACAATAAATTAAATACTTCTTTAGTTTTTCCGACTGTTGGTTGGATAAAACTAGAAAGTTTAGGACAATACTTTTTGCTCTAGGAAGTAGTTATAGATGTTTTTCACTTCACTTTTCACGGAGTAAACATATAATCGACAAAATAAGAGGCAGATGCTGTTGTAGTCCTAAATTACTGACCTTGTCTCTGTTGCACTCTGTTACAGGTAACGCGAGTCCTTGTGTCATCCGCTCCACCTCATACTGCGTGCCCTGTGAAGGTCAGACCGCCCTGCTCAGCCGTCTGCCACTGGGAGCTCTGGTCACCCCTCTAGCAAAACAAAATGCTAAAGAAGTGAGTTTTCATCATCTCTGCTCATTCTACACTGCATGTATTAAAAATAAAAACAAATACGTGGAACAAGGAATTACAAATAAAGAAACTTGTAATTTTTAGGCTGATCTTTGCATGGAAGTAGAGCCATTAATCAGCATTTTTGTAACATTAAACCCATGTGCCATTTAGAGTGAAGGTTTCTGTGGGTATATAAACATGCATATCGATGCTCATGTGTCTAATGTGTGTGTTTGTTGTGTCTAGAAACCCCTGCCACTGTGCAAAGAGCCAGAGTGTATTGTGGGTTGTTCCTGGTGCGGGGCCTCTATGTGCCCTGCCATGGGCTGGCAAGACTGTGGTCAGAGGTTTTACTGCCCCTTCTGTGGGAAACTTAACGAAGGTAAAAATACCGAACATTAAAGGATTTATGTGATGTTCATATTTAAACTGTAGTTCAGTTTCACTTTCACAAAAAGTAAGTCTGTTTTTTCTCACATCATAGCCACAGTATGGTTGCAGTTGTGTCATAAATGCCCCAATTAGAGCTGCAATGATTAATTAATCAATCGAAAATTAGCATTGTCATGTTAATTGAATGATACTTTTAGTCATTTTTAAGCAACAATGCTAAATATTTAATAGTTTCAGTTTCTCATATGTGATGGGTTTTTTTTTAAGAAATAGGTTTTTTGTGTCAGATATGATAGTAAATGGAATATCTTTGGATATTAGACTGTTGATGAGACCAAACATGACATTTGAAGATGTCACTGTGGGCTCTAAGAAATTATAAAGAACATTTTTCACAATTTTCTGACATTTTGAAGATTAATCTAGAGAATAGATGTCAAATTAATCAGTAATGAAAATAATCATAAGTTGCAGGCATAGTCCCAGTACCTGCAGCTGTCACCAACGTGGAGGTCTAGAGCAGAATAAACCGAAATAATGGTCTAATAGAAGTTACTACGTAACGCAGACAACAATGTTGTAAAAGAGAAATCGGATCGTATTTTATCAGGTTTGTTGCTTCCTTGTCATGCAGCAGCAGTTTTCTCTCCTCTCTTACGTCTCAGTGTCATGGCAACACTACCAGCCAACCAAAGGAGTGGACGGGTTTCGAGTTGATAAAGACACACGGCCTGAACTCCATATGGGTTCATACGAGATCCTCAACTCTCAGAAGGTTAGTTTCACTCTCTTCAATCTGGATAAATAAATAAGATTAAATGTGTGAGGTGGGCACTTGAATCACCCCATTTTTGAGGATTTCAGTAACTTGATATTGATTCATTCGTTAATTATTTGCTGACTCAAGCTTCTCAAATGTCACCTAAGTCTTTAGTTATAGGCACTTTCTGCTATTTTCTGACATTTTGTTGACTATATTGTTAATACAGTTAAAAAATATTGAACAGGTTGATTTTTAAACCTTGATTTGTTATATAGCAGGACTAGTGATTATATAGTAATTACTACCCTTCAAAGACATTTGAAGTCTTTGAATCTAATGAGGAAAGATGCCATGTGTGTATAAATTGCTTTATTTTATCTCAGGGTGACCCGGCTGCACTGATTCTAGCCATAGACGTGTCTGCTTCAGCACTGCGAGGAGGACATTTAGAGTTCGTAACACAACAAATACACAGTCTGCTCACCTCTCTGAACAGGTAAAACATACTCCCCCTGGCTATATATATATATAGATACACACACTTTCTCTCACATCTTTCTCAGTAGTGTCCCAACACAAGATTGGAAATTCAAGTGTAATCTCATATGTGTAGGGAGGATGGTGACGTCCGTGTCGGTTTGATGACGTATGACAGCAGGATCCACCTGTATGACCTCAGCCCCGCCCTTTCTCGCCCACACATGCTGGTCATTACAGAGAGAGAAGACCTGCAACTTCCTGTGAGGGAGGGGCTACTGGTGTCCCTCAAAGACTGTATAGAGAGCGTCGACAGGTAACAGACACGTCGGCTCACAGCAGTGACAGACATGACTGTATGTTGAATTGAAGTAGTAAAAACTGGATATTGTACATATTGATGGTCTAACTTGTTATACCACACCCGCATAACAGTAGCGTACTTTCATATTATGTTCTGGTGAACTCAGCAGTGGTTTAAATTTATTACCTCTCACACCTCTTGAATTTTAATTTTAGAATTTTAAACAATGCATCAATGTTTATATATGTGCTGTGGTTTAAGAGAAATTTGATATTTCGAGATCAGATGTTTTGTTCTTTTTTGTTTTGTTTTCCTAATTTGAAAATCAGTAGCAAAAGACAATGATAGACCCCACGTAACACTTTTGTCGAATCAAGTGAAGGAAGTCTTGATGTTTGTTCCAGCAAAGGTCTCCACTTGTCAAGCATTTATCATAAAGTCCAATTAAACTGACACTTTAAGTAAATACTTTTCATGGATTTATTGGACTTAACTACATTGTCAAAATCCAGAGATGTTTGCTATACTCACCAGAAAAACTTGATTTCCTGCAAATAAAAGTGATGAAGTGAAAATGCTTTTGCTATTTTACTGAAAATTATTTCATCCCTTTGGCACCTTTTTGGTATCAAGTGATAATAGGTTTGAGTAGTTTTATAATCTGACTGTTGTCTGTGTGTGTAGTGTGTTGCAGCTTATTCCTCAGTTCAGTCTGGAGTGTGATGACTCCAGTGGAGTTCCCATGGAGCTGCCTGTTAAAGCAGGACTAGCCGTACTACAGGTCAGTAATCACAGCACAGACTTCAATGAGTTTATTAGAAGTTCAACTTGTTTGTTTTGGAGCTACACAACTAGGGAATATAATTATAACCCGTATTATTTCACAAACTGTCAATGATTTATGGGAGAGATGTTATTTCACTGATAGTTGGAGTTTTAGTTAAAACATTTGATAAAAACTTTCCTTTTTTTTAAGGCCCTGAGTTCTCCTGGCAAGCTGCTCATCTTCCATACTGCCCCTCTGACAGAGATGGGACACACACACTCCTCCTCAGGGTTCTTTGGCTCCAACAAACCAAAGGTAACACACACACACACATACACATATACTGTCCACATACAGTATATTCTGTAATACTGACAGTGTTTCCAGAAAATTAAATTTGGGACGGGCAGGGTAGTAAAGATTGCTGTTCAACCAGAACTGGAAGGTGTCACCATACTGAAGTGCCCTTAAGCTTGAACTCGTGTCTAGACAGCAAGCGTGTCAGACGTGTTTTTCACTCGCACTTCTCATTGTAATCTATGCAGCTGTCTGCGCTGGCTCCGTGCAGGCTTGCGTGTCACGGGCGTAATCGCGACCTGAAGCGTTGATTTATGTGTCACGTCTATTTTCCTCCGTTTTACGTGCATCGCTACAGTCGTGTGCTGGGCTCTGAGCACTCTCGACACGCGGGTGACCTACACTCAACGCTGCACCTGTACGGAGAACTTCCTGATGCTCTGCTGACATGCCGCTCACGCTACGTTTGCTGTCTAGACACGGATGTTAAGCCCTACCAACTCTAGTGGGTGCTGCTCTGTAGCTGACCTCTGACCTTCCTGTAAAGGACAGAAGAAGCAAAGCAATAATAGAACTGCACGCAAATATCAAGAAGAAAGTTTCCCTGTTTTATAGTTGCATCAATCCCCTCCATTTTTTTTATTTTTTATTTTTTCCCAGTCCATCTTTCAGCCATCGGAACCAGCCGTCTCATTGGCCAAGGAGTGCGTCAGTCAAGGCTGTGGCGTTCACCTGTTTGTCCTCTCCCAGCAAGACGTGGGCGGGGCTTGGCCGGGGCACATTCCATATCTAACAGGTGGAGCTCTGTACACCTACAGCCACCTCCAGGTATATAAACAGCTCCTCCTACTGTTAGAAATGGCAGGCAATGAATTACACAAAGAAAAACATTATTTTAATAACTCATTAGCTGTTGTGGTCTTTTGTCAAGTAAAAATATAAAAACCGGTGGCTGCTTAGAGCTTTTTTCTGCTTGACAAATGACTGAAACTATGAATTGTTTATCAAATTGCTGAAGATGAATTTTCTGTGGATCCTTGTATGTTGCAGTTGCACTTTTTCCAAAACATGCATATCAGTCCCATTGTAGTATACGTTTCATTTCCACTACAGGGGGAATTGGACAGGGAGCGTTTCAGCGCCAATCTAAAAAGGATTGCAGAGATGGACACAGGCTACAAGGCTGAGCTCAGGATCTTCGTCAGCAAAGGTGAGAGATTTTATTTGCGTAAATTATGCATGCAGAATACTTCCAAAAACACCCCCAGCGTCACATTGTTTGTACCTGTACCCACCAGATTTGCGTGTGTCCGGCTGTTACGGACTGTTTGTCCCCGGTCCCAGCCCAAGCCAGGTCACCATGGCGACCCTCGACTGGCAGACAACACTGGCCGTGGAGCTCGCACACACCAGAGCTCTGGATAAGACGAGAGGCGTCGCCGTACAGGTGGGTTTACGTTTATGATCATCACATCAGAAACGTGTGGAATTAACGAATCTACAAGTCACTTTTGTTTTCATGTCATCCAGAGCTTCCTGTTAAATGTGTTAATTACCCAGTTTTCAAAATGAATTTAATTAAATATATTTAATTTTAATAAATGTGGCAACTACAATGTCACAGAATTTAAATAATGTTACTTCTAAAGACCATGACCATACAGCTCTCTGCAGACTATATTCTGTTAATTTAAGAGATACTATATGATATACTTAATTTACAATTTGCATTGTAGCGTATCCATTTAGTTTACCTTCCTCTTAATGGTTACTGCTGTCTAATCCTCCTCTGTCCCCTCCTGTTCGCCAGGTTGTATTGTCTTACAGCACGCAGACAGGAGACAGGAGGACCAGGGTTCACACTCTGACTCTGCGCTGCTCATCCCACCTGCAGGAAGCTTTCCGGCACTGCCAGGCCCAAACACTACTCGCCTTCTATTGCAAGAAGAGTAAGGAACTAGTGCGAATTTATTTAATATTAATCTATACTCTAATAAAAGTGTAATGCTTCTCAACCATGAGCATCATCATCAGCATCATCATTTCTGTTCAAAAATATATTACTTGAAACAAACTTAACAAGTTACTTAACATTTATTAATATCAAATGAATATTAACATCATAGTATGATATCCGTGAATGAGGGTTAGACATCATGATCAAAGTAATTTATGGATACTCTCTCATACCTTGCAATTTTTTCTCTAAATTAAGATTACATTTTTTCAGACACATTGTTGTTTTCTGTCACAGAGGAATTTCATAACCTGAAACAGCTACAAAAACAGTATGTATAGTGTACAATGCAATCCTGTCTCCTTTCTAACGGCGATATTTGTCTACAGTAAATCTACATGAGTCTAAAAATTAAAGTGGAAGTAATTTATCAAGTTCTAAATTAACCCCACAAGATTACAGTATATTGATTTGTGTTGTGATGTGTCTTTCTAGTGTATTGTGCCGTGTTGGAGCGACCTCTACAAGAGCTGAGGGAGGAACTGCAGACAGAAGTAACAGAAGCGCTGGCGTCCTACCGTAAACACTGCTGCTCTTCTTCAGTGTCTGCTGGACAGGTAAGATGATGTACACAATGTACACATCAGAATATTTACTGTGTAGCTTCAAATTCTTCCACATGTGTAGTTTTGCTTAATATCTTTGGTGTAACTGGGCACTGACATGAGCAGCAGCAGACGCTCTGGCCGCCGGCTGCTTGCTGCCAGCCCTCCTCGGCAGGGGGTGGGCTGTTCAAGCAGCACTGCAGACATCATTTCAGTTGTGGCCAATATCAAGTTTTTAGTAGAGCTATTCAGCAGGCTAGCCATGAACTTGACAAGGATGATAAAATATACAATATTTCATGTTTCCACTGTGTATTATTTAGTAAGAAAAATGTATAAAAATGCTGTTTTACTTTCAAAATCACATTGTTGGCCATGTAGTCTATGACATAAAGCATTAAAGGCTAGTTATAGAATATATCTAGAACAATAATTGTAGAAATAGCCTATTATTAATATAGTAGTAACAGATGTTTGCTAGGAACTTTAGCACAGTGGTTGCTGTGGGAAGAAAATCAAATCCCGATCTGCAATTGGCTGCTTCTTCAGCGGCGTCACTGCTGATTTGCATGAAGTTAAACTCAACTTCAACCTGTCTTTCTTGGCGCTGGCACGGCGCTGCTCGCTGCTGCCAAGCTATCTGAAGCACTTTTGTTGTAAGCTTTTATTGAGAATGAGTGACTGCCAGCTGCTTTTGTCGCTCATGAATCTTTGGGTGTGTGAGTGCACAGTAAGTGTGTTATCAGATACAGGTTAAAGCTGTCACAGTTAAACTACTATTTCAGATATTTAATCAGGGTGAAAAAAGATGTGATTCAATTTTAGTCCTGACCTCCATCCTTTACTACATTCTTTTTATAAAATCTGTTTTACTTTACAAACCAAGTTTAGCCTCAGATGTTCGTCTTGTTTTGTCCTTCAGTATCTTTACCACTGTGTCAAACGTAATTAACAGATTTTTTTTTATGTGTGTGTCCTGTAGCTGGTCCTCCCTCAGTACCTGCGAGCTCTCCCCGTTTACATCAACAGTTTGAGGAAGAGCGAGGTGCTGCTACCAGGCCTGCGGAGCTCCGTCCACCAGCGGCTGCAGCAGCGCTGCCAGGTGCTCGGCATGGACACCTCAACCACCGCCACACACTTCTACCCTCTGCTGCTGCCTCTGGTCAGTACGATCAATACACAGTCCTGATCACAGTGAGGCAGACAAAATATAGAATGGCAGAAAATATCGACTCTGTAGATGTAATCTATTTTAAATGTCGTCTACTGTTATTTAATTTAGATAACTCAGTATGTCATACTAGTTTAAGTTAAGTATTGACTACTGTCACATGATTTTTTTTTGATGAATTGTTTTGCTGTAGTACTTGGATATCTGCCTTTGTAACCAGACCTTTGTACAGTCAGTAAATGTATCGGATGCTTGGGAGAGAATGACTTGAGAGAAATTTTCCCTCATTTGTCATCTGCAGCCACTGTCAGTTGACGTTTCCAGCCCTTCAAACCCAGATGAGGTGCTGCGCTGCTGTGCCGCCAGCCTGGAGCCCAGAGGTCTGTATTTGGTCCATGCACCCCTCACCCTTCTGCTCTGGGTGGGCAGCCAAGTCCCAGCATGCACCCTGGTGGAGCTCTTCAATACCAGCTGCTTCTCCTCCCTGCCCTCTGGAGAGGTGAGAGATTAGAGGGATGTGGGTATATACATACAGGACATGTGGACTAATGAAGCATTGCTGCATCTACGGCAGAAGATTTAGCTAAGTTACAGTACATGAAATGACAGGTATTTTAATTTATAATCCCTAATGACAAGCATAAGAACCACATAAAGTTGGCCATTAACAGTTTTTATAAGGTATCAGGTATGGTTAAGTTGTTAGGAAGAAGAAAAGAAGGAGTGAGGGTTTCAGCTGTTTCTATAGTGACACTAATTTAACCCAAAGAGATCCAAAGACTTTCTGACCGGCCATAAAAAGTAGGTTAACGTGTATGTTGGTTAACAAGTTCTCTGTTTACTGTTTGTTTCAAATGTTTGTTGTTTATGTTTGTTCCTCCAGACCAAGCTGCCTGCTCTGGAAAACCCTCTGTCCATCAGTATTCGATCACTCATCAACACACTGAACTCCCAGATACACTGCGCCCGCAAGGTGAGCTGGAGGCCAAAGTTTTCTCCTCTTAACACTGAGCTCCACATCAGACTCACATCAGGTCATATAGATTACTACAGTGGCTGTTGACTGATGATGCTACCGTCTGTCTGTCTTAGTTGTGGGTGGTGAAGCAGGGCGACACCTGCGAGGAGACCCTGCAGCGCCACCTGGTGGAGGACAAGAGTCCAAACGGAGGAGCGTCGTACGCGGACTTCCTCTACCATCTTCACGTCAACTCTGTCCGAGTGCTGCAGTGACCGAAATCACTCACACTACTTTCTGAGCTGTCCGGCTGCATCATCAGGCTGTCTGCAGGTCTTGAAAAGTCTTAAAGCTTTGATTTAGGCTTCCTAAAAAAAGCTGTAGAAGGTATTTAAAACTTTTAAATTTCATTCACAAAAGTCTTAAATAGTTTTTCTATCCTGACATAGGCAGTAATGTTTGTTATAAAATGTATTTTTTTGAGGTTTTAGTAAACCCTGGCCCGAAAATCCCTGTAATTGTTCCAGACCACTAACCTTAAATTAATTATTTTTTAATTGATTTAAGTGGTTAATCTATCCATCCATCCATTCATCCATTTTTTTCTGCTGCTTATCCACATCCAGGTCATGACTAATGAGTTATTACTTACATTATTGGTTATATACTGCCGGGAAATAACGACAAAAACTACATTTAAATGTAAATGGTAAATAACTCTAGTTCTTATCATCACTAATGGATTTTATTGATATTTCATATCTTAACCATGAAACAGGAGTTAAATTGCATTCTCTGTTGTATTAAAAGAGTTTTAAATATAACTTGGTGAAACCTGCAGAAACCCTGATTATGCTCAACAAGAGCAGCGTATACGGCTAAAAATAAACACAAGGCCGGGAACAATAGTATTATTAGACATTATAATTTGGAAATATTAAAGGCCTGTTGTCAGAGAATCAGACAGCATGGGGACATTTTAAGAAACACATCATTTAATTTATTTAACGACTGCTGTGATATAACGTGTTTGTGTGACGTTGAATGTAATCCATGTTGTTGTCAAAATGTGTTTTATGATGTTAATTTATTCCTGTGTCATTGCAGTTCTCTAATCCCTGCCTGAGAATTGCATGTGTGTGTGTGTGCGTGTGTGTGTGCGCGTGTGTGTGCATAATCTCCTGTACATAAATAAAGGTTTTAATTGAACCTCGATTGAAGTTTTACATGGTTTTGTTTTCTCAGTGCACTTCAACGAAGGAGAGATGTGTCATGAACATCACACAGAACTGTTTTTTGAAGTTTTACGTCATCCTGCGTCAGCAGATGAAGTAGAGCGGCAAGAATTAATCAATCAGTGGCCAACTATTAATCACCAGCTATTTTGATAATTTATCGTTTTCTGTCAGAAAATTTCCAAAGTCTCTGATTCCAGCTTCTCGTGTGAATATTTTCTGTTTTCTTCAGTCCTTTGATTATAAAAATAAACCAAATATCTTTGGGTTATAGACTGTTGGCAAAACAACATTTTTTTCATTTTCCACCATCTTTTCACATTTTATAAGCCTAACAACTACTTGATTACTTGAGAATATAATCGACCGATTCGTCAATAAAGAAAATAATTGGTAGTTGCAGCCCTAAGGTGAAAATGTGACTCAGGAAGTAGAAAGGGCAACTGTCTAATGAGTCCAAGTGGCTGTTAAAGCTAATCGGCAGCAGTAATGTTGCTGTGAGGATGGGAGGCATTCAAGCATGTGGCTGTAGTGGTATGGGTGGCTGGGGTTTATTTCTGTTTCTATCACGTGTTCTGAATCACTCTACAATGAATTCGATTGGCTAAATAACATATATCTAATAACAAAACACTGTTTCAAAAGGATGAGATTGGTCTTCATAGGAGGGATGATGTTGGAATATGTACGGTAAAAACAAATGCTCCTAAAAGTCTGAAGCAGTTTGTCTTTGCACTGGAATTGTTTAAAATATAAGACGTATGATACATGATTTTTTTCATCTGATAAATTATTGGTAAGAAGTCAAGATGAGTCTCTGCAGCTACACTGTTTTTCCTGAGATAATTAAATTGATTAAAAATAATCATTTCTAATTGCATGTCAGTTATTTTCTAACCCTCAATCTCATTTTAACTTATTGACTCCTTGGACTCTTATAACTCAAATTCAATTACCTTGTTATCCTCTCATGTGCAGTATTCATCCCAGTAAACATCTGTGCAGAAATGAGCTCTCTTCAAAAAAGCATAATGAGTTTCTCCTGCTGCCTGTGGGTCACGATGTTCTCTGTCCAGATTTTGAATCCTGCACTTTGTCACAGCTCCACAGCATCTCAGGATGAATGTCGTTTTACTGGCAGTGTGTCTCACTTTGGGGAATTTTCAAAATTCTTGAGGATCCACCACAATTGCGTACTTGTAAAGACGTGTAGAGAGGGCTTTGAAACAACATTTAGACAGTAATGAAGGTGTAAAATGTGGTTGGCTCAACAATGTCCTAGATGTGCGGTTCTACAAGAGGCAATATGGACTCATGACAGTATTTTTAAAATCTCATCTATGGCCCTGGAGCATGAAACCATTTAGCTTTAAGCCTTGCATATCATATGTTACATTTACATTGAACAACATGCAATAAATACCTGAATGCTTCGATGATTCCATTATCTCTGTAATATTTCTATAGTGATCGACTGTTTTTACTCCAGCACACCATAGTGGTTTATTCCTATCATGTTTGAATTATGTATCTCTACAAATGAAGCCAATATGTCACCAAAAACCAAAGATTAAAGAAAAAGCCCCCAAAACTGGAAACAGATTTGTGAATCAGAACTTTGTGTTTTCTTCTTTCCTCTTCCATTAACCCTCTCATGACCCCTCAGATTTATCTGGTGACCCTTTGGAGGGGCCCGACCCCTAAATTTGGGAACCACTGGACTTAACAAGCTAATTGTATATAAAGTAGTTGAAACTAGCTCCACATCCAGCAGCTACAACAGTAACATGCTGCTCTAACACTGATGCGTCAGTATTAATAATCTAATGATGTCATATATACTAATATATCAATAATATATCAGTCAGAGACCATGACTTCAGTAAAGGAGTATTTCCTCCTGTAAAAAAACGTATTGCAAGGTTAATGTGCTTTTCCTGTCATGTGTGTAAATTAAATGCTGAAACGTTTCTCATCGTCCTGTTGGATCCAGATAAACACATGCACCTACAACACACACGGCGGCACGTTTTGACAGCACAAACCAGCTCTCTCATATTTGCCCCTATTTGGAAGTACGAGCCGTGCAGGCGGGAGGTGTGTTCGATTACGTTACCGCTCTGTGCCGCTCTGCCCACCAGAGGGCGGCAGAGAGCGACACCAACGCTGCCGCTCACTTGACAGGCTGCGAGCAATCAAACACTGTAAAGTTAGACATATTTATCAGCACAAGACCGGAATGTGGTTGATTGTTTTCCTTCAAAATTAAGTGCAAATATGTCACTTAAAGTAATTTATTAAGCAGCGCAGGCGTACTACATTAGAAAAGACGAGTAAACTCTGATCTCCTGCTACATACACAATTATGAAGCTAAATAAATCAACAAAAATCAATAGATTCAAAAATGCACACACTGCTGTTGTGTTTCCCCATTTTAAAATGTACAACACATTCAAATATGTTCAATTGCCATGGCAGGAAAAAATATAACAGCAACAAATGACTTTTCAGACTAAAAGGGTGACTGACCTATTGGAAAATTAAAAGATGGGGAAACTGTAGGCTTGGACTTTTGATTCAAGTGCAAAAAGCAACCAATGCAAATTAAGTTTATGTTAACAAATTGTGTTCCTGGAGGATCAAACTTCTGAAAGTACAGCATGCACATATTAGAGAAACCGTCTGTCAGGCCACTTTTATAAAATGCAAATTTGAATCCTTGTAATCCTCAGCAGAGGAGCCAACACACAATACAATTTTTAGAACCAGATTTTACCCATGTAAAAACCTTTTGCTTCAGTATTGAATGAACCTCTTCAGATCTGCACCACTGAGTTTTGACCAAAATGACTGTGTGGAAACACTGGGGATTTTGGCCTCCAGTACTTACACTGAAAACACATTTAAAGGGCATCTTTTAATATCCGGTATGAACAGGAGGGATGATTACAGTGAGGAAATCCTCTTTCAGTGTTCATATAGGCACCTGACTGTTGTTTGAAGACAGACTTGAAAACTTGTGAACCTCTCCTAATTTAAAGTTCTTATAATCAGTGGTAGAAGAAGTAGTCACATCCTTTACTTGAGTAAAAGCACCAATACAACAATGAAAAACACTCTAATCACAAGTCAAAGTCATGCATGAAAAATCCTACTTAAGTTTAGGATATTGCAGTAAAAGTAGTGATATATTATTATATAGAGGTTATATATAGTTATTTAGTTTAGGCGAGCCCCAACCTAGGGTTCAGGCCCCTTCAAAGGGTCAAAAGATACATCTGTGCGATCAAGAGACATTTTATGGGGAAGAAAGAAGAAAAACAAAGTTCTGATAAACAAATCTGTTTACAGTTTTTGGAGTTTTTCCTCTAATCTTTGATTTTTGCTGAAATATTGGATCATTTAAGCATTTATTGAAATGAAACCATGTGATAAATTCAGGGGGAAAATCATTATTTGGTGGAATAGTTAACAAATGTGACCCTGATTACACTCTTACACTTTTTGTAAGACATCAAAAGCCAAAAAAGTTGGAAATCAATATGTTGTATTTTCAAGGCTTGTCATATTATCCTTTATATCTTCATCAGAAAAGTAACTAAAACTGTCAGATAAATGTACAGGAGTAGTGGAAGTATAAAGTAGCACAAAATTGAAATACTTAAGCGAGGTACAAGTGCCTCAAAAGTGTACTTAGGCAGTAATACACCATTAATATGAAAGCTGCGTTTTATTCTGGAAATCATAACCGGAAGTCGCGTTACTTCGGTCAGCTAGCTTGATCAGTGGTCGGTTGAGCGCGGCGGTAGCTGTCTGTCAGATAGTGGCGAGAGACGCAGAGAGAGAGCACCTAACCTGGCCGCTTCGTCTTTCTGTATCAAACCCTCACTCACTCGGCGCCTCTTTAAAGGCATTTCACCGCTCCAACGGCCGTGCAGCTGCCGGGCGGACCTGTGTTTTCAAACACCAGACCTTAACACGAATTAACCGTTAACGTTTTCGGTTCAGAATAAAGGGAGAAGAAGCGAGAGACACAGAAAGGGGAGAGACATGGCCACGACAACCTGTACGCGATTCACAGACGAGTATCAGCTTTACGAGGAGCTGGGGAAGTGAGTATCTATTGTTGTTGTTGTTTGTTTTGAAGTGTTCATTTCTGGTTTGTTTGGGTTTTGCTCGTCTGTCCGTTAATGAAGTCTCATTTTGCATAAAAAGATAGAAAGCTGGTTTCCATGCAGTGCAGAGCAGAGCAGAGCGACTCTGCAAGCCAGCAATGCATATAAGTGTGTATGTGTGTGTGTGTGTGTTAGTGTGTGTCATAGGCTACTTACGGGGACATATTTCATATTTAAGATCAGTTAATTGGATATTGCTTGACCAATTGAGGACAAAAGCGGTGTCTTCAATTGGTAAACAGCTGATTTTGGGATTAGTGGTTAACGTTAGGTTAAGGTTAGGGTAAGGGTTATTATTGGGTAAGTAGTGGTTATGGTTATTATTAGGGTAAGTCCCCAGGAAATGAATGCGAGTCTATGTAATGTCCCGAAAAGTGTTCTCGGTCAACATTTGTGTATGTATGTGTGTGTGTCTGTCATAGGCTACTTTCGGGGACAAATTTCAGATTAAAGACCAATTAATAGGGAATGACTTTTCCACACGGGGACAAAAGATGTGTCCCCAAATGGTAAAAAGCTGATGTTTGGGTTAATGGTTAAGGTTAGGGTTAAGGTAAGTCTCCAAAAAAATGAATGTAAGTCCAACGTTTGTGTGTGTGTGTGTCAAGTACTGTACTCAAATACAATATTTAGGTACTTATACTTAAGCATTTCCATGTTCTGCTACTTGATACTTCTACCTCACTATATTTCAGAGGGGAATATTGCAGCTACTTTATACTCCTCTACATTTATTTCTCAGCTACAGTCACTAGTTACTTTTCAGATCAACATTTAAAAGTAAAACATATGATCAGTTTGTTATATATGCACTGTTGTAAGTAGATGAAACTACTCAGCAGTAGAAGGTGTTAAAATTACATTAAAATACTGCACACATGTACATGTCAGTGTATCAATATTCCAATAATTTATATATAATTAATATAACACTCTAAATTGGACCATTTTGCATATTGAGTACTTTCACTTGTGATATTTTAAGCACTACGATTTTGAATGCAAGACTTTTACTTGTAATTGAGTATTTTTTCATGGATGTATCGCTACTCGTACTTAAGTAAAAGATCTCAGTAGCTTACTTATTCCACCACTGTCTCTCTCTCTCTCTCTCTCTCTCTCTCTCTCTCTCTCTCTCTCTCTCTCTCTCTCTCCCTATGTGTGTGTGTGTGTGTGCTTTTTTCGGGATGTCGGCTCTCAAAATACGCTTGTGTGTGTGTGTAAGTCTCTCTAACAGACAATATTTTGTCATGTATGTTTGGAAATCAAAAACAGACATCAAAAAAGCAATTATAATATCCGCAGTGACACGTCGTGCCTTTGTTAAACAACAGAGACGTGTTTAAACAGCTGTTTATGAAAAGTCATTTTGTTTTACAGCTGTGTGTCCATCATAGAGAGCGAGGAGAAATAGATTTTTTTCAGACGAATGCGCGTGAAAAGGTTGCAACACATGACTTTTTCCTGCCTGGTGTGATCAGAAAGCCTCTTGAAGAATTAATTAATGTCATCTGCAAAGCTTTAAAACAAACATCTGGACAGAGAAGTGCATTCCTCTGCTTATAAAATTACATTCTACATGCCAGCTTTGTGTTTGTCCTTACCTTATTTGCTGTTTCTCCATTTTTTTTTCTTAATATGAAATCCATTGAAAATGATTAACTAATGCCACCTACATATTTGTATAAATGCAAGTAGTTGTAAGGCTTCATTGCACATTAGGCGAAAGAGTGACAACTCTTCCTTAGAGGGCTTTTTTGCAGTGTTGTGGTGGCAGATAACACAAGATAAGACCTGCACTGGCGCCAGGTCAAACAACTCCCTTCAAACTCCATACTTACAGTGGTGGAAAGTACCTAACTACAGTTACCCAAACACTTTATTTAAGTATAGTTTGCTGGTTCTTGTACTTCACTTGTGGATTTCCATTTTATGCTACATTATACTTACACTCCAGTAGTTTCTACTAGGGGTTTAACTGTACACAAAATTCACAGTTCAGTATGTACTTTAGTTTTGGAGTCACAGTTTGGTACAATTTTAGTACAGCAGGAAAAAAAAGAAAGGTAAAAGGAAATTTTGGTCTTTTATTTTGAAAAATGTGATATAATGGCTCATTGGCTGTTAAAATCACTGAAACATTTTGGTTGTGCTGCAGTGGAAAATTAAAACAACCTTTCTGTTTGTTGCAAAGAGTCTGGACACCTGCTGACAGCTGTTTGAAACCAGCTCCCCCTCCTGCAGCTACAACAGTATCATGCTGCTCTAACACTGATGCTTCAGTATTAATAATCTAATGATGTCATATATAAAAGTCAGAGAGACCAAACCACTACTTTTACTGTGATACTTTTACTACATTTTGCTGCTTAATACTTGTGTATTTTTACTCAAGTGGATTTTTAATGCAGGACTTTTACTTGTAATGGAGTATTTTTACATTGCTGTATTGATACTTTTACTTAAAAGTCCAGTATGTAGGATTTAGTGGCATCTAGTAGTGAGGTTGCAGATCGCATCAAACTGAATACCCCTCCTGTCCGCTTCCAAGCATGTAGGAGAACCCACAGTGGCCACAGAAAACTAGTAAAAAAACATAAAAGGGCCTCTATAGAACCAGTGTTTGGTTTATCTGTTCTGGGCTACTGTAGAAACATGGCGGCGCAACATTGCGGGCTCCGTGAAAGAGGACCTGCTCCCTACGTAGATATAAAGGGCTCGTTCTAAGGTAACAAAAACACAATGATTCTTATTTTAAGGTGATTATATACTAATTAAAACATAAATATGAATATTATATATCCATTTCTGCCAAGTCTGTTCCACTAGATGCGACTAAATTATACACACTGCACCTTTAATATGAATACTTCTTCCACCATCCGTATTAATTGTACTTACACACGTCTTTGTGGCAGTTCATCTAACGACCTAAAACGGACAGAATTATTCCAAACTAAGAACCACACTGTACAAATATTACAATAAAGTACTTAGAAAAAAAGATATTATAATTTATAATATTAGTTAGTGTGATTATTGTTATTAATATTGCGAAAATTGTCATCAAACATCTGTAATTACACCACATAAGTCACAAGTCTGATGTAGTGCCATAAGAGATTGTAATATACACAGTTTGAATGTCACAAACTCACTCAGTCCTCGCTCTGATCATACAACTATTAAACAAATGTTACCATAAGAGAGGAAAACTGACACTATAAAATATTCTTTGAGCTGCAGGCACAACAAATTATAATGATACCATCAGAGATAAAAATGAACATAAAGGTCAGTAAGGTCTTACTTCTAACAAACTCACTTCTGAGCCCTGGAGACTCTACAGTACATTGCAAACATTATATTGACTGTAATCATTAGGAAAGGGCAGAGCGGTGAGTGAAACAATTGAGAAATCACTCCTCATTAGGTGTACGTTGTTTACATCGCTGGCATCGCAGCGTTGTGCCGCTCGCCAGTGCTGTTTGATTATCATGCATATCACTGGTTATTTACTGACTGCTTGATTGGCCCCATGCTGCGCAGCCAGCCGCAACCGGGATGATAACTGTGTCAAGAACAACAAAACAACCAAAATATTTCAGTTTATTTTACAGTACGTGTCATATTTATTTATGGCTTTCATGGAATAAAAGCTACACTTTGATGTGGTTTTGAGAGATAGACTGTAATTGCCCTACAGGAGCTTAAAAATGTGAAATACTCAATAGTGTTTACAGTAATTATCATTCTTTTCTTACAGTATTATTACCTATTGTATTGTATATTAATCCTATAAGTCTTAGATTGACAGCTCAAACACTTGCAACTGTGCATCATAAATAACTAATATAAATAACCCTGCATGTGAATCAGTGAATAGCAATGATAAATGCATGCATCATTTTCCTTCAGGGCTATTAGTGTGTTGTTAATTTTGTTCTCATCTGTGGTTTGGCTTTTAAAATAAACAGTTGCAGATGCAGGCAGGCTTTTGCAAGGACACCAACGAATTCAAAACTCACACAGTGACAGCGATGGCGGGACATTTATTGCAACAATGAATTGTCAGACTTTTTTTTTGAGGGGGGGTGGAGGGGGGTGCTTTTGTTTTTTTTGTGTTTTGTTTCTTTACCCACTTGCCTTCAACCTGCCTTGTCTTCTTCTGCTTAAATCAGTGGTTTTTACGGATTTTCTACAACCCCTAGAGAATTAAAGCTGTTAATATAAAATATTTTTGCACAAATATTCACTCATTTAAATTAGCTAATTAAATTTTGACCATTTTTGTGCCCTAAAAAGAACTTGTATTAAGTTTTCCCTTTGAATTATATAATTCACAGGGTTAAAACGTTAAGTTAAAACGCCTCTGAAACGTACAGAGCATCTGCGAGCGCTCTAACTTTCTTTTGCCTTAGATGACTTCTCTACTGAAAGCATTAACCCTCACCTCACCTCTTGTTGGCCTGCAAAGACAGGTGGTTGCTACTTTATGGGATATGCTAGCTACTGGTTGGCTTGTTGTAATCAACCATGTTTGCTTATGTTGATTATGAGCATTAAATATTGACCACAATGACTAAGTGGTGGCCTGAAGGGTAGAGAAGCGAACTTGTAACTGAAGGGGTCGCTGGTTCAATCCCACCAATAAATCTGGGTGAGGGAAGTAAGAAGCAGCTTCTTCATTACCACCACTGAGGTGCCCTTGAGCAAGGCTCCAGTGGAGGCTGTGGTTATACTGGGCAGCTTCCAGGTAAACCTGTGTGAATGTGACCAGGGCGTCTCTGAAAAGGAGAGCATTGCTGTCAGAGGAACTTTGGCATCATTTTGGTGAAAATGTGAATGTTTAAAATACATAGAACATAAAGATACAAAGAGCAAAGAGGTGAATTGAATGAGAAGTTTACATCATTTTATGCTTTAAAACTTTTTTTTGCCGTGAAACTGGGTCACCGTTTGAATTTGTTGTAACTGTCGTAAATCCAAGCTGACTCCAGCTTAAGTAAAGGAGCAAGCTACAAATCTTCAGAGCCTCCTTTCAGGCAAGTATTTGACGTCTGTGGTGGGGTGTTCCTTATAAACAGATACCAGAGAAAAACCCAATATGATAGATTGAGCTTTTAGTCGACCATAAACGGCTGGTCATCTGCCAAAGCGACTGCTGTAGCAGACACAGGGATCAGACAGATTTACAACACTGCCTCACCGCTGTGCATGTTTTTATCCCATAAGTAATAAATATTGTTAGAAGGGAAGGTTTTTGCTTGCCTTAACTCCTATATATCCAATATATCCAAAACCCTGTGAGACATTGTGCTCGTGTCGTGACTGTTGATTAAAAAAATAGGTTTTCTGAAGAATGCAACCTATCAGATGTGCAGGCCTCGCTGCGTTCGGATACGTCTCGACTTCTACACAATACACTCCAGTCAAAAGCACTGGCTTTGAAGCTCCCCAAAATGAGAGAGACTAATCTGTACGCCGTGCTTCTGTGAAATATCTCTCAGAGACCAATCCTATAATTCACCCAGTTACATAAAGCTTGGAGGAAAGAGTGCGGTGAATGACTTGGTTTCCTTATGATAATGCTCTGTATAACTTTATAGTACTAATCCTACATCTGAGGAAAGGTAATTGCTATGCGCTCACTCTCTACTGGTATCACCTTCTTAGCATGGCTGGTGAAATTTAAGCATTGTGCCTTTGCTTTAGTATGCTTAGCCCATTTATTATAAATCACATCTGCTTTACATTATTACAAAGGATATCAGTGTATTTTAGATATTGTGTAACGTATGGTATGATACGTCTGAAGTGAAATTTGCTGTAATCCGTCACAGTTAATGTCATGTCTGCTTACTGTTGCTCAAATATATTGTTACTGTTTTTTTCTACTGAGCAACAGAGCAACATGGACACGTGTGCCACCCTTTAAATGTCAAAAGATCAAATTATCAGAGATCAGAACACATCACAGCACAAATGGTTATTGTGACGAAAGGTTACAGAGAATGGAAAGAAGAAAGAAAGAAAGATAGGATCTTTATTTATGATCAAATAAAGAAATAAATATATAATGTTGGCTGACTTTTGGTGTTTTCTTTTAATATCCAGAAGATCAGATTTACAGATTGTGTAATGTTCACGAGACAAAATGCTGAATGCACTTTGTACTGTTTACTCAACTGTAGGTTTAATAAAAGCACCAGTAAATCATCCCAGACTATCAGCAAGGTTTTGCAAATGGAATTGTTGGGATATACTGACATTTCTATGCAGTGATTAAAATCACGTAGACAACAATGAAAGTAGGCGTGAGACGTAAAAAAAAAAAGTACAACACCACAATATGCTTTGCAAATGGTTAGCAACACTGATACATATTTGATTTGCATAGTAAATGTGCTAAAATGTGCTAAAACACTTGTCCACTGGTCCTTGTATGGTTGAAAATTAGTCAGAAAATGTGTTTTTAATATTATAAATTTACATTTAATAACGCAGGCTTCAAAAATTAGATGACAATTTGAATCCCTCCTGTTATAATGTTAATACAGATACCCAGCAATCCACGCATTTAGGAAAGATTTTAATTTCAAGGAACAAGATAACAAACATTCACACGGCCTCGAAAGCAGCCCTGAGTCACTTTAGTCATTGAGAAACCGATTCGATTGATGATGCACAAAGTCTGTCTGTGAAACCTGTAACAGTAGATAAAGATTATGAAAAACTTTTTTTCTTAATCACCCCATTTGACTCAGTTGGATTAGAGGCATTAGTCCAAATTTATAAACTCTACAGCACTTAATTCATCTACATTACATGTGAGACTGTAACAGCATTATTTTCAAAAATAATATTAGAGCCCTTTTTAATCTCTCCATTGCCACTTTCTGGGTGTCAAACCAGACTTCGAAAAGCAATGATTCATGGCCTGTTACCTTATTTAACTGTGTGTGTGTCTCTGCGTGTGTGTGTGTGTTAAAGCATATTTAGCCCACAACGATAGATACTTACCTCACAGAGTGTGAACTTTCCAGGCACAGCTGTGGAGTTTGGTGTCAGTAACATATGCGTTTGTTTGTGTGTGCGTGTGCTGGTGTGTAGCCGTAGTGTGTGTTAGTGAATTTCTTACTTTTGGGTCTTATTTCGCCACAAATGGTTGCTAAAGAAAAGCACTTTACTAGCTCATTGATTCTTGCCGCTACACATACTAACCAGATAGTTCAGGTACTGAGACAGTATTGAAATACTCAGCTGGGTTCTGTATTTCCATATAGACATTTACCCCAGTCCCCCCCACCTCCCCCTCATTAAAAGTCACTGGTCAGCTGGTGTCACAAATTTCACCTTCGACCCTGACCTTGCTGATTGTCTGTAACTGTCTCAGTGTGGAGGCAGACCAGTGGCACCACTCAACCTTTCACTGGCAGTAAGACCAGGGCTGATATAACTAATCAGGCCAGTATGGTTGTGTAGCCGTTTCTCAGCAAAGTGGGAATTGATTGCTGTTAGGGTGTGGCTGCTGCTTATGTGGAAATATTACCTTCTCATAGCCAAATACATACTAGATATTCAATCTTTCCTGTCCTAATTTTATATAAATTTGGCATTGTATTGTGGGGAGTCAGATAGCAGCAATGGCAACAACTGGCTTTGAGAATAAATACTGATGGAGTAGCTGTGAGATATTTTATTTATGTGCCTGATGAGTTCTTCTGCACCATGACAGACTTTTCAGGGTGTAGGACTGATTTACTGAAGCGGGGTTTGTCTCTAGGAGCCCATTTTAGCCCTCTTTCTCACACGCTTGCCTCAATGTTATTTCGAAGATGCTGACTGTATACGGGGAACCTCATGGGAGCATATTAAGCAGACAAATCCTGGCAGAGTAGACTTTCAGTGTAGCTTGCCACAGTTAACATGTGAGCAAGTGACATCAGGTCTATTCTGCATTGGGTCTGGAAAAACGATAGCCGTGCAGTAAAAGGTTCTCGGCCATAGTAAGCAAACCGAGGTCCTTCACTACTCCCTTCGTCATGCATCAAGAAGTTGATGATGATACCTTTTCATTAAATGATGAACCATGCAAGCAGAGAAGCTGAGAAATGTGAATTCAACTGGACTTTTGATTGACTTTGGTGTGTGATGTAGTCGCCCACTGATAGCGATGCACTTTCTCTGTGTCTTACAGGGGAGCCTTTTCAGTGGTGCGCAGATGTGTTAAGCTGTGCACAGGACAGGAGTACGCTGCCAAAATAATCAACACCAAAAAGTTATCTGCAAGAGGTAAGTACAAACATATTTTACTTTTCATTACAGTCTGAGACAGGGCTGTGTGATATGGTGATATATATATATCATGTGACAATAGAAAAACGTCTGTTGTTGCATATGATGCTCTATCGTTTCTTTCATCGTGCCCCAAGTCACATTCTTTATGGCAGTATTTTAAATCGTTTGGAGTCTGTCCATCTGTCTGTGTAGATAACATGAATAAATTACTCCTCTTGGCTTTTCACTCGCAAAGCTTTTATTGCACTTACAGTAACATAGCGAGTGTAGTTGTCGTCAACTCATGTACTTTTCAGTTTCACTGCCTCCCTCTCTGCTCTGCTGTGTATGCGGCACACACACACACACACACGGAGGGCTCAGCTCTGCCCTCGCTGAGAAAGACCAGAGAAGAGGAGAGAAGCAGCGAGACAGCAACTATAAATGACAGCAAAACACAGTACAGACTATGTTTATTTATGTTATTTACCTAATTTGCATGCACTCATTTCACTTCAGCTCAGTGTGAGAGTGTCTGCTGCGTTTTGCTGTCATTTATGGTTACGCTACTCTCCTCTGCTCTCCATGGTTCAGCGAGGGTGGATGGGGCTGATCTCTGTGTGTGTGTGTGCCATGCACACAGCGGAGCAGAGGAGAGACAGTAAACGCGTTTATGCCAATTACACTTGTTACATTAGCGTGAGTGCAATAAAAGCTTTGCGAATACAAAGCCAATAAGAGTAATGTAATAAGTGCAAACGATGGACGGACGACTTTGGAGATGACATGAACCAGAAACTCTTAATTCGTTAAATTTACAGAAAATTTGCTATATTAGGATTTGTAGTGTTATTATGGGATTTTGGTCACATCGCACAGCCCTAGTCTTGAGACCAACAGGCTGTGTACCTTGTCTGAAAGTAGTGCTTTACAAACCACAGGAGGTATTGGGTAAGTGGCATCTCCAACAAAAACAGGATAGTCAAATTTCACTTGTTAAATATAGCTACAAGCAGCGATAATCCGAGTCCAAGCAGATTGTCAAAAATTGCAACATTTTTAGAGCAAAAGACGAGATGCAGATGACTTGAGAGATTAAAATGATGAAAGAATTTTGACTCCAGGCCAAGCTGTTTGCGTTTCTTTACATATGCTCCTGCTTGTCATATCCTCTCAGTTGAACTCACGCCTGGCAGCTAGGAAGAAGTCAATGATGATGCCAGGTGTCACAGAGGAAGGGTATTTTGGGCTATATTTTATGGAGCATTGGCAACCTCCCCAGGGTGATTGACTAGTCACAAATAACGCAGCATAGCGGGAAATGGATATCAAAGGTTTTAGAAAATCAATCGGCAAATCAGCGAAAAATGATCAGCCGAAAATATACAGAAATTTAAAAGTACACATGACAGTCTCATTCTTAAATACACTGATGTCACAGCAGACATCTGTTTCATCAATTGATTGATTAATTGGCAACAACCCTAGATTTTTTTTTTTTGAGAGAGAGAATTGTGTCCAAGGCTGGAGAACATCTGTGGTGCGGCGTTTGTGTGCGCACACACAAGGATTTAAATTTCATACCAAGATGGAACAAAACGATGAAAAATACAGCTTGTGACAAATAACGGTGCTGAGTTTGTAGGCCTGGGACAAGATGCTTATCTCTTGATTCGATACTTGGGTGCTGATTTGATTCAGACTCGATTCTCGATTCAAAAGCGATTCTCGATTGAATTAATAGAAAAGGAGGCACCATCTTCAGCCTCTTGCTCCAGTATACTGTGTGCCAAACCATTCGCTGGTGTCCTGAAATCCAATATGAAACATAACTATCAGATAAAAGAAATGGTCCACAGCCTTTTTATATTTTAAAATGTTAACTGCATTAATTAACGGATTCATTAATTAGAGAGCATCTTACAGTCTCCTGCCTGTATGAAAATAACAACATGAGGGGGAGGTGGAGTGCTCTGCGGTGTTGTTATTAATGTCATGTCTCCAGCAGTGGAGAGCAGCCTCTCTGCTGCACTGTTAGCTCCAGGTGAAAGACATTGTTTTTTTAGTTGAAACAGGCCGAGTTATTTTCTTCACCTCAGAGTCGGTTTAAGTTGTTTAATGCTGCAGTGTGTGTCGTTTTTTACTGCTGGATTTCGCTGCTCTGCTCTTCTAACGTTGGTCTCTGAGTGATGGCTTTTAAAGTTCACAACATATCTTAGCGTTCATCTCACAAAGGTTATTATTTGGTCATTATATCAAAAAATGTTTGCAACTGCTGCCTTTTTTGAAGATGACTTACAGGATAACTCTGGTGTGTGCGTGCTGTGCACTGTCTGGGTCCTACGCTGCTGTTGAGTTCTGCCTTTTTTGTTCTGTCAAAGGCGACCCACCTCTGAGTTCAATAGGCCTGTAAATCTGTAGTAATCTGTTGCTTTTTTCTGGCATTTTGCCATTAAATAATTATTTAAGGTAGAGAGGAAATTTGTAAAATAACTAAAGCAGTCAGGTTTGAGTTCTTTTATTATTGATAATTGTTAAGTTAAGCTCCTTCTTTCACTGTTACACTTATTTGAAATAACCCTGGATAAGAGTGTCAGGTAATGCTTTAAATGTAACGTCATAGCCTTTTTTTTACTTTTGTTAATTAAGAAAACATCTTTGAGGCACTTTAATTAATGTCACATGCTATGCAACCAGTTGCAGTTTACACCAAAGCCAAGGCTAAATGCCATGGCCATAAAGACCAATCCAGCACTACAGTGGTTGCTGTGGCTCTTCCCACCACCACTTGCCCAGTGTAAATCTCCTGCTGCCCCAGCAGCCTCGTAACTGGAGCCCCACTGGCGAGGCCCTGCCATGTGGCACCACACTGACACTTGACTGTTTGGCTTCACACACACACATAAATGTGGCCATGGCTTGTGTGTGAAAATGTTGAGTGTGGAAGAAAAGGCATTTTAACAGGCATTAGCAGAGAGCATGTATGAATGTCTCAATTCATTCACGTCTACAATGTCTGGACATATCAGTTTGTCTCTCATAAGTGTTAGTCTCAATTACGACATGTTTTTCAGTCAGTTTACCATTTAATACCTGCTAATTAGTTATTACTAAATAATAACTGAAATATCAGTTCTGTATATGGACCATTAATGAATGAATATGAATTTCTGAAGCTGATAGTTTGTGGAACAGGCATGTTTTCAATGATTAACTGGCTGGCAACAAAATGCAAGAGCAAAGTTGTTTGAAAATGTTAGACTTAGGATGTTTGTATATTCAGCTGGAAGTAATTTGAATAAATTAGATGATGTTGTAATGCACTTTCTGCATTGTGTTTCAACCATTTCCAGCTACAGCAGACAGACAAGGACGAATATCGCTGCATTCACTCATAAAATTTTGTGCAGTGAAAAACACAAATTAAGTGTGTGTGTGAAATCTGGTTATTAGCCATGAAAAAGGATGATAAACAGCCATTAGCTTCACTTTAAACCAACAGCACGGGAAAGGTGGAGTATAGTGGAATTACTGTGAACGTACGTATATGCCTCCGATACAGCTGACTACGTAGTTTTAATTTCTGTCTCATATCAAGAAGTTGTACTGGTGTATTTCAGCTGTGTCAGCTTTCTTACTTAGCCTCAAATGTGATGCTAATCTTAACCCAGAGTTGGCCACGTAATATTTTCATAGTGTGAGAATGTAGTGTGTGATGTCTGCGCTTCATGTGTGTCTGCAACAAGATGGAAAAAACAGCAAGATTATATCAGAATTTATACTTGATATCAAAACAAAAGGGGGAAAAACCCAAAATGAGATGACAACCAATAGTTTAGTTGTTTCGTTTTGTCACTCTTGTCGTATAATTGCTATGTTTCAGTGCAGCGAGCATCTTTTACTGAGATTAAACCCATCCTAGATTATCCTGCTGCAAGTAGCAGGAGGCTAAAAGTTCATCCCAGCGATTAGCTTGATGAGACTTAATGCAACACACACACACACTGAGAATAAATAATTCACCTATAGGTTGTACTATCATTGGACCTATACATTTCACTCCAGCTGCTTTATCAGGGAGTGCAGCTGTTTGCAGCTTTCCACCATCTTTCTAAAGCACAGAATAATCTCCCTGCTTCAACATTTGATAGGAGGACTGATCTGTCCTGACTGGGTGGTGCGCCGGGCTTGTGCTGTGCTCCTCACTAATGGATGAGCCATGTTCTATGAAACAGCAGAGCAGCGTTCAACCCGGCAGAGTTGCTGCATACTACTTCTACTCCAGCTCCTATTTATAGCTCCATGACCTATCTGACATGGGCTGCTACGGGCAGGTTTTATGGCAGTTATGATGACTTGCTGCTATACTCTAGAAGTGGGATTCGGTTATGGCCGTTTGCTTGTTGTTGTGATATTTGCCAGGCACCAGGTAAGGTCAGTGAGCTGTGAGCCATGGTTGCAACAACTTAAGAGGAGCGTTTGTTTAGGGTCTGGCAGATGGAGATGGTAGCTAAGGGAAGGGAGGGGTCATGTGAGAAAAGGCACCCCAGGCACTTGGCAGCTGAGGGCCATGCGCCTGTACGCCTACATGCCTTTAGCACGGGACTCTCATCTGACTCTCCCTTTCTGTCTTTCTGTCTCTCTCTCTCTCTTATTACACACACAAACACTCATATACAGATATTCAGACAGCTGTAGAGTAAGAGCTGAGACCGTAAAGCACTCACAACTGGACAGGATGGTGGACTAACACTTGTTGTGGCTGTTATAGTAATCTAAATCTATTATAGCTACAACAGCTCCATTAATATTGTTACAATATTAAAAGAATTTATGGGGAAAAAAATGTGCATAATATTACATACCAACACACACAGTCAGGCTTCTCCTCTGTGTGTAACATCCTCCAGCCATCCCATCCAAATGGCTAATGCCAATCCAACACATGTCAACAGGAAATGTAGGCCAGGTCTGTTGGGCAAGTCCTCCAGCCAATCACAGAGCTTGTTTATTGGCAGTGATCTCTAGACAGAAGTTACCAGAGGTTGCTGTATGGCCTTGTAATTTATGATGATAGAGAGTAGTTGTGTGCTTGTGTGTGTACAGGTGTGTATCCCCTCCTCTCTCTCTCTCTCTCTCTCTCTCTTTCGCTATGTGTGTGTGTATGGTGCTTGAGATTCACCTGCAATGCAGTAGCAGTGATCTGACCTGGTTTTGGCCAGCCAACTTTGTGTCAATGTCAAATAACCAGGACAGATGTAGTCACCTTAGTAGAGTGAAGTCTCATTAGCTGTAATAAGAGATATAAACATTGCTCGGAATTGGACCATATGAGAAGACTGTGTATTGATAATAAAAAACATACTAAAAAAAGTATCTATTTACTATCTACTAACTACTTACTTAAATGGTTTCACAACCTCCACCCGCAAGGCTGTCATCATTATACAAGTTATTCAGCTACAGACTGTCACAACCAGAGGCATCCAGTTTAATAATCTGTTTCCAATAATCTACCCCTGCTGTTTGTGTTTCTTAACAAGCCATCAGGCAGATATCACGGACAGACTGCCGGCTACTAACAGGCTGAGACAGACTGAACAAAGTAGAATCTGCAAACTGTTCAGCCGACTCTCAGCGCTCCAACTCTCGTAACCAGAGAGGATGCCTCACAGACCAGTGTGCAGAGTCATCCCTCTCATAGACGAGACCGTCATATACCCTGCGAGACTCAAGATGACTAATGTAGCCAGTCATCATCTGTTACTTTTGGACTAAAAGTAACCTTTTTGTGCATGTTGTAATAACTCGATTTTCACCATTTAGACCTTTTTCACATTGTGCAAAACCAAAAATTCTTATTAATCTAATTAATTTGATATATTGCCCATTCCTAATATAACATTTAGAGGCTGCAAGGCACTATCTCTAATATCCTGCCATTACTGTAAAATGTATAGGAAACAACATGACTTAGAGATGGCTTTCTGCTCACCTCCCTGACCACAGTGCAGCTCATACTCAACATTTCCCAGCTGGCCAGAGTCATGCTGTTTCAAGCAAATGTTCTGAACAATGGTTATATCTGGAGGTGGCTGTCTTTTTACATCTACTCCCCTCCCGAGAGTTCAGCCCTCACTGGCGATGATTAACCTACATTTAATCCTCTCCTCTCCTTTAACACGTAGGTTTCCACAGACTTGAGTTAACACTGTCCTTGGATGTCTCACTCAGTGAACACTCAGTGCTTATGTTCTTCTCTGTCATCTATCTCCTTCTGCTTGTCCTCTTTTTTTTCTTCCACTTCCTCTCTCTGTCCCCTCAGGAGCAGTCCTCACCCTCCTTCCTTTCCCCACACTCTCCTCTCATTTCTTATTTACCTTGCTACATTCAGAAATGCAGGATTGTATCTGATTGACAGACTGTTTGTCTGACTGAATAAATGAATATTTGACTGGCTCACTGAGCACTGAAGCAGTTTGCACTACCACTGCTACATGGCCACAGTTTTGCAGACAGTAAACACCAAGGAGGTTATGTTTTAATGAATTTGTCTTTACAAAAATACATTGTGTTCATTACAGGAATAAAAATTATTTTAATCTTAAGAGATTGGGCACATTCACTCTTGAAGAATCTTCTTTTAAAATTCTGGTTCATGTATGACTGTCTATTGCTTTTGACATATATAGTGTCTTCACTGTGGGTATTCCACAAATAAGAAATCCAGAATAAGGATTAAAAAAACATCTTTTCATCCATTGAGAACTCCCAAATATATAGTATAAATATGCATAAATGTGGTGCATTTATGCATATATTCCTCTGTCCAGCCAGCATAGTTACTATCCATCACTCATCGGAGTCATCCATCCATCCATTCATCCAACCACTAACCCATTTTCATTCTTAGCTTGAACAGAATACACCGCAAACGCTGACATTTAGCTAACAAGCTATGTATTTTCAAAACGCCAGTTGTAGGAACATTACATGATGTTCTGATGACCTAGACCATTTTTACAATTTGTCCACTGCTATCACTGCCTAAACTCCCACACTGCCCCTCACCCCCAGGTTATCTCACACAATGCAGACTGTACTAGCTTTCTTTATGCTCAGCACTTAGGAAGGGCAGCCTTCACAAAACCTTGTATGAGGGGTCTGCCATAGGTAGAACGATTATCTGTCATGCTGTAGGGTTATCTCCTATTGATCCAGCCAGCTTGACAAAGAAGGGATG
This sequence comes from Euthynnus affinis, assembly GCA_029490765.1. Taxonomy (NCBI): domain Eukaryota; kingdom Metazoa; phylum Chordata; class Actinopteri; order Scombriformes; family Scombridae; genus Euthynnus; species Euthynnus affinis. Next base: position 8,774,323 of record CM055842.1, read on the forward strand.
AAGAACCTGAATAGTGACCTTCCTTGTTACAAAGGAGGTTATATATCTTGTGTTGAATCAGTGTCCAACATTAAATCCCATGTAAGTTCTGTACAACCCATATGGTTTTCCAGTCTCAAAGGATCTAAAGCTTTGGCAAGGCTATAAAGAAGTTGATAGTATACATCACATTTTTCATGCTTAAAAATAAAAGAACATCACTGTGTCTGAAACAGTTTGGCTTTTCCTTAAAACTCAATATTTTGATTAGAAGAAAATAGGTGAGAGTGAAGAACTATCAATTTTCTCCTTAATAGTTAATAAACATCATTGAAAGCTTTTTTTAAATCAAAATTTCCACTTCAGCTGGTAGTCATGCAGCCCTACAAGTATGCGTAGATAACAAAGGCTCAATCTGGCCATCTGGTAGACTAAGCTAAGATGAACCGTAGTGCTTACTCAGAGCCAATTCTGTACTTGCAGAATAATGTCAGCAGATGCCACTGACAGAATGAAATGTGATGCTTGCGCTTATGATGTTTTCCACCATTTGACATTGTAGTATGATGGATAACATATCTGGGAGTGTTCGACACAAGCGGACAGTTGGCAATACTTAAAACACGGGATTAAACACGTCACGGAGAGTTTAGCTGAAACTGTGATAGTGCAGACTGAGGATGAGATGTGGTGCTACACGTATCTAGGGCTGAATTTAATATACCTCTTCCCCAATGATTAACAAATATTCCAGCTTCAATTGATATGTATTAAACTGTCTAATTTGAGCTCCAACTAGCTGAGCTAGTCAACATAATTCTGAAAAACATACATACATGCTCATATTTTTTAATGATCTACAGCCGTCTTTGTGAAAAGATATATCAATCTTTCAAGTTTCATCCAGTTCGGGATGCAACAATCCAACTTTTTGTCCCTCAATTACCTGGATATCCATCCAATACCATCGTTTTATTTTTCCAAATTAAAAACTTGTAATTGTAAAGTACCATGAGGCCGGGGATTGTTGTGGCGGCCCACTCTGACTGACTGAATGTAACTGACATGTTGGTTATACCATGGCCAATAACCCCTCAGCTTGATAAGGTCAGGATTGGGACTGATACTGATCCAGAGTATTGGATCTAGGGCTGTAGTCAACCAAAGAAAATCTTGGTCGACTAAAATTGTACATAATCTTCGACTAATCGATTAAACTGTAGGAAATAATGGATTAATCCCAGAAAGCTACTGATATAGCACTTTTCTCCTTATGAAAGTAACACAGAGATTATTTGACCAAAGAGAATTTAGTCGGACGAGAGCATATCGACCAACTAATGACTAGTCAACCAGCAGACTACAGCCCTAATTGGATCCAATCAAAGGTCCCAACAAATGAATGTAAAGAGACATACAGTGTGTCCATGGCTTCCTCAAAAACCAACATGAAACACTAAAGAACAAATTAAAAGAGCGAGAGTGGCAAATCCAAACCAAGAGATGGCACATTTAGAACAGATAAACTTAATGCAAAAGAAGTTCAAAAATTGTAAAGGAGGAGAAAACGAAACAAAAGAAAGTGTCTCAGGCAAGAGAGAAAAAAAAAAGTAGCAAGCAGTGGTTTGTGAAACAACAGCAGCAATCAGCGTCGTCTTTCTTTTCAAGTGAAAGCAGCCGAGCTTTGTGCGTATTCTCCAACCTTCCTCCTCCTCTGCCCTCCGCTTCTCTCCAATACTCCTCCACTCCGCCTCGCTCCTCTCATCTTCTGAGACTATAATCACCGGGCTTACACTTCACTGTCACTCTTCAATGCCAGCGTGAGTGTGTGCTTGTTTTGTCGGTCTATTTGTGTGTGTGCTTGCATGTGCTTTCTGTATCTACAGTATGTGTGCATTTCCATGTTTATGCTCCCAACTGTGCTCTGCATGCACTACATGGTGGTCCACTCCCTATTGTGTGTGTGTGTGTGTGAGTGTGTGTGTGCATGTGGGCTAAGACTGCTGCTTGCTTGATAACTGTGGCATCCGAGTTGTTTGGCATCATTAGGCATACACGTGCGGCCGAGTCGGGGGTGACAGAAAGCTAAACAAGGTAGTCCAGATGTCCTTCTCCCCAGCAACATCTTCCAGGTCCTCCTGGATGAGATATATAATCCCTTCAGTGTGTTCTGGGTCTTCCAGTTGAATGTGCCTGGAAAACCTCCAAAGAGAGGTGCCATGGAGGCATCCTTATCAGATATCTGAACCACCTCAGCTGACTCCTTTCAGTGCAAAGGAGAAGCACCTTTACTCCGAACTCTCTCCGGATCTTTGAACTTGTTACCCAATCTCTTTGTTTTTTTAAAGATTTTTTTCATACTTTATTTGACAGGCAGTGTAGAGACAGAAAATGTAGGGGGAGAGAGGTATGACATGCAACACAGTTCTCCTGGCCAGAAGTTGAACCATGGACATTGCGGTTATGTGGTATAGCCCACGCCTTAAACATCAGGTCACCATGGCGCCCCATTACCCTTTCTCTAAGGGGGAGCTCAGCCACGTTATGGAGAAAACTCATTTCCGCAGCTTGTTTCCATGATCTCATTCCATTTCAACCATAAGCTTGTCTTCATAGGTGAGGTTTGGGTTGGAACTAAATCGACGTTCCTCCACTAAAATGTCCACGGTACTGCTGACATCGCATCAATCCGCCTGTTGAGTCACTTTATATTCTCCGTTGAACAAGACCCTGAGATATTTGAACTCCATCTCTGTAATCCACCCATATCCGGTAGAGAAACACGGCCTCAGACTCGGAGGTGCTGCCTCTCATCTAAACTGTTTCACACTTGGCTGCAGACTGCCTCAGTAAAGTGCTGGAGGTCACTGTCTGATGAAGCCAACAGAACCACATCATCTGCAAAGAGCAGAGAAGCAATTCTGAGGATCCTAAACTGGATCCCTCATGATGTGCTGTGAGATCTTGTCCATGAAAATCATAATCAGGGACAAGGGACAACCTGGGGACAGAAAATGGGTATTTTTAAAATAATACAGTTATATAATTGATATGTTGCTTCCATAATCGGATGTATTAGTATGATGGAGCAGAACATAAGCGATTTTAGCAACAGAAAAACAGAAAGGCAGGTTTCTTTGGATGGTTTGAAATGGGAAATGATTTAGTCCACTGTGTTATTTAAAAGGGATTTTGATGTATGGCTTGTGGTTCATGAAGTATCAATATTCATTATTTTCCAGGAAGTAAACATAATGACATTTTGATTAAGCTATAAAGTTTTTATTTGTTGGCACAATATTCCGAGGTGGAAAAGTAATAACAAGGTCTACTTGCCAGCTTTTTCCAAGTAAGTGGACCTTGAATATTTTTTTTGGTCAAGCCTCTTTTTCCACTGTTAAGAATAAACTTTTGCACTCAAACTTAAATTTCTCTGGGAGAAAAAATATTTTGAGAAAGTTTATGTGGTTGCTGCATTTTAGGGCAGTTTAATGATGACTTTGGGCTTTCTAATATATATATATATGCACATGTATATATAAATTTAACTCAGTTCTTTATAGTATTGTCCCATTCTGTCCCATTCACCTTTTCTGATTTATGACCACTGGGTGCATGTTTCTTACATACTGTTATACTTTGTCAGTGTTAGTATTTCATTAATAACTCCCCTCTCTCTTTTTCTCTGCCTTTCTTTCTCTGTTGCCTCTCAGATCACCAAAAGCTTGAGCGAGAGGCCCGGATTTGTCGCCTGTTGAAACACCCCAACATTGGTGAGGACACGTCTTTCTATTTTTGCTTCTCTTACCACCAACCTCAATTCCATAAAGTCCTGTTATCTGTCATTATTTTCTTTATTACAAAGCAAAGATGTATACCTATTGCTGTTTTGATTTTGTATAACATCCATTTGTGACTTTTTACTTTACAAAAAGTTGTAGAAATGGGATTTATTTTGTGATAAGATCAGTATATTAGTGTTAACTAAAAAACTAACACATTTATTATGACAAAATACAAAAGACAACACAACTATTACTGATTATCTGAAAAAATTATAGTAGTAACAATATGTAGTACTGAAATACACAAATATAACCTCATAACAGTCCATTTCTGTTTATGAGGGAGATCACTTTATTGCCAGAGCCTACCATATTGTAAATACACATGAAGTAAGACTCAATTATTATGACTCCCTGTGGTTTCTACCCCCACACACTCTTTTTTTTAATCTCCTAGTTAAAATGCAGGAATCTTACCCTGTATTATTCAGAAATGGTCTGGCAAGGGTGCATTTTAAAAAACATCTACTATTATATAGGTTTCAGCTACATTGAGATGACAAATTAATAATTAAAAACAATTAAATAATGATTCACATGCTGACAAACAGACATTTATCTCTCTTTCTCTTCTAGTTCGTCTTCATGACAGTATATCAGAGGAGGGCTTCCACTACCTCCTGTTTGACTTGTAAGTCATCCTCCTCTCCTCACCTCACCTCACCTTACCTCTCCTCTCCTCTCCTCTCCTCTCCTCTCCTCTCCTCTCCTCTCCTCTCCTCTCCATAATCGCTCATCTCCTGCCACTTTTCTTCTTCCTCCTCCCACCTTCCCCACCCTTCCCTATATACAATTACATAACTCTCTCCTATATTTGCCCCCCCTCCACTACCACCACCACCCACGCCCTCCACATCCATCTCTCGGCAATTCCCTCTAGTTTCCATGGCAACGGTGTGGGAAGGGGGAGGAAAGGAGGATTGGGGGAAGAGGGGTGCCTCAGGAACAAGAAATGATGAAGGAATTCTCGCTTTATAACCTTTAGACCCCCCCAGCCACACACACACACACACACACTTCTCACCTCCTTGCAATCCAAACATCCCAGTTTTAATAAGTGTGTTTGTGTGTGTGTTTGTGTGCGTGCACGCAGGGTGACCGGAGGTGAGCTGTTTGAAGACATCGTAGCCAGAGAATATTACAGCGAGGCGGACGCCAGGTAGGAGCACAGCCTTCACCCCTGTATGTGTGAAAGGGCTTCTTCTTGTCCTTAAATGGTCTGTCTTCTGTTGTTTTGTTCATGTTTTATGTATCTTTCCTTGTCTTTTGTGACTTTGCTCTACCCTTTTTTTCCTACTCTTACTCTTCTCTTCACTTCTCTTCTTCTTACATGCCTCTTTGCTTTTACTTTCTATTCTGCTCTTTCTTCTTCTTTTTTTTTGCTCTTTGTCCCTCACATCCCTTCTCTACATGCATATTCTCGTTCTTTGCTTTTTTTTTTGTCTTTTTTTCCTTTTCTGGTTTTCTGTTGTTTTTTTTTTTTTACCACCCTCTTTCGTTTCTATCCGTTTTTTCTCCTCTCTTCTTCCCTCCTACCTTTTTCACTTTCTATCTCTGCAAATTTCTAACTTTATCTACCGTTTTCATTGCCATATTACTACTTTTTCTCTTTGCTCGTCCTTTCTTTATTCCTCCTCTGTCTTTTGCTTCCTTCCTTACATCAATGCCACAACACTTCACCTCTCATACTGACGCAGGAGAGACCTTTGAGTCCAATCCGAGGTTTGACTGACATAGCCTTACCCGATTAAAAGTACAGAGTAGCTTATTGTGATCATCTAATATCTTGTAGTATAAACTGAGTAAGAAACATGGCTTTATTCATAATAAATGATGAAGTGATTTGTGAAAAGTGTATCATGTGATGGTAAAATTGTCTCTAAGACAGCTATTAGATAAAGAGATAAACAAATGTCCAGCTGCTAATAATAACACCTGCATTATTGACACATGTCACATAAAAAGTTTGTTGACATTTGTATTAATATTAACAAAACTTTTTGTCAAATCTTAAGTATGTACCCTTTAAATGATCCAATTAGCGTGGCTGGCGCAGGTGGTCCAGGGTATATCCCTACTGTTATGTTGCCCCCTTCCCTCTTCCCCTGCGCTTTCCCTGACACAATGGGAGAGACAAGTCAAGTATGTAAGCAGAACAGAATAACCCTGTATAGTGTATCTGTGTGTATGTGAACAGCCTCAACTCCTCTCTTTCTTCTCTTTCGTGTCTTGGGTTTTCTTTCAGCCCTTTTCGCCATTTTCTTTTTTACCCCTCGCCACTACCCTTGCTGTTTTAAATATCTCGCTCCCACCACTCATGCTGACTCATTGACACACACACACACACACACACAGTTCACTTTAGCCAATGGTGGAAGAGGAAATGGAGTAGTGGCGGGTGGACAGACAATAGACTGAGAGAAGAGTGAAAGAGATTTTTGAAAGTGGAAGTTGTGATGTGGGTGTTAGTCCATTCAGCAACATTGAAAGACTGATATTGTAGAAAGTCAGGCCACTGCAGTCGCATAAATGACTGGCTTCAGCCCTATTCAGTACTCTGAAACCTTTTGACTGTAGCTTGAGAACAGTGAGCTCAGGTCATTTGAACTGTGTCTAACTAACTGACTTTGTAACCAGTTCGTATTACATTTTATTCAAATGCTTGAAGACTTTTCCAGTATCCATTATGCAACATTTTAATGAAATAATTACTCTTCTTCATGCTTTTCTGAGCTAAAGAAAACACAGAAACTACATTTTCTGATTTAGTCCAGATGAGATCATGTGTTCATGTACAAAAATTAAGTGTCTCTTTGATACCTTAGATAGAAAGTGATCCCAGGCCAAGTAGGTAAATGCGAGCTGCAGTCCAAAATTAACTGACACTACGAAGTCCGTAAAATTTGGTTAGTCTGATTAATTTGTTCGATTAGTTGTAATGGAGAGACAACACTCTTGTCTTGACCATATAGAGGCATTTATTTTTTTCTACTTGATTCAAATCATTACATTTCTGCAGATTGTATAGATCGTAATGGCTCTCATGATCCCGGACAGACCACCAGTCTTATTAAAGGGTCTGGTGCGCATAGACAGGCATCACATTCACACTGACACTCACATTCACATGTAGGGAAACTTAAGTGTTTGACTCACAGCTCAGCTTTCAGTCAATGCAGTAAGCTCCGACACCAATTAAATTAAACCTCTTTCTTGTAGTTGCACTTTTTCACACTAGATGCCTGATTGTTGATCTACACAGGCTTATAATTATATTCTGTAGAGAGAGAGAGAGAGAAAATGTTGGTTTGATTGGATGCCAGCTGTTGCCGCCATGCCTCACAGCAGCAGCAGCAATGGGTGGCTAAGAGGCCCACGTGTCGCTCACAGTGAAAAGGTCATATCCCCCGTTATTTGTTCATATAACATATGAATCTTGGCTTCTAGAAAGTATGAAAAATTGTGTGTTTAAGGGTATAAAACAAAATGAAACTTCATATGTAACTGGCCAATCTCATGAACTTTTAAATCCATTTACAGCTACCAACATACTAAAATATATTTTTTTGCGATTTTAAGTTTATTTATAGCTCTCTGCTCCCTCTCCAGAGTTTGTGTTGATGTTTAAGCAATGACAGTAATTGTGCGAAAGACAAATGAAAGTATGCTGTAGTTTTTTTCCAGTTGTGTCATGAGATTAAAAAAAAAACAACAAATATGATCATTAAATGTGTGGGAAATCCCTTCTCAAACAAAGCCTTACCTTAATGCAACTCATTTACTTTAATGCTGTATTTATATTATCATCTACATGAATAGTTGCAACTAGCAAAATTCCCCTTTGATGTATTAAATGATGCTGACAGCACGTCTGAGGCAGAAAGATGGAGATTTGTAATATAGAAATCTGACTTTGAATCACCAAATATATCTTCTCATGGATGACTCAAACACCCCTAGCATAGCATAACAGAAGTAGACTCATTAACACACGTACACACAGACGCTTTTTATACCGAAACAAATATCTCTGCTGTTTCTTCAAAGGAAAAGAGACCGAGAGAGAGAGAAATAGTCTTTTTTCCTCTCGCTGTGTATTTTCATGCATGTGCTGTAAAACACTTGCTGTCATTTTTTAATTATTTTTTATTATATAAATTCCAACAAAATTCATTGAGCCCAAATCCAAGTTATATGCAATTAACAAACAAGCAAAAAAAAGACAAGATATTTGTCATTTGTAGCTCTGTTGTTCCTGATTTTCATACTGATGATATCTTATATCTTATCTTTAGGCATTTCTATTAAACACTTGTGTGATTACTGTCTCAGCTACTAAATGTGTGCATTGCAAGGAAATTATATCAAAACACAAAGCTCCATGTACTGTGTTGTCCAGCTGAAATATTACATTCTCTTGTAAGCATACGCAGTCTTATTTTCCTTCTCAAGTGTACAAAGGATATTACCGTTGAAGTTTGATAGTTTTTAATATTAAAGCACAAGAGTTCTGTATCTTCCCTGCACCTTGGGGATTTCAAGTGATTTGATTCTGGTGGATTAACTTTCATCCATGTCTGGGTTAGACACTCAAACCATGAGTGACACTGTAAAAATAAAGCGGCCAGATCCTGTTGTCGTTGCTTTTACAAAGGCAGTTTTGTTTTAAAAAAAAAAGAAAAAAAAGTGCTCTAAGGCAGTGTGCTAATTATCTGGGATTTTTTGCTTGTTCCATTTCCTGTGCACTAAGGAGGACAGTTGTTTTGTCAGAACTGCATATTTAGTAGTTGCCAACTGGTGCCAGCAAATTTCCTCTTATGCCCGGATGCCAGCGAGCTTCTGTTTTGGCTTTGGTCCAGTCAGTTTTCTCAGCGAACGACAGGCTGAAGTGATACACAAGACGTGCGTGCTTCATTCGGTATGAACTGTATTCTGCATTTTACTGGCTTTGTAATGTAATAATTGCCTATCGAAACCCCCTAGTGATTCCCACCCACCTTGTAACCCCTGTAGTACTCCTCCCTAGCACATGCACACACACACTCACACAGACACACACACTCACTTTCCTTTCACCTCCCTTTTGAATGTCAGTCATCCAGGCCAGTTCTCCCCCTCACTCCATGCCCGCTCCCTTGGAGACCAGCAAGAAGTGGGACTTTAATTAGCTGCGATAATTAGTCAAACACACACACGCACACAAACTGTGCTACATCACACCTTGTCGCCCCCCCCCCCCCATGTCAAAATCTATTAGTTTCTCTTCACTTATGTTTGATTGAAATACACTTAAAGCTGCATGAATGTGTTTTTGCCCCACTAGGGAGTAGAAAGGATAAAAAACAAAGTCCCAGAAAATAAGTTGTTTGGGCCGACATGTTAACAAAACATTGTCTACATACACTTTCACTTTTCATGCCTCTGTTCACTTGATCTAAGTCTCATGTTTACCGACCCCTGGCAACAAATATCTGGGTTTTTATCTACTAGATGATAGACTTTCTATACCAGCCATCAGTTAACTGATGCTTTCTACAAATTTCTGCTTGGCAGGTGGAGTAGACTTAGTGTTTCTCAGCTAATAGGTTGAAAACTGACGACTACCATTTGTATGGAGGCGTTTGATCAGATTGGTGAGACTCAACCATGCACACAGATATGACTACCAAAAGAAGAGCTCCAGCTATTTAAGAGTATTCAAGCCGGATTTATACTTGATGCGAGGGGTTAACCTTAGTCCAACTGTAAATTCTACAACATAGGTTTTGATTTATATTCAGTGTTGTATTTCACCTATTGATAGCACTGCTGCAACACTAGATAGATGTGACGAATGTGATCAGGCCATATGGTGCTTTAATGATTTGTGATCTAGAGCAACTGCTCGCTGCGCACCTACTTATAGGACTGGAACTCCATCCAAGTAACTTGTATTTCACCTTGTCTCATTAATGATTATGAGACTACTCTGTAATTGATGTGTTAATGTTATTTGATTGACTTCGTTAGGAGTAGTGGAACTCACTGAACTGAAAAAAACAAACTCTCCTCTTGCATCAGGAATTTGTTGGAGAATACCTGACCACATATGTCACAGTTCTTGCAGTCACCACCTCGTTTTTGAGTCAGTCAGCCATCAGCTATGGTGTAGCTACAGCAGCTACATGCACAGACTCTGTAGGTATGCTGTAACTCAGAACTATAAATCCAGCTTTCATTATCTTTGATTGACACTAGCTTACTGCACATTTACTGTAAGTTCTTCACATGGATGGTTTCCGCTTTAGTTTCATGATGATTTTACAAATTGATATCGTTGTTCATACTTTCAACCTCACATTTACTGCTGCTGCTACACAGCACTGAGAACGTGAGATGAGGGGGTGAGAAGGCGCCCTCTCTTGACATACACGCTGGCTCTGGATTTGATTTTTCTCCCAGTATCACTTTCCTGCAGAGAACAGTGGGACATTGTAGCTCAAAATGCTGAGCAAATCACATTTTTCAGCCTGTGTGATGACGGCAAACTGTATTTTTTACCCCCCCCCCCCCCCCCCCCCCTCCTTTGCTCCACCAGGAGTTCATAAACAGACAATCCCTTGGAATGACATAATGGTTTTGGACAGTGAGATGTAAGAGGTACACACAAATCAACCAACAAAGCAGTGGGATGTAGGTGCTCTCTTATTTCTAAATGCCATACACAATAGGTCAGCATGCAGAAAAGTTTCCCATCACTTTTTCTTAATATCAAAGAGCAGAAGTCAGCTCAAACAGCAGGACGAGAAAGTGTGATGGTAACCAAACGCAAAGCAGGTCTCAGTAGAGAAATGGAGAATAATAATCTGTTGTTCTCTTTGGATCTTAAGTGAAAGACACAAGCTTCCTGAAAGGATATAAAAACACCTAATAGGGAGTGGACAATTATATCACTTATAATGAATACTGATAACTGTGTGAACCATGCACTGTGGAAAAAGATGTACCAAACCAGCCAAGATTCTCACAGTCCCTTTCCTGTGCATGCATTCTTGCATTCCTGCAATGTTAACATCCATTCCTCACTATTGGGTGGTTACTACAGACAGCTGCTTTTCCTCTCTGTGTTTGTTTATCCAGAAATCCCATTTTGACACACTGTAGATCAAATATTGGCATCATTTGGACATTGGATATCATTAATATATAAATTAGCCTGAATGAGGCAAAAAAGGTCAAATTTGTTGTTGGTAATATGTGCATATGAGGGACTGTGTCATTTATGGGTGAACTTGTCTTGTTGCTTACTTCCTGGAGCCGTCAGCTGTCCGGTCAGGTACCTGAAGCTGATCCTGCTTCAGTCTAATTTGCTTTTGCTTTAGTGCTATTTTAATTGCACCCATATTCATTACAGAATTAACTACAGACTACAGAATTAAGTTGTAGATTCACAAAGCACTTACCTAGTCCTCACTATCGGCTGCTGTGTGAGGGGAAAAAAGGTGAGAGAAAAGAGTTTTACAGTGTTGCACCTTTTGTAGAGTTTTGTGAAGAGTTGTAAGTTGTAATTATTGTTTGGCCGATCCTAAGGGTTAAAATTAGAATGTCCTAGTAAACTCAGGACAGGAACTGAATACCAGGCCGAGGAGCAATGTTTCACTGCCCTCTCTGGTTGAAAGTTTCTAGTATGTAGCACCCGTCAGTTATGATAGGTGTGGTCAGAAGAATGCTCTGTTGCACCTAACGTGATTCCCTGTACTGACACATACCACTGGAGGTCAGCAGAAACAACATTTGCAGCCTTGTTAAATTCCACTCTAAAGTGGCTATAATCTTTATTTTTATAATAATGATGTATTAAAATACAATGCAGTGTTTCCTCCATGTTGACTGCTGGAGGCAGGGATGCGCTGAGCAAAACTTGGGAGAGACTCAGCAGCCACACATTTTTCCGTTCTCTGTTTCTCGTTTGGTGCTGTCAGGTTAGGCTAACCCATTGTTGCTAACTTTGGAGCTAACCCCATTTAATTTTCCAGCAGTTGGGGAAACAGCAGCTGACACACTGTAGCTGACAACAGCTGAGACACCGAAACCCGTACTATGCAATTACTGCCAGATTGACAACTTACTGCTAACCTTTTCCTCTGCTCCGCTTGCATTCATCGTCACTTTCCTGCCGCCTGCACACACTCAACCACTCACTCGCTATGCACACACATTACACGCTGCCCTATTCCTTAGAAGGAGCTACGCAACCAAGAGTTTCCCAAGCAACAACATAGAGGTTGACTCATGTTTTGGAACAGTGCTACACAGAGACGCGACCAAACACTATTGATTTCCAAATAAATGGATATTTGGTGTTATTTTTGGCATTAAAAAATTATTTGTTGGTCTGGCAGTGGTTCTCGTTGGCCTGGTCACAAGTAGTGCTGAATGTATGGAGAGTTATTACCCGACTCAGCTGCTCCCCTCAGAGCTTTATAGTGAGTTTCAGCTCATTGTTAACTGTCCGGCTGCAACTTGGCTGTTTTGGTTCACCCTCGGCTGCAGCAGGCAGCTGTTTTCAGAGGAAAAAGCTCTGAAAACCCACTGTAAACTACCAGCTCAGCACCAAACAGCAAAACAGACACAGCTGGCTGTGTTGACTAGCAACTAGCTGGTGGACATGGTGGAGCATTTAACAGCTAAAGAGCAGATATTTCCCTCAAGAGTAAGAGGCCCAAAAACTAAAAATGAGAGTAAATATTTGACTTACGGGTGGCCAGAAGCATGCCACTAAATAAGTTCTGGGTGTGTACTATCAACTTAAAAGGTAAATGTATGTCAATGTTGTGCTTACAACTTGTTTCCACTGCCCTCAAGTGGCCAAAAATCTGTTACTGCAGGTTTAAGGTTTTAAAAAAATGATTATTGGATCTCCTGACGAGATGTTACTATCAAATGGACATTTACCTCTCTAGGTTTCTGTGAGGATATTAAACTTCAGATAAGAAAATAAACGTACTACATGAGAACTCCCAAGTATCATAACACAAATAAAGTTTTTGTGTTGAGGAGTGTATCACACAGTTTGTGTGTTTGTGTATGTTTATAAGGAAGCACACACATAAATCTCTCTCATTCTCTCTCTCAGTCCTCCCACTCACTAGACACCGTGTGGGTGTGGATCCTGCAGGCTGCCTGTCTCCTTGCGCCTGCTATTAGTCACATATTCTGCTAATTACACTCTTCCATTGCACCAAACCTACATACACACACGTATATATATATACATACACAAACACAATAGATTTAGATAGGTACACATATCTCTTGCAGTGCACACACGGTCATGCGCTCTTCCTTTTAGCGATGGAAAAATAGCCTGGCATCGGCCCACCAGTCCTCTATGATTCAGTTTCATCCTTATACATAAGTGTTCCATTTCTTTCATGTATTATTATCACTCTTTGCTCTTCAAGAGCTTCCTGTCTTCTCTTTCACAATCTGTCACCTTTTTTTTCTTTCTCTCTTTCGTTTTTCTCTCCTCTCTTCTCCTCTCCTCTCCTCCTTTGTTGGCGTTGTTGTGATTTTTGTCTGGCAGGTTGTTCTGTTGTGGCTGCTCTTGTCTCTCATCATGTTTAAAAAAGCAAAACGAAACGTTTTTGTCTCCTTCACCCACATTCAACCACCCACCCCTCCCCTTTCCCACATCTCTATCTACATCAACCTCCTCCCCCTCTTTCTCTCTCTCTATCTATCCTCTCCTCCTTTTCCTTTCTGCCGACACCTCTTGTCACTTTGGCCTCCTCTAATCTAACCTGCCATTTTCTCATCTTTAATTATTATCTTATGTCTTATTCATCTTGCATTGGCCCTGACTGTCACTCTGTTCACCTGGCATCATTTCTCCTTCACCCCCTCCCCTCCTCTCCCCTCCATTTTCCCACCTTCATCCCTCTCATGGACCATCCATCTCCATTCCTTGTTTCACCCTCCCGCCACCCCACCACTCCCTCCCCCCCCTCCCTCTCTCTGTTTTGTCTTCACAGTCACTGTATCCATCAGATTCTAGAAAGTGTCCATCACATTCACCAACATGACATAGTGCACAGGGACCTGAAGGTTAGTATATAGAGGAGCATCTGCATCCCTCACCCCTTCCTCACCTTCCCCACAACCTTTGCCTGCTTCCTTTCCTTCCCTCTCCGTCCCTTTCCTCCTTTTTTTCCCCTTCCTTCCTCCTCCGTTTCGTCTGTTTGCGTCGTTCCTGTCAGTTTTTATGGTCTGATGTCCGCCTGTCCGACTTGTCTCTTTGTATTGTTCTCCTTTATTTTATTGTATTATATTGTATTTTTTAATCAGAGGTCCCTGGCCTGCCTCAACCACCAACCCCGCTCCATCTGCCCTCCCACCAACCCCCTCTGTTCAATCATTTTTTTTACAAACAACTACATAACAAAAGCTTCTGTTGCACTGACTGACAAGCAGATCAATCAATGAATGGGTCTTCAGGCACCACCTCAACACTGCCAACACTCCCACACTTGTCTCCCCCACACTGTCACCAGCAGTCAGCACCAAACTTCTGCAGGTGTAATGAATATCCTTGTTTACAAAGGACCTTAACCATCAATTTACACCATCAGGCTAGTTCAAAAAAATCCAGAGTAATATTTACCGCAACCTTTATTGATTTTTTTTTTTTCTCTTTCCACCTACTCACTTCTCTCTGGCTTTGAGTCAGTGATTGTATTATATTGATCCCTGTATTTTCAAGACAGTCTCATTCAACATCAAGTACGTCTTTTATAGAGGTTTTTTGAAGATCTTCAGGTGAAAGAAAAACACAACAAAAGAGCCGCAGTGCATTTAAACAAAGATTTATTATTGTTAAAGATATTCTTAACGGCGTCTCCGTACACACACACACACAACCAGCTCAGGAGAAGAATTTCTCTTTGCTACTAAATTATACGGCGGCTATGTCAGACTCGCACCAGCGGCGTCATAGTAAACGTTCTGAATAGTTACACAGGATGCTGTTGTAGTTTTTTTCTTTTTTCTCTCTGGCTCACACACACTCACAACTACAATAAATAACACTGCCAAAAAAACACTGCAATCAAGGGGCAGATTTTTTATATTTTAATTAAAAAGGGTTCAAATAAGATGACACCGACTTTGTTTATTTACGTGCCGTTTAATACAAACTTTATGTGTAGTTAAAGCAAAAGTGTGAAAGGGAATAACCACAGAATGGATCATAAAATGCAACACATATTGGGTGTGATATCTACGGAATGACCACCCGTGACTGCTAACTAACACAGGAACGTTTGAGATGATCTCCCAGACACAAACACACACAGACACATGCAGAGGATTCTCACCCTGCGGGTTACAGAGCTCAACAGCTGACAAAGTGGGGGAGGATGGACATGGAAACACACATGCACACACACACACACACACACACGCTGAAATGCATGCATACCTATACACAGGCACACATTTATGTATGAATGAGGGTGCAAGAGAACACACACACACACACACACACACACATTTCATAGAGTCGTTTAGCCTCGACTGCAGATTTACAGACATATGCAACCACATGCTTGTGTTGGCTTTTAGTAATCACTCAGCACACACACACACACACACACACACAGCTCTTAGCATTTGGGCCATAGATGTGACCTGCCTAGTATTTATTCATTGGGAGACCTTTAGAAACAAGACACAGGATTCTAATTTATAGCTCTGAACTTTACAGCCATGCCAGTCCATCTTTCCCGCTATCGCTCTCTCGCTCTCTCTCTGTTTCTGTTTCTCACTTTCTGTCTCTCCCTCTCTCTTGTTTCTCTCATGTTATAATATTTCTCAGACTGGCCACGCTCCTACTTTATTGCAACCTTTTAAGTCAATCTTTTGAGTCCCTGTATGTTTGTTAGACGCCCCGCCTCCCACCCCCCAATGCACAGCTCAGTTTCTGATGTTTTAATTGTTAGGCTACTTGTTTACTGATTATTATTTATTTGATCGTAGGCAATTGTTTCCAGTTCGTTTAAAGGCACAGGAAACAAAATTTAGGGTTGCGTTTTTCCAAATCTACACATAAGTATGTACGTGGTCTATGGCGTAGAGCATCTGGATTCACACAAAACGTCAATTGACAGTAAAAAAATAGTCGTTGTTTATTCAGACTTTTCTAACACAAGTCCAGATGTTAGGACGGAAGGGGCTTTTCTATGAGATGCAAGCGAAATGAAGAATGCCACATAAATAATGCAAACTTCAAGGCTGCACACAAGAAATAATCCATGTAGCCTTGGTTACTATATGGCAATATGTGAACTATGGCACACAGTGTAAAGATAACAGAGGAATAACCCAAATATCAGCTGTATGTCGATGGTCACGGTTCTGTTCGGAGCTGCAGTTATCCAAACATAACACTTCCCATCATGTCTTCACAATTATTACTCTCTGTAGGCTATTTAAAAAACATTTTGGTATTTTGCCTCCAAAGCAAACACATTCTCGAGCATAAACAAGTAGAAATACATAAATCTTATCTTTACGTTCCTGAATGTACTTTCAACTCAAAAAATAAAAACAAAACACAAGACTTAAATACTGACCAACTGCCGGGGCATGCTGTTGTAACACCACACTGCGAAAAAATCAATACTGTCACAGCTGTAGCATCACATACACCCAAATCGATTATACACAACAACCCCGTAAATGACCAAATGAGGTTTGTGTTATTAATTTATTTTGACACACACACACACACACACACACACACACACACACACACGCACACACTGGGGGATTCTCCCTTAATAGCCCTCACATTTTTCAACAATACTCAGAGGTCAGCGAGCCATTGTTTTCTCATCTGTAACTAGCCAGTTAAACTAATGACCTGTCAATTACACAAAGGTGATACTCAGGGTGGAACAGCAGTCCATCAATATTTTTCAGTCTGTGACAAAATATATAACTAAACAATGTTTGAACCAGGAAATTAAAAAAACAGTAACGTGGACATATTTAATAATTATTCATTTCTAGTTATAAATTCACACCATTATTTAAGTTTTGTGCATCATTTCAAATGTAGAATTTTGAGACAATCAGTACATATACTTTTTGGATCTATATGTGCATCTACATTGCCTTTGTTACCCATGCGATAAGTTTTAAAAGATAAATCAATACGTTTTAATTTTGTTTTTTTAGTGTACCTACATTCCTGCAGTTACGTTAATCTAATTCTGCTGCAGTCAGGGATTTGTTACACACACACATTATTTCATTTCAGCTGTATTTTTTTATAGTTGAAATGATAATTGAACTAGAACTTGACTTCCTACATTTTCCAGAATGCCCTAAAACAGTGTTAGAGAAAATACTCGTGAACTTTCCAAAAGTGTAGGTGGCAAGAGCAATAGTGTAGTAAGAGCAAGAGAACATCTCTTTCCGTTATCCAAAAGCTTCCCTTTAACTGCACTCAGACCAAAAATAGGCCTGCACTAAAAACATGCAAACATGCAGCATTGGTGGGGGCGTGTTGTTGGATCTATTACTCAAAGTTCCATTTGAGTAATACACCCATGAGTTTAAAGACTCATCCGATACCAAAACACTGCACTGGGGTTTACAGTATTAGTAGGAAGGATTTTACTGCTCTGAAAAGTTATCACAGCGATAGTCATTTTATCTTTCATTGCAACAAACGCCAGGTAAACAGTAGAAAGACAGTGTTCATGTTACAAAATAATTACCAGGAATATAACCCATGTATGACCAACACATGGTTGCATTACGTTTGCGGCAAAGGTTGACCACATTCAACTTTTTTGCCAGACAACCCAGCGTCTTTATACCGAAGCCCTCGGTGTCAGCACCTGGCTTCATTAAAATGATTGACGGGGCTGCATTTTTTTTTATTGCAGTGCTGCTGTCAGTTTTTGCTTTGTTCAAAGTTTTACATGCTATTCGGCTACATTGCATTATTGTCTATTAGTCCTCCATTTGTGAAATGGATTTCAGCTTCTATGATTGAGTAATACCAGCTCAGCACCAGCTGGCCTTTCTCTTTGAATCTCAAGGGACTGTAATTTACTTATCAGATGAAGATCACCCCACACTGCCTTCTTACACAGACCTTTTCTTTTTTTTTGTTATTACATTTCTTAACATCATCTCATATAGTACATTTGGGATTAATATTTAGAACTACAAAAACACAACAGCAGAATTGAACTCAGAAAAGTTTCATAGCTGTTTGTGAAACAATTGTGGGATAGATTTTTTTTAATCTACTCAACAACAAAAAAAATACTCAATACATATACTCTCACACTCAAACCTCCCTCTGAACTTTGATGAACTTTGACTTTGTCAGTGCACAGGAAGCACACATGCACGGTCAAGCTTTTGTCCACATCCGATGCCACATCCCCAACAGCACAAGAGCTTTTGTGTGTGTGTGTGTGTGTGTGTGTGTGTGTGTGGGAGTTCATGCCGCACTGCAACGGTCTACACCTCCCACAGCTGGACCCAGGCAATGTATATGACCCTATAAACACATGCTTGTGTTGTCTTTCTCATTTTATATATATATATATATATATATATATATAAACACTCACTGGCCACTTCATTAGGTACACTTATGCAATCAAATGCAATCCACAACAACAGCTCTGCTGTAAATTCTACTTTTACTGCTGCTTATACATTTTCAGTTTTTCATTATATTGAAAAGTGTTCCTAATATTTTGCCCCCTCATATAAGTTAATTGAGTGGACAAAATATTAGGAACACTTTTCAGTATAATTCACTCCACTACTCCACCACCACCCACTACAACCTCAATAATAAACGTAAAGTCAATGTCAACAAAAACTGAAAATGTCTAAGCTTCTTAAAAGTAGAATTTATGATTGCATTAAATTGTATAGGTGTTCCTAATAAAGTGGCCTGTGAGCGTGTGTGTGTGTGTGTGCGTGTATGTGTATAAATATATATATATATATGATATATATATTCTGCCCGTGCTCAGATATACTACTTAGTCTCTGCATAGACTCTCACCTCCGTCTCCCCTCCGCTTCCTTCTCACTGTTTTTTACTTTTGGGTTTTTATTTTTAGTGTCCAGTGGCTAACAGACATCAGAATGACAGTTCTTGTCAGCAGAGGCCAAATAGACTGGCAGAAGACATGGCATTGATCCCAGACACATCTTTTAAATGTTATTAATTGCACAATGACTCACTCCTTCCCTTACCTCCTTCATCAACGCCTTCTGTGCCCCCCATGGCCAGCCACACTCTCACACCCTCTTTCATCACCCAAAGCCTGCTGGCTATAACATAGAGGGAGGTTGGGTATCTATAATCCACCTACAGCCAACTGAAGAGTAAAAAGTGTTTCTTAGATGAGTATGTCTAGGATTATACTCATCTTAGACAACCATCATAGAGTATTTCAATTGGTTGGTTTCAGAATAGACTGACTCGAAGGAATCTTCTGTTGTAGAGCACCCACAGCCATACCTTTCCAGGCTAGTCAAGTCAAACCCAAAGCTACAGCCAGGCTCCAAAAAAGCTCACCTAAGGAACGTTGTTGATGACAAGCAAGGGTACAGTCAATTTTGTCCTACAGCTTTGTAATGTGATGCACATATACGTATATTACAGTGGGCCTTACATTTGGCTTGCAGCGGTTAGATAGCTAACTAGTAGCTAACCAGTAGGCTATTTAAGCTATTTAACTGCCTTCTCATAAACCTGGATGTGTGTTTAGCTGTGGGTCTGCCGAATTTAGTGAAAGGTGACAGTGTAACGCCTGGCAACAGAAGACTTCTTTCAACCCTTGTTCTACCATGAACTCCTACTCCTCCATCATACCTCTCCCCCCTTCCCCTCCCTTCCCACTCCTTCCCGACACCTTTGGCCTGTGCACGGGATTGTAGCGCTGCTCAGACTAACATGCGCCCCCCCCCCTTCCCCTTGGTGTTTGCATGCAGTCATTGCATCCAGCAGATCCTGGAGGCGGTGCTTCACTGCCATCAAATGGGCGTGGTGCACCGGGACCTGAAGGTGAGTGATGGGGATCACCTTACTGTCCTTTTTTTGAGAGTGTGCTTATATATTTATGTGAGGCGGTTTGTGGTTGTGTTATTCGTGTAGTCCGTATATGTCTAATGTGTTCACGAGAAACTGTCTTTAATGTGTGTAGACATAATGTCATTTGCAAAGCCTCAGAGGACTTAGGGAAGATTTTAAACCACCTCATTTCCCTTGAATTAACATCTCCTGATGTAAATGTGTTGGCTGTCTTTCTAACCCTATATAAAACAGTGTAGGCCTTCATAATAGCTGGTTGCACAGTTAGAAAGCCATTTAGAGTCAGGCAAAAGCTCCTCTCCCCACTCAGAGCTATACCAGTCCCTACAGCTTTGCGGCAACCACCATTAACTGTGAAATACCGCCTCCGACATTTTTCTGATGCTACCCGGCCATACACAGCCTCCAGCCGTCTGCAATCACCTTCTTTTCCTGTTGTGTAAACACCACTACCTCTAGGCCGCGGAGATTTCAAACATGCAATGCTGATCATGCTGACCAACCAATGCCTCTGCCCTGTAACCTTTGTGAAAGAGGATCTTGTCATTGCACAGCTGGCCCATTTACTGTTGATAGATCTATTCAAGACGGCCCAGAAGGATATTTAATCAGACCTCTGGGTCATTTACTAGTCAGAGTGAGCTGTTAACTATTGATTATCAGACAGCCTGTGTGGTTTTTATTGCCTTTATAGATCAGTTAATGACCCTCTCTGATTCAGAGGTGACAGCTCATTTTCTGTGGACGGCCATCAATCGACTTCTGATGTTGTGACATTTATTTATATTGGCTGAAAACCAAAAGCCAGTTAGAACAAGTCTCCTAGAACTGTGGTATTGCTTCATGCATGTGTTTTAGAGACGTCCTTACATAGTATGTCAAATGATTCATATTAAGTTTTGCTCACAAGGGTTTTTGCTAAGCTTGAGATACATTTTTGTAAGATTGTAACAACATAAACTTGTTTAATGTGACTGCTGACTGAACTAACCAACGACTACTCTGAAGTTTTGATGTTAAACTTCGGCTTAATGCAGCGTTTATGGAAATGTTTCCTCCAAACAAAACAGTACCTCAAATGTAATGAGCTTTACGTGAGTCGGCGTCTAAATAGATAGGAAGGCAAACAGTACATGTATTGTACCTGGTAGTTTGTTACGTACATGCACGTCTGTATGTCACATCCTGTTTTGCATGATGCACTTTGTCAAGTAGACCTCTTCTATGCAAATATCAGTCGCAGCATTCCAGCAAAGGCGTGTTGTGTTTATCAGAACTGTTGTGGCTATTTCTTTATTTAGCCGACCACACCTATCTAGTTTCACACCCAAGCATCTGAGAGCATTTCATGCAATAGGTCATAGTGTGATGACTGAGGACAGCCTGGGTGACAAGATCCCTCAAATTAGGAAGTAGGTTATGGCAATTGAGATGACAACACAGCGAACAGATTTATATGTGTGCCAAAAAAGATTGCCCTAAATTGTACAGCAGACTGTACAGCAGATGGTAAATGCAGATGGTAAATCATTTTTTTGTGATCTCAGAAATAAATGTACGTTCGTCAAAGTGAAATAACCAAAAGAGTGCTGGTTTAGGTATCGTTTTCAAGTGTGTGGTTGTAATTTTGTTATCTTGCCCTGACTATAATCTAGACACACAATCCATGTCATTTCTTCAAGCACCACTTTTATCAGGGTAAAATGAGTGAGGGTTAGTTTCTCTTTACAGCAATCTGTTTGAATTGGAGGTCTGTATCTCTGCCACTTCCTCTGAAGGAATTTGTCAAGAATGCTGCAGCATCTCCTGTTCCTCTCTTGACAGGGAAATAGAAGGGAAGAGAGAGAAATAGGGAGAGATGGGATTCATTCCAATTGAAACACCCACTCCAGACCTGCTCTCAAACACAGCTCTGTATCATCCATATACCCTTCTTCTCTCTTCCCCTCAAACAAACCAGTCGCAAGTCATCCGTATTGTTGGCTGCGTGTGCTTTTCTTTTTTTTTTTAAGTGTACATGTTTGTGCTAAAGTGATGCACAGGGAGGGAGCGCTTATGTCAAAAAGTGATGGAGATTGCTGCTGCTACGTCTGAACGTGTGGTCTGGATGTTTAGCATTTTGTTTATGCACCTTTTTAATGGAGGCACATGCTTCATCATAATTTCCACCCACATCCATTTTCACGGATTATCTTACTGCTGCAGTGTTGGCAAGTTCTAACTCCCCCATTTACAAAAGAGTAAAGCCTAACCAAGTGGGTAGGCTGGGAGAATTTGATGACACAAGTTAGGCACAGTGCCTTAGGATTACCGATTCGCTCACTCACAGTCTCTCTCTTGCTAATTTTCTCCTTTTTTTTAACTTATGGACTCAAAGGCTATAAAAGCACACTTTTAAGTCTCTGTACTTTAAATACATAGTATTCCTCTGCCTCTAAACAAATTAGCTAAGAGGAAAGAACAGCAGAGGATGCAAAGACACGCTGCTGCAGTGCAGAGGAGGTAGTGACAGAAGTGCAGCCTAAATATAATGTCCCCATTCCCTTCATACTGTAAGGGCGCATTTGTGTTGCTGTTTCACAGTAAAGCATTTCAGTAAATGGATACTGTACACAAGCTAATTGGCAGAACATTATAGAGACTGTATGTGGTGTTTTTAAAGACAGGAGAAAACTTATTGCAAGTAACAATACACAGCGGACTTCTGTTCAATTAATGGAAGCCAATAAAATGATACACATTAGTATACTGAAAGTACAAGGCTATAAAAAATCTACATATTACAACCTTTTTGCACACATGTGACTGTTGACATAGTTAAACTCAGTATAGCCAAAACACAGTTGAAATACTGCAGGCTTGCCATGCTAAGCTAAATGAGCAGCCTTGATAGGTTAGGTGACTTTCCACACTTAAAAGTAGTCATGGTAGCTCAATCTGTGTAGGTAAGCTTGATAGCTAGCCAGTTGTTTTTTTAACATCATGAAATCTATGGACATGAATGAATAAAACAAAAAAAAATCTATTTCATGTGAATTAATTTATCCTATCAGAGAGCTATTATTTGTCATTCAAGATTGCTTTTTTAAAGAGGAAATGATTAAAGGAGATTGAAACTGATGTAGAAAGAAAAAGTGGTAAAGAACAGGGGCCAGTGGGGATAGCAACCCATTATTAGAGCCCTCTACTGACAAAGAGTAATGAGGCTGGCTGCATTATCTGGGCCACAGAGATGGTGCCTATAGACTACAGCACACCACATGAGGCTAAAAAAGCACTGCAGATTGACTGGGTATAACACTACTGAAATGTGGGCTAACTGTTATTCTATAGCTTTTATGTGTCCAAACAAGTTATTCAAATGACATCTATGTCTGTGTGTATCTGTGTGTGTGCTGAGTACAGTGTTTAATATAATACTGTATACTGTATGATCCTCACAATAAATTTTTTGCATGCATAATTACCTACCTTCCGGTTTCCTCCACTAGGACAGTGTATATGCTTTGTACCCCATCCTTGAACTGTTCGGTAACCTCAGTTCTTTCCTCCTCTCCTCTCTAGCCAGAGAACCTGCTCCTGGCAAGCAAATGTAAGAACGCCGCAGTGAAGCTGGCCGACTTTGGCCTGGCCATCGAGGTGCAGGGTGATCAGCAGGCATGGTTTGGTAGGTACAGCTGATACAGGAGTTAATCACATCTGTATTTTATACTTATTCACCTAAATCTGTAAAGGGGCTCATAATGACTATAATGAGCATAATGTTCAGTTAGTATTGCAAAGCTCTGAACTCTATAGAGCCTTAACAATTAACCTTAAAAACTAGGGAAAGGAATAAAGACAAGGTCATTTAAGAGTCATTTGAGAGTCACAGGATTCAATTGACAAAGTGACTTCAGCTAATAGAAAAGATTACGTCTTCCTAAAGTTCCTGAATGTTAATTTGTACTCCGTTCTCTTTGTGTGGATCTCTTGTGGTCACGAAAGAGGAATTGTAAAGATGTATTGTTTTCAGTTGATAGTGAACCAGTATTGGTCTCCTGCCAAGAACAGTCATGCATTTATGTTCTCTTTCCCCTTTGCCTGGGCAAATCAGTGTGTGTAAAGCCTGACTTCATCAATATTAAAGCTATTTTTTTTTTATCAGAGATGTCAAACTCTGTTCTTAAAATCCAGCACACTGCAAGTTTTTGCTCTTACCCTGGAAGTTGATAAGCAAAGAAAAATGAAAGTGAGTGCGTTAACCCTGTCTTTCTCAGATTAGTAGTAGTGTTGAGGCACACTTCCGTATCTCACCTGTGTCACTGCTACAAACATCTGTACCCATCAGTTGTAGCGTTTGTTGCTTTACTCAAACAAAAGATTTGCCAGTACTTCACAATCAACTGACTGTAAACCTTCATGTGTGGATGAATAGTTGGAAGCTTACTGAAGACTATCTTGCTTTCTATGCAAGCTGATCCAAGGATAACACAGTCTGTTGCCTTGAGTATGTCAATCAATTGTGTGTGTGTGTGTGTGTGTGTTTTTACTGCAGGATTTGCTGGCACACCGGGGTACCTGTCCCCTGAGGTATTGAGGAAGGAGGCATATGGCAAACCTGTGGACATCTGGGCCTGTGGTGAGTACAGAGAGACACACACTCGTTCACACGCTTAACACACATACAGCATTTCCTAAATAATGATACAGATAAAAGCAGAAACACATTGAAGCATATTCTCGAATAAAAGTGTGCATTTTCTGTGTGTGTGTGTGTGTGTCAATATGTGTGCATGTTTGTGTGTGTGTTTGTGTGTGTGTGTGTCTCAGGGGTGATTCTCTACATCCTGCTGGTGGGTTACCCTCCTTTCTGGGACGAGGACCAGCACAAACTGTACCAACAGATCAAGGCTGGGGCTTATGATGTGAGTCTCTCTCCTCTCCTCTCCTCTCCTCTCCTCTCCTCTCCTCCTCCCCTCCCTTCTCCTCTCTCTCTTCTCTCCCCTCCCTCTGTAATGCCCTCCCCTCTCCTCCCACTGCCCTCGTTCCTTTTTGGCAACGGTTACATAACTGAGTCACCTCATTCATATTTCAGGGGGTGCAAGAGAGGGAGCCTCACCTTAGTTCACAGTCAACTCTTTGCCAAATAGAGATCGAGAGAGAGAGAATGACTGACTCTCTGGCAGTGATTCTGGACTCATAGGACACAGACCTCGATATTAATGTCCAAACACAACAGGACCTGATGGGTTTGGAATTTCTAAACAAATTACTCAGGGCAAAATATTGAAGGCACATGTCATGTTTATGACATCCTGGGTTCACTGTGCTGTGCTGTAAAATCTCATAATCCCATATTTTATATTTTTGTTTACAAATATATTCTCTATAAAAGCTCCTCCTGTCCACATGTCGGACTGTCCTTGAGCACAACACTTGAAGTGATAATATATGACTTTAAATGAAACATGCAAATAACTGACTTGCAAACCAAAACAATAACAAAAATCATGATAATAAACCCGGATGCAGCAGGATTTGCTTTACGAATCTAATGGCAAAAAAAACAAAAACACAACTGTTGGAAAGCTGTAAGACCCTAAATAACACTGGTAATAAATATTTAAAAAACATTGCCTGTGCTTTATAAGAGACTGGTAGATTATCTGTCAACATTAAGCACGGCATAGCTGATTTATTTGTATTTTGAGGGCTAATATTGGTTTGAAATAGTAAATAAATTATCTTTTTTGATGATATTCAACATCTTAAAGATGACCATGATGTTTTGCTTGTTCCTCACCAAATTAAGACCTTAATTTAGTCAACATTAAACTGATAATAGTTGTGAATTCTCAGATGAAAATAGACAGGAACAGTGACAGTGATGGTTACACATTTTCATTAACTTCAAATTGGCTTTCTGAGGACTGCGGATACCCTGTTACATTGAATATTAAGACATGAAGTCCTGTTTTCCCCTCCAGTTCCCGTCTCCAGAGTGGGACACAGTGACCCCTGAGGCTAAAAACTTGATCAACCAGATGCTGACCATCAACCCAGCCAAGAGGATCACTGCTCAGGAGGCCCTTAAGCACCCATGGGTCTGCGTAAGTATTCCGTCAGGAGATAGACAGTTATTTTTATGCACATATTCGTAGAAAAGACATTTAACTCTGACAAACAAGTGGCTGGATCACAGCAAACAAATAAACTTGATTCACTGATTTTTTTTCTCCTCATCCTCTCTGCTTAAACCTCCCTCTATTTGTCCTATGTTGACCCATCTTTGTTCTCTTCCTTCTCCCAGCAACGGTCCACAGTGGCGTCTATGATGCACAGACAGGAGACTGTGGAGTGCCTGAAGAAATTCAATGCTAGAAGGAAACTTAAGGTCTGTAAGCATGCTTACACGCATCATCCTTTTCTGCTCTAATAAGTTCTTGTGTGGAACAAAACCCTTTGTAATGCCTTGTCCTTTCCTTTATTCTTTAATTTCAATCACTACTGGGTTATAGAAATATTGCCACAGCTGGTATTTGCACTTTCTATTATTTTCCTGTAATATTTGTGATCTATAGATTCAAGATCAGATAAAAGACAGTAGTGTTTTTTTCTCCTGACTGGTGCTGAGGACTTAAAGGTAGTAAGAATTTAGATCCAGAGTTATCCTACATACATAGTAAACCTTCCTACACTGATTTATTGCTGACATTTTATGTGGATATAACAGCTTAGCCATGTCACTGTTACCCGGCTGCTTTTGGGCAGTCATGGCATGGTTCAAATACCAGCACATGAGACACTGGAAGCAGAAACACAGGTGGCTGCAGACACATGCTGGACCGACCGACCAACATGCCATCAACATAAACCCATTGTCTTTGGTTTTTCACATTTAAAAAGGAACGGGCACTGGCGAGTTTAGACATCCAGGTGCATACAGTACTAAATATCAGAAACAGACCAGAAAAAATAGATGAAGTAGTTAAAGCGAAATTCTTTTAATGTATATTAATTAAATATTCTTAATCAATGAGTAGACAAAGTTCATGCATTTCCATGAGTTTATAGACAATAGTCACATAACATGTATGAGAGATTGGAGGCCAGTTTGTACAACAAGTAATATTGCCAGAGGATTTGTTTAGTTTTCTGTATGAAATTAATTTCTATTTTAGTCTCAACAGAAGGAACACAAGCTGTCTCAAAAATTGACACTGAACAAGTAGTGCAAATGTAGAATTGTGTTTTAAGTCGGCGTTATCTAGATTTTTATTAGGGATAAGTTTTAAATGACCAATAAGTCTGCTTAAAGGAAATGTCCACGCTAAAGTACTTAAACCCTATAATAGAAAATCAGTTTGAGGCCATGCCTAGTATGTATTCATAAACTTATTTTGACTGTGAAATGCATTCTAGGAAATGTTTTACACAATCAGTAACTGAAATAGACAGAACAGTAAGAGAGGGGAAGTATGTGTGATAAAAGACATATTCACAAACAAAACAGTTAAAATAACTCAAACATTGAATGTCACATTGATATCCAACAGTGTCAGTATCCATGTGTCTGACTCATACAGTTATGACAGTGTTGATAATCTGTGGGGCATCTTCTCTATAACCTACAATCCAGTTGGTCCAATCTGTATCACAGTCAGCAGGTAGATCTAACAGATACAATAATATATTTTCCAAAGCTCTAAGCCAAAAGAGGTGACATATGTTTATTTTTCAACACAACTGTTTTATAAGTGTACAGTTTTTTTGTTTTTTGAGTGACATCTCATTTTAGTTATTTGGGCACTAAGTATATTATCAACCTTCACAGTTCTTAAATAGACCATGGCATTAAAGAGTTGTGGAGGTCGGTAAGATACTTAGTATCTCAATAGCTAAGATGAGATGCCACTCAAAAAAAAGCCAAGTCATTATCATTTTTATAGCCCTGTAAGTTGTAAATGATCTCCCCAGAGAAAAAAGTGACAAGATTAGCTACTTTACACGTCTCTTTTTCTTCTCTTTATTTCATTGTCTCACCCTCACGTTTCACTTTCTTTTGTCTCTATTGTTTCTGTCTCACACACACTTTCAGTCAATTGAGCCAGTCTGCACCTGCCTTTTGCTTTGTCAAATTTGTCCTTGCCAATTCTGCTTGTCCTTTGTGATGTAGCTGGATGTCTATTTTTAAAATAGATTTCTTTATGTAATATTGAGGTTAGACACAAGGATTTCTGATTATGAACAGACAGTAGGAAGACCTTTTTTTAGTGGCATTTAGCTGCTCAAATGTTTGATGCTAATTCTTCATTTTACTGGTCCCTCAATTTTATACTAATTTCCTGGAAATTATCTGAGTAGTTTTCAGGTATTCAACAGTTATTTCTTAGGACATTTTACAGACAGGGTGGTGCAATTTGGTATAAATTATGAGAAAAAACTGAAAAATGTGCAAAGTGGGTTTAGTTCCTTAGTACCCACTCAGTATATTTGAGTTTAAATGTTGTTATTTTGCAATGAATAAATTAGATTCTTGACAATTGTTTAACTGACAGAAAATACTCAGTTTGTGTGTAGTTTTATGTGTCAAACAATATATAATCATGTTAAGTTTTTCAATCATTTCTTAAAAGTAGCTGCTGTGTTACTGTTAATTCTTAGAAACATTCCTTTGAAAGAGTTATGTAATCTGGTAGTAAATCTACATTATTATAGATTATAGATTAAGAAACAACCTAATATGCTAATTTGTAGTTTGTCAGACAAAACTACAGCGAAAATGAAGTATTTCCCATCTGTTAAAGATTTGTTTCGTGTAATTTTTTGAGAATTTTTGCAAATGAACAACTAGATGTGAACCCAAATCTCATGAACCAGCACTTAGCAACTAAACCAACTATTTTTTTCTGTTCTTTTTTTTTACAGTTTGGACAAAATTGCACCACCATGTCTGTAAAATGTCTTAAAAATGAACTGTTAAATATCTTCAAATTACTCAAAAATGACTTGATATGTAGAGCCAAGAGTACTTGTAAATGTACTTTTTTTCTTTGGATTTTCTGTAAATGGAAATTAAGTTTCACTTGCTGAGAGTCTGAATTTTTCTAAGGAAAGACTTACATTCATTTTGTATTTAGAGCAGCAGATGTAAAAGCTTTGAATGGCCTGGATGTTGATTGAATCACTACTGCAGTACATTACTTAGTGGCAAAGAGTGGCGAAATGGATGTTCATTTGTATAAAAATGTCAAAATTATTATGTAACTGGTTTAAATCGTTAAAACTTTTATTCTCCTCCCAGGGGGCCATTCTCACCACCATGCTGGTCTCTCGAAATTTCTCTGGTAAGTCTTGCATGACTGTAATTAATTGTATACCTCATACTGTGAATATACTCATATTAGTGGACAAACATCAGTCAATTTATTATTTGATAACTTTAGGTATTTTAGGTCTGCATGCCAGCTAGTTGTATCACTATATACTAATAATAATTACCAAGGGAGACTAAAATGTTTGTTTAATATGAGAAAGTCTGTAACAGTTAGTTTAGTTTGGAGGAACATGCCACCATGATGTCGCCCGGTGATACTTCACCCAAAATCTGCAACCGCTGTGAATCCAAGCTGATCACTGCTTCGCTCTGTGTGAGAAAATAAACTTCAAACTAAGATTTTCTTTTGTTTTGCCTGTGAGTAAAACACAAATCAGACTTCCTTTGATACAGTAAAATGGTGGCATGTGCCTTGTAAACACTGATAACGTTAAACATTCAGTGACGGACCCGTCTCCCCTGACCAAAGAGATATATTTTAAGTATAAAGTTTAAAGAGCATGCTGTCAAAAGCAAAACTACATTTTCATTTCATCTTAGTGCAACTTCAGTGTTTCCCTTACCTTTATTTACTGAATCTATTTATTTTTCACTACCATGGTAATAAGACTCAGATCCATGTAATGCAAGGCTTTGTCCCCTTGAAGACAGTAATTTGCAAAACGGCTGTTAAATTGATGGCAACAGCGTCACATAGATGAGACTTTCAGACAAATCTTCCCCATTAAAATTCAGTGAGAGAAGAATGGTGAACAAATTCATGGTAACTAAAATGGCAAAGAACAGTTGTTAGATTTGCGTTTTCAGCAAACTTTAAGCTTATTCTCAACACAGTTAATCATTGACAAATGAACTACCACTCTTATTAACTGATGTGACAATGCCTGCGATGAGGAGAGAGTTCCATACTGACAGTAATTATACCCCACTTTAATACTTACTATTGCCCTAAATGTCCTCACTTTATAAAAGTCCAACATGTAAGACCGTTTGAACCTGAAGTATTTTGAAAAATAATCTTTTCATAGGCTGCCATGTTAGAATACAGGGAAACACTAAATTTGCTTAGCAAGCTGTGGATGTTTGTGTCTGTGCACTTGTCTTTGTGTATATCTCTGTAAGAGATGACACTTTCTTGATGGTTTCAGGTTGATTTAAAATCTTTGCCATAATTTAAGGTAGATAAGATCTCCCTCCTCTTGAGGCTGCCTCAGAGACACTTTCAAAAATGACTTCCTTTAGTTGGGAATTGTACTTTCTTGATGTGTCATGTAGGTGGGATCAAAAAAGTTACACAACTTCCAAGTAAACAGATCGATCATTTTCTCTTAATGACGCATTTTCAGCAGTGTTGCCGTCACTTAAATCAGAGATCATTGTTGAATTTTACCATTTAACATACAACAGCAAGTCAGAATGTGTATTAAAGACCTTTTAAGTTCAGTCAGGCTTGGATGAAGCCAGTTTGTAAGCCTCTTAGATGAGTGTTGAGTAATGGACTAATTGAAGAATTCAGAGCAGTTCTTTGATGATAATGGTTCAACTTAAGCATTTTCTTTTAATGAAATCACAATCACAGAGTCAGTGTTCCTGCACATTACATGTGTATCCTGCATATATATGGATGTATGCGTGTGTCTGAGTGGTGTTCATGTGTGTGTGTGTGTGTGCCAGCATGCTGCTTCAATAAATATGACTCACAGCAGCCCCTCTGACACTATAAGCTCTGCAATGGGAAATGGTCTGAATATTCACCAAACAACCACTCAGCTCTTTAACTCCCACACACACACACATACACACACATACATACACACACACACACACACCAACCCAGGTGTGTGACCTGGCTGTCACCACTCTCAAACAACTTTTTTTCCTCTTTCCTCTTCTTAGGAAGTGGTACTCGATTATAAGTGTGAGGTCATCAGGTAAATGAGTCAGAGAGAGATTGAGAAACTAAAAAAAGGAGCAGGCCTTCTGGAAAAGATAGACGTAGCACATTACATCGACTCAGAAGCCAACATAAATGCTTTATGCAATGGGTTACTATATCCTTATCAAATGCTATGACTCATGCATTATACAGATCCATGTATCAGTATCCCTGCGCTGACACAGAGACGGTTCTATTTCCTTCCACATGTTGATGTAATGTCTTGTGGTAGTCATATGATATGAGGTTAATTGGGTTTAAATTAAAGTTCTTTATGGCAAGGAGGACACTGCCTACTGTAAATGTAAGATTTTGCTGACAGTTATTAAGGCCATTGAGCACTGCAAAACTAACATTCACTAACACTGACTAAATTCTGTATCATCTTCACCGTCACCATCATCCTAACAATAATGACACTTTCAGGAGCACATATAGACAAAATGCAAGCATCACAGAGTCTCAGATGAAAGTTAAGATCTGTGTCTCTCACTGACATTTTTCTCTGGTGACCTTCCTGTCAGACCAGCAGGTTCACGTTTGACAGAAATTTGCGTCACAGCCAAATTATGTCAGTTGTCTGTGTATATGAATTAACCCCCTTCTCTAAACCAGTGGTTCTCAAACCTTTTTTCACCTCAAGGACCCTTAAACGGACACAAATTAGATCCATTTGTGTCGATTCTTATCCATTTGATAAGATTTTATCCCAGTTAGGGTCCCCTATCTGCTAAGGTGTTTGATTACAGCTGTATGAAACATGTGACCAAAATAGTCATAAATTCATTTTGTTATTTATGGATGGAATTAAAGTGGAAAATAAATGATTCCCCTATTTGCTGAGGAACCCCTCAACGACCCCACTTTGAGAACCACTGTTCTAAACTAATGAGCTCTGTTTGTCTCTGTCTTTTTATGTCTTCACTTTCTCAACCTCTCTCTTTTTCTCCACCCTGCCCACCTCCCTCCTGCTGTACCCCTGCCTCACCCTCCTCCTTCACTTCCTGTCCTCTTCTTTCCTAATGCCACTCCACCCCTTCTCCATCTTTATCCCCTGCTCCTTGTTCACCTCTTTCTCTCTCACTTTCCCTCTTGCCATATAACTCTCTCTCTCTCTCTCTATCCCTCCCTCTCTCTCCCTCTCTCTCTCTCACTCCCTTGTGTGACTGGGTATTGGACTCATAACAGTGGGCAGCAGGCAGACCACCGCTCCAGCCTCTGTAACTGCGGCTGCAGCAGCAGTGGCTGCAGCCGCCGGCACCACCGCAGGGCTGGTGGAACAAGGTAGCATGGTGGCTCACCCAGGGCATGCCACCCTTCTCCCCCCTCACAGTTCTTTATCCCTGTCTTTTACACTCTTTATTCGTATTCTGCCTCCTCTTCCCTTCCCCTCTGTGTTTTTTCTCTCTCTCTTTTTTTTTTTTTTTCCCTCTGCCACCTCCTTCTTTCTCAGCATGGGAGCTCAGAGCATGATGGCTGACATATCGCAAACTACATCTCCCATCAACTCATCAGCAGCAGCATTAGCTATGTTTCTATCTAACTATCTGTTTTTCAATCAGCCCAATTAAGGCAACATCAATAAGAAAAGCAGAAAAAGTGTCAGCTGTTAGAAAAGATGTTATACATCTGTTATTGGCCATATTTGATATATTCATTGAAGGCGTTAGTTTAATACAAAAAGAATGGCATGATGGAGAGTGACAGTATGAAGTCATCAGAGACAGATATTTTGTCATCAAAAATAATAATAATAATCATTTCAAGCGAATCAGAAATTCACTTTTGCAGTAACAGAAAAGTTTTTTTAATGAATATGTCAATTGACATTTCATAATTTGTAAGGAACTTGGATGGAAGCCCAGCTACTGCTCTCATTTCCCACGTCAACACAACTGTCACCCCCTGTCTGAGATCTGATAGGATCTCTGCAGCACCCGTCACTGCTCTGTCATCGCCACTGACCCGTGCTCATCCTATCATCCTCATATCTAGACGCAGCTGCAGAGCATGGCCTCGACCCATGTAGACTGCTGTCCTGTCTCTCTGTTTCTCTATTTTTCTCCTCACTCTCTTCCCTCCACCTCACCCTCTATCACATCAAACACCCCATTCTCTCCCCCATTTCCTTCATGATATTCTGTCATCCACACCTCTCCGGTCACTGTAGTCCCTCAAAGTCACCCTATACCTTTCTAGAACTCCATCAGCATCAATCCCATTTTTTTCTTACCTCTCTTCGTCATCTTCTTCATAATTTCCTTTCACTCCTGTTTCCCTCTCTCTCTTTTCTCTGACTAACAATGACACTGGAAAGTTCACCTTTGTCACTTTAAGGATGGAACTGCCCGAGAGCTGTCGGTGAATGCTGCATGGGGCACTGGAGTGGTGCATGCGCTGCAACACGGGGATTGTGGTGCATGGTGAACACTGTGGAAGATGCAAGGCTGGGCTGGTTCTCACAAAGTCAGAAACCTCTAAAGCTGTTTTTTTTTCTATATTAAAAGTTCTTGCACTGATGTAATTTTAAAGTCACACTTCAGCTTGAGGTCTCAAACAATTCACATTTTTACTGGTTGTTAAATCAATAAGCAGTGAACATGCACAGTATATTCCCACAAAGCAGATTAAACTCACTCTTAAACTTTATGTAGCCTAATTGTAGTTTTAGACTTCCAGGAAACTATTCTATGTGTTCATCTTCAGTGCTTGTTCAGCTTGCACCAATATACAGTGTTTCGCATGAATACTTTATTACCACAGTTCTCTATAATAGAGCTGGGTAGCATGACCCATTGAGCCTCAGTGGCCACATTTGTGGGAAATACACCACGTTAAAATAAACCAGAATTATCTTCTAAAGTCCAGTATTTACTGGATTTAAAGCTCTTGTTCGGTTAGCCGCCCTCGTGAGAAAAATATCTGTTTTGTTTTTTTTGGGGGTTTTTTGCTTGCTACGTCCTCGGCTGTCTATACCAGTACGTACACTCTTGCTAGAAATAGCCACTTTAGTTTGTTTATTGTGGCAGTTGTTATAAATGCAGTGCATTCGAAAGATATTCCAGCTGTTCTGACCAAAACCGAAGCTTCAAAACATTCCTTGTGTAACATCACCGATGTCCATGTTTTTGTTACAGTTTTATTTACAGTCTGCCATTGGACTAAATCACTTATCACCACAAAAGTGCTCAGTGGTGGACGCATTTATGTTAAAGTATTGTCAATACAACAGATATTTAAACAATTGAAGTTCAAAGGTAGTGGAATTGTGAACCTGAACCTGACCTAATGTGATTGTTTGGGGTATGTAGAAGTTAACCCCAGGCATAAACAGCAAAAAGCTTCACATGACAGTCTAGCCTTGGGCCAAGAAGACAGAAGTAGTGGTGGTGTCCTTGTTTCTGCGGCCCACTGGGACTCCACAAGTCCTCTCTGTGTCCCTCAACCTCCACTAGGCTCCAATCAAACATTTATAGTGGGCTGCCTCCCCCTATCAGCCTCACTGTGCCTCACTGGCTTACTTGGAGGACTCACTCTATCTTGCTTACTCATACACACAAACACAATCACCATCTACTAGACCTCACACAGCGCTCATGCAGGAGAAGGGTAAATGTATATTTTTTAATGTATCCTGGCCTGTTATGTGTAGAAAATGTTCTTGGTTCATACTTTTGCATCTAATAGCTTTAAAAAAAAATGCAATGTTTACCACCGAATCTCCATGTGACTCCCATGCCCATCCTTGCTTCGCTCTTAACAGTGGTGCATCTTGCGTGTCTTTAATGGAAATTTACGACTGGTGCTTTTGTTTTTAATCTCTTCCTCCTCTCTCTTCTTGCTTCATGTGTAATTTGTGGCAAGGTAAGGAGCACCCCTTGCTTCTCCACCTTCGGTTTGAATTAAGCTACCTTTTGATTTTTGCAGGTTTCCACAGTGATTGTCTCTTCAGCACTGGAATCCAAGCTGGGGTTTTTTTTTTTTTTTTTGCAACCTGTATGTTGGGTTTTTGTAGAGGATCGTGTTTGACACTTTGACAGAATAACGGTGTTTATAAAGAGCACAGTGAGATTCCCCTATCACTTTCATTCCTCCTCTCCTTTCTCTTCCTCCCTCCTCTCTTCCCATATCCTCTCCTCCTGTGCCAAGCCATCAGAGAATATGAGAGAATGGACTTGACACTATTCTGGCCCCATTTCTTCCCCTCAGTAACAACCAGCCTTTGGAAGGAGATTGAGGAAGAACAACACAACAATAAGCCATGCACATTCATGCCGCTCTCATATCCCTCTGGATTATGTAGTGCTTCTTTATCTCTCTCTACTTCTTTTACTGCTGAATATGCACACCTTACTTCAAACATGAGATACTACATTACCGAGGCTGAAAAGGAAATAAAGACAGCGAAGATAAAAATGTTATCTCTTGTGTCACTCTCTCTTGATCACTGTGCCCCTTTTCAAGTGACAGCGTAAAAAAGACCGTTTGACAGGATGTGGTTGTCTACTTAAAATAACTGCAGCTTGTCACCAGGGCTCCACTGCACTTTGAACTGGCCTCCTTGTGATTGGACCCTTGTTCCCCTAAGAAATCACTTTCCAGTAGAATTCAGGCCTCTTACCTACAAATTCACTGTGGCTGGCTTACATCATTTTTGGAAACAGAAGTGAGGCATTCGGAGCAAAGCTTAGATGTTGAGAAAGAAAGAAGGAAGGAGGGAAAGAGGGAAGGAAGAAAGACAGACCACCAGAAATAGTGTTTTGTGTAATATGGCTGGCTGTTGTCTAATGTGATTGCACTCAGCCCCTTAAAAAGTACCAGTAAGGATTACTTCTACAAGAGTAAGAGAGAGAGGAGGAGGCTGGTACTCGGACTGGCAGGTGATAGACAGATTTATTCTTTATAATGAAGGACGGGGTATTGTTGTTCAGCAGATATCTTCTCAAATAGGATGTCTTTAAATGATATCAAACCGTCTAATGTGCTAATGAGTTTATGAGTTCTGTGATCAGTTAAAACAATCTTAAACATCATCTTCTTTCTATAAAACTTCACTACATCTATACTAGTAGAGGCTTTTTAGTATACCGCTATCAACAAGTTTTCTAGTGCATTTCTTTGTATCAACTTTTAAGCACTTTTCAGCCAATCTTGTCAATATCTGCAGGTGTCCTGTTCGTGTTAATCCCCTGTGTATATCCTTATGGACACGCCCACAGCCTCCACCGACACCGAATGTCGTGTTTGGCTCTTATTTTGGGTCCTCTGCAGGGGATTTATCTGTATCTATCCAATTCAATCGGACCACCTTGCTATCTGTACTTTAGCAGTGCAGTCATGATCGACGCCCCGCAGAGCGTCTTCTGTTGTCTGCATGAAATTTCCACTGTTGTAAGGGATTATGGGTATTATGCTCATCACAGGACTGTGTCTACGGTATCACTCTTCCTCTCCTATCCTCCTCCCTCCACCACCCTCCCTCATTACCCTTCACTAGAGAGAGCAGACTGAAGACTAATCCTCCTGAAGGCCCCCTCTGAGTTCTTTAAGGCAGGGCTTATTGTTGGGTTTAGAGGCACGGCAGCCATCTTTATTTCTGCTTCCTTGCGGACACAAGGGAACCATTGCATGAGAATTGATGTGAAACAATGAATTGGAGTGCATTTTTTATTTTCACTGACAACAACATTGTTGTATTATTGAAAAACAAAGTGTTGGTTTTCACCCTAAAGCAACTGGACTGTGTAGCTATTCTCAAAAGGGAGAAAATGTGATGGATATACGGTTAAATGATGGGAGGGAACATGGCAGATGCTGTCTGGTCTAGTCCACCAACCAGCTTTGGCCATTAACACCACAAACTTTGGGACCTATCCACCTGTAGAGTATTTTGAACCTTGTTAGATATATAAAAGCACTTGCATCACTCTAATGCACCTCCAGTGGAGTTAGATATATCCCTAATGAGCTTAATTCTGTACTGATTGCTGGCAGGACACAACAGTTGTTGTTTTACAGGTTTTACTGTATCCTGGCTGCATAGTACCTCTCGAAGGAAAGAACAGAGAGCACACACAATTGGTACCCAACTTTTCCACCATAATGTGGTTTTATCACCTGAATCTTTGCCAGCAAGCATGTCATTTATGAGATTTTACATGAGAAAAAGGCGATTCAGACGCGGCTTTGCAGCCCTGTCTATTCAGGCAACTGAACAAAAGCTTAAAGTAATCAAGTTTTGTTCATTTATTTGAAAGTGCAAATTAATTGGAAGTACACGCTGCTTTTATGACAAAAAAAAAAAAAGATCAAGGCGGGTTGTTCTGTATGACTAATTGATTGCTCAGTTACTCATACCCATTCCTAGTATCTAGTGAATTCTGGAGGTGGCAGCGTTCCTAGCTGGAAGAGTCACATTGCTGCAACTGTGAAACACCGTTTAAATGCTTTATCAATAGGCTGCTGAGGTTTATAGCTTAAGGGTAGATAAGATGTTCCATTGCGAAAAAAGACAGTTTCACTACAGATGTTAATAACAAACATTATTTCGCAAAGTCCAATTACTGTAATACCTGAAGGCGTTAAATGCAGATTAAAATTTTAACAGAAAAACATTGAGTCATTGTTGCTATACTTGCTAATCTCTGTTTCTGCTCATCTCGACCTCTGACTGGTTATTTTTTCCTGTGCTTGTTATTGCAGCAGCTAAGACCTTGCTCAACAAAAAGGCAGATGTCAAGGTAAGAGGTCAATACATGTCATCCACCCACTTCTGACCTTCTCTCTCTTCTTCACTGCTCCCTGCTTAATCTATCAGGGCTACAAACTACCTCTTCTTCCTTTTTTCCTGTTTTCTCCGTTCTCTACTATTTTCTTCTTTCCTAATCTGACTAATCTTGCTTTCCTTTGCCTAGCTCTGTTTTTTTGTTTATAGTTGAATGAATTTGTCTCTACTTAATTTATTTCCTGTCTCGTGCGTGTGTATGTGTCATTATCTTGTTGGGTTTGTTATTTCCTCTATACAAGGAGACTGTGTTATCTATTTATTTTGTTATCAGTGTAGTGTGCATGTATATAAGGGCTGTTTTTTTTTTCTTGCTAAGCTTGACTCATCATTCTTTGCGTGAAAAGTAAAAATATTCAGAGAATTTTTTTTTTTAAAGCCACATCCCTACTGTGGGTACATATATGTGGACACATGTGTGTCTATATGTGTGTGCTTATATGATTTTGTGTGTATGTGCATGTGTGTTTCTCAGCCGGTGCACAAGCTTCAAGTAGCACATCCTTCTGAAAGCACCCTTTATTTTGATTTGGCATTATTCAGCTCATCGCCACCTCTCCATCTCCATTATTAAATGTAACCATCTGGCAGCCCTCCCCATTCCTTTTTTCTTTACCACTTCCTCTGCCTCTCATCCCTCCATTTCTCCTCTTTCAGTGACTCCTTTTCCTGCTCACCCCATCTGGTCTTTAACCCCACATTCCCGTTCATCCTTTAATGAAGATCTCTTACCATCCCACGCTCGCACATACACACTGCAGTAACACATCCCACACGCAGCTTCCATGAATGTGCCTGTGTGTGCAGCGTGCGCGACAAAGCTTGGAACATAGCGTACATGCAAACTAATGTGTTTGCTGCTCAGCATTGTACATTATGTTAGGTTGAGCTTTGCGTTCATGCACATGGACATATGTGTGTGTGTGTGTGTGTGTGCGTGCGTATAGGTAAACCTGTCTGTGTTTGTTTGTCAGTTTGAAAAGAGAACGAAAGCGCAAATGGGGGTGTGAGCATGCTAGCACATCAAGTGTGCGTAAGCGTGGGTGTACGCATGTGTGGTTCGTTTATGTGCATGTGCAGCAGTGCGTGTGTGCGTGTGTATGTGTGTGTGCACATGCCGCCCCCCCCCCCCACCCTTTCTCCCTGCTTAGTCGGTTCAGCAGGGAATGTGACTCCGGTTCCAGGAATAGCTGCCAGTCTGGACCCTGGAAACTCAGACGACAGAAATAGACGCTTACTTCCACTGCGGCGCACTCATCGCCTAGCAACAGGCTCCCCACACACTCGCCCCAAACCATTTCTGAAGGCATCTTCTTCGTTTGCTGCCGTCCCTACTTTCCTGCTTCTCTTGTTTCTCCTCTTTTTCTTCCCACCACATTCTTTCCCCTTGTTCTCTTGGCAACTTTGACCTCCTCTCCTTGACCTCGCCTACTTCTTTTTTCCCCCCCCGCTGGTTTATTAATGCGTAATGGCACCTGACATTTTTCAGCTGTGGCACCTGCTCAGGGCAAGCAGGCAGTCTCTCTTTCTGGCACAAGTTACACACCTTCATCAGCCTCCCATGCTGCTAGCTACTTGCCAATAATGCCATTCCCTACAGCATTTCACGCAGTGTTGTTAAGATTGATAACACACTACAGTCTCATTTTTGTTCTTAAAAGTTATTACATGTAGCATTCTTAGACATCAGTACAGTATATGATGTGAGATACTGAACTGATAAAATGCTACAAAACAATCTTACAGCCTGATCACACAAGAATGTGGAGTGTAGAGGCCAGATGAGGTTTCCAATGTTTTTTTTGTGGTCTCGCTCATTTGAAGTAATGACACTTACGTCACTAAATCAATGTACTGATCATTCATTGACATGCTAATGCTACACGTAACAACTTTACAAGACTTTGCTCTACAAGCCAGTCATGATCTTAAATTTAAAATGAGTTCTGGGAGAATGCTTTTGTATTCTGACAGAATAAATTTTGCATTTTTTTTTTTTTTTTTGTCTTGCAGGCCTATCATGCCTCCATCTTGCCTCTTCCTCCTGCAGCGGGTCGCATTTTTGTCGTGTGCACAGCTCTTTCATAATCTTCGTACCACTGTTATCTCTGCTTGCTCACGACTTCCACTTAAACTATCTGCTTTCACCTCCCTACTTTTGTAACACTTGAGAATCTTGTTTCTACGAGAGGAAACACTTGTCCGTCTTCTGCTCTGTCTAAGCTGCCTTAGAAAAGTCCGATCCTGTGCTCATTAAGGATTGAAACCTGCGTTCCATCAAAGTGTGCAAGATTTGTTTAGACTGACAGCTTCTCTCTTGTTCTTTGTACCAGTACATTCACTTGTCATTGGTTACTTTATCTTTCTCCCCCCCCTCCTTCTACTACCATCCATCCATCCGTCCATTCGTCAATAAATCCATCCATCCATCAATCGCCTGAGGACAGAAACGCAAGTCCAGCTCTACTGTCCAGTACATGGTGAGCATGCTATTTATGCATTTGCCCAGTCTCTTCTTCTTTTGCTCCCTCTCTCCATTTATCAACCCATCTTTTTTGCTTTATCCACTTTCCCCCCTGTCTTAAATCAGTTTCACTTCCATTTAGTATTAACCTGAGACACAGTGGTGCCCAATTCATGAATCATTTTTTATTTAAACAGCAGTTAGATGTCATGTAGTCATGAAGTGTTACATTTTACATGTCGGAAACAGCAGCAGCACCTTGTTAGGAATTACGGAAACTGAGAAGTAATTAAAATGAGCTGCGGAAACTGCTATGGATGCGTTAAAAAAAAAAAAAAAATGACATCATAATCAGAAAGTCAAACTTCATCGACTTCACGCTGTTTGACTGATGGGTGATCCTCACAAAGTGCACTGTAACAAGACTAACCCTGACATTTGTCTGAAAATGTAATGGAGGCGAGATGTTATAGTTCCATCAGAGTTACTCCAGGGATGCTGCTCCAGATCTGTCATGGGCCCAGTTTTAGAATAGAGGCAGCATGTAGTGCTTGTAGTTTGGATACCAGAACTCTTCAGTCACACAAGACAATGCACATACTGCAAACAAAAAAAGTAGGAGAAATAAGTGCAATGAGTAGGTGGGAGCACCCTTCTGCTGGGGTCATCTTGCAGCATTCACTATTGAATGGTCCTTCACTAGAAGTGCCAAAAGACTCTGCTGTTCCAATCATATTTGCTTTTTCCCTTGTATTTTCATAAATTGGATTCTCTGTGCCCTGCAGAGTTAGTGGGCGTTCAGACCGAGAACAGCCTTGTCTTAAAACAATTCAAGGGGCTGTACTGGTGAGATATTAAATACTATCCAGGAAGTGCAGTTTGAGTGTAGACCCATGTGTTTGAAAGCATATCAGACACCAAAACACTGCATAGGGGTTTATGATATAATAATATAACTCCAATCTGGCAAGTTATTTTATCTTTCATTGCAAAGTAAACGGCAGAAATACAGCCTTCTTGTTACAAAGTGGTCTTTAAATTGGTTTTTAGGTATCCCACAACACACTGGTGACTTCTGTATTTCATGGAAGTCCAGACATAATGATGCTTAGTTTATTAATGCAAATGCAGCAAATTCCTATAAATGTAAATGCTATAAATAGCCTCTAAACAGCTGACAAAAAGAAATCACATTAGTTTACCACTTAATTCAAAATGTAAAATAAAAGTATAATGAACTCAATAACAATCCATGTTTA
Organism: Euthynnus affinis; assembly: GCA_029490765.1. Classification (NCBI taxonomy): domain Eukaryota; kingdom Metazoa; phylum Chordata; class Actinopteri; order Scombriformes; family Scombridae; genus Euthynnus; species Euthynnus affinis. The sequence goes on from CM055842.1 coordinate 8,816,023, forward strand.
AATTCAGTTAATTTGAAGGAAATTTGACCCCAACTTTTTTCCCTCTACTGTTCTCCGAGGCTCCTTCTTATCCTCCTCACCTTGCATGTTCCTTATTTCTACACCGCTTTATCTCTTTTGCACCTCCTCCTTCGCTCCCCCCCCCCCCCCCTGCACTTTTTTCCTTGTCCACCTGAGGGATAAATCGTTTATGTGAAGATATGTGATCTCTTGATGTATGACCTTTCTTGTGCGAGCTGAGTTCTTATCAACATGTACCTGCTTTCAGTATGTCTTTAGACGATTTAGACGTTTGGCTTTGGACGTCAACCGTTATCTCCACGCTGGTCAGGGCTGCTGTCATCATGTCACTTCTTTGAATACCATCTAGGAATGTAAGGGTTTTTCTCTCCACAGACACAAATGACGCAAATGCTAAGAGCTTGACGTTGCAAACAAGCCTCGACTAAGACAGCTCACCTCTCTGATCGATTTCCTATGTTGCCTGATGGCGACTGTGGTTGGTTTAGTATGTGCGTGAATGCGGATGTTTGGGGACTGGTGTGTGTAATTGTACTTTGTGTGTGTATGCGTGACACGTTTATTTTGATTTCATTTATTGTCAGCTTACACCGGCTTTTATTCTCATGGCTGCATTGTGTTGTTTCTTTGCACTTGTGTGTGCTGACTCTCCTCTCCTCTCCTCTCCTCTCCTCTCCTCTCCTCTCCTCTCCTCTCCTCTCCTCTCCTCTCCTCTCCTCTCCTCTCCTCTCCTCTCTTTTTGCCCAGTGGCTTACAAAATTCATATTGTGGTTAACACATACACATATACACGTGCATACACCCAACTTGACTTCCTTTCCTTCCTTTGTCAAATGATTATCAATTCAGTGATGCTGATTCAGCTTCAGTGCACAACACCCAACAACACTGGATTGCTTTGAACGTCATTAATCAAACATTATTTACTTATTCTTGTGCTCCATTATATAATCTTAATTTTCTCTAAAACAGGTAGAAAATGCCTGTGAGGTGAGATAATTTTGCTATAAATGTACCAAAGAAATTTCTTACCTATGTTATATAGATGGGTTGCTACACTGTCTTTATCAGCCAACCAGCATCAAGACAATTTCGTCTCACATGATTTGACTACTTGATGTGTATTAGAGCAAGGTGAAAGGGTCTCACCTCTTTGGCAGATTTATTTTCCGTCATTTTAATGTCCACACCGCACGAAGACTTAATGGGGCATTAAATAATCTGTGACTTCTCAGTGACCGGTAGAAATTGCTCGGATGTAAGAGTGTTACATGATTAAGATTTATGTAACGCTGGCTGACTTCTTAGAGTGAGTCAGTTTGGTGATTCACGTCGACACCCAGGGCTCATCCCCCATTTAGCAAATTTATATTTTTTTCCAAACAAGATTACTGATCTTATCTTGATTCAATGCAAATATCATTATAATCGAACCGAGCTATAAAGGGCCGGCCGCACTTTGATGTGTGGGTCTTCAAAGGAGCATTTGATCGAGGCTTAAAAGGTGATTCATTAGGGCCAAATGGCACAGTCGAATCGTTGCGATGTGGAATCCTAAGCAGCCGCCGATGACAACGTCATGATATCACGCAGTGTCACCGCCTCCTCATGTCTCCTTTCAGAATTACAGATCAGTGTTGTGAATGAATATTTTAGGCGACCGTTTCGTCGCTGCTGCTGCCTGCCATCTACTGACTCCACACTCAGGCATATGGTCTACCTGTGTTTTTAAAAGCTTTTGAGCAGCACAAACAAAGCTCCATTAGCCTCCTTTGTGTTGATGTGGCAGCAGAATTTCAGAGACAGAGACAGATGACTGTTATAAATCGCGGCATCATAAACATAAACGAGCCCTCATCTCAAATTCTCTTTCTAATTCTAACTGCAAAGACAAGTCCAAACTATAAACTAGCCCGTTTAGTACTTGGTAACCAACCAAAAGGACGTCACTTTTAGAGCGGCCCTCTAAAAGTCACGGAGTCGATGCATCAGTTGATAAGTCAATTTGCATTTTGTCAGTCGAATTGCTGCCCTTTTCTTTTTGTTTGTTTGGATTTTTTTTTTTACCATGTCATTATGCAGACAGTAACGCAGGGTGACAGCATGACAGGATGTAAACAGATTCTTGTCTCTAAATGACCTAAATACATAACTATGATGGAAACAGAGGGATGATGGAAGCGGAGGACAGCGCGACACAGAGGGACTATTTTTCCTGCTCCGAGTTCTCGGCTCTGGTGTTAAATGCAGCAAAGTCGACTAAAGTCCCGTTTTAAACAGATGCGTGCCAACGTCTCCACCGTCTCCTCCTCTACCATCCAGCGTGATTCTCTCCAGCTGACAGCGCTGTCAGCAGCCTGCAGGAGATCCAGATTCACATCACAAATGATGAACTGAAGGGATTTGAAATTCGTTTTAGCTTTTATATCAGTTTAGTGTGGTGCAGGTGCGCTTCTACTGTCACTGGGTGGAGACATGAATAATATTAAGCCTGTAAAAACTCTGAATTAGTTCTCAAAGGGAAAGAAGTGGAAGGACACACGTGGTAAAACACAAATGTACATACTAGCATGTACACACACACGTGCACTCACATACACACGCATGGACACACACTCACAAACCCGCATCTTGCTGTTGTTAACGCTCTTGTGTTTCCTCCCTTTCCTTTCCTTTTCCTGCACAGCCCCAGACAAACAGCACCAAAAACAGCATAGTCACCAGCCCCAAAGGAAACATCCCTTCACCTGCTCTGGTATTTACCTCCTTAACCACCCTTTCACCTGTGTGTATGTGTCCGTCTGTCCCACCGTCCTACCCCAATCCCCTACTCCTTCACCTACGTCTTGTTTTTCCCTCTCTTGTCCGTCTCGTTGGTTGTGGTTGATCTTTGCTTAGCCGCTGAGATGGCCGCAGCAGTCGGTAAGGTCTTAGAACCAGCAGGTTGTGTCAGGAAGCATTTCCCCATGGCAGGTGGGGAATCTATGTGACTTGCTCTCTGGTTGATATTGTGCTGCCGTGTCATTTCCTCATGTCAGTGCAATACCAAAAAGGAACAGACAGCCAATGCCTGCCGGGACTGTCAGTGCAATTTACCCCCTCTCTGCTATTCATGCCTCTGCAGAGAAGCTGTTCCCTACTGTGTGGGCATCAAGGTCCAAAGGTCTGCAGCTTGTCCTTCCAGCCAAATAGCATACCAGCTGAATTCAGAGAGTATTTCTTCCTCTTCTGTTGAAGGTGTGAAAATCAGTTAAATTGGCCATGGGGCTTCTGGCACTCGGCCACAAACCACTGTTATGTAGAGAATCTGTACACATTTATATCTGAGAAGATAGTCCACAATCCTGAGCTGGAATTTTACCTAGCATAAGGCATCTAGAGAGAGATTTACATGTTGTTTGTGTTCACTGAGTGCTTCTCTTCTTGATCTGTGTGGACAGGATGTATAACATGCCATTTATATTTATATGTGGTTGAGTTGTAAGAAAAGGGCACTGCTGCAACAATTCCATTTCCTGTCATTTTCAATCATTTGCAGCAACCAGCAATTGTGAATCTGTTAAATAAGATCACCCAGTACACATTTATTAAACAGTCATACTGGGGGTTTTGGATATACAGAACATAAGGCCAAAAACTTGCGTATATCTTGTATGTACAAACTTGTAGGTTCTATGTAAATGCAGACTATTTTACAAAGCATATTGCAGCCATTGATTTCGGTGCATGACAGTGTAAAAATGAAAACAGTCACCGCCTGCAGCTACATTACCATATGAGGATACTGCAGATATAGGGTGAACATGTAAACGCACTTACATGGCACTTAAAGTCAGGACATACTGTACGTTTCAACTATAAACTTCAGACTAAAATAATCACATTAGTCAACAGAAATCGTAGGATGACTGGAGCTGTTAGTCATCTATGACTTTTTGGCTACATCATCCATACAGTCTTTACTACTTTGGCAATCATGTGGCACTCTGTGCTGACCCAGTTTCCACTCAGACATCAGAAAAGAACGTCACATCATCATTTTGTGCAAAAACATCGCTGGTGAAATCCCCTCCATGTAGTAGTGTAGCCAAGGTGCATGTTTGTGAAAAAATCAGAAGGGCAGATGTTTTTGAAATGTTTTTATTCATGAAAATAAATCAGCACCACACTGGGCCTGCATAGACACTCCATTTCTCACAGCTGTTACAGCAACCATTATAAAATAATGATGGAGTTGAACTTGACCACTGCATTTGCAGGAATATTTTAATCCATTTTTTAAAAAAATGTAATTCATCAGTAGCATGATATTTTCACTCAGTGATGTGATGTCACACCTCATCCTTTCTTCATGTCAGTTCAGGGCAAGTCTGTGATGAGGACTGAGTGTGATAAAAACTCCTCATCTGGACACATAAGTGATCATTTACAACAAAACAAAAGGTTAAATGTAATTTATCATGCCAGAAGTAAATCCCCCAACACTGCTTTCAGTACTGTAGATAGCGCCACTTGGCCAGACGTGCCATTACACTCAATGTCATTCTTGCCACTGTTGAATTCAGCTCTATGCGCAGCGAACAGCAAACTTCAATATTGAATGTAAAATAATCAAAACATGCTCTAATCATAAAAATCAATAGGCTACAGTAGATACCTACTTGTCAGACTAAGAAGTCTTCTTTGAGCTCTCTTCTTTTTATGCTTTCATCTGCGGCGTGTTGCCCCTCTTTTACCCACATCTCTGCAAATCACAGAGCAGGGAAGGAGGCAACCCCTGGTTCATTTACCACGTCATCACCTAAATAGCCTGTTTTTTATTTTAGATATGTTATATGGTCTATGGGTGAAGCAGCGTAAATCACTATGAAGGGGATACATTTTTGTCTCCACTGGGGATAAAAATAACTCAGCAGAAGCAGCCCCCCCCCCCTCCTACCCCCACTGGCACCCCAGCAAACCGCACCCTGATTGCAGTTATCATGAAAAAGTTGAGACAGTTTAGATTATCTTCAACATCGCATCCTCACTTTGCTTTTCATGACTGAAGCTATCTGTCTCCATCTGTGAATGCTCTGCTCATCATTCAGGGTGAAGCACCACAGGAAGTGACAGTTTCATAGCATGTGCTCTTTTCTTTTTTACCAAACTGCCTTTCACATCTACTTCAGGCTGACTTCTGTCATTTCAGTATTAATACAGACGAACACTTGTCATGTTGTTCGATTTCTTTTAGGTCTGGTACCGTCAAGGTTCCTTAAAAAGTCAAAACAAATTAGTAGAAGAATAATCATGCTCGTATTCAGCTTCACATACATTTTACTATCAGGAGCTGATAACTATTTTATAAACAAATGTCAAGACTCATTTTCATGAAATAAAATCCTTGTAGTTGTATTCTGAGGTACATTTGCGCACCTGACACTATTTTCTACTGCATATAATTTAGCCAGAATAGCTGCATTATGTCATTCCATTTATATACCCAGGCCAGTAGCCACGCTCAGTCATAAATCACTGACACCCAAGTCTTAGATGCCACACTAATGAGCTCTACAACTTAGACATGTAACACAGCTGAGGAACTGGGCAAGTTTGGGTTCGTTCCTTGGCACTTCTGCACACTAAATATAGCTTTATCTCACCAGCTATACAGCCATATGTTTCAGATTCTAGGCTGTTCGTCGGTGAGTCACAAACTAAGGTAACCCAATGATTACTGTATAAGGGGTATTACCTGGTTGGCGGTGTGCATGAGAAGTGGTAGCCTTTGCCTCGGCTTGACACAGTGACCAGAACAAGTCCTTTGATGAAAGGACTGGAATCAGAAGAGGAAACAAAATGACAAGCACTCTGCTATTCACACCTTTGGAGCAACTCGCACAAGCCGTATGAGTATATCTGCATGATAGACATCCTTTTTGTGTGGTGTGTGAATGCATGTGATGTTAGTTTGAGCAAAGGTCAACTCTGCACATGTACAGACAATGCTATCGGAAGCAGTTTATGTGCTCACAAGTGTGCATAGAGTGTGGGCACAACCATGGATCAGAAGAGGCTTTTTTTTTTTCTGATCCTTGAAGGGAATAGAGAGTGGGAGGGCGGCTGTGATCTCCATGCTGTTGCTAGGGACTTGGGCTAGTTACTGTTTAGCCATTTGGTACATTAACTCCTTCATTACAGAGCTGCCAGGCCGTGGAGTGACAGACCGCCTTCACTCGCAGTACATGACCTTAATTTTCTGAACTGGAAGCAGTTTGGTAAATGTGCTCATGTTCTGAAATATCTGTGGATGAACTGTGGCTTGTCTCCATTCACGTCACACGAAGGATAGTGCAAATTAAATCATTAACTTTAGGTGCACCACTGGAACATTCCTGAAAGACTAAGCAGGTGTAAAAAGGTCAGTGGTGATGCGTAACGGTCAAAACCTTCCCCATCTGATGATGTGACGCCATCAGCAGTCGCCCCCCCCCCCCCCCCCCTCTAGCCCCCTTCTCCCTAATCTGCAAACCCCAGGTACTTTGTTCTCACTCATCATCATCATCATCTCCCAAGTTGCTGTTGCCCCGGGCGACGGTTGGCATGACAACGCCACCATCATCACCAGGGAGACAGCCGATGATTGGTCATCACAGAGGTGTCACTTCCTGGGGGGGAGAGGTGGGAGGGGAGAAAGGAGAGCTGCAAAGAAAACGGGGTGTTTCCAATCTACTGTACATGAAGTGACAGTTTCCAGCAGACCGTGAAGACGATATCTGTCTCTGAATCATCAGTACATCTGTGCCAGCTATACAGAGTAGCAAGGAGGCAACACGGTGGGGTTGATAGTGCTAAAAATGTAACATAGTCAATTGATTGTTTGTGAGGAACTTGATTGTCCGTGTTGTGGGAAACTGTCTAAACCATATAGTGTTAAAAACTAAACAGGACAATGAAGAGAAGACAGCAAGAACACAGTTTGATTTAAAATACATATAGACTGTAAGAAGAAAAAGGTTTCAGTAATATAAGATGCAAAGAAGAAAAACAACTCTTTTCTGTAACCTGCTGTGACCTAAGTGATAGGTTTAGCAGCCAGGAGGTTTAGAGGAGGTCGGTAACAGAAAAAGTAATAAGGAGAAAAGTTATATGGCTAATCTTTTGAGATAATTCCTTGCATTTAAAAAAAAACAAAAACAGCCATTTCAGATTGAATTTCTTTTAGGAAGGGATCCTGAAATGATGCCAGTATCTGCCCGGCAGTGCTTGCCTTTCCTGTTGAGACAAGTGTGAAGGGACTGAAATGACCTGTTTTCATTTTTGCGAGGCGTCGTAGTCTTTTTTGCTAGATGTGCCAATGCTTTGGAAGATGTTGATACTAGTGTTAATCTATGTCAGAGCACATTTCATTCATATTGTATGAGTGGGCTGATTTTCTCCTCATTTGTTTGTCTCTTTCCTTTTTACTGTTCTCTTGACTCCGCACATATTTGCGACATGTAGGGCATGTACGGCAATTTAGTGTTATGTATGCACAGCAGGGCAGTGCAGAAATAGTGAATACTCATGCTCGGCAAAGCCTTGCATAGGTTCAGGTTAAAAATGTCAGAATAAAGGCTGTGTACTGTATCGATGTGTGTGTGTGTGTGTTGGTTAATATAATTGCTGATGTGCTCATGGCAGACACTTCATCCTGAGTTTCAGTACTGTTTGTATTCTTGTGTGTGTGTGTGTGTGTGTCTGTGTCTGCTGCTCTGTACATGTGCAGAGAACATAACTGACTCCCAAATTACAGTTTTCAGCTCATCCACCCACTCTATCGCTTCGGAGGATTCTTCCCTCTCTCCTCTTCCAGCCTTAACAAGCATTTTCTCTTCATCCAACATTCCTATCGCCCTCTTTCTTCCTCTCTGTCCATTGTTTTTTACGCATTTGTCCATCTCTATCTACCCTTATGTCACAGCCTTTTCTTTTTATCCCCCCCGCCCATCCCCATTCCTCTCCCTCATTTCTCTCTTTTCTCTCATGTATTCCATGTTCTTCTCTGCCCTCCTCCTCCTCCTCCTCCTCCTCTTCCTCCAGGAACCTCAGACAACCGTCATCCATAATCCGGTGGACAGGACTAAGGTATACATTATTCCCCAGTCCTGACCTGCTCTTTTATCCTTCTTTGTCATTCTCCTCCTCTTCCTCATCTCCTCCTGCCGTTTGATCCTTCTTTTCATCATGCATCCGCGTGAGCACGCCACGACGTCGGTTTACTAATGTGTGTCCGTGTGTCGCAAGAGATTAAACCTCAGATAAATGTCTTAACGCGATGAAGGGAGCAGGGGAAGGATGGGATGGTGAATGTTTCTTACCTTGTTATCCTGCGCCACATCGAGCTGTGGTCATTATGCCACCTCAGGGACCCCAACACACACACACACACACATACAGTCCACTCAAGTATAAATGAACAGCAGTATATAATGAGGGAATTAAAGTAACTAAAACCAGTGATAGTATCACCGGAATGATAAATCAACACAAAATAATCTTCTGAACAAAGACTCAAGGGCTTTGATCTCATTTTAGAGCCCATCAAGTTAACAAAAAATGACCAGTATACACGACAATAGACATTTAGCTGATGTCCGTGTTCAGTAAAAGCTTCTCTATATACTTTAGAGAGCTACATGCTAAAACTATTACAACACCCAGTATCGCCCAGTCACGTGCTTCTGCCTGATCTCGCCTTTGACCTGATTAAAAAAAACAAGATATTTTATCAGATCGTGGAATTTAGATTCAAGTTTCAAGAAGCCCTGGTGTAGTTTAAGGATTACATTTTTAACATTTTGTTGTATAATAATCATATAATGTAAGTCATGTACATTTTTGGTCACATATTTCAATACTCAACTCAATGCTTATCTATTGAATGTAGTTTCTATGGTGTGTGTGTGTGTGTGTGTGTGTGTTTGGGTTTGGTTGTGCATGAACCTCCATGATTTTGCAGGACCAAACATTTATAATGCCTGTGTGTGTGTGTCACTGTGTTTGCACAAGCTGTTTCTGCTGAGCCGTGACGCATAACAGCTAAAGGTGAACGGTAACATAAATTTGTTCTAAAGCGACATCCAGGATTTGCATCACAACAGAGTGACCTTTGCATTTGATTTTCGGGTCAGTCCTTAGAGTGAAATTCATGGCTTTGAATCATCATCCGGAGAAAGGCCACACAGGAAGCCACTGTGTTTGGGAAGAATACTGCTACAGGTTTTATATTCACACCAGACCGGTCTAAAGCAGCTCACTTGACCTTTTAGAGCACTTTCTCACTTAGTTCAGTCCATCAGGACAGGTGAGAGCCAAGGATTTTGTGAACACTGCGAGCATGTAATGTCAACTTTGTACAAGAAATGAACCAAAACGTGGCATTTTAATGCGTAGCCTCGACATAGGTCAGCAGTCTGTCACACATAGACATTCTGCATCCTAGAGTCAAGTAAGTGAAATGCCTTAATATATGGACTGAAAAATGAATGTAGCATAAACACCACAGAGGTTAAATTATAGTAAAGTGAACAAACAAGTGGATCATATTTATGTATGTATGAGATGAAACAAAATGCCACAAAGAAAACTTTATTTAACTCTATGATTCAAACCAAAGAAAGCAAACTGTAGATGTCTTCACAATTAATAATGATATTTCTGTTCACACTCTTTCTCATTCTTCATTCTCACATACACACACTCTTTTTTTCTCTCTCTTCACACTTTTCCTCTCTTCAGGTCACCAGTTGCTCTTTAGAAGGCAATGAAACACAATTTAGTGCATGCGATGCTGCTCGTGCACGCTTGTACTTCTAATGAGGTCACAGAGTCTCTCAACTCTCCTCAACATGCAGGGGGAATTTAGACCCATTTAATCTACTAATTGGAAATCAGAAGTTAACTCCTCCTCTGGCGAAGGCCTGTAAAAGGGAAAAAGCAGCCCGAGCCAGGCAGGCAGGCAGACAGGTAGATGGATAGATTGTGCTATCTGAGGCCCCAGCTCAGGATGACAATAATTACCCTATGAGAATCCATTCTGCCTGCTTCCATAGCTGAAATAGATGGATGGGGGCACATCCCATTGGGTTTATGTCAGTTTCATCAAGACACACGAGCACCCTGTGGAGGAAAGACGTCACTTGTCCGCATGGTGTGATGCGCTCACACGTACACGCTGAGGATGAAGAAGCTTTGCTCGGAGTACGAAAAGAGAATTTTTTTAGGCCAAGGTTAAAAAAGTTAAATGACTATTGACAAGGTGACATGTTGGGTTTGTAGGCTGATTGGTTGCTTGGGTGGCATGGTTTGACTTTACGCTTGCAAGAATCGATGGTTCTGACTAACGGTTTAACAGCATTGTACAGAGTTTTGATTTCGGTCCTGTTTGGCATCTGCTTATGAATTGAACCCACACATTTGGTGTTCTCTAATCAGCTCTGGTTTTGTGAAGCTGTGACATGGTAACACAGGGATATGTCCCCTTGCTGGCCCGTGTTCTGACTGTGTGAAACGAGCCCCTTTACCCCCCTCGTCTCATGTGTCTTCATCGCAAACGTGTGCGCTATCGTACTCGAAACCAGACTGACTGTCGATCTCTGATCTCCAGGAATCATCGGACAGCAGCAACACCACCGTGGAGGATGAAGATGTGAAAGGTGAGTACGAAATAGAATTCATAATAAATTCAGAGGCTCAAAAAAAAAGTCAAGTTCTGAACAGTTTGCAGCAAATGAAAGGTGAGAATACTTCTGGGATCTTGACAAATTTTGGATCATCACTTGACATTTCTGCTGTATTGATGTAATTGTTGTTGTTTTTTTTCAGTGAGCAACCTGTGTTAACAGCAGAACTCCATCACTGGGTGCCTTTGATTATCATAGATGTTACATGAGGCAAAGAAGCATATTTTTGAAACAAAAGAAAAAAAAAACAAGTGCATGACAACTGGCAGAGAGGCACAGGAGTTTTGGCTGTTTGCTTTCCACTTGGGCTTGTTAAGTTTGGCGGGTTATGACAAGCTCTGCTGTCACCGCTCACTTCCACACAGGGAAATGGATTCTGAAATCCTCCTCGCAATGAAAGCTGTTCATTTATCTGTTACTGACAGAATTACTATACTCAAATGAGTTTGTCTTGATGAAATTGGAAACCTTTGTTTTTTCATTCAAAGTTTCTAACAGAGCCAATGAAAAGTCCTATAAACGTACTTAAAGCTCTGATAACCGGTGCTCTGCTTTGCATGAGCTTCTCGTTTATTATCACAAGCGTCACGGTGGGAATGCATTTTGATGCCACATGTTGAAAACCTCTCTTTTGCTACCGGATTTTGTCGTCATGTGAGTGGGCATTTGTGTCACTGTGATTCTTGACTGTTTTTTTTTAAAATGCTTTTTAATGTTATTGTGAAAAATAAGAGAAACGCATGTGTTATGTGAGGTATGGATGGCGTAACTCTAATTTAGTCACTTGGCAGTCACCCGGCCGGTAGCTGACCTCCTACTGACCCCTCATGGAGCTTGGCTGTATTGCTTCCTTCAGCTGTTTTCTCAGAAAGAGTAAAGAAATGTTTGTGTGTGTGATTTGAGGGGGGGATGAAATGAAAGAGGCCGTGTAATGCTGTTGTGGTTTGACATTCTTAACAGTGTTGGCATTTAGCTGAAATCTTAATACTGAGAAATACACACCTCAAAAATACCAACTCGCCTGTGTGCGGTGTCAGCTTGCATAGTTGGGTACTTGTGTTGTGTGTGTGTGTGTGTGTGTGTGTGTGTGTGTATGTATAAGTTACTTGAGGTAAGAATTGTGAAATAGCTGTCTTTGTGGTACATCACATGTATCGTGTGAATGAATTCACATTTGTGTGATGTGTGTTTGCGCATGCATGGGTTCTTCCTCTATGTGTCTATGCCAATATGCACACACACACACACACCCCTGCCCTGTTCTCCACATCCGAGCTGAGCACAATGTGTCTAAATCGGGTCATGAACGTATCATTTCGGTGCCAAACGTACAGAACAGAATGTGCGCTTGCATCTCCTCCTCTTTCTTATGGAGGCTTTTGCGGCTATGTCACAAATTCCCTAGCAACCATGGCTAATGCCGTCATGTAGGTCTGTAAGAAAATTACCAGTGCTGGAAAGAGTATTACAATTATCAGGTAGAAGTACCCTTTACTTTACTGGTATCATGCTTATTGTAAAAGCAGATGTCAAAGTTGTAAATTTTGCTCAAGTGAAAGGGTAACACCTTTTAAAATATCCTTTTTTATGTAGAAATATGTAAAGAGAAAAAAATGATATTTCACTTAAAATCCTGTGAGGATATAAATTCAGTAAAAATGTGACAAATTAAAAATCTTCAGGAAAAAGTCAAGTACACAGTTTGTTCAATAACAGTATCAGGAGTGAATGTATTTAATTACCTTCACCTTGGGGGGAGGGGGGAGGGTTAGTATCAGACATTAAATTAAATGTAGCAGGGAAAAGTGTACAGCATGATCAGCTATGTTTGTTTAAACTTATCTTTAGCACCGGTCTCTTGGGCCCTAGCCTTTAGTCAAAAGCACTAAAGACGCAGTTTGGCCTTTGGTCCTAAATAACTTGGCAGCAAGTGAATAAAGCAAAGTAACACTTCCAACGGCTCATTCAACACGTAATGCAAAGGAGATGTTGTCATGTCACCCTCTGACATTTTGCATCGACAAGTGACAGTCAACTTTTTATTAGTTATATAAGGTTTGGATGGAAGGATATGGAGGCGTTACTCTGCAATACTGTAGTTGAATGCTTAGTCATTGACATTACTATAACATCCTCCTGAAGTCATTCATTAGCACAACAAGGAGCGGGTGCAACTAACGTCTATTTGTATATTTACACTGTGCCTTTACTATTGCCACGTTTAAAATCAATGATTAAAATTCACTTTGATGGAAGTAGCGTGGTCCAAAGGAACCTTACATCACCTGAAAGTACTTTATCCCTCAGGATCTACTGTACTGTACTGTACTTTCCCCGTATACCCAGTGAAAGGTATCCTCCCCCTACCCTTCCTCTCCTCTTCTCCCCCATTTCCCTCCCTTCCAACATCCCAAATTGGAGCCCCACCACTCCACTCCACCCCACCCCACCTCACTGGCAGGAGTTGAGAGGGCAAGGGCACCTTGGGAGGGGAAGTCAGGGGGCTAAACGGGGGAGGTGTAAATTTAGCCCTGGCGGCAGGAAACGGGAGACGGAGTTCCCAGAGAGAAGTTAAAAGCACATCGCTCTACTAGCGCCACCCTAGGATAGCGTCAGTCTCGCACAGCACTTTTTAAGGCACCTAAGATACGAAGCGACAGATAGCACGGTCAGCACCACGGAAAACTACAAGAGCCAGGTGAGTCCGGGAGGAAGGGGACTCCCGTCGGTTGGAATAGCGTGTTTCATGTTGGCCTTTTGTAGGATCTGGTCAGGTCAGCGAGTGCTCGACAGCTGGTTTGTAACCCAATGCCTGCGCTGGCTTTTGTAACATCCGAACACATATCTGTTCTATTACTCTCAATACTTTTATAGTAGATAATACATTACAGACACTGCTTTCAGAGGGCTGCTTGTTGTCAGTCATTAATCTTCAGTTTTGTTGAATGGGTGATCTTTTTTTTTTTATTTACAGCACTCACAATTTAAAGGGATACTTGCTGTTAAACTGCTAACCCTGAAGTTTTGTTTTGTGACTTCTGTTTGAATTGAATACTAATTGCTGGGATGTTTCTTCGCCGTACTTCCGAGACAGCGCCTGTCAATCAAACTATGCGGGCCGTGCTGTGATGTCTGTTTTCTGTGGATTTCCTGTTGATCATGCGTTTTCTGTAGTTATCACTAGAAAAATAGACATTTGTTGTGATGAAAATGCTAAGTATTGCTTAAAGTGTCGGTCTGTGAATTGTATTTAATTACGTTAGAAAGGGTGCAGTCATATATCTCGCTATGTGGCAGAAAATTCCTTTCATTCTCTTTTCTCTCCTGCCAGTATTGTGCCGTCTGTTTTTTTTTTTATTAATTTTATTTTATATTCCTGCAGAGACGTTTTCTTTCCCTCTATCTATCAATGAGCGTTCATGTGTTGCGTTTCCTTCTGTGCCAGCTAATGAGTAGCATCCAACTCTCTCTCATTATCATGACCATCACCGATGTCATCATCCATCCTCCGCTCACTTGCCAAGTCTTCAATTCAAGTCTCAATAAAAACCTCACATGCGGCAGCAACCACAGTACTAAATCCTGCCGGAATGGAGTCGTTAACTGGAGTAACGAGGAAAATGTTTCCTTTTTTTTTTTTCAATGAGATCTGGTGACAAAGGATTGTCAGTGAAAAGTAGCTGCAATTTCTCAGAGCGGGAAAAGGTTGATGGGGTTCATCATCTTGTATTTATCTGCCCCCGCCCCGTCGCCTCACGTTCACTTTCACGTTCTTCATTCATTCTTCATTGTGACGTTTCTGATGTCTTTTTCTGATCGGATTGTATGGCTGTTATATCTGCATATATATTACAGTATGTGTGTGTGTGTGTTTTTTGGTCTCATCCTGTGTTTGTGTGTGTGCATGTTATCAGGGAAGAGCTTAGACAACAGCTCGTTTAAGGCCCAGTCCAGTACGAGCTCCCAGCCTGATAGCTCTCAGGGCTCCGCAGCAGCCGTGCACTGTAAGTCAGCATGGCCCTCCAATGCAGCCTGTGACACACACACACACACACACACACACACACACACACACTCTCCACTAGCTATTTACCTTCACAAAATCCTCCCTTGTGTGTATTACATTTATAGTCCCTGCATGCTTTAAAAGCATATATCTACCACAAAAAAATCCTGAATGTGCCCAGATTTGTATTGTCCACCATTTCTCCACTCTTAGTCAGTCTACATCTTATGAAATCATCTAATAACATGACATATGCCATAATGTAAAACACTGAGATGCTTTGTAGTATTTCTACTCATCTACTACCCCATCCTCCCCCTTGTTCCACCCACGCCACATGCATTTTGAACAACTCGCTGTCTCCCTCTCTTGGACATAAATGAAGTAGCAACACAGTTTTGCTCCATAACAAAGTGTCTCAACATTTTCTGACATTTCTGAGTGTAATTCGGCTCCGTGCCTTTGATGTTCCTTTCACTGTCCTTTTCTGACTTTGTCTCGGAGAGCTCTAATGATACGTCTAACCCCGAAAATGTAACATCAGATGAGATCTTATTGCTCTCTGTGTTTGATTAATCTCACCGGGACTGCTCGCCTTAGTGCTCTCCAAGACAATTTTTGTTCATCCAAAATGGCCGCACCAGTGTGGTCAACCCTTTCATTCAAGTGCATTATCTCCCATTGTTCCCTCCCTCCCTCCCTCCCTCCTAAACTCAGCTGCCGCAAAGTTTGCTGACCTGCTGGGCTCAGTGCGTAGGGCCTCAGTGCCCACACCTGACGCGGAAGGGAGATCCAGCACTCCACCTCCAGCAGCCTTCTCCGCCCCCTCCCCTCCACACACCCCCATGCAGAGTAAGTAGAGACGAGCAAGGTCAGGCAGTGTTAAGTAGAAGACGATAAAGTGTCCTTGAGAGAGAGAGAGAGAGAGAGAGAGAAAAAAAAATAATTTCCTCGCTCTGTCCATGAACCGAGATGATGCATGAAAAGATGGACTGATTCTGTCATTTTTACAAAAGGAAGGAAAAGGAGAAAAACATTTTTAGTTCTTATCCCTTATCATTCTTATAGGAAATAGTGAAAGGTTTCTGGATTGTACATGTTTTTATACTTAAAAGTTAGCTGAAACTTCTTAAGTCAGTGAGGAATGGTACTAAAGAAGCACTTAAAAGATATGAAAATGTGTTAAACCACCTCTAACTACAGAATCAAAATATATTGCTCTATTAAAGGATAAAGCTGTCAATGTTAATGTTATCTCAGAAAAATTCCATGAAAGAGCAAAACCAACCAACCAATGAATTGATGCTATTAGTTAGTATCGTCTGTGTAGTTAAAGTCTGATGATGATTATTCCTCTGTGCCATCGAGTCAATCCTACACACACCTGCCTGTTGCTATAAACACTCAACAGGGCACCAGATGTGTATTAATGCTGAAAATTAACTAATTAATTTTTTTACTCAGTTCAGTAATGTTTGCTAACAATTACATTACCCAGCTGATTTAGGAAAGTTAAACGATTAAAACTCTTTGACGTCTGACTCTTTCTCAGTTTCCTTCTGTATTATTGTGGCATGTTCAATACAAAGGCAGCTTAATTGCACCTATCATATTGATGTTTAGCAGATGAAGCCATCTTTTGTGAAGAAGTGTGATAATTGGCGATACCGCAGACGCTGTATCTGCACATATTGCCACCACTAAAATGCAAATTTGATGAAGGGATTTCCTCGTAGCTTTAGTCTTTACTCTTTGTTTCCAACTCTTCACTGTTTCTAATCCGCTCTTCTGCATTCCACCTCCATCGCCATCACCCTCCCACCCATCCACTCATCCATCCCGCTCGGTTGGCGCTCAGTGTCTCGGCTCACAGACCTGGTAAGCAGCGTTCGCAGGGTGTCGGCGGCCGCTGCGCCCGAGGCCGACGCTGCGCCGGCACCTAGCGCCAGGCCCGCACCTCAGCCCGCACACACCACCTCCCCACCTCTCCCTCACCCAACCTCCAGCCTTTCCCTGTCTTCCTCCCAGAGTGAGTACCGAGCATTACGGGGCACTACGCATGGTAGCCAGTCAAGGAGACATTTCAGGATGTCAGTGCAGGCCTGTGTGCGTGAGCATAGTCACTTAACACGTTTAACCTCCGCTTCAGGTAAACAGGGTGTACATAGAATGAAGCACATTGTGTTTAAACTGCTCTTTTGACCGCTGAGTTGGAAGGTGAACTATCTGGATGTGTGTGCTTTTTGCTTCTGAGCCTTATTAACCTCCTCTGTGTTCTGCCACGGAGAGCACCGCTGACTGCACGGGCATTTATGCATCGTTTGGTTTGCTTTTGACTAGTTGCGATGTCTTTAAATACAGATGTGACATTGCTTGCGAGGCGATTGCTGTGTGTGTGCGCTCATGTTTACAAGGTGCTCGACAGTTGTCGATCAAGATCACATGATGAGTGAGGTATGTCTCTATTGCGTACCTGTGGAGACAATTGAAATGTATTCCCACCAAAACTAAAATAATTTACTTTGCTATTCTGTTTTTTTTTATGTATGATCTTTAAACAGAATCCATTTTTTCTTGAATGTTGTTTCATGCTTGGCACAATTAGTTAGTTTCAAGATTAAGAACAGTTTTCCAGCTCATTATATAAACGACAAGAGAACTGGGAACACATAAAAAAACAAAAATCCCAAATGACAGATTGTATGTATGTATGTTGGGTTCTTAATTGCCTTTGCCTGAGCCGCTGTGTTGTCCTAATGCATTACAATGATTGAAAAACGAACTGCTCCCCATTGGTCCAGCTCTCGTGATTACCTTTGATGAACTCTGTCCCTTCTATCCTCCACAGCACGCAAACAAGAAATTATCAAGATCACTGAGCAGCTGATAGAAGCAATCAACAACGGAGACTTTGAGGCATATGCGTGAGTCACCGTGTTATTTTGTGTGCGGTTTGTGTTTTCCGGCGCATAGTTTAAATCTAACGTTTGGCTTCATTAACGTCTCCCTCTCTTTCCTCCTCAGTAAGATCTGCGATCCTGGTTTGACTTCCTTTGAGCCGGAGGCGCTCGGCAACCTGGTGGAGGGAATGGATTTCCACAGATTCTACTTTGAGAACCGTAAGATTGATAGATTTGTCGACATCTTTTTTTAAAAAAATCATTCCTCCTCCTTCCACCTCTCTCATTCTTTCTCCCCTGTCGTCATCTCCGCTGATCTTTTCAGTTCTGGCCAAGAACAGCAAGCCCATCCACACCACCATCCTGAACCCCCACGTTCACCTGATCGGCGAGGACGCAGCCTGCATCGCTTACATCCGCCTGACTCAGTTCGTTGACGGCCAGGGTCGGCCGCGGTCCAGCCAGTCGGAGGAAACTCGCGTCTGGCATCGCAGAGACAGCAAGTGGCAAAACATCCACTTCCACTGCTCAGGCGCACCAGCTGCGCCGCTCCAGTGAGGTACGGACAACGGCACCGGGACAACTGGGAGACACTTACAGAAGAGTAGCGTTCTTCTCAGAGCATGTTCATACTATTTGGCTATGTTTGTAGCTAGAAAATTACTTTCTTTGACCAGATTAATACAAACAAAGACTTAACTGAATGAAAAAATAGTTAAAATAGAAGACAGAAGGATAGAGGAATAGATCAACAGCTAGAAATGTTTGCTGTAAAGTCACATTGGGAGCATTGCTGTTGCTGATTTTTTTTGGTTTCTCAAACTGTCTTAAAACATGTGTTATTTCAAATGCTGAGCAGATTTCAGGTGCACTCAGAGAAAGCAATAGAAAATGTGTATTTCCTTCAGCCTCTGTTATGTTAATAGTATGAAGAAAGGTACAGCAACTCTGCTCGAAGCTGAGGTAGTCCCAACAGATAAATCATTCAAGATGCATGAATTTATTTTTGGTTTCAGTCAAACACATTTACTGCGGTGGTCTTCAACTGCATTTTTATCACTTTATATAGGAGGATGTAATGGGGGATGGCAGCAGTAAATGTGACATTTCCGTTGCTGCTTGTTTATATTCATTAAGGTCGTGAAAACAAGTGGCTTCAACTGCGATACTTAACTTTATGTTTCCTCTTTCTCATAGAGCTACTGCTGTGTGAAAATATGATCTTGAAACCACTGTTGCATTTTTCACAACACTCAATGTTTCACCAAAATATGACAAATGTAACGCCACGACACCATTGTGTCAAAGCTTTGGAACATAACTGCTACTTTTTCAGCCGTTTCTGCTTTGCATTGCGAATCATTTGAAGTGCACTTTGTGATGTTCGTTTTAAAGAGTGAGGCAGCACCGATCTCACACACTTTCACCATCATACACTTAATTAATTTGACTTTTTTGTTTGTTTGTTTGTTTGTTTGTTTTCCCTCTCAGGGTTGAATGCCATAGCTTTGTCTGTCAGGAGTGCTCTGCTGGAGAGAGAGAGAGAGAGAGAGAGAGAGAGAGAGAGGAAGAGGAGGAGAAGGAGGAAGGGATGAAAGAACAAATCCAGTGTCATTTTGGGGACACTTCAACAACAAACCCTCCCTCACTGGGCACCCGGCCTCAACCCCCAGCATGCATCGCTTCTTTTACTACTACTGCCCCCCACCCTCCCACCCCCTCTACTGACAACCATCAAACAACGACGACAACCGCACGTCCAACGGCTCGACATCCTTCACCCCCTCCGCCCCCTGACGTCCTCTTCTTCCCTCTGGCACACTGGGTGATTGGCGGGGAGGGGTTGGGAGGTGGGGTGGGGGGGTGAGTGGGGGGAGGGATTGTTTTCAGCAGTCGGTGTGATTCCTTCTTCCTGTGGTCTTTTCCCCACAATCCCCACAATTTTTGTGACGCCAACCCTCTTGTCCTCCTGTGAATCCACACTTGTGTGACATAAACACTGCACTGGAAATACAGTATGTAAAGTTTAAGTAAAATCTATTATCATTACTATATTATTATTATTATTATTATTATTATCATTATTATTATTACACATTTGCAATTGTATATGTAATTTGTATAATTCGAAATTCTTGATGCCAGTGGTTTCCAGAGTTGAAGGAAATCTTTTTGTTTGTTTGTTTGTTTGTTTGTTAGTTTTTCTCTATCTTTTTAAGGAAGCATGTTTTTTTCCCCTCATATTAACAGTGGCTGTTTTTTATTGTGGCTATTAAGTGGAAAATGATATTGGCAGTTTTTGTAATTTGCTTCTCTGTATGTTAGCTATAATACTACGCCTAAACTCATGGTCAACATGTTTTTGTTTGTTTGTTTGTTCGTTTTGGGATTTTAATTTTTTTTTTTTTCCCCCCCTTTTTTTCTTTTCTTTTTTTTTTCTTTTTTTTTGAAGGGGTGTGTGAAAAGTGTGTGCTAGTCCAAACACAATGGCTCTGTACTATCGGAGGAGGAACCTTGTTGTTTTTCCCTCGTTGCAGCATGAACAGCTGGAGAAGGGGTCAGCTAAGCCCTGTGTCTTCCTGCATCAACGTTTTAAACATACAAAACAAACAACATCATGAATTTATTTTTTTTCCATCTTCACCTTATCGCCCCTTCACTCCAGCACCCTGAACGGTGAGGTCGAAAAAAAACAGAAAAAAACAGCAGCATCGCGCATATGAAGAAGAAAAACATATCGCTTTTTAGTGTTGGCTTATTAGAACAAAATACTTAAAAGTTGGAGTGACTTTTTTCTCTTAATACAACATATACTGACTTATATTTTTAACTAGAAACTTCTTATCATATCCCCTTATCCCATTTTGACAAAAAATAAGTTGGTATATTGTAAAGAATTGTTCATATGTTCTAGCAAGAAAAAGTTCCAGTCAAAGCCTAAAGAAGAGTAGAGAGTAGCCACTATCGGAGAAACTGACAGTATTATGTTTTAAGGAGTTAATACATTTTTAAGCTCACATTATTGTACATAAAATTATACACTGAGAGACATTTTTAAACGTCTCTTAAATGAGGTTGGAGGAGCATGAAAGGCTGCATGGATACAAATCCCATTCCTGGATTAAAGTATATTAAAGGTTATTTGAAGTCCTGGTCTGATGTTTAACCAAAGAAACCTCAACAGGTTTAACTGAGCACTGAAAAATGAAATATTAAAATACTGCTCAACTGTATATTCTTGCTATGATTAAATTATTAGGTATCATAATAACAAGTGAAGTATGTCATTTTGTCACAGATTTTCTCATAATGAAGCAGCACAGCTTTTTAGTAGCAGCCCTCACTTCCCTTTGATGCCGCAATTTTACCTTCAGTGAAGATTTCTCTTATAATGATAATGATAATAATAACAATAATAATAATAAACTTTATTGGTATAGCACCTTTCATATAAGAAATGCAGCTCAAAGTTCTTTACAATAAAGAAATGACATGCTCCAAGTGCATCACATGTAAAAAAGACAAAACATAAAAACATTAATGTAATATAAGATGGAAAATAAAACCCACTCGATAATAATAATAATAAAAATAAGATACAATAAAATGAAAATAGAAGACATAAAATGCATAACATAAGATGGAAGCATAACTTAAGAAGCGCAGCCGTGCATAAGTACAAAGCATAAATGTAAATCAGGCCTGCATCAGGAAAAGTCGTAGCTAGTTAAAGACTAAAAGTGAAGAGATAAGTTTTTAGCTTTCTTTTTTTTTTTTTTTAAATGCTTAGCGATCTGGCTTCCCTGATATCTGTCGGTAATGTGTTCCATGGTTTTGGGGGCGTATTTGACAAAGGCTGCATCCCTGATTTTCTTTCAGCCGTTGCTGGGAAACCTCCAATAACCTCCAGTAGCAGATGATCATAGTGTTCTTGAAGGCAAATAGTTTACAAGATGCGCTCTTAACCAGAACCAAAAGGTTAAGCTGAGCTGCAGAGTTTTGAATGAGCTGAAGTCTCTCAGTGGTAAAAAAAAAAAACTGAGTAATCAAGTCGGTTTGAAATGAAGGCATGGATCAGTTTTGCAGCTTTGTACTTTAGTTATGTTTCAAAGGTGGAAAAATGAAGTTTTCATCACCTTGTTAGATATAAATCTAAGGTAACACCAAGACTTGGAACGTGTAAATCTTAGTGAGCAGTAGTTCAGCTTGAGCCCCTGTTTCCACTGGAAGTCTGTGTGTTGGGGTTTTTTTTTTTCTGGCTAGCGGTGCTAAAAAGGTGCTCGGGGGGCACTGTTGGTGGTTCCTGCTGTTGCTAGGCGACAGCTGAGTATCCGCTTGAAGCCTAGTGCTGTTTTCCTGAAACAAAACAAAGAAGAAAAAAAATTGAGACATTTTTAAAACTCTCTAAAATCTCGCTCGGTGGTGTCTGGAACACAACAGCAGGTCCTTTTTCCTCAGTCAAGAAGACAAAAAAAAGAAGTCTGTAAAGAAAAGGGTCCTTGTGGATGCCTGACCTTTCTAACTTCCAAAGCCATAGCGCAGAAAGCTGGTGCTCCTGCCCGTTTGTCTATACGAAGATACATGCGGATAACGAACACTTAACACCCACATCAGTGATGGAGAATAAAAGGTGTGTGTGCTTGAAGCTTCTATGAGTGGGAGGATTTTTCTGCTGTACCATGAGTTCATAAATATCCGCAGGGTTTGCGTAGGGCACCTCTGTTCTGTGGGTTGGTTCCTCATTTCAGGGCGACCCTTTGCCACAGGGTGTAATATTAGTGTGTGTGTCTGTGAGCATGTACAATACATATGTTGGCCTGAGTGTGTGGGGTTTGTGTGGAAGGCTTTTTTTTTTCAGAGGAAATATCAGTCCCCTGCCTTCAGCCTTTTCTTATGATTTAATCCAATTTTTTTTCATGTATCATGTTTTTCACGTTTTTATTCTAATGCTCTTTGATTTGTGTTACAGTCAAGTGTTATCAGCTTTTTTTTTTCCTTTTTTTTTTTGTGATATGAAGTGCTTGTGCCAGGGGAAGCAGGATTGAGTGGATGGACTTTGCAGCACTGAAAACTGATTTTTGTGGCGGGGTTTGACTTTCAAGTCGGCTCCTCTGTACTTTGCTCGTCCACCATTGGCTGCCTTCGCATTTGTCTCGCCCCTATTGGTCAGACCAAGATATTAAGAGACCCAGGCAGTCAGTGTGGTGAATAGTCCTCAGGTTTCTATTTATTTTGATTATTTATTTATTTATTTTAGTGAATATTTTTATTGTGCTTCTTTTTTGTCCCCTTTTCTTTTCTTTCTGTTTTTGTTCTCCTATTGTACAGCTCATGCACTTGTGCAAGTACTGTCTGTTGTTGTTCAAAGGGACACTTCTCCGTGTAAAAACATGACTGTTTTTAAAGGGATAGTACACCCAATTTGCATCCTGCATGTGTTTGTTCTGTAACGACCAACATGGTGTGAAGTACTTTTGCTTTTCGTGCCGTTTTTTCTTCTGTAACTTTAGACTTACGTTGATTTTGGCATTGTTTTTGCAGTTTTATGGTGTCCATTTTTTCCCCCCTCCTCATAGGTTCACTACCACTTTGCCAGAGTGATGCATCTATCACTTTAAAACTCATATAATACAGGATTGTATTTTGTGTGAACTATCCCTCCAAAAGGTGATGAAGCTCTTCAAAAAAAAAAAAAAAGGATTTTTTCAAGATGAACCACTGAGTCTTTGTATTGTACTCATGTCTCCAGTCATGACGTTCATGCATAATTGACCCTGTTCTGATACTAAAAGGTCAAAGGTTACCTGAAGGCGTTCATGTGTGATCATGCTAACCAACATGAGTCCCACTCCCCTCCAAAAAAAAGAAGAAATAGCAGCATGTACAGTACAAATGTGTTGTTCTTCTGTTCTTCTTAGTGTGTTTACTAGTCTTGAAAATCAATATAATAAGACTCACATATTTAAAATGAAGGAGTACACAGTATTACACAACTGCCACTAACTAGCAGCATAGCTGGCATTTCCTTTGCATGACAGTCGACATGACACTTGTTTTTTTTTTTTGGTTTTTTTTTTGGTGTTTTTTTTTTTTTTTTTGGTGTTTCCCTTTTTATTTGGATTTTCATTTTCTACTGAATGCTGGTATACTCCACCTTTCTCTTTCTATTTTCTCAGCTTTTTAAGTGCATATAACTATTTTTGTCTCCAGATGATATAATGAAGATGACTATGATGGTCAAAGATGATTATATTGATGACTGTGGCACTAAGGATGACTACGAGGATGACGATGATTTCGCATGCTTTTCTACGGGGCTCTGTGTTGTCAGTGCCTTTTGAACATAGCTGAGAGAATACGAGGAGCACTTGTTGACCATCGTCACCGAGCGTGACCGGTTCTTCACTCAGCCTGCATGTCACTTTGAGGAACAGCACTGGAGTCCAACTGACAGATTAGAGGCAGTTCAGAGAGTGAATGAGCTCCAGCAGGGGGCGCAGTCACACAAAGTAAAGCACAAACAGGACACAGATGGACAGCAGGTTGATGCTTCTAATGTAGCTGCACAATAAGTCGACTTTAGTGTCAAATCTAACAGACAATCCAGTCAGAGACAACAGCAGTTTATCACTGTAGAATAAGAACAAGCTTCCATTGTAATTATTGATCAGGGCTGCACAATTATGACTAAATTGATCATGATCATGATGTTGCTGCACAATTATTTTCCTCAGTGATTTGGGAACAAAATGATTCTCCTTTATTCATCTTATATCAGCATCTTAACTGTTTGCAGCCACAATGAAATACACCACTAATAAATCATTATTCTATATGAATGATCAGAGCTGAGTCAGGATTGAAAATGATTAATTGTGCAGCCCTACATATAAACTAATGTCTGTCCTCCTCTAGTCTCTTGAGGTCAGTGAGCTCTGCTGCCTTCCTGTCAGCTGTTTAGTCAGATGAAGCATTACTGAGATAAACTGGAGCCTCTGTGTTCACTCTGAACCTCTGCTGTCTTCTTTCTCCAGCCACTGACTAAGTTGCACTGACAACACTGAGTTGGCTTCTCTTCGTAGGGTGTCTTTCACTCTTTTTTTCCCTCGTCCCTCTGTTTCCAACCTTCTTCAATCATTTCTCTGCAGTTGGCTCTTTCTAGTTTCCCTTTGTCTCTTTTTGTCAGTTTGGGTTTCTTCTGTATAATAATATTAATCCTCTAGTTCTCTGATTCTTCAGATTATTGCTCTGTTCTCTTACGTGCTACACGTGTTTCTCTAACTTCAAGAAAATGTGTTAAGGTGTTATCAATAAAATGACAATTTAAATAGAAACGTGAATGTCTTTCTGTGTTTACAGACACATAAAACTGCAGCACAGCTTTGATTTTGATTGACAGAAGTAACCCAGAAAATCAACAAACTCTTATTTTGATAAGAACATTTGTTCACTAGGTAGAAAACATACAACTTTTTGTATAAATCATAAATCAAAGACACAGTTAATTAGTGTAAAGCCTGATGTTTATCCAGCACAGAGTCGATGCTGATGTGTTTTACATCTGACATGAAGTGATGATTAACATAAACACACAGGAACAAACAGCAGCTCCAACTTCACACACGTTCAAGAATTAAGAAATAAAAGGTGAAACAGAAAGATAAAGGTGATCACTACTAACAACCTTTAAAATCCACAGTTCAATGTGAGGATCAGGGCTTTGCAGTCAGTCTATTCTCATACATATTAGAAATGAGGATCAATATATTTTTTACTGTGATCAACATGATCCTTTTTTAAGAAAGAAATGAAAAGCTTTCTAGATGTTTCTAGGTATCAGGAAAAAGATTCAGTTTTTTCTTATGGATACAACAGAAAGAACATATAGAAAATGTTTGACAGTCAGAAGATACACATGGTAAATAAAGAAGAGATGAATTATTACATTGGCATTCCCTTTTTGGTCCATTCTGCACAATAAAACAAGTTACTTTTATTTAAAAATAAAAACCTTTGAGAATGAATGCATTATTATGGATGCATTTTGAGAACATTTAACAGACTTACTTTAAAAACTTGGATAATTAAAAACTAAAAAATAAATGTCGAATTCATGACTTTCACCTTTAAGGAACCAACTCATATTGACAGAAATAAATCTGTAGATCTAATTATCCTCCTCAAATCCAAATCAATAAATCGCATCATCACAAACCTTCCTGAACATCACAGAGTAATCTCAGTTTAACAGATTTCGATATGAGTGGTTTTAGCATCACCAGCCTCTCCAATGTAAAAATAAGGGAAGAGTTTCTCAGTGAAAGTGTCTTTGTGAGTGATAATGTGACTCATGTCTTCAGGGTCGCAGAAGGACACCTTCCCCTTGTCATAGTCCAGTTGGACTCTGATCTTCTGGAGACTCCGCTTCACTCTGACAGTCTTACCAAGACCATTAGAGTATTTTCCACTGCGATGCACTAAACACCAAAATCCATATTCTGGTGAAGCATTTGCCTCGACTTTGTCAACTGACTCTTTAACCAAACCCACAAGCCAGTCAGGATGGTCTCCCACCTCCACCTCCCAGCTGTGTTTCCCTGAGCTGAAGCCCTCAGAGCTCAGAACTTCTGGATACTCAGTGTGTCTCTCTGGATTATCAGGGAGCTGCTGATTTGTTTCTACGTTTCTCACACTGGTCAGATCATCAGACACATACAGGCGAGGATGTGCAGTGTTTGGGTCCAGAATGACAGGACTGAAGTGGACCTTCTCCTTCATCTTCTCCCAGACTCTGAAGGACAGATTGCCCAGGTGTTTGGCCACATCTATCAGTGCTCCTGAGACCAGCTGTGGATCTGACAGTGAGCACTGGGCTCTGGCTCTGGTCTGAGTGGGTTTATAACTGCTAAGAAACGGCACCTTGTGTTTCTGCAAGTCTTCTTCAACAGCAGAGATACTGTCTGACAGAGAGGAGATCTGCTCCTGAATCATCTTCATCTCTTTGCTGATAGTCTTCCCCTTCTGCTCCTCTTCCTCCCTCAGAGCTGCCAGTCTGGACTCCTCTTCCTCTTTCAGGAACTGGTGGAGCTTGTTGAACTCTGCTCTGATCTGCTTCTCTGTGGACAACAGCTGCTTCTTGGAGTGTTGAATCACATCATTGTATGTTTTCTCCACTTGTTTGTATTTGTCTCTCTTGTCCTGTAGAGACTTTAAGTCAGATTTCAGTTGGTCCTTCAGGTCACTGACTGCTTGTTCTACAGGAAACACCTTGTGGCTCTGGTGGAGAGAAAACTCACAGACAGGACACACAACTCTCTGTTCATCCTCACAGAACCAATAAGGCACTTCTTGATGTGTATCACACACCACTTCCTCTTTCTCTTTTTCTTCCTCCATCTCAGATGAATCATTATTCTGCCTCTTTGCAAATGAGTCAGCCAGGTCTTTGAGAGAAAGGTTGATGGATGAATAATCCTTTGAGGACTTTCTTTTACAAATGGGACAGTTTTTGTTTTTAGCTTGTTCCCAGAAGTTTTTCAGACAGCTTGAACAGAAGTTGTGGTTGCAGCTCAGAGACACAGGATCTCTGAAAGTCTCTGAACACACGTGGCAGTTCAGGAAGCTTTCAAAAAGAGCAATTTTCTCAGCCATTTTCTCGGATTTCTAGATTTTATCTAAGTTGTAGACTCACCAAGTTACAGTCCCTTCAACTTTCTCTGTGCAATCCACCGAGTGTGTGTTTTTCAGTAAAGATTTCACTCTGTATTGTAGCAGCGTCTGTTCAACAATGTCACTCTTCTTTCAGTTTCATCCACTTGTGTCACGGACGGAGCGCTAAGTTGAACTGAAACTGCCTTTTGATTGTGGCTTGACCAGATGGTGCTGTTTCTGTGTCACAGTTGTTAAAGGAATACTACACCAAAAAGTGACTGTATATTTTGACAATGAAAGCCTTCGTCCTTGAAAAGTGGATGTGAAATAATGCTGAAACAATTATAATCGACTGACAGAACATTCATTCACAATATCTTCATCGACCTATAAACAGTTTAAGCAAAGCCGTTTATGACAATTTTAATCATTTGATAATATTCTATTATTTTGAATTGTAACTTTATTAAATTTGACTCAACTTTCTGTTCTGTCAGTTTGTTCATTTACATAAAGATTAGTGCCAGTTGTGGATAATCCTGATTTTAATCATGTTCAGGTTATGATAAATAACACAACTTGATAATTAGTATCCCTTTATGATTCATGAATATTAACCAGATTTATGATCATCTATGCGGGAATGTCTTGGACTCTTGAATATCCCAGACAGTCTGTCATTTCTCTAATGAAGAGCAGGGTTAGGGTTAGGGTTAGGTTATTATCAGTAGTGGTTCTGAAATTAAAATTAGTAAAGCAATTAAGATTTATATATATATATATAATGCTTGACCAGTATATACTGATAAATGATATAATGATCACCATACCTGTTTGCCTTGATCCTATAGATTCATAGTTGTGTGTAAGTGACAGACCAACAAACTACCTTTGAAAACGGGGGGGTATTCAAAACACCCCCACTATTTTCACAACTTTGGACTCGCCCAAACTCCCAAGGTCTAACTGTACACAACGTTACGGAGCGTTTACTAATTGTACTGCACTTTTACTGAATCAGTGTTTCTCCTACGATTATATCAACAAGAACCTCCGCCAGGCCAAAAAAATATTTTTTTAATGCTAGAATAAATGACAAATATCCACTCATTCAGAAATATTTAGCGTGTGGGAGTCTGTGCAGCGCGTGAGTCAACGCTGTGTTGTTGCCTGGGAAACGAGCAACTCTGTTATAGTCATTGAGTAGTATGTTTATGTCGCGAGTTGGACACAGAGAAAGTGACGGTGGATACGAGTGGAGCGGAAGAAAAGGCAGTAAATGTACAACACAGACTACAGTGTGTCAGTTAAACGCTAAAAAGACACGTCTGTTGTTTCTCCAAGTGCTGGAAAAGTGAAAGGAGTTAGCTCCAAAGTTAGCAAGGATGGATTAGCCTAGCCTGAAGACGCTAAACAGAGAAATACAGATTGCAGAATTCACTATGCAGTCTCCTCTCAGTATCAGGTGTTTAGTGCAGTGTGAGCAGTGTTTTTTCATGTAAGGGAGGCATTGGATGTCAGTGTGACAGACTTATTAGAGTAGATCAGCTGTCTGAAAATATCTCTTCCTCCTCTTTGGTACCATCGCCTCAAAACAATCCTGCACACTGTCCTCCAAAAAAAGACGAAATAGCAGCATGTACAGTACAAATGTGTTCTTCTGTTTTTCTTAGTGTGTTTACTAGCCTTTCAAACCAGTACAATAAGACTCACATATTTAAAATGAAGGAATACACAGTATTACACTACAGCCATCAACTAGCAGCATAGCTACTGTCACTTTGAGGAACAGCACTGGAGTCCAACTGACAGATTAGAGGCAGTTCAGAGAGTGAATGAGCTCCAGCAGGGGGCGCAGTCACACAAAGTAAAGCACAAACAGGACACAGATGGACGGCAGGTTGATGCTTCTAATGTAGCTGCACAATAAGTCGACTTTAGTGTCAAATCTAACAGACAATCCAGTCAGAGACAACAGCAGTTTATCACTGTAGAATAAGAACAAGCTTCCATTGTAATTATTGATCAGGGCTGCACAATTATGACTAAATTGATCATGATCATGATGTTGCACAATTATTTTCCTCAGTGATTTGGGAACAAAATGATTCTCCTTTATTCATCTTATATCAGCATCTTAACTGGTTGCAGCCACATCCTTGATGAAGTTAAATGCACCAACAACACTAATAAATCATTATTCTATATGAATAATCAGAGCTGAGTAGGGATTGAAAATGATTAATTGTGCAGCCCTACTTATAAACTAATGTCTGTCCTCCTCTAGTCTCTTGAGGTCAGTGAGCTCTGCTGCCTTCCTGTCAGCTGTTTAGTCAGATGAAGCATTACTGAGATAAACTGGAGCCTCTGTGTTCACTCTGAACCTCTGCTATCTTCTTTCTCCAGCCACTGACTAAGTTGCACTGACAGCACTGAGTTAGCTTCTCTTCGTAGGGTGTCTTTCACTCTTTTTTTCCCTCGTCCCTCTGTTTCCATCCTTCTTCGATCATTTTTGTCAGTTTGGGTTTCTTCTGTATAATAATATTAATCCTCTAGTTCTCTGATTCTTCAGATTATTGCTCTGTTCTCTTACGTGCTACACGTGTTTCTCTAACTTCAAGAATATGTGTTAAGGTGTTATCAATAAAATGACAATTTAAATAGAAACGTGAATGTCTTTCTGTGTTTACAGACACATAAAACTGCAGCACAGCTTTGATTTTGATTTTTATTGACCGAAGTAACTTCGAAACTCGTTTTGATCAGAATATTTTTTCACCAGATAGAAATAAAAGCTGAAACCATTATATAAATGTGACCACTACTAACAACCTTTAAAATCCACAGTTCAACTTGAGGATCAGGGCTTTGCAGTCAGTTCCTTTTAAAACAAATCAGAAATTAGACTTTCTTCCTACATGATGGAATTTAGATGAAGATTGATAATCTGTTAAGTTTTATCTTATTTTATTAATTAAATGTTTAATCAATGTATAAAAACATAAACAGATTAATAGATATTTAAATAATAGTCCCTATGTGCAGCTGAAGCAGTGATCTACATGATCTTTATGTCAATATTTTATGGGCACCTTCAATTCTTTTGCAATTTTGAGCTGCTGTAATTTAGACTGAACTTTGACGAAGAAATGAAAGACTGTTTAACATTAATTTCTGCAGAATTTTCTCGAGTTATACTATCACAAATCAGGAGGAAGTTTCAGTTTGTTCTAATCAATAAAACTGATTGAATATATAATAAAGGTTTGAGAGTCAGAAGTTTCCTGCGATTCATGACACACGTGGTAAATAAAGAACAGGTGAATCATTATATCATCATTTCATTCCTGTCCCATTCTGTACATTAAAACATGTTTTTTCTATTTTAAAAAGAAAACATTTGTAAACAGTGTGAATGTATTATTATAAATACACTTTGAAAAAGTTCTTTTCTTCTACTCTTTTTTTAATACCTGGATTATTGAACCATGAAAAGTAAATGTTAAATGCATGACTTATCGTCAAAACAAAAAGATCTATAAATCTAATTATGCTCCCCAAATCCTAATAAATCGCATCATCACAAACCATCCTGAACATCACAGAGTAATCTCAGTTTAACAGATTTTGATATGAGTGGTTTTAGCATCACCAGCCTCTCCAACATTGAAGTAAGGGAAGAGTTTCTCAGTGAAAGTGTCTCTGTGAGTATAGATGCGAGTCATGTCTTCAGAGTCGTAGAAGGACACCTCCCCCCTGTCATAGTCCAGTTGGACTCTGATCCTCTGGAGACTCCGCTTCACTCTGACAGTCTCACCAAGACCTTTAGAGTATTTTCCACTGCGATGCACTAAACACCAGAATCCATATTCTGGTGAAGCATTTGCCTCGACTTTGTCAACTGACTCTTTAGCCAAACCCACAAGCCAGCAAGGATGGTCTCCCACCTCCACCTCCCAGCTGTGTTTCCCTGAGCTGAAGCCCTCAGAGCCCAAGACAGTGCGATACTTAGTGTTTCTCTCTGGATTATCAGGGAGCTGCTGATTTGTGTTTCCACGTCTCACACTGGTCAGATCATCAGACAGATAGAGATAGGGGTTTGCAGTGTTTGGGTCCAGAATGACAGGACTGAAGTGGACCTTCTCCTTCATCTTCTCCCAGACTCTGAAGGACAGATTGCCCAGGTGTTTGGCCACATCTATCAGTGCTCCTGAGACCAGCTGTGGATCTGACAGTGAGCACTGGGCTCTGGCTCTGGTCTGAGTGGGTTTATAACTGCTGAGGAATGAAGATACGTTGTGTTTCTGCAGGTCTTCTTCAACAGCAGAGATACTGTCTGACAGAGAGGAGATCTGCTCCTGAATCCTCTTCATCTCTCTGCTGATAGTCTTCCCCTTCTGCTCCTCTTCCTCCTTCAGAGCTGTCAGTCTGGACTCCTCTTCCTCTTCCAGGAACTGGTGGAGCTTGTTGAACTCTGCTCTGATCTGCTTCTCTGTGGACAACAGCTGCTTCTTGGAGTGTTGAATCACATCATTGTATGTTTTCTCCACTTGTTTGTATTTGTCTCTCTTGTCCTGTAGAGATTTTAAGTCAGATTTCAGCTGGTCCTTCAGGTCACTGACTGCTTGTTCAACATGAACCAACTTGTGACTCTGGTGGATGTAAAACTCACAGACAGGACACACAACTCTCTGTTCATCCTCACAGAACCAATAAGGCACTTCTGGATGTTTATCGCACACCACTTCCTCTTTCTCCTTTTCTTCCTCCGTCTCAGATGAATCATTATTCTGCCTCTTAGCAAATGAGTCAGCCAGGTCTTTGAGAGAAAGGTTGATGGATGGATAATCCTTTGAGGATTTTCTTTTACAAATGGGACAGTTTTTGTTTTTAGCTTGTTCCCAGAATTTTTGCAGACAGCTTGAGCAGAAGCTGTGGTTGCAGTTCAGAGACACAGGATCTCTGAAAGTCTCTGAACACACATGGCAACTCAGGTAACTTTCCAAAAGAGCAATTTTCTCAGCCATTTTCTCAGATTTCTAGATTTTCTTTAAGTTGCAGACTCACCAAGTTACAGTCCCTTCAACTTTCTTTGTGCAATCCTCCGAGTGTGTGTTCTTCGGTAGAGATTTCACCCTGTAATGCAACAGCGTCTGCGTTCTGTTCAGCAATGTTAATCTACTTTCAGTTTCGTTTCCTTGTTTTGAGGGGAGAGTTGATCGAAATAAAACTGCAATTTGACTGTGTCTCCACCAGATGGTGCTGTTTCTATGGTACAGCTGTTAAAGGAATACTCCACCAGAAACCTACTGTATGATTTTACAAATATTGATCAGTTACAGGGTCATGCTTGAAAAGTGTTTGTGACATAGTGCTGAAACAATCTATAATCATTCATTAATAAAAAAAAAAAAAAAAAAAAATGTTTCATCCAGTCCTGATGTTCATGCCTAGTTGACCCTGCTCTGATACTAAAAGGTCAAAGGTTACCATAAGGTGTTCATGTGTGATTGCGCTGAGCAACATGACCCCCACTCTCCTCCAAAAAAAGAAGAGCAGCATGTTCAGTACAAATGTGTTGTTCGTCTGTTCTTCTTAATGTGTTTAGTAGCCTTAAAAATCAGAATACGAGGAGCACTTGTTGACCATCGGCACTGACAATGACCGGTTCTTCACTCAGCCTGCATGTCACTTTGAGGAACAGCACTGGAGTCCAATTGACATATTAGAGACAGTTCAGAGAGTGAATGAGCTCCAGTAGGGGGCGCAGTCACATAAAATGATTAATTGTGCAGCTCTACATATAAACTAATGTCTGTCCTTCTCTATCTCTTGAGGTCAGTGAGCTCCGCTGCCTTCCTGTCAGCTGTTTAGTCAGATGAAGCATTACTGAGATAAACTGGAGCCTCTGTGTTCACTCTGAACCTCTGCTATCTTCTTTCTCCAGCCACTGACTAAGTTGCACTGACAACACTGAGTTGGCTTCTCTTCGTAGGGTGTCTTTCACTCTTTTTTTCCCTCGTCCCTCTGTTTCCAACCTTCTTCAATCATTTTTGTCAGTTTGGGTTTCTTCTGTATAATAATATTAATCCTCTAGTTCTCTAATTATTCAGATTATTGCTCTGTTCTCTTACGTGCTACACGTGTTTCTCTAACTTCAAGAAAATGTGTTAAGGTGTTATCAATAAAATGACAATTTAAATAGAAACGTGAATGTCTTTCTGTTTTATGTTTATGTGACACATAAAACTGCAGCACAGCTTTGATTTTGATTTTTATTGACCAAAGTAACTTCAAAACTCTTGTTTTGATCAGAACGTTTTTTCACCAGATAGAAAGCATACAACTTTATGAATAAATCATAAAAGGAAGACACAGTTAATAATCAGCATAAATACTCACTTTCATTCAGTACAGATTTACATGTGCTGATGTGTTTCACATCTGACATTTACAGTGATGATGAACATAAACACACAGGAACAAACAGCAGCTCCAACTGTAGAAAATCTTAAAGAATTAGAAATAAATGCTCAAACAGAAAGATAAAGGTGATCACTACTAACAACCTTTTAAAATCAACAGTTCAATGTGAGGATCAGGGCTTTGCAGTCAATCTATTTTAATATATATTATTAGAAATTAAACTTTCTTCCTACATGTTGCAATGTGGATGAGGATTGATAATCTTTGAATTTATATTTCATTTTATTTATTATATGTTTAATCAATGCATAAAAACATAAACAGATTAATAGATCATTAAAAGATAATCATTAGGTGCAGCCCAAGTCGTGATCTACATGATCTTTAGGTCAATATTTGTTGAATTTCAATTTTATTGCAAATTTGGACTGAACCTTAAATAAAGAAAGAAACAAAAAAAAACCTGTCTTGACATTGATTTCTGCAGAATTTTCTCGAGTTTAACTATCACAAGTCAGGAAGAAGGTTCAGTTTGTTCTCATGGTTAAAAACTGAATGAACTTATAGAAAAGGTTTGACACCCTGAAGTTTTGTGATTCATGACACACATGAATGAACATGTAAATTATTACATAAGGATTCTGTTCTGTCCATTTCGCACTGTAAATGATGTCTTCTATTTAGAAACATTTGTAAAAACTCATCCAAGTTTTTAAAGTAATTCAGTGAAGTAAAACATGTACTTTCTCAAAATGCATTAATAATGATACATTAACACATAAAAAGTAAATGTCTATTTCACCTATAAAGAACTAACTGATATTAAAAATAAATCTGTAGGTCTAATTATCTCCTTAAATCCAAATCAATAAATCACATCTCACAAACCTTCCTGAACATCACAGAGAAATCTTAGTTTGACAGATTTTGATATCAGTGGTTTTAGCATCACCAGCTGGTCCAATACCAAAATAAGGGAAGACTTTCTCAGTGAAAGTGTCTCTGTGAGTGCAGATGTGAGTCTTGTCTTTGGGATCATAGAAGGACACCTCCCCCCAGTCATAGTCCAGCTGGACTCTGATCCTCCGGCGACTCTTCACACTGACAGTCTTACCAAGAGAATTGCTGTATTTATCATTGTGGTGCAGTAAACACCACGATCCATGTTTTGGTGAGGCAGGACAATCCCCCTTCCTGTCAGCTGACTCTTTAGCCAAACCCACAAACCAGACAGGATAGTCTCCCACCTCCACCTCCCAGCTGTGTTTCCCTGAGCTGAAGCCCTCAGAGCTCAGAACAGTGGGATACTTAGTGTTTCTCTCTGGATTATCAGGGAGCTGCTGCTTTGTGTCTCCAAATCTCACACTGGTCAGATCGTCAGACAGATAGAGACGGGGATCTGCAGTATTTGGGTCCAGAATGACAGGACTGAAGTGGACCTTCTTCTTCATCTTCTCCCAGACTCTGAAGGACAGGTTGCCCAGGTGTTTGGCCACATCTATCAGCGCTCCTGAGACCAGCTGTGGATCTGACAGTGAGCACTGGGCTCTGGCTCTGGTCTGAGTGGGTTTATAACTGCTAAGAAATGGCATCTTGTGTTTCTGCAGGTCTTCTTCAACAGCAGAGATACTGTCTGACAGAGAGGAGATCTGATCCTGAATCATCTTCATCTCTCTGCTGATAGTCTTCCCCTTCTGCTCCTCTTCCTCCCTCAGAGCTGCCAGTCTGGACTCCTCTTCCTCTTCC
Organism: Euthynnus affinis; assembly: GCA_029490765.1. Lineage (NCBI taxonomy): Eukaryota > Metazoa > Chordata > Actinopteri > Scombriformes > Scombridae > Euthynnus > Euthynnus affinis. The sequence continues at coordinate 8,851,479 of CM055842.1, forward strand.
AGGAACTGGTGGAGCTTGTTGAACTCTGCTCTGATCTGCTTCTCTGTGGACAACAGCTGCTTCTTGGAGTGTTGAATCACATCATTGTATGTTTTCTCCACTTGTTTGTATTTGTCTCTCTTGTCCTGTAGAGACTTTAAGTCAGATTTCAGCTGGTCCTTCAGGTCACTGACTGCTTGTTCTACAGGAAACACCTTGTGGCCATGATGGAGAGAAAACTCACAGACAGGACACACAACTCTCTGTTCATCCTCACAGAACCAATAAGGCACTTCTGGATGTTTATCGCACACCACTTCCTCTTTCTCCTTTTCTTCCTCCGTCTCAGATGAATCATTATTCTGCCTCTTAGCAAAGGAGTCAGCCAGGTCTTTGAGAGAAAGGTTGATAGATGGATAATCCTTTGAGGACTTTCTTTTACAAATGGGACAGTTTTTGTTTTCAGCTTGTTCCCAGAATTTTTGCAGACAGCTTGAACAGAAGCTGTGGTTGCAGGTCAAAGACACAGGATCTCTGAAAGTCTCTGAACACACGTGGCAACTCAGGAAACTTTCAAAGAGAGCAATTTTCTCAGCCATTTTCTCGAATTTCTAGATTTTCTTTAAGTTACAGACTCACCAAGTTACAGTCCCTTTTTCTGTGCAATCCTCCGAGTGTGTGTCCTTCAGTAGAGATTTCGTGCTGTAATGTAATGGCGTCTGCGCTCTGTTCAACCTGCTTTCTGTTTCATTTACTTGCATTACAGGTGGAGAATTGATTGAAATGAAACTGACATTTGATTAAGTCTCCACCAGATGGTGCTGTTTCTGTGTTACAGATGTTAAAGGAGTACTCCACCAAAAACCTACTGAATGTTTTAACTATCAAACACTGAACGCGAATATGTTTGAAAAGTGGATGTGAAATAATGCTGAAACAATTATAATTGACTGACAGAAGCATGTACAGTACAAATGTGTTCTTCTGTTCTTCTTAATGTGTTTATTAGCCTTAAAAATCAGGATTTGAAGAGCCAGTTCTTCACTCAGCCTGCCTGAGCTCCAGCAGGGTGCGCAGTCACACAAAGTAAAGCACAAACAGGACACGGATGGACGGCAGGTTGATGCTTCTTCAATTATGACTCTGCAGTTGGCTCTTTTTGTCAGTTCGCGTTTCTTCTGTATAATAATATTAATCCTCTAGTTCTTTGATTCTTCAGATTCAGTCAGTTATTTTAATATCTATTAAGTGGATCCATCAGGTTTGACACACAGACACAGACGAGCTGAAGATCAAACCACTGACCTTCTTATTAGTGGAAGATCTGCTCTACTTCCTCAGCCACAGCTGCTCATAGTAACGTGTATGTGTGTGTGTTGAAAATGACACTGAGTCTGTGGATGAAGATGTTGATGATGTTCAATGCTTACACCAGGGAGAGCAGCTCATGATACAGCCACAATGCCAACACACACACACACACACACACACACACACACACACATACCTACACATGCAGGATAATCACCATGTCAATTAATGTTACAAAATCAAAGTGTTTGAAACATTCAATTATAATTTAATTTAATTATAAAAAGAGTGAAAACACTGTAAAGTGAGGTTTTTTTTTACTCGTGTACAGAAAAATGATTATCCACAAAAACAAGTTGCGTTGAAAAAACATTTCCTCTTTAAATACATAAACACATAAAGGAACATGAAATCGTAACATCTGCATTGAACACAACCAAAATGTAAATGAAAAACACAACAATGTTAAAAGAAAGTGCATCTACATCAGTTAATTACTGTCATAAAAACAAAAAGGATCAGTTCCTCCAGCTTCCACCATCACGCCAGTTTCACCAGTCTCTCACTGGCCTCCCACAGTTTCTTCGCCACACCGGCGTCTCTTGCGAAAGGACGCAGCGTGGTCGGTCGGCAGTCGACGAAGTAACCTCCGCTGTGTTTGGCAACTTGGTCCGACACGGCGCAGTAGATGACAGTCTGAGCTCCGACCTCAGGCGACACAAAAAACATCCACATGACCACCTGCATCAGCATTCGGAACAGGATGGAGTAGTGACACGTCCAACCACTCTGGACAAAACCTGTAAGAAAAGATATCAGGAGAAATATATAAACAGTGTCAGAAATCCATATATACTTTATGTCAGGGGTGGGCAATGTGAATAAAATATATCACAATATCAGCTATTTTATATATGTATATTGCCAGGTACTGTAAATTTAAAAAAAATCTGGAAATTCAGTTGAGAAACCTTTTAGCACAAAAAAATGTCTCAATAGAAATTTGGGTGGACTAGAAACCGCAGCCTCCCAGAGGGACTGCAGCAGCGGTGAATTTAGCATCAACTTTGGTGCCATTAAATCAATTTTCCAGTAAGTGGCACTGTTGTGTGAGCTTTTCAAATACAGAAGGTGGATGATGTGCACATTCAAGCCCAGTTGGATACAGAAATGGTTGCAGAACAGGCAGAAACAGGAGAAGATGTCCAAACATTAAAACTACAAACTCTGCCAGGCAAACAAGGACATTTTTAGTGTGTTTGGCTGTCTTTCCTTTTCCTATGTGAGATTTTTAACCCTTCAACTTCAGGACCAACTGCAAAAAGTGAACAATACTAATGTTTTAGACTTTTAAACTCAAAAGCCTTTCGATTGCTGCTGAAATGTTCTTATTCTAAAAGAAAGAAAAAACACTTCCTTACATTATTTCCCTCTATGAAAACCATAAATCCTCTCACCAGGGTGCACAGCGTAGGAGGTCACTCCTTTCCCTTCGGTGATGCGAGCCAGTTCGTGACTGAAGTAGATGTTGGCCAGTTTGCTGCGGCAGTAGGTGAAGAAGGGCAGCAGGTTGTAGTTGAGGTCCTGGAAGTCCAGTTTCTGGTATTTGTAGCTGGAGCATGTGAGGGTGACCACCCGGCTGGGGGCGCTTTCTTTCAGGCGAGGCAGAAGCAGGTTAGTGAGGAGGAAGTGACCCAAGTGATTGACGCCAAAACACATGCTGAAGTTGTCGTCCGTCCAGTCGAGGACGCCGGGCATACCTGAGGAAGCCCCACAGAGAGTTTAAAAAGATGAGGTGGAGGTTAACATGCTGTTTAGCAAGAATGCTCGTTATAATTTCGCAGAGTAACTTTATATGTCTTGGTTTGTCTGACCAACAGTCCTAAACCCAAAGACATTAAGTTTACGAACATCAATGATAAAGAAAAACATAAAACAATCACATTTGAGAAGCTGTATTAATGTTTTGTGTAAATGATTTTCACTTTTCTGTAAAAAAAAAACAATTATTGGGTTAATTTTGATTGATATTTGCTCACAACATTGAGCAAAATGATTATTATTTTAGCCATGGATAGCTTACGTCAAGTCAAGTCCATTTAACAGCTCAAAATCTCAAATCAGCCTCAGAGAGCCTCACGATCTGTACATCATACAGCACCCTCAATACATTTATGCTGGTCAGCTTTAACTTCTGACCAATCAAACTTCTAGGTCGTCTATTAAAAAAAAAAAAAAAGTCTCTTCTTTCTTCCTTTGATGATCAAGGGACTTCAATGTGGTCGACAACCCCACCTGCATTATTGATCAGGATGTCGAGCCTCTTCTCTCTGTGGAGGAAGGTCTTACAGAATTCCCTCACACAGTGCAGGTTGGCCAGATCCAGCTCCATGTGAAGGACGTTAAGATTGTGACTCTTGAACTTAATCTCCCTCACAGCGTTCGCAGCCTTGTCCATGTCTCTGCAAGCGATGATGACACGGGCGCCTCTCATCGCCATGGCAATAGCCGTTTCCTTCCCAACGCCGGAGTTTCCACCTAAAAAGATTAAAAAAAAAAAAAAAAGTCACAAAAACAGTAAATTCATGCTTGTGAGGAAAAATGGGATGTGATGTGAACTGTGTGATGCTGTGGTGTAAATAATGTCATTCAGCATTATAAAGTATATACAATACTGTACAAAAGTGTCAGGCACTAGGATGCATTCGAACAATAATGCAACAAATAGTTTTTACTTTTCATTTAAATTCATATATAATAAACAGAAGAAACATAAATGAATGGCAGGTCAGTTATTTTAGAGAACTTGTCACAGTTCTTCTGTAGATTTAGGCTCAGTCTCAGTTGCTCCTGTTTATAATCCCAGACTGACTTCATGATGTCCAGATTAAGGACCTGTGGGGGCCAAACCATCAGCTGCAGGACTCCTTGACTCTGGCTGTAAATGTGGAGTCACTGTGATGCTGCAGAATGAATTTAGGACCCATCAGATGCCTCCCTGATGGTATTTGTATATATAATTTGTATAAAATATATCATATATTTATACCAGCTGTCTTTTGTGGTAGTTGTATTTTCCTCTTCCCTTTTATTTTTTGATTGCTATGCATCACAACACCAAAGCAAACTCAGTTACAATAAACCTGTTTCTGATACTTATTGCATTAATTGATGAGAATCTAAATGTTTAAGTGTCTAAAACCTTTACACTGTACTGTATGTGTGTTTTTTTAAGACAGAAATGTAATTCTTCTTCTTTAACAAACAGACCGCCTATTTATATAACCTGTAACCAGATATATATTAGAATAGTTATGTCTAACATACAGAATATTAGACATAACGTTATTCATTTACCTGTAATAAGAACTGTTTTGCCATCAAGTCTGCTCAGGTCGGTGCAGTACCTCCTTTTTTTCATCCATTTCAAAGTTAAAAAAGACACTAAAGAGGCGATAATCGTGTAGAGAACATACATTTTCCTGTGAGTGCTACCTTTACAGTGGATATATTTTATTATGAGCTGCTGCTGATGCTGCAGACTGGGCTATGTGAGCTGGAAGCTAACGTCAGCTAGCTTGCTAGGTCGCTAGTTGACTACGAAAACCGTCATTTGCTTCCCTCTTATTCCTTCATTCCGTTTCCTTTTGCAATTGATTTGGCGGAGATGACCCTGGACTGACTAAACGCCGCAGAGGACTGTTAATTCATTTCAGTAAACACTCCTTTCCAATTCATTCTGAATCACACGGAATCGATCACTTCTTCTTCTCTGATTTTTAATGGCGGTTCGCAAACCAGCTTATAGGCTGATTACCGCCACCTACTGGACTGGAGGGTTGAACAGTAGATTCCCTGTTATTCCAATTACTCTTAAATAATTAATTAGAAGTTTGCGTACTTTCCATAACGTCTTTACTAGCAGATTGCCAATGTAATATTGTGTTTTCACCACTTAATACTGATATTAATCCCCTTCTCTCTTCATCATAACTGTATACATAACCTAGAAGGACGCTTGCCTATTCTGTGAACTGTTTGATTTAAACCTGTATGTCCAACTTGCTTTTGAATACTGTAAATATGTCTTCTTGTGTCAATAACTCCCAATAATCCTGCCAAGTTTTGCACATATATTCAATCATGATAGTTTTAACCTCTGCTTTACTTAACAATATTTGTCCATTAACTGTAGTTTTAATGATCATTTAGCCCTAAAAGAGCAGGAACCTAAAGGAAGGAGACACTCAGTCCCCTATAATGTAGCCTGAGTAGCACATGAAAGATTTCAAACACAATATCCTGCCTGCATGACGGCTTCCAAGACTTAATGCTTGAAAGCGCTGATAAGCTTTCAGAAGCAATTACAACAGTAGGTTGGTTATTTTCTTCCATCCATTGTAATGCTAACAATACTCCAAGTAATTCAACTGTGTACACTGAACGGTTGTCTGATGAGGAATCAGCCACAACAGGGAGATGTGGAATGATATATTGATTATGGGTACATTTTACATACACAGATGTAGATTTTCTTTTTTAAATTACTCCAAGTTTTGTTGCTTTTTTAAATGACCTGAAAATCATCGGTGTTCAACTGGATTGAGCGTCATATTCATCAAAACATCCGGTGACCCCTCGTGCCCTGTGAATGGGGCATTGTCATCCTGGGAAGAGACCGCTCTGATCAGGATAGAAACATTTCATCATAGGATAAAGGTGATTTGCAGTGACCCTTCCCTCTAAAGAGACAATCAGACCCAAACCATGCCAGCAAAATTACAGTGCCACTGGATCCCCTAGGAGTTAAACATTCAGACCTGTACCGTTCTCTTGATGTACGCTACACATGCACTCGCCCACTTGTTGAAAACATAGTGAAGGATGACTCATCTGACCATATCACTTTTTTTCCCCCACATCTCTGTAGACCAGTACCTATAGTTTTTGCACCACTGAACTCTCAGATGTGAATTCATCTATGTAATGAGGGGTTTATGCACTGCAACCCTTTCATAACATCCGTCTCTATGTAATTGCTGACAGACTGTTGCGCTGACATTCTCAGCCACCTGAGGAAGAGTTGCTCTTCTGTATCGCACTAATGTACGAGCATCACGGTCATGAAATGCGTGCTGTCAACCACAATTTCCGACCCTGTTTACTGATGTCTTTCCCATAGATCTGAACGCAGATGTCACTTCAGTCACGGTTCCTATTGAAACGCTAATCAGCTGAGCAGTCTTTGTGACTGAAGCTCCTGCCGTCCGTGCCCAACAATGAACCCTCTTTCAAAGTCACTTAGATCTTTTCCTCATGCCATCTCGATGCAAAACCAGAATCAACTGGGCCTGTTCAGCATTTTTCATACATGCCACAGAGCACGATTGGATGTTAATTGCTTAATTGTATCATGCAGCGCATCTGTGTAGAGACATCTGCATTTGTTTTATTTCTCCACTCATTTATTCATTTTTTTTCCTTTTAATTTGTCACCTGTTTGTAGTTAGCTTTGTTTGTTATTTAAATGACCTTTGATACACTGCACAACTCAATGCCAGTGTTTTTCAGCCAAGGTAGGATAATGTAATGCAGGCATGTGTGTTCACGCACTGTTATTTTGTTCTCTAAGACAAACATGAGAGCACACTTGAGAGAGACTATTTTTTCTCTGTGGAATTTTTCTTATTTGCTCATCTAAAACAGCTGGTAAGTTTCTTTCAGAGGTATTTTAGAGAATGAAGATGAATATGAGCAGCTGCTAACATTCAAATAGCTGCTCAGATGTGTTGCCAGCCATTCCTGTTTTTATCTTTATTTCTTAATGTTGCAATCTGTATTACAACTGGATACAAAAAATCAATGCCATGTGGAATTGAGGTATAAGTTATAACTTTCATAGAATGCACCGCGTTTATGTCATTTCAGATGCAAGGATTTTGAGAGCATTTGGCATCTTTGCTTTCATCAGGTCAAACATGCAAGGGGAACGTGTGTAATCATACATGTTACCTGTGTGTCTTCACTGAGCTGCTGTGCAGGCAACAACCGGTCCTGTTTCCAGGTGATGCCTCAGTCCAGCTCCATGATGGGTGCTCTCAGGATCCTCAGTTTGGTCCTTGATCCTGATGAGCATCTCTGCAGCTACAGGTTTGTGTCTACGAGAACACACAGTATTGTAGTACAATCTTAATCTTGCATATGCTTATCATGGGGTTGTTTCCATCACAGGTCCTTGATATGGAAAATATATACTGTCTATACATCAACAAACGCTTTATTAAGAACAACTGAGCAATCTAATGCAATCCAATACAACAGCTCTGCCATAAATTCTACTTTTGCAAATTTCAATTTTTGTTAATATTGTCAGAGAGGTGATAATTCGAGTTTATGTTTGTTATTGAGGTCGTAGTGGGTGGCGGTGGTGGTGTATTTATGTTCTTAATACTTTGGATACTTTTTTTATATTGTGTGATTTCAAAATAAATCATACAAAGTATTACAAAAAACAAAATCTTGTCAATGTTTATTCTTTTCCAGAACCTTTTCAAACTTTGTTACACTAAACAAACACTGCAGATATTAAGCACAATATGTTTCCGTACAGTCTCTCTTTCATATTGAGGTTACTTCACAGAATGACTTCATTTTGAAATGGTGCAACTTGATTAGAGTCATTAATGTTGTTTATGCGAGCTTACTCATCTCGGCCGCTGAATAAAGAAGAAGAAAGCAGCTTTTGAAATGACATATTGCATTTTCTGATACTGCTTTACAATGGCTTAGCCCTGATTTCCAATATTATTATCTCATATGTTTCAATGTTGGTAATCCCATTTCAAGTTGTGAATTACAACCTTAGACATGTCTTGTATCTTATTTTCCGAGAGTGTCCTTAATGCCGTGTTGCATGACGGCGCTTAAAATTTTTATCCTACTGACCATGAAATATCGAGAGTCCTTACAGAGGAAAAAGGACATTAAGAACAATTGGTCTTTTCATACTCTACCTTGTCAAAATAAATTAAAACTGATAGGTAAAAATTAAAAGTAAAAAGTTTGTTTCCGTTTCAGGTTTGAAGGAGAGATTGAATTGAAGTATTTCATTTATGGCTTTTAAAGTGAAATTTAAAATGATGACAGCTTAAAATGATGTGGGACGGCTCTTTGACTGGAGCAGAGAAGGTCAGCAGAGAGCTGTGAGGTTACAGAGAGTTCAGCGGGAGCAGAGAAGCAGGGACAAACCTATCATCCTCCCTGCAGGCTGAGCTGAGCTATCTGTACTCTCTCTCTCTCTCTCTGCAGGAATATGCCCAACACTGGTTCATTCATCTTCATCCCTGAGCCTTCAGAAGACTAATCTGACTGGGAGTTGGGAAATATACAGTATGCATCACTGCCAGTTCGAAGTCAGATGGAGCAAGGTATCCACGGTACTTATCAAGTATTGCAGAAATATCTCAGTTTTAATGAAAAGATACAGCAACAACACATCCGAAGGAAATATATATGTACTATATATGCAAATCAGTAACTTGCAAATATACTCTGACGGTGCACCAATACAGCTTTTGAGCCTCATATCAATATTTTTTTTCTGCAATTATTTGGCAGAACTGCACATTCATTGTTAAACTGTTAATGGATAAACAGAGGTGATCTGGATTCATCATCAGATCTTCACATGTGCCTGGTTTTTAACCCTAAAATCCAACCTGCCTCGTTCTGCGTTAAAAAAGTGATTGCAAAATTAAGCATCATTTTGGAGTATATATCGAATGTTGAAGTCATTTATGAAGCAAAAATATAAATGCTGGCAGCAAGAAACATTTGCTGGGTTCAGCTCCTCAAATGCAAGGATGCGTGTGCTGCTTCTCTCTGTTTTACATATATGCAAATTTAATATTTTTAGCTTTTGTACTGTTGGTCAGACAAAAGAAGTTACTTCAAGATGTCACCTTGGACTCTGGCAAATTGTGATAAACATTCTTCCTTCTTTTTTAAAAAAAACTATTTTATGACACATCTGAACTTTTTAGGTTTCTATTTATATTTTAACTTTTAATGGTAATTGTGTGTATGTTGCAGCATGCATAATGTTAATACTCCTGTCAGTGCCCCTGAACAAGAAGAACTGGAGTTGGTCCCCGGGTGCTGCACTGCAGCTGCCCACTGCTCCTAGTGTGTGTGTGTATAGGATGGGTCAAGTGCAGAGGATTCATTTCATTTTAATGTATGTGAGTACTGAGAAATCTTCTAGTTGTGATATTGAAAAGATCAGTGTTTGCAATTATCACCCAGGTAGTGTCCACTGTGTCTGAGCAATTCAAACCAGGTAGGAGTGACAAGCAAAAAAACAAAATAGAAGCATTTTTTTTCCACTTTTAACCTGATTTTTTTGGTCATATTTCCAGTCCTACACATGGAGCAGGGCAGCAGTGTTACTATGACAGCACAGCAGCTCTGATGCTGGCAGCTGATTCAAACGGTGGCAGCACCCAAAGACAGGGCTCATGACTCGAGATCATCTCCATACAGGGAGCCTCACGGGTGTCGGGGTACTCTCACTGGCTTTACGCTGTCTACTACTACTTCAGTCATCAGCCTTCTTGTGGATGTCACAACTACCAACCCCCAAGAGCTACACATACAATTGTTACAGAATGCCTCACAATCAAACATATCAAAGGACCCACAAAACTGAAAAAGACTATCAATCTAGCGCAATACTGTTCCCATTAAGACATTATTAACCAGTTTATTTGAATCTGATGTCCGCGTTCTTGTTCACTGGTAACTTGTAGTGTATTATTATTCATTATTATTATTATTTTAATCAGTATTAACATCTGAAATTGAAACAAGTAGACGTTTTTTTCCTGCGTGGATGAAGGTATGAAAATGTTTATATTTCTTATGTCTTACGGTAAACCAGATATTAAAGATTGATGGGTGGTGGTCCACATTTGTTGGTTAATTATTAAACATGCGTGTTTAGTTATATTTTAGGCTGTCATAACTGAGATAATGATGTATGCCATAATCATTTTGGACAAGATAAGAACATCATGCATTTATTTACATCAAACATACTTATATATAGGTGAGTATATGGTCGTGATTGTGGTTTCAGAGGCTGAATTTGTGGTAAAAGTGAGGCTGGAAGAAATACGACCAGTGTGTGTGTTTGCTGATCTGTATTTAGGTGCCTCTGTGTGGCACCACACATATACCGTGTAATACCAGAACAGTTTGCAGGAGAAGTAAATGCTTTACAGACTGCAGCTGAGAGTTAAGATTGTGAGAATATATTAGATCTTTCAATTGAATACCAGCTCTCCTGAGAATATCGAGGCAATAGTCACAGCCGCATGCTTAGATTAACGTGATGAACGTGAGATCTGCAGTGTTCTGATTGAAATAAATATGTTTGTGAGTTTGACGTATATATGCATCAGTACTTTGTTTCTCAGTGCCTGAGATGTGTGTCCACGTTTCATAACATTTGACAGCCTCAGCTAGACGTTCAATGGCAAAGGAGAGTACAACCTTGTCTCTTTGCCAGACAGAGAGCCGAGTATTCAGGCCAGAACAGAGCAGGTGAAACTTAAGAAGGGTGAGTCTACATTTGATGTGAATGCCCTGTCTGTGTCTCCTCTTTCATCCACAGTACTACTGTAACTCTTGCTTTTAGCCAAAAGATGTCTTTAGATGAAACAAATCTTCACAGGGACATATTTTATGGTTTGATTTGAGCTTTTTTTTTTTTTTTTTTTTATCAACCACAAGATTGTTTGCCTGTTTCTAGACTTTGCTCAGACATATTGACCTTGTTCATTCCTGAATTTTGTTTGTCTTCATTTGCTTGCACTCTGCTTTTAAGAAGCAAAATTTATGACTCCCCATTATCTTTTACACAGTTCTGAGAGCAAATGATGTCAGGGGCCTTGTGAGAGTGAAACAAGTTAGTGCTGTAAAGTGAGTTCCCTTAGTTCCCTCTTGTTTTCGCTTAGTATCTCTAGGGGTCATATGTGGTGAAGAAGAACAGATGTTAGCTTCAGTGGTTAGAATGTCCTCCAAGTCGTTACACAACAGCCATGGGCCAAGTGACTGTGATGGCCAGATGTGATTAATATTCTCCTCATTAAATCAATATAGTGAAACATCTGGATTGTTTGATATTGCAAAAACCTAAGCAGCGATAAAAACAGTCTTAATTTCAGAAAACTTAATCCATTGTTAATTTACAGTAGTGTTTGTTTTTACAGCTGAGGTGTCTCGGCCAAAGCCACACGACTTTTGTTGTGGCTATGAAGGCCTCTGATGTCACTGAGGTGCGCCTAGCGGAAAGCCACCTTCAGGTGCTGAGTAATCATAAAGTTCTCCCTTTTACTGAGCAAAGATGGATGGACCTACATGATGAGATGCTCTCTAGACAATCCTGAGCAGGTTTAATCTGCACTACATATCTTTGCACTCTGGTGGCCCCAAGTGGCAACAAGAGATAGAACCATGAAGTAACATCAGTAACACCAAGTCACTCTCCTATATTTTTTTTTGCTTTTCTGTGGCAGATAAGGTGCAGAGCAAATTAATACATCATTATCTAGTTTTTATTGTATATTGCTATACTTCTAATAGTTTTTATTCACCACTTCTTGTGGCAAGATGTCTCAACTTTCATTTCAGTCATAGTTATAGCTATTCTTTTTTCTGTTGCAACCTCAGTTTATTATTTAGGCTGATAAAAACAGGTGTATTTAGGCGAGATTTACATGTATATTAAACATGAAAATTTCACCTAGGACAGCTTTAATTGAATTGATATTTATAATACGGTCCTTTATGTATTGTGAAGTTATTGCGAAAAAACACCGAAAGAATGAGGTATTAAAGATACAAACTCTTTTCTCGGAGCATTTGTGTTCAGCCCTAGTCTTCCAATGTGACAGTAATGTTTTCCTCCAGTGTTGGTGTGGAGGTTCGTGTGCATGAAACCATGGCAGTGACTGTCCTGCTGCCATCAGAGACTCTTAACCACATCCAGGGTCTCCTCAGTCTTCTCCTTAGTAGACAACCTCAGTGGAAATGTTCACCTTTGGAGCTCGCAGCGAGTGTAAAAGACTTGCATCTTTTTTAAAAATTTTGTTTGGAGAGCCATGTTGTATGTTTAGAAGAGTAAGAGCAGACATGGGATAATGCAATAATATTTATCCATCACTTTGTCTTTGTAAACTTCTACCATATTTTAGCCACATCATCCAAAAGCTTTGACAAATGTTTTAAGAGTACGCAGGAAGAAAACAAGGCACATGTTTAGAGTTAGTGCAGCTTTAATGGATTACAGAGAGATATCAGAGGCTGTGACCATACAGCGCAAGTGAAACCACATCTCTGGAACACAGTCAGGGCCAGACCACATACATACATGATAATAACATCTCAGCTGTAATTACAGAACAGATCCCTCAAAAACGGAGAGACTTTTCGTGCACTTGACCTTTTGACTGAAATCATTTGCTTTACTGTAACTGCAGCAAACACTCACTTTAAGACTGCGGGAGCTAATAAATTTATTGGTGCTGAAAGGGTGACATCTGTGTATGCATCAAAGTCATGGCTACACCAAAAGAAAACCATGATGGGGTGGTGCATCTATGTGTGTCCTACATTGGCTCTCCAGAGTTATGTTCTTATCTTCAAATTAAAACTTGTCTCATTAGTCTTTTATTTTTCATTCTCTGTTGTAAACCAAGTAGTGTGATTGGTCAAACATATGTTGCTGTGGCTATAATTCCCAAATGTTCTTGGCCATGTCTGATTTGTTGCTGTAGCAGCTTGTGGTCCCTGGTAATTAGACAGTAGTTGACTGATTTTATTCATATTTTTATGTTTTACCTACATGTGCTGTGGTTGTATGTGTCATGTAAATGCTGTAATGAAATTCAGGATGTTTCTCTCACATGACTATCACACCTTCCAACACTAGCTTTAGTTAGTTTAAGGCAAAGGTCAGTCTGACAACATGTATTGTGTTTTTCTGAAGAAATTGAAATTCAGAATTCAGATTAAACGAAATTCATCCAGAATGCTCATCATACATCTTAATAGGTGATGTGGTTCATCACCACAGCACCTACCTTTTTTGGACACCTACATTCAACCAACACCAATAGCTCCCTGGCTTTTCTCAAGCTACGAGAGCTGGTGACCCTTTGGTGGCAGACATGTTGCGACCGTGCTTCGGAGAAGGAGCAAAGTTCTGTAAATATGACACCCTTTCTGCTCGGAGCCTTGCAATGGGAAATGCCACACTCAGGGCCTTTCAAAAGCACTAGGGCATCATGGAAGCTCTGGAGCCAGGTACCATGTGAAACAAGACGATTCTCTGTCCTTACTCACATGTTTATTATATCACTGTTAATTTAAAACGGCAACTGTATTTGTGGGCGATTACATATTTATTGTTGCCTTGTTATATCTTTGAATAAATGATGACGTGCTTACATACAAAACCAGAGAAAGCTTGTGTGTGTCTGTAGTAATAAAACCATACAACACAGTGTTGATGCTACATGAAATAAAAACACTAGTATTGAAAGCTTTTTTTAAAAAACAAACAAACATTGGATTTCACAATTCATGTGTTATTATTTCTTAGTGGTGTCTTGTGGCTGGATTCCCACACTCATAAATGAAAAAAATAAGGGGGCACATTTATCCAGAGGGAAACACTCTGAACCTCTCCTGCAATGATAACTACATACTGTACAGTTCAACAGAGCACGATTGTCTGGATGATGGGACTTGGACAGGAGAACAACCCTACTGCGTAACAGTTTGGTTCTAATAAGAAACTAAATGCTGTGAAAAAAAACCCACTAAACTGTATCACATTTTAGTTAATAGTTCCAATAATATTAAATAATATGATAAAAATCTGCATTATTAATATGAAGAAATTTCTCTGTTAAAAGACAATACCTGGAACTCTTGGAAAACCTTCATCAGAGACATCAGAGTTTTGAGAGTCGGCTACAGAAAAAGCATTGCGCTGCATGTTGTTGGAAAACAGACACAGAGGGCAGAAGAGTATGTAGCACACATGGATGTTGCGAATCATTTTTCATATTAACAAATGTCCAAATGCATCTGCCCTTAAACACAAACAAGGGACGATTTCAAAACAGTCCCTTCTGATTTAATTTAACTTGCAAATTCATGGAAATTCTTGAATTTTTACTTGGTTGTAGTCCAATTCTAATCAGCGTGTGAAGTGGATTATTTATTTTTTTTTAGTTCACTCACTTGTGAAACAGCTTGCTGTGATTCTCTACACTCTACATAATTTAACTCACTTACTTACTTATGACCAGCTAACTCCTCACATGTTTCATATTCAGTACTATTGGCAGCATACTCTGTTGAAAACTGAGAAGGACTTTGGGAATCCTCTTCTTCTTGTCCAGTCTCTTTGAAAGCTAAGATTCAATAGACTCAGCTATCGGTTACTCATGCAGACCATTAGCTACGAAGCTATAAACTTCTGAACCTGGATTGGCTTGGCTTTGTGTTTGTAAATTGGAACCACCTGGGCCCCTCTAATGGTTTCATTCATCACCACAACAGTGAACTCTGAATGAGTATTGTAGTCGTTGGCCGCCATTAGGTGGCGGTATTTCCCATGGAATTCCTAGTGTCTCATGATTGTGACAGAACAAGTTAATACATCCTTTTGTCCCATGATGTTTTTGAAAACCTCGAAAATTAACAGCGTAGTAATAATTCGTCCACATTGCAGCTACAGCAAGACTGCACAAAATTACATCTTTAATCACTTAGATGGGGAGAAATGAAAGAAACACACCCTTATGATTTCAAGTATTTCAAAGTTTTTCTTCATCTACCTATCATCTAAATGAAGTGAGAGCAAGCAGGGAACCAAATCTGTTTGACTTATGATCCACCTCTACTCCAATTCCTCCGTGGCTTCAGCCCAGTCCTCCATTCTTTCTTTGTTAGAGCTGCAAACAGAGACTTCCTCATGATAGTAATCGGGGATGAATAGATTTCATATGTCAGATTTGGATACCCGTGTAACAACCAGCTGGGTCACAGCTGGACACAATCGAACCTAATTCCTTCATTAGGCGGACATAATGGGTTCATAATCCAGCGCAGAGCTGTTTAGAAATGTTTCTTAGTAAGCCAGGTGATTTGTTTTTTTCTTTCATCTTTCATTTTGCTTACCTCTCACAGTCACATGTTTTCTGGCTGTCCTGTTTGTGTTTCCGTTAACCAATCACATTATGTTGCACAGGCTGCTCTACACCTTTAATCTTGAACAAAAAAAAAGCAACTCTTGCTGTTGTTCTTATTTCTGTGGCGTTACAGCGGTGACGAATCAGACAAAGCTTAGAGAGCATGTCTATCTTAATAAGTGTGCAAGTGATGTGCATCTCTCTGGAGATAAATGTTAAGTCTCACCCACACACACACATTCGCATGCATGCACACGCACGATCTAACTGTGTGAGGTAGAGCTTCGGCTGTACACGTGTATGCTGTACACATACGCACACATGCACTCTAAGCTTGGCCTTTTTAGCTATGTGACAATGATCACACTTGCTCTGACACTCTCATTACACAAATCAGAACTAACAACTGTCAACATGACCCGAGGTGTTCAATGGCAGGTGTTGCATGAGCTGTAACCTCCACTATTCAAGTTAGACCTCTAGCCATATAAACAACCCTAAATACAGACGTAGCAGGAGATGCCCAGACAGATCTCTCCTCCTCCCCTTATATGAATCACTGCAGCATGATGTGTAGGCTGAACAGCCAGAGAATTGTAGTCGTAGTTAAGATGGCAATGGCGAGCGGCTGAACAACAAATGCCACCGCATCCAGTTTGTCTTCTTCTCTGAGTCACTTTAATGAGCCGCCGTTGGAATGGCGCCTGTCAACAGAGGTGACAGTATGTACCTTCCATCAAAAGTGGGTCTCTGTATGAATATATCCCATCACTGAAAACCCCACCTATTTGAGATGGATTATAACCTGCTACCATACTTGTCAATGTTGTTTTTAAACTGCTTTAGAGTTTAGACAGGGGTGTGGTGTATTTCCATGATCAATGGTAATATCTTGCACTGGAAAGAGGGTAGTGTTGGAGAGGTGAGGGCGGAGTTTGAAGTGTTTGTGATCAAGTACAAACAGGGCCATGGAGAATTTGAGAAGTATAAGGTTATAGAGTTTACTTGCTTGGCTGCGCCTTGTCACGGTCCTCTGAAAAACAATAGGCCTAGTTGAGTATCCGATGCATACCAATAACAGGATCACCCCACCTTAATGGCATTATAATATTAATAGAGGTCCATGCACAGAGGAGAAGAAAGTGATTAAAGGAAAGGTGACAGCTGCCAGAGAGGGATAGAGCGATTTTCACAGGAATAAGTGACGTGGGTTGCAAGACAAAGCCTCACTCAATTTTCTGCTTGTGGTTCTCTTCTCAGATTCCCCCGAGATAGAGCTTTCGAGAGCTGAGAGAGAGGCAGAAGTAGTTAGTGAATTTAGGTAGGAGACAAACCATTCTTCAAAAGGGGCGGCAGCAGTTATTCTCAAATATAGGTACAATATATCCTATTTAAATCACAATTCCTCACTCAACTCCATCCAAGTAATTGCGGTTGGGTCTTCTTAATGTGAGATCACTTGTAAACAAATCTTTTTTATGTAACGATTTTATTTTTTCAAATGATCCAGATCTCCTCATGATCACAGAATCTTGGCTTATACCATATGATAATATTCCCCTACTCGAAGCCATCCCACCTGGTTATTGTTTTTTTAAACAAGCCCAGACTTACAGGCAGGGGTGGTGGGGTAAAGATAGCTGCAAATGCTCCAGCATTGATCTGGGGCTGTTTAGCACCTTTGAAGCCCTTCTTTTCCTGATTAAAGGAAATTCTCCTTGTCTGGCCTTGATAATATATAGACCACTTAGATATGATCACAGTTTTATCAGAGAATTCGCTGCATTTCTGTCTTTAACTCTGCCTAGATTCAATAAGTTTCTGATCCATGGAGACTTTAATATCCAAATCTGATGGGCCCCTGGCCTGGAATTATTAAACCTTACAGAGTCTTTTAACTTATCATGTGTGGTGGTTGGACCTACTCACTAAAAAGGTCACACTCATGATTTAGTCTTATCCTATGGTATACAGATTCCTGATGTTGAATGTGTAGATATCCGTTACTCTGACCACCAATGACTTTATGATTAACATGGTCTTGTGTTACCTGTATCCCAGTGCCCAAAACTAGATCTAGAACTTTTAACTAATCTTCTGCTGCTAAATTCAATACTGCCTTCAACAACCACACTATTTTCTCTGGCTGTTCTCTTACTGCAAGTGAGCTGTTGAATAATTTTATTATGTGTTCCTCCATCTTAGATGAAATCGCTCCCTTCAAAACCAAAAATCTGGTCACCTCTTGATGCCCCGGATAAATAAAAATATTCGGGTGCTGAAGCAAAAATGCCCTAAAGTGGAGCATTTGTGGAAATGATCCAAACGCACAGTTCACCTGGAACTTAAGATTTTTAACACGCAGGTTAAAAAATTCTAGACCTGCATATTTTGTTTCTCTAATCAAAAACAATCAGTCCAACACAAGAATGTTCAAGATTGTGAGTCATGTCACTGATCCTCCCCCGGGCCCGATATTGGATGCCACCCGTGAGAAATGCAACAAATTTCTTTCCCTCTTAACTCAGAAGATCTCAGTAATTATAAGTAGCATGTCTTCCCCAGAAGCCCTGTGCAGTTTCCCTTTGCTCATTTAATCCAATTTTTCCAACTACACTGACTGATATAGTAAAGAAAATGAAACCCTTGACCTGTCCTTTAGATATTCTTCCTATAAAAAGTTACTATGGTCTTAGAAAATGCTCTAGCAGATCAACTACTAGCCTTTAACAAACAAAGCAGTGTCTTTGAGAAATTCCAATCTGGTTTTAGAAAAGTTATAGTACTAAAACTACTCTGTTTTAAATTAATAAATGACTTATTGCTGTCAGTTGATGCTGGCCATAAATACCTAGGCAGAGCCTTCGAATCCATTGACCATGATATCCTTTTGGACCATCTTGGGCCATCTTAAAGACGAACGTTTCTACATTGGTATTGCTGACTCCAGGTCACCTGCAACAGGCGTCCACTGTGGATGGTGCCCCAAGGCTTGGTGCTGGGTCCGATCCTTTTTCCATTTACACGCTCCCTCTAGGCAACCTTATACATAGACATAATATCAGTTTCCATTTCTACACAGATGATACTCAGATCTATCAAAGCTGTGACCCTGTAAACAACCATCAGAACACTGTTAACTGATACAAGTGGATGTCACAAGATATCCTGCAGCTGAATGCTTATAAGACAGAGATATTGATCATAAGTCAAGATGGTGGAAATACCCAAATATCTAACAGTCATGGTCCATTGTCATTGCCATTCAATAACTCAGCAGTGCAAAAATCTTGGTGTCATTTTTGATCAAAACCACAGCTTAGACACACATGTTAAATCATTGGTTCAGTTCTTCTTACATCATCTTGGAAACATTTCAAGGATTAGACCATTTCTTTCTACCAAAAATATGGAAACTATCATCCACGCCCTCATAACCAGTTGATTGGACTACTGTTATTCTTTGCTCTCTGGCCTCAGTAAAAAATTGCTCTTCTACTTCTAGCTCCAATCCTGGCTTCCCTACGCGGGTTACCCGTTGCTTTTAGAATTGAATTAAAGATATTATTGATTAGTTACAAAGCCCAGAGAGGCCTCACCCCAAGTTATTTATCAGATCTCTTATTGCCTTATGTCCCCTCCTGCACCCTGAGATCCTTGTTTTTTGGTGAATTAATTTATATTTCATGACATTTTAATGCTTTTTTTGGTCTTTGTGTTTGATAATGATTTTATTTTTTATGACTTTTAAATTTGTTTTAATCATCAATTAATCGTCAGTTGCATCAATTATGCAACTGTGCGTCTTTTAATTGTAAAGCATTTCTATCTTTATCTTTATTATCATATCATATAGCTATTATATCATATTATATAATATTATCATATTATACAGCTTATTATCTTTATATAATACAGGTTGTGAGGAAGAAGGAGTTGTTTAAATGCCAAGCCAGGACAGCTTGAGACTTTTAAACCAGTCACGTTATTCACTAGTGTCTTTATATGGTCATTTCTGTGAATGAGTAAAAGGGAAGTCCTCTGGGAAGGACCACTAAATGTGCTTTCTCACTTCTCTGCAGTCCCTTATTTCCTCTCCTTTCTCCAGTTACAAGTTGCCTATTACTCTCACAATGATGACTCAGGAGTGTGTGCTTGCTTGATTAAAGAGAGGTTGGTGCTATTTAATTGTCATTTTAATGGGAGATTAATGCGTAGAATTACAGTATATGGACACGTCCATCTCAAGCTGAAGTCAGATTTACCCCCCAAAAAACATGTCTACACCACTGCTGCTATAATAGTGTGCTATACTGAGATGACGATAGCACAAGAATGGAAAGCTTTCTGTAAGCTTTTCCTTATGCATAGATCACTGACACCTCTGATGAGGGATGTTTCTGTGCTGTAATGAGGTCTAAATCTGGCTTGTCTGTTGCTTGGAAGATTTTGCAGCCAATACTGGCCTTGACACTGCGTTTTTGATTGTGTGGAGTTGGGAAATCAGATCTTTTTCTCTTTTTTTATGTTATGCTTTACAGCACAATTCAGAAATAGAATGCAGTTTTTGCTTTTCCAGTGCAGTGGAGAAAAAACAAATGTAGATAGAAACCTTATCTAAGAAGAAAAAACAAGGTTTGATTGGAAAGGATAGCCCTGATGTCCGGTGGATGCAGCTGCATTGTGTTCTGTCTGTACCATGATCACCCGCTGCTTCTTCGTTGTTCTTTGTTTTTCACTCTGAAATCTCAACAAGGGAGGTCTATTTTTATTTGTATGGGGATGCTCTTTCAGTTGTATCACTATTTGTCTAAAATTTGAACAAAAAATGAACAAAACAACTCAAAATCTGACTGCTCTGAGATGTTTCTAAAGATTATAGGACATGTGACTAAGTCATGTCTAGGTTCATATTTAGAAACAGCTTCAATAACATTAGACACTCTTTATACATTTCTCACCACAATAATCTGTCTATGATACACAGCATGGATATCTGCTAAACAAAGAACCATTAATTGACTAGACTCACACATATGAGCGATTGGAAATGGAGATTAAATTATAAAAAAAAAATAGAAATGGAAGTGTGAAATTTAAAGACGTGCTTAAAAATGTGGGAGGACACAAATAATTTGATTAAAATGCTTCATTTGATAAAAGCTCAAATACAGTCTGATAAAAACATATAGACATTTGCATACCCACCATATTCACACACCTGGCCCCAGGGTCTTGGACTGCAAGAAAGGTTAGGTGTTGAAGCGGAGTCTAATTGCTTTTGACATCCTTATCTTAGCTGCCGCTGCGGTGCATACAGAATATATTCATAAACTCCTCCAACAGTATGTGGATATGAATCTCTGACTGTGGAAGGAGGTAACTTTCATAATAAAGGAGCAATGAGCCGGTTTAGAGAAAAGAACTTGTTTTAGTTGGCTACTACCTGGCTTTGTGTTTTTGAGTGTGTTTATGCAACTGTGTGCCTGTTGAGTTTGCACATGGAACATTTGATGTCTGAAGTTTGCCGTCTGACACATGGTTCAAATTCCAAGAATACTTCCACCCATCACATTAAGTCAGACAAGATGAGATACACATATCAGATGACAACAGTAGCGTGGCACAGAGACACACATTGTTACCAGAGAGAGAAAAATCAACAGAATTATTTTAAGATGATATCAGCTCTGTCAAAAAAAAACAAAACTCATCTCTATCTTCAGAAATGCTTTGTGTGATAAGAGTGTAGCTCAGGGGTGTACGGGCGTGGTAGGCTTATGAAAACAGTCTAGGATTTCTGATTTGTATCGTCTGTTTGCAATTTCTTTGGAAGATATA
This sequence comes from Euthynnus affinis, assembly GCA_029490765.1. Taxonomy (NCBI): domain Eukaryota; kingdom Metazoa; phylum Chordata; class Actinopteri; order Scombriformes; family Scombridae; genus Euthynnus; species Euthynnus affinis. The sequence continues at coordinate 8,872,874 of CM055842.1, forward strand.
CACTGCAAATGTGATTTCAATAAGTCTGAACGATGATGAGCTCAGAGATTTTTAATTTTCCAAGTTTTTGCGTCTGGATTTGTATCACATTGTAGGAATACCATGTAAAATACAATCGCTTTCATCTTCTCGAGAGCAAGTATAGATGGTAAACATGTGTGATATAAACTACCGTCTTTGAATTGTATCAAAAACATCTTTTTCTTTTCTCCATCAGTTTCAGTCTGTTCAGTTCAACCCCAATGTATCTGTCATGTGCTAATCCCCTCTCAGTGGAAATGTAATGGTCCAAACTGAGTGCTATTGCTCCCTGGAGCTTTACTATTTGATCAGTACAGAGGGGGTTCAGTTGAGTAATGAGATAGTTTTGGGGTTTTGCCAGCTGAAAAAAAAAAGAAAAAAGGTGAATGTTAACACAGACTGACTGGCAATCCCCCACATGCTCCCAGTACAATTATACTCGAGGCAGCTTGTCACACTGATGCTTCAGCGTCCAGCAGTTTGACACTAGTGCTGTTGCATCCAAGGCTTGGCCATGTGTAGCGAAACTGATTGGTTTAGAAACTTCTGGGAATATTTGTACATGTGGGTGTGTATTTCAATGTGTTATTGCATGTGTGTGTGTGTGTGTGTGTTTGTGTTTGATGTTCCAAGGCTGATGACATTTTTAAAGGACCAGCACCTTCAGCATCTTCCTGACAAATATGTACCGCACCTAACACAGCTTTGTGCATTCATGCGTTAGAGGATGATTCCTGGATAATTATCTCCCTGGTAAAGTCTGTATACTTGCCTGCCTTACTACAATAACACCTCACTCAATATACTGTATGAATAGTCAAATAGATTGGAGAACGGTTCACTGAATTTGCCAACACCCCATAGGACGTTTCTGACGTGGTAATTCAATCACACTATAACAGGTGCAAACAATGTTATAAAGCAACTGCTGGGAAAATCAAGCGACTGGAGGCTGCATCAGTCCATCCAGTGATGTGTTCAATATGCTCAATGTGTTTGTTTGAAGCCAATGCACATTTTTTTATTTATATTGATGTAAGAAATTAGTTCAGTCTGCTTATCAAGCAACTTAGACACAAACGGTATAACAAAATCTGTGATGACTGACAAATTGATATTGTCTCATGTCATATTGCACAACTGTAATTCAAAATTAATTTGAAACAGAAATGTCTTTGTAATTGTATACGTTGCCGTTAGACGTGAGTTTACTTGCTAGATTTTTTCATCATCCGGTATTCCACAAATAATGCCATGTGGAAGGCCCTTTGATAAATTGCCTTTATGTAAATGTTGGCAAAATATGTAACAATTTGGCAAGAAAAGAGAAGTTACTAGACAGGAAATTCATGACGGGAAATTTTCTTGCTCTCAGTATACAAATCATAGAATACAACGCGTTGAACTCACAATCAAAAAAGCTGAATCCTTAAAGTATAAACTTGAACAAAGAATGGAGTTCAGACAGCACACCTAATTAACTGATTTTAATATGAAAATCATGGACGTTTCGGGCCTGGCACCCTTCCTCAGTATGTATACTGGCAATCAACACAATCCAGATTGTTATTATTTGGAGTCATCATAATAAAAAAATAATAATAAAGATTATTATTTTGTTTTGACTATGATGACTCATATGGGTAGCTCCCTCTGCCGGGATGAACTTGTTGTGTCGGTTGTGGTTGTCTATAATTAAGTCCACCTGTTGTGGATTGTGTTGATTGCCAGTATACATGCTAAGGAAGGGCGCCTGGCCTGAAACATCCGTGTGGCAATTCATATTAAAATCAGTTAATTAGGTGTGCTCTCTGGATTCCAGTCTTTGTCTCAGTATACAAAAAAAATCTACTTTTAGCAAATGAACTAGCCTATAGGCTAATTTTGCAAGGCAACAGATGCTTATGCTTACATGAGTACTAATCTTTTTAATGCTAAACTGTACCGAAATATGAAGCCCTAAATCAAATCTGTTTACAACAAATAAGGTTTCGGTTAAGAGTCATAGACTTTCACTATGGCTACTGTGTTCACCAAAACCCTTCGTTTGGTCTAGCAGGTTTATTGTGCCTTAATCCTTTATTTACTCAGATAAAACTGACTGAACATGTATTGTATATTTAAGCCACACCTCGCTAAATGTTGAAACTGTTAAACCAATCCTTACCTGGAAGCCATAGCCACATTCCTCTGGTTACTGAGCAGCACCACTGGATGCCTTGCTTAAGGAACTGTTGAGAGATCTTTCCTCATTCAGTTTTCATTCATGCTTTTACTTCTAATAACAATGCTTCCCTGGATGCAATTTGACTTTGCATTGATTCAGATGTTTAAAGATGTGGTGGTTGGATGGATTATTTGGAAGGATCAATGGCTTATAGCAGTGACTAATTCTGTGTTGGTGTGATTTTCACAGATGATAACATAGGGTTTATACTTGGCGCTGTTGGTTCCCTTTCATCACTGATCACAATGGGAATAATGATCAAACTACACAACAGGAAACAAGATTCACTTCACAGAAAAATCAATTCCTCTATTCCACTGATGCTATAAAACACATAATAGGAAACAAGAAAAATAAGAAAGCACATATTAAATCAATGCTATGACACACAGTACCTCCTTCAGCAGGTTATTTAAGTTGTATTTTTACGGTTGAATGCTGCAGCAGATTGATTTCTTTCTTTTCATTTCAAACAGTGGTATTTCCTAAGTCATTTTTATCACTAAATATGTCACTACCAAAGTTATAAAACATTGTTTCTCCACTTTCTCCACTGGCCTTTTTAAAACTATTGAATTCCAAGTTTCTACAAGCTGAGAATCCTAATGTAGGTATCCAACAAACCCAGATGTTACCTACCAGATAACATCCAGTGTCATTTACTAATACAGGTCCCGGAATTGTGGGGGCAGCAAACACTCCTTAAGCAACTACTTACTACATTAGTTCAACCAAGTCATGTGATCTAGATACCAGTACCAGATACATTTTTGATGAAACTTGATTGGGTGAAAACCTTCAAACGTGCCCCCGACAGGATGTTAAGCAACGTGCACCTCCTGGTGCACGTTGCCCGTTTAAGGGTTAATACGGATGTAGGGAGTGAACAGTAAACATAGAGGCTCATATCAATGTGATAAAATTACAAACGGTAACATTGGATTACATACATGCTTCATTTCCTGTGAGTTCCTCATGCGTGTGAAGTGAAATATAAATCCTGCATGGAAATGGTGGGCTCCGCCACCAACATGGAAAATGACTACAGAGTCACGGAGTTGTAGACAGAGTGTAAATACATTGAATGACTATTGCTGAAAAGATGTTGACCAAAATATAAATATATGTCGAAAACGGGGTTTTATTTCAGAGAAAATGTGAGGACTACAACTTTGAAGTCAGAATCAAACTAGAAAATGTAGAATCAAACTAGAAACTTCTGGCTATCTCCTTTTCTCCATACAAACCAACAATAGAAAAGGTCGCCACAGGTGACAGACAAACACTGAATTATGACACAAGTAATGGCTTATTTTTGCTCAGTAGGCCTCCAGACATAGCCAACCATATATCTTTGATTCTGTCTTTGAATACATAGATTATATGTTTGAAGTAGGAGGCACTTGTTATCTTGTGAAACCCGGTACATAGCTAGAGGTCTTCCCCTCCCATCACCTCCCAGTAGTCAAAATCTTTCTGCTGCGCCAACAAAGACTCAAAAAACACAAAAGCATTGAATCCCACCTGCCTGTTTGATATCCAACGTGCCTCAGCCTCCTAACTGTTACTCATAAATGTCTTTTTCCTTTCTGATCTGATCAAACGGAATAAACCCATACACCCTGTGGGATCACACTCATGACTTCAGTCCGGAGAAACAAGAGGCTAATAGTAGCACTAGCTCCTGGGCGTATACAAGCAAATTAAAGGCCTGTTTTATGGGCTCATAGACTTCATTTGGGCTTTCCCCCACCATAACTCCGAAAGGGAAGGAAAAATGGATGGAGTCAAGAGCCACCCCCACTGCTCCCAGCAGCACTTGGGGCAGGTGGGTGATGAAACTGCTATGTTTTCAACTCGTGAGGCAAGGATGAAGCACACCTGCCCTCTCTTAAAGCCTTGATCATGAGAGGCCAGGTGTAAAAAGAGACGAAGAGTGTCAAAAGGTCTGCAGATGTGTGGGAGGTGATCTCACATGCGTGACATGCTGGTACACATGCTAATATATAGGACCCGGGACACACAAGGCCCAGACAACATACTGTGCATACAGTAGCACGTATGTGTAAAGAGAAATCTTACACATTCTTTAAGTGTAAGTGGTCACACCAACATGCATGAACGCACACACACATGCATACACCCTTCCCTCCCCTCCCACCCCCCCTACCAACAAGTGCAGACACATTGATCCTCCCCAACATCAGAGGCATAGCAGGGTGGAAGTAGCGGGGATCTTACTGAATTTCAGATCATGTCTGGGTTGCGTGTCTGGAGGAAAGACGCAGTGATACTACACTTTTATGTGTGTGTTGTATCATTTGTGTGTGTGTGTGTGTGTGTGTGTGTGTAGCAGGTAGATAGTGAAGGCCTCCTGTGCCTCAGTTCCCTGTTTCTCATACTCAGACTTGCAGGGGTACTTTCCACATCTAGGGTTACTCTACAGGTTTCAACAGGCCTACTGGCAGCTCACCACAGAAGTAAGAAAGTCATTACACCATGAAATGTGTGTCTATATTTGTGTGCGTGCGTGTGTGTGTGTATGTGTGTGTTCTGTCATGTCTACTCCACTTCTGCTGTATGACACATCAAAAAGGTAGAGGGGGGCTTTGTCTGAACCTGGCAAGCGGTTCGAAATGGATTGAAGGAGGAACGGAGGAAGCACATTCAGCATAGTGGGGTAAACTGTCTCAACATCAAATGCCAGGAAATTGGGGACACTTATCTCGCTTGTGTATCTGAAAAAAATAAGACGGGATTTCTCGAAAACTTCTCAGAATATGAAAAATATCAGCGAAACTCTGTCCTTCATTATTTAAAAGCCCCTTTTGAACACAGTTAATATTACTGGGGTAATAATATTTTTTATTGTCCTCCATGGTGATAAAAGTTGTCATTCTGGACGGCGTTTCAGCCACTTGCAAAGTAACGAAGCTGGTTCTAATATGCTGCTGAAAAACTATAAGGCCTTAGTATTATTTTCAATATTAGTGTTATTTACTGGTAATTTAATTAATAACCTAAACAGCTGCAAACTACTAAATATCTCTTTCTGAATGTCAGTTAGGCTGCCTTTATATTATGAAAGGGACTGGTATCTGCAACAGTGTGAATACATGTGGCGACATTACAAACTACCTGTTTGATAAGTTTGCAGAATCTCAGTCTCATAAAGTTTATCTTCACTTTTTTCCTTCATCGTATGAGTTGACTGAATCAGGTTAGCGAAAAATCCTTTTCTACTTCATCAGGTGTCACACTGCGCTCTGTGCTGACGAAACTCACAACACTATGTGTAAAGTTTCATAGATATGCTTTCAAAATGCGAAGTATCTCCCTGGACCAGACTTAAAGGAGAAGTAAGTTTGCTGAAAAACATATTAATGGGGTGACGGATGAAAAATCACAGGCATATGCACTCTGGGCTTACACTCCAGGACAAGATTAAAATCAGTGACAAGTGCAAGAAATGTATAAAGCTAGAAATCTGTGATGAGATACAGATTGAATTGAGTGCACCGTGGTGGATGTTTTAATCAAACAGCCACAGAGCAGATACTTACTTGTTGGAAAGACGCGTCTTGTGATTGCTGCTCGACCAAGTTCAAAGCATGAACCCTTTGAGGTTATTTTTTCAATGTAAGTAACGGCTATGCTGTCAAAACCAACAAATACATTACTAGTTCAAATCATCTATGGCTCAAACGCCATGTGAGGGCTGAGTACAACTGGCCTTAACATTTATGTCCCTGTTTTGCGAGTGTCCCTAAAGAGCAACAAAGTTTTATATGCGCTGTTAATAAAACACTATTAATAACAGCAATATAGCGCTGTTATTAAAAACCAAATTTAAAATGATCCCTGCCCTGGTGCAAGGTCACTAGACAATTTTCCTTGCGGTCAGTTTTGATGAAACAAGTGTTCCCCATTATTTCAATTATTCAACTCCCATGGAACAGCAGGAGATGCAGTTTGGCTTTTGATCAAAATAGCTTTGGAAAGATGAGGATCATCATCTTCAGAAAGACAAAATACCTAAACGGGAGAGGCTGTCTAAAAAAAAAAATGTATTTCATACTTGTTAATTGGTTTATTGTTCATTTTAATTCTTGATTTTTTTGTTGGTTTGAAGATTGTTTCAGTGACTCTTCTTTCTTTTTTTTTTTTTATTTCCAGAGAGAGAGAAAAGAGAAACCGGACCAGATGGTGACTCAAGAACAGACTTGCTAAACCATCAAAGTAGTTTCGCATTATGGATCACACCATTACACACTGAAACCTTCAACTATTTGGCCCATGGCAGGAAATATGTTTAGAGCTGAGTATTTGGAAATCATATTCGGTCTTCTTGTTCATTAGGCTGTCGGTCTTCACTTGACCTGCTGACCTTATTAGGAAAACCTCAGGCTCTTTCAGCGTGTTGTTTGGTCTCATGGATTCCTTCTTGTTTAGTTTGGAAAACCTCCAGCTCGTGGTAAATTGCGCATGGGGTGAGGAATGAGGGTATTGAAGTAAAGCAAAAAAATGCCATGATTGTTTTTATATTCCCGTTTTGCATGACAGAGCGTCCGTTCTTCACTAAAAAGAGAATTGTGTAAATACTATATAGAGATATCATCATTACAATCAACACTCCTTTCTCCTGTTCAGTCTAAAATAGGACCAGATGTGTTCATACTCATGTCAAATGTGAAGCGAACCTGATCATTTTTTGGTTGAAAGACTTTGAACTCATATACAGCCTTTGTGTGGGCCTCAGCCTTCAGTCAAATGAAGAGTTTTGCTGAGTAACTGAGCCAGAAAAATCCACAAATGTTACTTAAAGGTCACCTTTTGCATTATAACAACACTTTTTTTTTTGTACTGTTGCATATCTGTATTTGATGATTGACTGAATGCATCCATAAATATTTTAAATTAAAACTCAATGACTAAATCAATACATGATGGCGTAGTGTTTGGATCCTGTGTACTTTAATTTCTTCTTAAACGGCTGTTTATGTCTCTTGCTCTCTATCTGTGTGTGTGTGCGCGTTCAGATCTCTGAAAAAAAAAAAAAAGAATCATCCCCACTTCAGCCCAGCAGGCATGCATCGTCTGGCACAGCCGCATGCCCCCGTCGGACAGGCCGCCATCTCATGTTACCTCGCACTCTTCTCCTCTACTTTGAACCTGACTCACTTCTCCTTTTCCCAAAACAAAGCCCTCGGGGGTTAAGAGGAAACAGAGTGACAGGGTCCCGTGTGGCTGATCCCTGGGAGTGATAGGGGTGGGGGTCCAGCTGGGGAAGAAGAAGGGTTGTTGTTGGAGACTAATTGAAATAACCTGGCCTGCTGGACATTAGAGGCTTTGAAGTTTCCTAACTAGCAGCTGTGCAATGCTGTATCTATTACCAGCTCCTGCAGACACTGACTGCTTTTTGCCTTGCTGTCACGCCTCAAGGACTCTTGGGACCCTATTGTTTAAAAAGACATTAATGTGCTTTTATGTGCATAAACACATGCACATACACATGCACCCACCTCCGTTGAGTTGGTAATGAAACAGGTCCTGAATCCCCTCCCCACCCCCCCCACCCCCCCCACCCATACAAAGGACAAGTAAAGCCTCCCCTTGTGTGTCGCTCGTCTGAGGTCTCCCCTACAGTATCCGCTCAGATTTGACTCACTCACTGTATAATCTCCTAACTGGGTGAAAATTTCCCTGCTTTCATGTGTCAGTCAGTGCTTACAAGAGAGGCAATGGAGCAAGCTGCTTCGTCTGTTTGCAGAGTCAGATGCTGATTAATTGCATATGGATGAAAGTGGAGGTTTTTCATCTCTGTGGAGGCCTGCTCTAACCCGGAATGTTTACGCTCGCTTATCGTCCCAACAACCAGGCGTAATTAGTTCAATCAAATTCAAACACAAGTAAATGCTAATGTGCTCAGTGGAAGCCTGTTGCTTTCACGTGGGACTTTTCCCATTTCTTAGATCTGTTCTACATCTCTGGATTATGAAGAAAGGCTTCTGAAGTGGCTTTGGATGAAGCTTTTGTTTTGGGTGTGCTTTTTTTTTTTTTGTTTCATGTCAGCTCTCAGCTTTGCAGGTGTGCTTTGTCCCTTACCTCCTAATACCTCACGGTTGAGTAGCGTCTTCTGATGTTAACTCCTAATTTAAAGGCCTAAGTTGAAATAAAGATTGATTTCTGGATTAACGTGTTTGCCCGAACAGAGTTTCGTGTTTGTGTTCGGCAACACGAACACATGAATATTTCAGCAAAGTCAGCTAATCCTAAAGTAGATAAAAACACAAGCTTGATTTTTTTTTTATTATACTTTTCGTTATACTATTGTTATACTTTATTTTATATTCCTTTTTTTTCTGTCAAACAAATCATAATCCTAAAACTGTTTTACGAAGCTAGTCATGACATACACTCAAAATCCAAAGACAAAACAAAAAGAATCACTTGAGCACACCAAAATATAGCCTAAATACACACAAATACATTCATATTCTTTATATGCAAACAGTGAGCCAATACAATGAAAAACAGGGAGGTTAAATAAATATTTTCGGATTTGAAAACTTTTCAAGATCAAATTTAACGTCACCCAAGTTCCACCTTCTCTCTAATATATCCTCAGTCTTGCAGAGTTATTGTTTTCCATTAATTGTACTTTCTGAACTCTAAAATGTAAAAAATAAGACTTGGTGTGCTGTTCTTTTCAAATGCATTGACTTTTTAAATATGCACAAGCTTTATTAACTGAGATGTTTAGCAACGTAACCAGTTGTGTCATAGCTGTGACTTGGCAAGCAGAAAGAAACCACACTGAAGTCCATTATAAGACCCAAAGCTGAACCTCAGCTTCTGTGAGGACTCATAGAAGTAGCCCCTTCAAACACAAACTGCTCTTGACATTAACACTCAGTATAATTTTATCACTCACAGGCCAGCAACTAGTGTTCCCCCTTTCTCAGTCATCAACATCGGCGGCTGAACTTTGTTCTCTGAGGCACTGTAATCCACTCAGCGACCAGCGGCCGTTAGGACCCAAGGCTCATTTTTCATTGGAGTCAGTTCTTTTTATAATGGAGCACGTCATTCTCCCAGGCCACAGAAAAGGCAGATACCTCACTTTATTACACCACAGATGAACGTAGAAGAGCAAAACAGACCCAGCATGCCCAATCCACCCTTACAGATGTTCGTCCTAGACCATGCCCAACACAGGAAGCCATTAAAGAGCAAATCAATCAGTCGGCACTGTGGAAACCGGGGGGACAAACCTCCATGGAAAGCTTGTGGAGGGGCACTTTGCCAGGGGAGTGAGATGCACTACGCAGCTTGTACCAAATATAAATTCATTGCAGGCTCTTGGAAACTTGTGTTTTCATAAACACAAGAACTGGGTGGAAGCGATTTCCCGATTTGGAGTGATTCAAATGCAAAGCAGTGTGTAGGGCACTGACAAAAGAGAAGTGAGAAGAGAAAATAAATAAAGAATTGTTTGTGTTTGCTTTTTTATTTGCCTGGAGGGGAAATATTTTCAAAGCTCATTCTCATCCTGAGAAATCATTTTAGTGGCGATAATCCTCAAACAACATCCCCCCTCTGATTTCTCAACTTGAAAGGGATACAAGCCATTTTCAAAATGGAGCCTTTATGCATGGATCAACTGCTCTCATGAATAAAGATGTGCATCATGGCACTTCTTCACGGCATGGAAAGATGAAGTTGTGCTCTATCCTGGTTATTTGTTTTCCTTTGAAGAAGTTCAGTCCTTACAGACATAAACTCATTTTCCCCGTGAACTCTCATAGCTGGTCTCCATATCTCTCTTTTTTTTTTACTATAGCTTAAGGCAACCTGCAACACTTAAGATTTGGTTCAGAACCCATTCAGAACCCACCCAGATCAGATCCCATTTACAGCCACATGTTTCATTGCTGTGTGGTCCTGTTTTAGCTCGAGCTGACCTCAGCAATAGATGTTGCAGGTTTTGACATCTGTTGTATTTTCAGCAACAGGTTTTTTACAAAAAAGACAAAGTTAATCTCCTAAAATACATTTCTTCAAGTCATTCATTTACCGTTACATCTCATCACAGCATTCCTCTCGCAGATTTCAAAGGCATCAGAACCCTCAATCACTACATATAATCTTTCTAAGCATAACTTTATCCCCATATACCTTAAGTCTCTGTATGTAAAGCTGAGCCATTAATTCTCTGACTCTAGATTTATGATAGCACCTGTCTGTTAGCACAGATCAAAATGTTTCAAAGTAAACTGTTCCAGCAGGCATGGGAATTCCCATCAAATCCAGCTCCAGAATCCCCCAGATCATCAGGAACTTTGTTCTTGCCATCAGAGATAAAGCTCTGCAATCCTCTCCCCAACCATTACGCTTAATGATCTGCTTAACTAGCCGCGTTACGCCAAAGCTAGTTTCAAGAAGAAAGCCAACTTCAAAAGGAATATATTCCTCCACGCTTTGTTTGCTTTTTCCCCCTTTTTTCTCCTTATCATGCACCGTGGAACTTGTACGATGCACAGATATGATAAAGAAGGAATTAAATCTCTGCTCTGTGTACGTGGAGTTTCATCTGAGGATTTGTTTGTGTGCGTCTGTGTGTGGGTGAGCGTACAGTCTGCAGTCAGTAGTAGCACACACACACACACACACAGACACACACACACATCTTTCAAATGAAACCATATCAGTTGAACCTTGCTCAGACTTGCCTCTGTCTCATATTTTACATTTACTGACATTAGTGCCTTAATTAAGAACATCTTAATATTCCGTGATTGCAACGTGGCAGTCTCTTTTACTATCCTCTTTGGTTGCAAGATGGTTGATGGTCTCCTAAATTTAGCCTATTTTATTGCTTTTAATGAGTTCATGAGATGACAAATAGTTTATGTAGACGTTTGCCCCCCTTTTTAAGACTTCTGCACTTGGTTTTGTATCTAGTTAGCCCACATTCTTACACCCTAGAGGCAGATGTTGTTTACCGTCTAGACACACTTGCTTGTGTGTGTCTGTGTATACACCTTCTTGTGAGTGTGCAATTCATGTCATGTCATGGGGTTATTGAAGGTCCTTATTTTCTCTCTCTCTCTCTCTCTCTCTCTGTCTGTCTTATTATGAATTCTCTCCACTGTGACTCATTGTTTGTTCTCCCCTCCTGAGTGTGTCTGAACCCACAAGGTCAAAGATCTCATAAGTATTCATATCCTCGTCCCCACTCGGCCCCCGCGCTAATTGAGAAGACAAAGCCATCACGGTATCATCAGGTTAATTTCTTGTTATTCATATTTATTAATCTGATAGTCAGGTTTTTTTCAGTCCTGTCATCTAGAATTCCTTCTAAATTGCTCAGCAGTCAGTGGTTAGTGGGTTTTTTTTTATTGTGTTTATGCAGCTTATGAAATACACATTCAGTACACTGTGCAGGTATTTTAAATGCCTTTTTTTTCTCTCCCTTGTTCACACTCAACCTTTAAGTTGTGTTCAATTTTTTCAACAAATTAAATGAAAACTGCAAATTACAGTGTTGAAGCAATTAGTGGTTGAGTCAATCAAAATAAAATGTGAGCTCTTCTGATAATCAATAAATCATTTCAGTCATTTTTCGAGCAAAACTGTTTCCAGTTTCTCAAATGGGAACATTTTCTGCTTTCTTCTGTTTATATAAATGTTAAACGTTGGGTTTTGGATTTCAAGACATCGCCTCAGACTCTGAGGAAGTGTGATGGCCATTTTTTCTCTCTCACTTTTTTAGACTAAACAATCAGTTGATTAATCAAGAAATGACTCTATAATGAAAATAACCATCTTTTACCATTAAATTGTACGGCATCTTTTGAATGCAATAGCTTGATTTTTTTTTTGTGTGATTTATTTTTATTACATTTTCCTTTCGACTGTCTTTTAGAAACCTCTGCAACATGTATATTCCCATGGTGCTGACTTGAAATGTAGGACTGCCAAGGCTGCAAACAGTCTGCAAACACTCTGGCACTTTGCCCGGTTCATTTTCTTGGCCAAGTCCCATGTGTGCAGGACTGTAACTGTAAGCTGAATCTACAGAGAGAATCATTTGAAAGGGGTTTAGAAATTTGACTTGACCTTACTATTTTGTTGCGCCCATTCAACATATATGTTTCTTAAGAAGTTCAAATGTACTTCAAATGTAACAAGTTCAAATGTAAACCATTCAAATACAGTCTGCAGTCATCTCTCGCTGCTGTGCCTGTGTTGTGTTTCTGTGCAGCACAGTGTGAATCTCTGGATACAAACTGAAATCTTCCAACTTGCTTGTCCTTCAGTTTCGCTATGATTTGCAGGCAAGGATTTGTCATGCTTTCTGAATTGACTGTTTGAAGATTGCATGGAGGACACAGTTTCCCCGAAATGGTTTCATTTCATAATTGGGACTGAGATGTGGTGGGAGACCTGCCAAACATCAGCACAACATGGTGTATTAGCAGCGACTGTGCAGGGGATCACCTTTTTTTTGTCTTGAAACCATAAACCTGTAAACATACATTTGTTCCCAGATTCTGAGCCTCAAACCGTTCATGGATTATGTCAGTGCAGATACGTGATGCTATAGAACTGCGATTCTGTTTTCACTCGGCCACAAAATGTTAAGCTGCTGAAATGAAATATGACGTCAAGATGCTTTTCATCTTCTCTTCGTTAAACTCTTGTAAACAATGTAGCCATACCAAAGTTTACATCGTACAAAAATGTGTTTCTCATCAGCAGTTCACACTTTGCATATGGTGGGTTGTGGTTGTCACATTGTGTTCTCTGAATGGATGAAACAAAAAAAAAAGACACCAATCAGAGGATGTTTGCAGTGTTGTCGAGTTTGACATGGAAAACATAAAAAAAAGAGATAGAGTGTAAAAACAAGTCTGGCCTCAATATACCCCACGAAGCTGAAACCCCCGGAGTTGTTTGTGCTCAAAAGTAGCATTTGGATTGTAGTTGATTTAGTGTGATGACCACTTTCTACAGTCCTTTGAAAACCATGGTCAGACAACTCTCAAAAGAAAACGCACCACTTCCAATGTAAAGAAAACTTTCAGATCATTTTATTTCTTATGCGTCGAAAAAAAAAAAAAATTCCCAGACCAACTATTTCCAAATAAGTCTGATATTCAAGATTTGAATCAAGTGTCATTCCAGCCCAGTGATTCAGGGGCAGAACTCATGTTGTTGTTTAAAAGCTTAATTTCAGCTTTGGTATTACAGCTCTGTGGTCCTTTGTGCTCCATATGGTTCTTCAAGTGGGTATGAAATAGTGCTGATGCTCTTTTCCTGTTAGCAGCTTTTTGAGGGTGAGTCAGTTGCTGTCATTGTCAGCCACAACAAAGATTCATCTCAGGATGGTTCCCACAAACCGGCACACTGGGTGGGGACATTGTTTCATGGCAGGAAGTGTGGCATCGCTAGCCAACAATCGTCTGGCTTGTGGCTCTTTTCTGGTCTGTGATGAGTTAATATCAAAATATTTCTTACTTGAAAGGATGATGATTGTGATGATGTTAGCCATGATATCCTTATCTTTTTTGGCAGTAAAGGATACATCGGACGTGCCTGTTTATGTGTTCCCATTGTATTAATCATAAGTATCAGGAACGACAAAGTCATGCAGTCTTCCAGTCAGCGAAGAACAGATGGTCATTGATAGACCACATATCAAATGGTCTTTTAAGTATGTTACCCTAATTGGTCAGTAGCTCACCATTTATTAGCTTCACTAATAAATATTTTAAATGTAATTTATAAAGGGGTCACTCATACCGACAAACCCACCAAGAATTGTGCCGTTCCCCTCAGTTTTCAGCATTCAAGCTTGAATTTTTGCTTCACTCTTCCATCTGTTTTCAGTGAAAAAGCTCTCAGAGACCAAGTGAGTGACTAGTTGGTGAACATAGTGGAACATTTAGCAGCTATAGAGCCAGATTTTTGAGTTAGATTTTTTGCTTCAGAAGTTGGTGAGAGCTAAAAGGTCAGTGAATTTCAAAAGTTACAATCCTCAGTTGGTCATAAACGCGGCTCCAAATGAATGCTTATGTTACTTTCTTTCACTAGTGTAAATAGAGCACTCTTTTGCTAACACGACACGAGGCCAACAAGCCAAAAGTTGGCCTCATGTTGTGAACAATATGAGGCCAACAAGTGGACAAAAAAAGCAGTTATTGGGTAGGCTTTAAGAATGTTATTGAACATGTACTGTATATTTATCAATGTTTTTGCATCAGACAATGTCACATTTTTTTCATTTTCATTTTTGTCCATTGTATTTTAATAGTTTTTGTGTACAATAAACACTTCTCAAAGACATATACCATGAGGGCTTAAAGATATTCAAAGATATTCAAAATTGCAACTAAGTGAATCTTAATGAATCACAACCAATAAATCTTTATCAATTTTTATCAACAGTTTCTCAGCAGCTCTGCCAGCTCTGCCACCCACTTTCCAATGAATTTTACAGCATCACCCAATAAATTAGTCACTTTTACAGGATTTTACAAAAATGGAATGATTACTTATGCAGAGACCAGGTTCTGGTTTACAAGGACTGAGATCTTTAGGTTTGGTTTTTGGTTTGGTTTTGAAACTTCTGAGGCCTTCAGTATTTTTCCCCTTTGGAACAGATGGACAAGGCACAAGAACATGATGGTGGCTGGTATCCTCTGCGGTCAAAAGAGGGTTTCTGATGTTGATTCTCTACCGGCCACTCTCATCATGTGTTTACGCCTCCTGTTCTCCAAATGGACGAACAAAACAACACATACAGATGTTCAAACGGAATGCTGTCACATCAACACGTGTAGACTGGCATCTTAAAGGATAATTCTGGTTTATACTATTATTATTATAACTTTGTGTTATTTATTCATCTGTTATGTTCTTAAAAGATAGTTCCAATGTATTACAGTTTGTGTCCTAAACTAAACTAAACTGAACTGCAAGTTAATTTAAAGTTAAAGTTATACAACAGACACTGATGCAGGTTTTACTCACTAATCATTCCTTATGTTCATATTGGCCGCTAAGTGATCCCTTCCTAATGCACTTCCAGCTCTCTCCAAGAGTACATTGTAAGTTTATCTGGAGTTTATATGAGGCTCCAGCTGTCTCCTGTAGCCAAATGAAACAGATCTCTTCCAAAGTACAGTCATTTTAGCATGAAAGTTTCTTTTTGTGTTCCCCAGTGTTTCCTTGTTGAGTTATGACGGAGGAACAGTAGCACAAAGAGGGAATTTTTCACTAAAAAGACTAACTTTGGAAGATATCCACTTGATTTGGCTAACCTAAACTGCTGCAGCCTCATATTATCTTTGGCTAAAGATTTGAATGTATTTTTTATAGATCAAGGACTGTAGATTTTGTCCCTCATTTCTTCTACTGGAAGCATGTTAGGAAGGGATCTTTTAATGGCCAGTATGAACAGGAGGAATGATTACAGCGAGAGAAAAAACTGTTTCAGTGTTTATATGGGCACCTGACTGTTGTTTTAACACAGGCTCGAGATCTCAGAGCATAGTGACATCACTAAAAAGAAATCCTAAGTTAGCCAGGAGGGGTAAACAAAGGCGAACAGTAAACTCATTTGTCTCACTGTTCATTGTAAACATTCATCACAGTTTATAGAATGACTTTCTGGTTCATCTTTATCAGCATACCTACCATGAGTGTCTTGTGCAAAAGGGAATTATTATAAACAAGTGTGTTCACTCTTAGTTTTGCCTCCAAATAAAGTAGTTTCGATAATGTGGTTAAACTGATTATTTTCTATGTGTGTGATTGTCTTACTGCTTGTTTTTCTTGCTCTGTTGGATTTTGTTGTAGCGTTGCTGTCAGGATGGATGAAATATGACAATAAGAACCCGACTTGTAATAAACACATCTTCTTGCATCCAGATGCACGTTCCATTCACCTCTCATTCATTCTCTGCTTCTCTGTCGGTTTTCTATTCTTTCCCCTTCTCTTTTTGTCTCTCTTACATCTAAAGGATGTAAAGCTGAGCGATGTTACAATAAACATTCCTGAGGGTGTCACCCACCCGGAGCCTAATTAGAGGCCCGGGAGGCCGAGCAAGATGGATGACGGCTGTGTGTGTCAGCGGAGAGAGGTGGAGGAGGAGGGGCTGTGGTGCTACAGCGGCTGCTGGTTATGTGCAGGTGGTGAGATGTAAACGCTAGCTTTTATCTTGGCTTTGAACACGGGGAAGCTCAGGGGCCTGTACAGGTGTGTGTGTGTGTGTGGGTAGGGGATGAGAGTTGAGAGAAGATGGTGGTTTTGGAGGGGGGGGGGTTGTTACTGGTACAGATAGAGCCAGAGGCAGTCATTTGTCAAGGGGATCCCACTTCAACTGAGCTTTGCTGGGGTCAGAGAGTGACACCGTAATGTGTGTTGTGTTGTGTTTGCAACCCCTAATGATGTGGATCATATAGACACTGATGTGGCTGCGTGGGGGTTGTTGGCCGGGTCGCACAGACTTCAGACAACAACCAGATGCTTTGGTTGAGTAATTGTATTGACTCACTGTGTCCCCCATAGGATTAGACGCAAGACGTTGTGCGTCAGTGTGTGCCAGTCTGTTTTGTTTTTAATTAATGTAATGAGCCAAGTGATGGCAGAGATTATTTTGGTAGTGAGGAGAATTATACCGACAGCAAACAGTGACTCATTAGTGATGTCAAAGGAGGACACAAAATCATCATCCTTTATTCTTGTCTCGCTGCTGCCAAAACAGAAAAAAAATAACAGAAAAGTCTTTTCATCAGGGTGCAAGACTCATTTCCCCAAGTGCCCAATTTTAGCCACAGAAGCAAAGTCTGCAACCACTTAAACACACTAGTTTTAAAGGTTCAGTTCACCCAGTAACAAATAACATATATTCTATCGTTTAGGTTTTATGAAACGATGATAGGTTTTAAGATATCCTTTTGAGATTTCTGCTACTTCCCAAATATTGATGTTGAAAAACTTCCCATTGCATGCTGTTCAATGGTTTCAAAAGCAACAGATTGTTCCAGGAACAATATTACTCTTAATAACCCACAGAATAGTGGACTGGGATCAGTTCTCAACGGAACTACTCTCTACTCAAATAACAATGATTATCAAAACCAGTTAATCTGCTCAACTAAATGTACTGTTTTATGCCAGAAATAGTGAAAAATGCTGATCACAATTTCCCAAGGTTGTGTTCAACCAGCGGTTAAAAACCTAAAGATATTCTGTATACCTTCATATAAGAAAAAGAATAGCAACAAATCATCGCATTTCAGTTGCTGGAACCGCCGAACATTTGGCATTTTAGCTTGAAAAGTGACTCAAATGATTTATTGATTGTCGAAATAATTGCAGATTAATTTCCTGTGAACAGCGTTCACAGTGAGGTCTGCACATTGTCATGAATAACCAGGACACAGTGTCTGGGAAACAGAGTGACAGGGAGTGAGAGATGCTTTGATGAAGAACAGTGCAAAACACAACGCCAACAGATCTTATGAGTTATTATAAGAAGTGTAAGTGAGGAAAAAGACCTGCAGTCTTGCACCGCTGCTCGCTCGCGCCGACAGAGTGCTAGCAACAGGATGCTAACTGCAGCTCACTTAACGGCCACTGGTGTCACTAGAGAGAAGGAATTTCTGAATCTGACATATAGAACCTTTAAAAAGACATTGCAATGCTGTGAGCACCACAAGTGAAATGTCATTCTCTTTCGTTGTATTGAAGTGGTTACAGAAATGTCAGTAACTCAAAACCTGGAATAATAAACACAAAAATAAACACTAAAACGGCAAGAAATCGAGGGAATATGGGTTTGTTTGTTTTTTGCAATTTGGGTTAACTGACCCTTTAAATTCTGTGCTCTCTCTCCTGGATGAAATTAAATGACGTATTGGGAAGAGAAGTCATGCTAAAAAATTGCCTCGGGTACATTGCAACCACAGATGGATGCCAACAACAAAAGCATAGAAGGAGGAATAGCTTTGACCACAAAGGAGAGAAATGTGGCATTAAAATTCAGGGACAGGCACTCATGTTTACCCAAGAGAGAACAAGGACATGACATAGTCTTGGCTCCTGAATTTGTGAATTCAAAGTATCTGGGCCAACTTCTAATTCAACTATGCATAACTTCCCATTGGTAGGCAGGTCAGGGATACCAGAGTACTTTCTGATACATCTCAGTGGATTATTCTTGCTGTGACCTCCAGCCTCCGCCTTGCATAACTCATCAGGTAGAAAACACCGGCATGGTGAAGGGCTCAGCTCTCGCTGCGGCCACCCATGCTAAAAAATGCACACACGCAGTACTTTGAGGAACTTTGAATACCTGTTGTCTGAAGTTTTCAACCTATTGAGAAACAGTCGGACCTGTCTAAACGGCAAAATGCCAAAAAAGTAAAGTGTGAATGTCGTGTGTGGAAGTGCTGAGTTTTAGCTGGCAAGAGCAAACATACAGAACAGAATTACAGTAACTCCAGCAGACCACAAGGAATGTGGCCAGGCAGCCTGTTCAGACAAGCCCAACATGTGATCACACACACACACACACATACGTACACGCACGTACGCATGCATGCACGCACACACACAGAAAGAGACAGACAAAGAAGACAAAGGGAGCCTTGCTACCACAACTGCATCACAACATCACAGACAGATAGCAGGGAAGATGGGAGGTAATAGCTCCAATTCAGGTTTATTTTCATATGGACACAGCTATTTTCCTCAATCTGAGGGCATTAAGTCAGCTCTGTATGAGCACAGACTCTATCCTGGATAAATATTGATAATGATATATAGATATATATATAGAGAGAGATGGAAGATGTATTCATATGAATCTGTTTAACTGGCTTCTTGTATAGTTTCTGGTTTTCTTATGAGTAAAGTGAATCTCTTTGGGTTTTGAACTGCTGATGGGGAAAAAACATATGAATAACACACATGGATGTATCAGTATGGGTTCTGGGAATTTAAATGAGAAAATGTTTGCTAAATGAATTAATAGATGATGACAATAATTGTTAGTTGGATCCCTATTCAAATATTACCAGCCATATTTACTTTAAATATCAAAAGTAATGTTGTAGTGTAATATTATTATACATTGAATTATTGAATATACAGATGCACATAAGAGTTAAACACATTTTAATGTTGTAGCTAAGAGAAGTTCATTTAAACCACTCTATACACTGCTGGTAATGTTAAGACTGTATGTAACAAATAATTATAGTTTTTGAACTTAAAAACATTAATCTGCAAGCGGATTGGACTAAAAAGTCTAATATTTCTGAAAAAGAAGTACATAGGTGAAGTAGTAGAAACTGAAAACACTCAAGTTAAGTGCGAGCGCCTCAGAATCGTGCTTAAGTGCAGCACTTGTGTAAATGTACTTACACTCCACCCCTGATTTGAGATTTAGTGCATATAATGTCATATAGTAACTTTAGACTAAAAAAACAACTGTCATGCAGTTTCAGGAAAGCTTGATGAAAGCTCAGTCATAGCAAAATGTCAGTGTGATTATTATACCTTATTTCACTGTAATCTAAGTGAGTTTTTTTTTTTTTTTTTTTACTATCTCAGGGCCACACACTTACATTTCTCAAAAGGGCACACGTCATGCTAGATTACTTTCCCAGTGCACTCCATCTCAACCCTGTCGGTTTTGGCAAAATAAATGTTGGACTTACTTTCTTCAAGAGTGGTGAGATCATACTGTATTTTCTATTTTTAGGCTCCTTGCTGCCTTTGGTTTGGAGACCTCTTCACAGTGCTGCATGATGCATCGCAGTGAAACACACGAGGGTGCTGTTTTACACTTAAAATGGGAAGGGATTACCAATCTGTGATAGCAGAGAGGTGAGAAGCTCACACTCTGTGCACCTGTTTCCATCCACGGAACGAGATAAGAAAGACTTGAACGGTTGTGACGTCATTCAAGGAGCACAATTAGTGTTTTAGCACGTCCTGTTGCGTTTTCTTTAGGAAGGACATTTTTTTTGCAGTATCACTAGTCTTACAATGAATGCCTGAAATTGAAATAATTTGCTTTAATGCAATTCAATTGGAAAGAAAAAACTTTTCACCTGTGTCTGTAGATTAGACCAATACTGTGAAAGATGCTAAGAAAGATGTCATAGACTTCCAATTATTCCCACCAAAGGTTCTTTTTTTTACTTCTATTTAACACATTTTAGCAAAAAAAAGACAAACCAAATTAAAGAACATAGAGATTTTTTGTTGTAGTTCCTTTCACCACAACTCCATCAGCGGGGACACATTTTGAATTCCTGCTTCAGGAAACAGTTAACAAGTAAAATCATTTCAACATGAATCAGCATGACACAATGCAGGATCATGTGCAAACCCTCCTCATTCACTTTCCTCTCTTTTTTTTTTATATACTAGTATAGCCATTAACACGGCGTATTGCTGAGGTCTTTGTGTGCAGTTTAGTACTGAGCGTGCATGTCATAGCCCAGGGGTCCCCAAACCTAATTGACCCCCGAGTAGATTTAGACCTCACCATAAAAATCAACACAATACGCCCATAATATTCCACAGGGGACTTATTGTGTGTCTCTGCTACTCCAAGAACTGTCAAACTTTATGGTAGTTCTGCCTTCTGTGGTGTCACTTGAATGTCTGTAATCACTACAGGGACCTTATAGTGAATACATAATGAACTTTGGGTGCTTTTAGTTTTCTTCTAATATTCCTATGATGATGTTCTGTTGTGTTATAACGTTATTCCAGTAGGAATATGCAGTCTTTTTTTAAGAGGAGAAGGCGTTTTACACTTTACTAACCTGCTGTTCATTGCAGCACTGAGTCCAGCCTCCAACCCCAGCACCGCCACCCTCCCTCCACCTCCTCTTTTTTTTTTTTTTTTTTTTTTTCTCTTTCTGTTGCTTCCCCAGCGCTGCAGGTTGAATCTATTGCCCCTATTTCCTGTCACATGGGTTGGAAATAGGATCCCTGCTTTCTACTATCTAGTCCCGTCTTTGTGGTGTCAGTATAGTAGTTGTAGCTGAAAGGACCTGCCTTGAAGTTCAGGGACTTTTAACGTCGACCGAAGTGCGACTACTGCACAGACCCGGACAGTCAGTCAGCCAGTCCACGCACAGCCCCGCACGGTCTGCGCATCCGTCCGTCAGGCTGCACTTCACCTGAGAGCCAGTTCAGACTCTTTTAATCACACGATGGATTCCTGGACAGTCACCTCTGCTCTTCTTCTCGCGGGGTTTATATCTTCCGCGGCTTTCAATCATTTCGAGACCGGTGAGTTGAACTTTTTTTCTTCCCCCCAGTTGTTTGCGTCTTTTCTCGGGGATGTCCTCCCGGATAAATATCTACGTTGTCGGCAGCGTCTCCAAAGTTGCTTCTTCTTTTTTTTTTTTTTACGCGTCGGGTACAAAAAGTACGATAAGATCATTGTTGACTCCCCATATGAGTCACTGTTAGCTCACACAGACACATTGAGGTATATATTTGAGTGCTATACCGATGTTTTCTCATTCCTCATCCAGCATGTCACAGATTGCAGTCGCAGTTTAACTTCATTCATCGCTTTTGATTCAAATCCCACTACGGCACTGCTGCTTCCCAAAACTGCATGAGGTCTTTAATTTGGAGGTTTCTAGAGGGCAGCCAAAGCAAAAGAAAAAAGGGGAGAGAGAAAAAAAAAGGAAATTGGTTTGTTGTTATTTGATTAGTTTAAAAACAGAAAGGTGAGGTATTTTTGAGCGGATTGACCCTCCATATCTACAGAGTAAACACTTCTGGTGTCCTCAGACTTATAGACAAAATCCCTCCCCTCTAAAGTGGAGATGCATGTAAATCTATAAAAGGTTTAGAAAGGACCAGAAACCCTTTTTGTTGAGTTGTTTTTAAAACGCTTCCACGGGCTTGCAATCCCAAACCTGCAGCTTTTACGCACTACAGACTCCAGTCTCCAGCACACTCTGCGCTTCTCGCCCTGCTGTGTTTACCTGCTCTGCATCAGCTCGGCATCGTAGCTGATTGATCACAGTAAAAGTCTATTTGATTCACCACATTTTTTTAAAATGGATATGGTAAGAAAAGAAAAAGGGGGGGCCGTATGTCGCTTTTAATCTCCATAATAATGTTGGCTGTTGGCTGCACTGCACTGCAGGTTCTTGCGTCTCGAGTTGACCCATGCATACATACAGACGTCAGTTCCCCTCGAAATGAACTTGAAACCCTCGGTTCAGTCATCTGATTAACATCCATTTCATTCGCCATCAAGTTCAGACTAATGCGCAGGGATACGCTCGAGTCTTGTCTGCAGAGCTTCAAAGTTACAGCCGGATCACCATTCAAAGCGGAGCAAAAAAATTTGTTTTAATGTGAATATCTAATAATGATGACCACACAAACCAAGCTTCTCCTTGCTGTAATTTGCGCCGCGTTTCATGTCGAAGCAGCAAATCCTCATGCTTTCCTTTTTAATTTTTTTGTCTCTTAATTATACCCTTGGATTTCAAATTAGAGGGTCCACCATCTGGGCTAGTGCGTAAGTACTCCCATGTGTACCTATGTATTAACAAAGTATTTAAAGCAATGGTATTCCCCCTCATAACACTGGGGAGAAAAAAGGCCAAGTTTATGTTTAGTTTAAGTCAGCTGTGCCATATTTACTGTACAGTAAAACAATAATTTCATGCCTTTACAAGAAGTCAGTCCCCATGTTGTAAATGCAAGAGAGAGAGAGATGACTGTTTTCATGCTGTTTTCTTGCTATATTTTGGCCCCTAATATGTTTAGACTGAGCAATTAAAAGGTCAAACTTAATGTGAAACCTGACAACACATGGAGGGAAAAATACAGCCCAAAAAGCCTTGTGCACTTATAGTAAAGACGCGGCAGTTAGTTAAGCTTTCATTGTTGTTTATTGGTGTGTTTTTCTCACAACCACAGATTACTCGCTAAAAAAGTCTGGAGCTGCCAATAGAGTTTATTAGAGGACATGCAACATGTGCATGGAAATCTTTTGACTTTTCATGTCAAGCCCTGAGAAAGTACCATACAAGTCAAGTTCTTTTTTTTTTTTTTGGAGATGTGCAAGTTTTGTGCTGGTGTTTGACAGGTGAAACGTATGGAAGGAGATGAAGGTTAAGGTTGAGGCAACGTGTTCCGTGCTCTGGAGATTAGCGCCAGGCATTCTGGTAAAAGCAGGGGACCCCCTCAGGGGAAGTGGATTACTCAGGTTGAGGGGAAGATGAGAGGCTCTCCAAAACAAACAAGACGGAGACATAACTCCTGGATTTCACTGATTGATCTGGATATGATGTGTTATTAATGTGGTTTTATCACCATCCAGATGCATTTTTTTTTTTTTACGTACGTCACAGGAATCCGGAGCATGTCGGTGTGATATGAAGAAGAAGAAGAAGTAAAAATGTGGGCATGTGCAAAGATGAATTGTTAAACACGCCGGCCTCCTCCTTCGACTGCTACAGTCGTGCAGCAGTTTATTAATGCACTGCAGAAAACCTGCTGCTGTTGCCTTTTGTGACAGAGCGTCTAAAAACAATTATACTGAAGTGCTTTCATTGTCCTGGTAGACTGCAGTGTCACATCAAGCCGAATTGTATTAACAGCAAAAGTGTTTTTTCATCCTGCACGCTGGGGGATAATCATGCGCTCGGGAGATGTGCACACACACACACACATGCAAAGATGTATACACACACACATGCACACATAGAGGAAAAGAGTGAAAATGTAGCCAAAGGTTACCAGATGACGTGTGGTAGTTGTATCCGTGGATCAGCTAAGTGCCTTTATGCAACCTATCATACGAGAATGACTCTTCTTCCATGCAGCACACTTCATGCTGCGTGAGTGTTAGTTAAACACAGACTCTTATCCATAATGTATATGATTCCTCATCCAGTGACACACCTGAATTTTAGAGGCTTTTTTTAAAAGAACCCATCCAGACTCCCACATGCTGTTTTGTCTTGACTGCGGCCTGCCGTTGTTCACTTGGCAGCCGCTTTAGACCCTTCAACACAAATGTACACACAAGTGGAAGCTGAATCCTGTCAGAGCTGTCAAAGATGAAGTGTAATTGAGTTGCTCTGTAAGCCGGTAATGATGTAGCTGATGGTGTTGGTGTCGCGGACAAGCTCGAGCTGGTTAATCGGCGGGGGAATTATTTTGTTTTTTCTCCACGTTTCCTAGAATGACCGGTCTTTACTGGCAGACCGGAGATGCGCGGCTCTGGCGGGAAAAAAAAAAAAAAAAAAGGGTGGCGAGAGTCCCTACAAGCGCATCACGCACATACTTCTCTTGTTTATGTATGTGATGCAACATCCCATTGAAATGGAGGTTGGGGCCAGCTTTTAGATGTGAAGCTGGCTGGCAGTGTTGCTGTTTTATTAAGGTGGCTCGGGCTTTAAAGTGATCCATTTTTTAAAATTCAGTAGCACGGTGAGCAAGCTGTTTTCCTGTTTGTACCTGCAGGGATAACTTATGTCCCTATCTATCTCTGTGGTCCCCTCCGCCTGGGGTCAGGAGAAGATTAAAGTAAGTCATTTGCTTTCCTGCCATAAGTTAGATGAGAAGATTGATACCATTCTCATATCTTTTGCTTAAATATGGAGCTGCAACCAGAAGACAGTTAACCTTAACCTTACCCCAGGGAACAAAATACTGGAGACAGGAATGAAGTTTGTTCGCTTAAGTCATACAAAAACAGAAAAAGGCTTAAAAGGCTTATGTGCCACTTGTCACTATTTCTTCGCTTGGAACACCACTCGTTGTCTGTTGTGGCTAAGAAATAGTCCAGCACATAAGCTCCACTTACATGACAAATTGTCATTTTTTACATTTTGGTCTTCATGTAGAGCAAATAAACAAGATATAACATGTACATTAGTGGACTTTAGAGGTGCTGGTAGGCGGATTTCCAGTCTTTGTGCTAAGCTAAGCTAACTAGCTGCTGACTGTGACTTTATAATTACGCAGAAAGTAGCATCAATCTGATCACCCAAGTATTTCCTCAATAATCTTTGCATTTTTTTTGTGAAATTCTGGATAGTTTTACCTCTTCAGACCTCTAAACATTATGCAATGAAAGAATCTGAGGACGGTTGCCGCTGCTCATGGCTTAAAGTCACACGCGACCTGTGACAAAAGTTTGCAAGATTGCTTTCAATTTCAATTAAAAAGGGTCACGAGGCAAAAAACGTCGGTAACAATCGATCTGTGTGAGCCCGCTTTTCAAAGTCGGAGCGACACGAAAACAAGTGGAGTCGCAACCTTGTGTATCTCTGGACTTTCTTTTCTATTACTTGCAAAGGAAAACAGCTTTGGCTCTGTCAAGCAGAGACCTGAAAAGGGCAGCTTGTGACATTTTGGCAATATGGAAGGCAACTCTGATTATGAGATCACAGAAGGCAGAGCTGTCAGAAATAAGGCAGGATGCAGAAAACATCAGGTTAATATCAGCCCCGTGCTCAACCAACTGAATCTCAGACTGATTGGAGGAGGCGAGGAAGTTCCTTATAGGATTTTTTTTCATTTGCAGTCTTTGCCAAGTTTACTTAGCTGGAAATGCATGAGAAAACTTGTAAGGCCACACTGGGAATATTTGCAATGGCTGGATTTGTGTGCAGTGAAATACCTTATCAGACTAACTTATGGCAGGAGAAGCAGCTCGATTATTTCTACACTGAGCCAGAGATATTTAAGCTTTTTTTAAACGTGCACTTGCACTTTCTTCCTTGAAGAAGTGCAGACATCAGATGGAGTGATGGGTTGATGAATGACAGCATGTGTTGTGATTTCTCTTTGTAGCTTGACATGCGTATGAGCTGCTGCATAAACTGGCATCCCTCTGTTTCATCTGGCAACCCGCTCTCTTTCCTGCTCCCCCCCCGTCTGATCGTTGTCCAGCAGGGCACGGTGTTGGCCTGGACTCTGTCAGATTCATCGCACTCAGCCGCAGACGGAACTGGGCGTCGCTGTGTGGTGCAGCAGGCGAGGCGAGGTGGCCGGAGCGTGGTTTAAAACATTGCACGAACTCCTGAGCAGTAGCTCACACAGAGGTTTGGATTGTAGTTTTGGGTCCTGGCAACGGTTCAGCTTCTGTGTTCTCTAGGTTTGATGTGTGATTGATAGGAATCTGCAGTGGCTACATGGCTTATGGTTATGGTTATTTTCAGATTTTTTGGCTTAAGGTCAAGTTTAAAAAGACGCGCGTGTTTGTGCACGTGCACATTCACCTGCCCTGCGAAAAAGCAGGGGAAAGGACGCCAGGAGCTGCTCTACGTTTCTGTGTATGCAAGTCAAGGATTTTGTCAAATTTTGACAGTTTTGTGTGTTTGCTTGTGAAACTACCTGCACATGTGTGTGTGTGTGTGTAGAGCTGCATCTAGTGGTTATTTTTATAATTGATTAATCTGTTTGAGATTCAAAGTTCATTCTTGACCTTTCAGGCAGCAGCTGAGAAAACCATCAAGGTTCATTGAGTAGTTTATTCGGGGCTTTTGATCCTATCACATGATCTTCATCGGCAGATTGAGTTTCTCCTGTGAGCACTTTAAAGTGGACACGTCCAGATCTGATCTGAAACATGCAGGAGGACAACCCATGGAACAAGTAATGAAGGCTACAGGGTACGGCCATATATGAGCATGAGAAAACAATCTGATGTCATCATGAGGAGGAGAGGTGACATTGCAAACAAGCAGGCCCTTGCTTTTGACTTTCATACATTGGTTCACCACAAGTTTTGGACCTTTAACCATCTTTAACATAGACAACTGATAACATAACAGAATATAAATAAGAGAAAATCACGGAAAGCACAATATGTCCCCTTTAATAACTGTAAATTAAAAATCTGTGGTTCAACGTCGATCCTATTGATTGCTTTTATGATAAATCAATTAATATTCCTATAAAATGTCAGAAAATTGTGAAAAATAGCCGCCACAATGTCTCCAGAGTCCAAGGTGGTGCCTTTAAATGCCTTGTTGTATCTGACAAACAGTCCAAAGATGTTCATTTTTACAATATATAGCAAAGAAAAGCAAATCCGCACACATTAGTTTCTTGAAAAGTCGAACTAATGTTTGACATTTTGCCTTTAAAGAATTTTTTGAAGATTATTTTTCTGTCACTCTACCGATTGATGAATCATCTCATAATTTCAGCGCTACATGTGTGTGTGTTTGAGTAAAGTTCAAATGTGAGGCAGCTGTGGCCATCTGGAGTCTCTATAAACTTCCAGTATCCCTGGCCGCTCAGGATTTTAAAGGGGCCACGTCAAGTGTCAAAGCAAGAAGTCTCACATGCTCTATCTGGTGCCCCTCCTCCCCCACACAGACACACACACACACACACACACACATAGACGCATAAATGTCCATCTCTGCACAGACCCTAACTCTTCCTCATACACCCAATCACCATAACTGTTTCGACTTAATCCACTCTCAACTTGTAAATGCAGTCCATACAGTGCAGTTTGTGACCCCTGTGACAGAGGGATCTTTGTGACTGTGTGTGTGTGTGTGTGTGTGTCTATGTGTGTGTGTGAGAGAGAGAGATACAGAGAGAGAGAGAGAAGGAGAGATACTCTGAATCGTCTGTAAGATAATAACAGACCATCTTCAGCCGTTTGAAGAAACATGAGCTTGTGTTGGCAGAGGTGTTTGCGATGGAGCGTTGCTTTGAGGAGAGACAGCGGGTTCTTAAAGAGTTTAACATAAGGGCTTTTGGTGTGCGGGTAAACCCTCTGTACTCAGTGTAAGGAGTGTCAGGAGGCATTATGGGAAGAGGGTGCATGGGGTCTGGGTCTCAGATGTGGGCCCTGCGGTCCCCCCCGCTTTTCCGGTTCAGGGATGGAGATGGAAACCTCTCCTCTCCTGATGAGCTTCTGTGTAGCAGACACAGTTCAGACAAACCACCACAGTAGACTGGTGTGCTTTAGTGAGTGTATTCATGATTAAAGACGTGACCAGTCAGAGTTTTAAGCCTTCAAAGTGGAGGACATTTTTTGCAAGGCAGGTTCATTTTGGTCCGGACTTCTTTCAGGATTTAGGCTTATGTTTAATTTAGGCTCAGGACTTTGAGTCAGGGTTCAATATAGGATTAGATTTTTCCAGTAATTAAAAAGAATACATTATTGAACGCCTACTGTCACTGAACATCACAAGAAAAGCATCAGCCTGATTTTAAAGAAGCATACATGTATATCGAGTGTAGTTGAGAACTCCAGAAAAAAGATAGTAAGTGGACCTTGAGATAAAAATGGATTACATAATTACACATCATTTGGAATGGGTCAACTCGTTGTTTTGGTTTTGAAACACACAACTTGACTGTTTTGTAGCTGTTTTCACTGAAAAGCTCTGATAAACCCACTGTATACTTACCTGTCACCATCATTTAACACCATTAGCTGGTTAACTTAATGGAGAATTTAGCCGCTAAATAGCCAGATATGTAGCTCAATATTGGACTTACAATCATCAGATGGCACGAAACATGAAACACCAAATCAATGCTAATGTATCTCTGTGTTTTCTGGATGTGTAACCATAACATCTGTAATATCAATGTTGTGTTTGCAGCATGTTCCATCTCCCCTAAGCAGCCAAAAAATCAATTAATCCTGCGTTAAGATTGTTTTGTTGTTGACAGTCAGATGTGTAACAGTGTTTTTTTATTGTACATGTGGCCTGACGAGGAATTCATTAAAACAATATAGAAGATATTTCCCCTGCACTCAGACGTCTAGTGCTCACCTCACCTCCAAAATCTCCTTAGTCATATTTTTTATACAATCTTGTATATGACACTGGAAAAACTTAAAAGTAAATAAACATCATGATGATTCAAAGACTGTGTCTGGAACAGTTTGATCTGCACTCCACAAAACGGATATAAATAGTTGTTCCCAACAAGGTGTGGATTAGTTTGACAGTAACGGCATCTATTTATTTACAGAGAGAAGCTACTGCTGAGATTTTTCAAATTAAGTTATTTCACTCTTTGAGTACCTCATGCCATGTGACATTTATTCCTCTTGTGCTGGGTTTAGTTCTGGATAATATCTTCATACCTCATATCACACCAAATCTATTTAAATGAATATTTTACACTCTGGGTAAGAGGAAGCACAAGTTTTCGAGCTATTTTTCTCTCTTTTTTTGTGACTGAGAATATGTGTCCCCTGCATTTCAGTCAAGGGCATGCAAAAAGTGTCAGCATCAATCACAGGACGGGAACAATCTTCTAGCCATACATGGTGGCTTTTACTGTCTGTACTCTCATCAGTCATTGGAATGATGGGAAAGCTGACAAATGGGCTAATCTCCCTAAAACATTTGTGTCGTTTGGTTTACAGTGTTCCTTTAAAGTGTCCTGCAGGTTGCACGCAGGTTTAGTCAGTATGTCTTCATTGTTTTCACAGTAAACCCAGCCTCCACTCTGTCTCCTCTTTTGTTGTGTCCATGCATAATCAGCTGCACACCAGCCCATATGGAGCCCTCATAAATCTTCAGTGGAATGCCCCAAGAGGTTAAGTTTAGCAAGACAACAAAAAACACTAACAAAAACCAACTTTGCATATCGACTCCAACCGCCACTGGCACTCTGAAGTGACTGAAAACAGACAAGGCTGGGAGGGTTGTAGTGCAGAGATGCTAAGATGCTACTCTGCTCTTAACTGTTAGCTTAATAGTTAGCTTACTTTACTTTAGCTGTACTTTAGTTTAGCTGTACTTTGGTTTGCTTTAGCTCACATGTGCTAAAGAAGGTGGCTATAGCTCTTCCTCCTAACAGTGAAAACTGAATGATAATAGTTCTAATAGTAATAATTTAGATCAAATGATTGATGCAGTGAGACTGTTAGCCAGCTGATTGATCAGTTGATTCATAGAAAATAAGTTCTTTAATTTTGATAATTCAGTAATTGTTTTATCAAGCTCAAGTGCAAAACATTCCCTCATACCAGCTTCACTACTGCTTTTCTCTCTGCTGTAAATATATTGTTGGGTTTTTGAGCGTTGGTTGGACAAAAAAAAGTGAATTATGATGGGATTTGATAGACTGAACAATTATTCAAATAAAATCTAGAAAATAATCAACAGATCAATCCAATTTGGCAGTAGCGGCCTTTTTTTTTATATTACATAAAATGTTCCACTAAAGAGTGTGCTTCCAGGTTCACATAAACAGATTGACACAGCTGATTGGATACCTCTTCCTCTGAACATCATCCAGTATCATTGTACATTTGTATAATACTTAATGGACCTTAAAGTAGATCACAAACTAATCCATAGCTGATTATATAAACCTCTTTATTCTTCAAAGGGATGAAGTGTGTGAGAAAATAGCCTCATCTTGTGCCACCATGACCGCAAACACCAGCTCACAGAAGCTACTTAGTTTTGATAGATGAGGAGACACAGAGAGTCACACTTAGTGACAAAACCAGAGGAGTAGAAAGTTTGAAAAGGAAGAAAATAGAGCAGAGCATTTTCCTTTTTGCATATCCCAACACTCATGATACTCAGCATGTCTTGACTTGTGAAGACAGGCCAAAGTTTTGAAGAATTCCCTCATTTACTTGGCTGAAACTAAGTGGAATCTGGCTCAAGGTTGGTAACAGAAGAAGAGAGAAAAAAATACTTTATGTAAGAAATGTGTGCCCCTGTGTCAAGCTTCTGCCCATTTACTTCCTGTTGACCTCTGGGTGGTGCCCTGCGAAGGTCAAGTTGCGGGCAACGCCCTCGTTCTTTCATGCCAAGGGATTGGACCGCCCAGAAAACCGCCAACCACTAAGACGGAGAAACAGACCTAGTTATTATAAACACAATCATGCTTATTATCATGCCGCTGTGATTCTCGTCCTGTCGTGTTCAAAGGCTTACATTTGTTTGATCAAAGTACCTCTTTCTGTGTCACTCCCTGCTCTCTCTGTTTCTCTTTTTAAACTTCCGCTGAGTCTTTTTTTTTTTTTTTTTTTTTTTTCTCTCACCTTGTGCAAATCACCACCTGCTCAGGCGGTTGGTCGGACAACCCAGCATGCAAAGCAGCCTTGCCAGTTCCAGCTTCAGGAAACATGATGGTGATAGGTAGCCCACCTCAGAGGTGACGAGGCATGACGGATGCGATAGTCATGTAAAGCGCAGATCGCCGAGAGAAAGAGGCGTCCCCAAACAAAGTAGTGCGAGGTTGAGTGTGTCACTCCGGTCCCTGATCCACGGAGGCGGTCCCGTGAGACAACATGGAATTAAGCTGTCAAGCCGCTGCTGGCTGTACACAACTGTCAGGCTTGAAAGAGATAAACAATGTTTAGGTGGGAGAGTGCACTCATGTGGCCAGAATAGTGGTTTGTGAGGTTTTGTCGCTCAAAGGTCAGTCAGGACCAGTCAGAGTATTTTTCTGAATGAACTGTGACATGTTAGTTTTGGATGGAGTCCTCTGAAACAATGCGACATCTTCCACAACTCTCCTTGTCAAGCTATCTAGATTTCTCTCCCAACTTCTCTCCCTCCTTCTCTGTCAACTGATTCACCTCTCTCTTCTCTTCCTCTCCTTCGTACATTTTAATACTATTATGCATGAGCTGTGTTCCCTGGCCTCTCCGTGTAACTTGACATTTGCGTATGCATGAAGAGACCCACTCCAGTCAATGCCGAATGACATTCTCTCCTTTGCTGGTACAGTCAGAGCCCATCAGCTGGAACACACTCCAGGGCAAGGAGGGTAAATCAAATAGTCAGAGAACAGTAATGAAATCCCATAGAGCCTTATGTTCTTCCATGAATTCTATTAACTTTCAAACAAACAATTGTTTTCATTATCAAAACTCAATTTAATTCATAGAAAATGGAATTTTAAAGGAGGTTTTAAGGCCCCGGGGAGAAAGTGACTGATGCATGAAAACATTAGACAAATATAACTTTCTCCCTTCAATGTAGGATTCATATAATGAAGTGAAATCAATAGGGCTGCCTCCTTACAGTCGACCAACCGTTAGTCTATTGTATGAGAAGAATCTTAGGCCATATCCAGACCAAATCAGGCGGTGTGGCGGAAACGCCAGTCCTCCCATTCATTTGAATGGGGGTAGTGCATTTAGGCTGCAGGGGTTTTGGCCACAGCGGCGAGGCGCCGCAGCGGCGCTGCAGCATTTCTGCACCAGCCTGTGGCGAGAAAGTTGATCCAGAATCAACTTTTGAAGAAAAGCTACCCAGCGTCACGCTACGGTGGCCGATCACAGCCGACGATCAGACCGATCAGAGCTGTAAGTACAAAGACATTACTAGAAGGAGGGGAGGACAATTCGCTTTGTTTTTTAAAAATAAAGTTAGACTTTGCTGTTGGTTCCCGACTCATTTTTAAAAGAGATGAGAGAAGAAGAGAGAGAGAGAGCTGAGAACACCAGCGAGCATGAGAGAGAGAGCAGCTGTGGTTGAGCAAGATAGAGAGTGAATGAAAAGACAGAGCAGCGGTAGCGAGAAAGCAGGTGAATCAGATCAATAAAATCTTGTCTGAATACGGCCTTAAATTTGGTGTGATTTGGCCTGAATATGGCCTTAGACAGCCAAGTTCTCATCGGTCAGAAAAAAACCCCCTTCAAACTCCATTGAAGAGTTACACCTTGCAAAGATTAGGTCAAAACTTAGTGTGGCTTGACTGTGTAGGAAACTCTAGAGGGCTTTTAATTTGAAACCACGGATATAGGAAGTAGTGTCATGTAGCGACCCTTGGCTGAGGCAACCAATGAAGTGCGCTCGAGGCCAACGAAAAGTGTAACTTCATCACTCAGTCAGTGAATCAATCTGCTGTGATAACAGGAGCTTTGATTCCTATGGAAATATCTGGTTGTTCAGACACAGTCATTGTTATTAACAGGCGACTCGCTTTGTGTGTGCTTGAAAAACTTATATTTAAAAGCTCATTATTATGGTTTTGTATTTCTCTGTTATGTAGCATAATGTTAACAGTGTTATTTCTAACATTCTCTCTCAGCCCTGGAACTGAAACCGTTTTCTAATGCCCGACAAAATAATTAAATTAATATCATAAATATGCGAGTACTAGTCGACTAATGGCTGATCTCAGTCGAATAGGAAAATCTCTGGTCAGGGGCAGCCCTCTAAATCAAAATGTGTCATCAGCTCTAAGCGTGTTGACATTAGGAAGTACAGCCTTGCTGTTTCCTAACGGCACTCATTGGCAGTGTATTGTTTCAGAATTTCAAGGAGAAAGGAAAACGATTAGACTTTGGTTTGATTTGTTTGGTAGAAGCTCAAAACCATTCTGGCATCTTCTCTCTGTATTTCTCTTTCTGAACATACTATTAATAAAGCTTTTGGCATAGTATGATTAAGGTAAATGAGCTGTTATTCTTTCTTTGATTCAAACATGTAACATGTTCCAAACATCTCGCCAGTGATTGGTTGGGTGTTTTTGCAAAAATCTCCACAGACTGAGTTTCAAAGCAACCATGTATTTTTGTGGTGTCACATGCAATTCTGAGTTTTGAGAAGCGTAACCAAGAACATAACGGGAGGATATTGAATTGCTACTGTGTGAGACATGACCTGTCCGGCGAACTTTAGTTCTTTTTATACTGCAGTTATGGTTGGTCCGGGGCCACTGAGGTCTCTGCTCCACTGTGGTAGAGTAATGGCAACCACTTTAAATAAATGGAGAGTAATTTCACTGCTGAGCCCCGGGGTCTGGTTTGTGTCCAGCTGAAGCAATTTGTGGCCGAAGAGGCAAATTGTCGCCTTTCCTCCTTGCAGGAAACGCCCACAGACAGGACTGATTTGACAAGGCCAAGCAAGTGGACATGGCTAAGTGGACAGAGCAAACATTTGGACAAGTGAAGGGAGCAGACACAGCTAAGTGGACGGCAAACAAAGGAACAATGCCAGTAGCGGGTAGAGCTAAGAAGCCGTGACAGGGAAATGTGCAGTGGATCGGAGAGCTCGGAACAGAGGTCGGACAACACGATTCGGTGTGGTCATTTTTGAAAGAATATGGAAATAAACGTTCCATTAACTCAAACAGTGATACCTTTGCGATAGTTAACCGAGCTTAAACAGTTCATAGACCCTACTTTACAAGTGCGCAGGAACATCCCAGTCAACCGTTTTCACAAGCAACCATTGTCCCTCAAGTTGTGGAGCCAGTGATATCCCGTTGCAATGTGAGGCCCTTTGAAAAAGGCTTGAACTCAAAAGGGATGAAACCCAAGTCACCAAGAGGCCCTGATTTAGTTGTCTGTCTTGTATCGAAGGTGAATACAACTCCCTGAGGTGAGCACAAAACCGGCTGGGCCCGCGGCAGCCTACGTGGCACCAGACCTCGACCAACGCCAACCGAGGGGTGGTCACACTCGGCCGGTGCCGTGAAACAGAATCCGCTGGCCCTCAATAGATCCTCCGTAATGGATCCCCTTCTCAGCAAGGCCAGTGGGATGCCCCCTATCTTTTACCAGAGCCATCTGGTTCCCAGTACTGCTGCTCTTCCCACAGTCTCACAAACCACAGTGAAAAAGGATCGCTTTCACAGTCAAGATCAGGAACTGGAGACGTGGCTGGTTAAAAGGGGTCTGAATGTTGAACACTGTGGTCCCCTCTGTAGGAGCCTATTGTGCTGTTGTTATTGTGTCCTGGGAAGTATGCCCTGTTGCCGTTTATCTGACAACCTTTTTTGTGATTCGATACAGTGAAAATGTTCGCTCTGTTCGTATTCTGACCAGGTCAATCAGGCAAAAATAATTAAAAAAGAGAGAGAGAGATTTGAACATGTTAGGAAATAACAGAGAGTACAATCCTCAAATTGAGATGAATGTGCACTTTGGTGATAATGATCACGGATTGTTCTAAAGCCAACAACAGGCACAAAGCAATTCTGTGTAGCCAGAGATTACAGTAAAATGTCTTGACTGGTGTGTGGCTCTAAAAGCAAAGGAGCTTTTCTCGGCAATGTACAGGGATTTAAAGTGTAAAAAAAAAAAATCTAAACATACCCAGGAATGCTGAGGGAACAGACCAGTGTCTCCATCTGCAGTTTGCAAAGATCGACAAATCAAACCCGCTGCAGCCTTTTTTTTTTTCGGATGCGTTTGCCACTCTGTCCAAACGAGCGCGCTGGAGATTCATCGGATGGAGATGGATGCATGTTTGCGCTCCACACACATGTAGGACTGTGAATTCACCACTGCAAGCGAGCGATAGTAAAAGTTGCTTAAACCTCAGAATTCAATATACATCTATTACTGCTCTTTTGATGTGGACCCCCGTCTCCCCCCTCCGTGCAAACTCCCCTCTTTTGTCTGTCTAATTCTTTGCACTGCCTAAAGGGTGAACAAAAACCCACCATTGGTCTGCTTTAGTTACATTTAATCACAACACATGGCTCTGAGCCTCACTCAGACATTTGACCAAGTTAAGCCCAATTTCCAGTTACCATGTTGTTCCATTTTTTGAAAGGGAACAATTACCAAATAGAGGCCTCAAAGCTGCCTATATGGCTCAGGATCTCCTGGCTGATGCGACACTCGGCCTTGGCGGTTGGGTTGTGGAGAATATCCAGACTTATTGACTATAAGGGCTTATTCAGCGATTGCTTTCCTAGTTTTGTCAATTTGCACAACAGTATAACATAGATGCGAAGGTATACAAACACAGTAAACACGAGGGATAAATGAGAGAATTATGCAGGTTATAAATTCATGCAATAAAAGAAGCAATCTTACTCCCTATGACTTGTATAGTCCTTTATTTAATTAGATAAATATCAAATAGAATACAGGTTATATAAAGTGAAACTTCAAAGCAAACTTTTAAAATGAAAAAAAAGGAAGAAAATCACCCATCTAACCAGACTTAACTGTTAAAATGGCACTGAAACAGAGAAGAAATGCCTGATTGGCTAATTTGACAAATTAAATTGTGGTGTCACATGTGACGGCTGGAAGAAATCTTCACAACAGGAAACAAGTAATCAAAAGCGTGGAGCCAAAATATGAAACTCACTTCCAAACAGTAGTGAAGGAGTGTTCTGTCAGGAGAAAGCTGGATAGCATCTGCTAAAAAAAAAAAAAAAAAAAAAAAAAAAGATATTCATCGACACCTGCACCCTCACCAAAAAGGAAGAATTTAAACATGAGGGGTGAAATGACATAATGATAAAGTCCTCAGACTGTATGAAAAACTGCTTTCTGCAAAAGTTCTTTTTTTTGACTGTCACGACCTTTAAATCATCCGTTCAGCTGACATCGGAAAATGACACATCGTTCTGTTTCAATAATGATGCTTGTTAAGAATAAACAGGAAAAAAAAACTGAGCTTTTGATCTGGTGCAGGAGTGTTTTGCCTGTGTGTGTGTATGTGTGTGTGTGTTTTTTTGTGTTAGCAGGGCAGGTCACATTGCTCCCCTCCCCTCAACTCAAGACCTTTATTTATCCAAGTCAGACTTCATCTTCCCTGGACCCTGTAATCACACAGGACTTTTGAGAGAGAGAAAGAAGAGACAGAGAGGAGGTGGTATGTGTGTGTGTGTGTGTGTGTGTTGAGTGGGTGGGTGGATGAGTAGGGGGGGTAGGTGGGTCTGTTGCACACAATCCCCTGCAAGAGCACTGACAGAGCTTCAGCCCAAACCAAACCACATATAATTTACATTCCTCAGATACCAGCTAACCTGAGCACAAACAGGACGATCGAAAACAGGTGTGTTCAGCGACAGCCCTTCTCTTCCTCTTTCATGGTTCACCTTTCCATGAGGTGCTATCCGGCTTTGATGTTAGGGGTGGCTTAACGTACGGGTCAAAGGGTCTAAATAGGGATCTGAGGTCCACACAACACTCTGCATGAGTCCAAATGTTATCATTGGGAGCAACGAGGAAATATGGAAATCATCCCGGACAGGAGGCGAGCCGAAGTTGTACTGGCCCAACAGCTTACATAATGTTACCACAAATTGATTACTGCCTTTGAGAGAGCCGGGGCTCATTGTGAGGAGAGGAGTGAGGGAATTGACAGACACGTGCACACAAAAGTTCAAAACACACACGAGCTCAGTGGGCGATATCTACAGCTCAGTGATGAGTGGGTGAGAATGGCATCGCCACAATGACACTGGCCCTACCACTGAGGGAACAAAGGGGCCTGTGTGCGTGTTTATGTGTGTGTGCGCGACTGTGTGTGTGTGTGTGTGTGTGTGTCCTTCCTTCCCTCCACATCGGATCCATCTTAAAATACTGCGGCTGCTCTACTGATGAAAATTGCTCCCTTTCATTCTTACTGTAAGTGCATCTGGGGGGAAGTATGAGTATGTGGGGTGGGGGGTGGTGGGGGGTGAAGGGGGTGTGGGAGAAGGAGGGGAGAAAGAAAGAGCTGGAATGATGTGGGTAGGAGTGCAGATTAATGCATGTTTTGTCACTGCATATGTTTATCGGGGCATCTGACAGCGCGAGTTGACTGAGAGATCATTTTACCATCCATTTACAGGCGAAAAAAAAAAAAAAAAGGAAAACACCCCCATGCAAGACCATTAGCAACAGTGAGCCATCATGTCTTGTATCACAAGCCGTAGATCCTCTGCTTATCAAAGTCTGCCTGCGATGAGGAACCCATATGGGGATGTGTTATTTTCCTCACAGAAGACACGCATTAGCAAGACATATTTTTCTCTCTCTTAAGCCCGGCGTCGCTTGTTTGTTTGGCAGTAAAGGGCGCATGCAGCTGTGCCACAGAGCACAGAGGAATTTGTACCTTCAAACTTGCATATGTTGTCTCTTGTGTTTGCGCTTGTTAATTTTACAAGCCAAAGGGCTTTGTCGGCCCCGTCTATAACCTGGGGAGATGTGAAATAAACCGAGGGTTCGCTTCATTGGTGCTATGCACAAAGGGGGAGAAAATTAGAGCGTGGGTCGGTAGCATGTTGGCTCAGCGGTTAACACTGACACCCAGTAAGATGGTCCGAGGTTCATATCCCAGCTGATCCCTGTGATTGTGTGGGGTTTTCTCCCACCAACAAAGACATGTATGTCAGAGTTAATACTCCCTGTCAGTGCCCCTGACCACTGGCACTGACCAAAAACGAACTGGAGTCGGTCTGCACAACAGCTGTCCACTGCTCCTAGTGTATAAGATGGGTCAAATGCTGAGGATATATTTCGTCTCACTGCATGTGGGTTCAGAGAAATGACCGTAAAGTAAATTTTAATCTTAATCTCTGTGTTTACCTTGGCCTGTGTTTTCCTCTCTTCTTTCTTTTCTTGTTAATTTTGCTTCCCCCTGTCATCACACTTGTTTTTTTTTTTACAATCTCTCCCTTGGTCTCAATGATCTGCTCTAATTCGCAGTCTGGTTTAATTTAACATGAATCGATCCGAGAAGTGCTAATTGTGCACTGCAGAAAGCTCTGAGCCGAACAGCCCTCAGCCCCCTCTCTACCTCCCCCGGCACTGCTCCCTCCTCCCTCCCACCTCCCTACCTTCACTTAGTCCCTGCTTTCTCCTGACTGCACAAGTCTTGTTTACTCTGGTGTCAGAGATGGTTTAGAGCAGGTTCAGTGGCATGTGTTCAGCATGCGGGAGATTTCCCCTTCTGTTTATTTAACCCTGTAACCCCCTTCTACTATATTGTATGGAGAGGTGTGCGATTGTGTGGATGTTTGAGTGCCTTAGCGTGTCAGGCGTTATGGAAAACAGGGACAGCATTAGAGGTGAAGAAGCTTTTAATCATGTTTGGAAATATGGCTCTCTGTTTTTGGCAGATGTTGAGTATGACTTGCAGAAACAGTAAGAAGGTGCCAGAGGGAGATAACCCAATGTGACACCCCATCCGCCCTCATGTCAGGGTGGCTGGCCGGTCCCTGGTGTCGACACTCTGCCAGCGGCTTTTTCTCCCAGGGTTTCAGCAAATCCCCGAATGTCCTTGACGTCATTGTCAGAGTCTGCAGCCCATAAGTCACTGCCTGAACGTTTGCCAAGCGAAGCTCAAAACTGTCCCACCTTATTCCATCCTTGTCCACTCACAGAGCCAAACTACCCCTCGGTCCATCTGTGCTGTGTTTTGTCAGATACCATCCCGGGCGCTATGGGAAATCCCGCAAAGGTGGATGTTTTATCTGCCGCTGTGTGTTTGCTGATTGAATTTTCAAAATCGCTCGAGACATAACACTTCAATTTAAGGCCAGAGAGCAGAAAAAAAAACCCTTTTAAGCTTGCCATTTTTGCGACAAGCAACTTCAAACAGAGGGTTTTTTTGGCAGAGCGTTTAGCCCACCAGTGGCTCCAGTAGATTAGACTCTTTCCATTACGGAGCTAAATAATAGGGGCCGTACTTGAACGAGATGGGGCCATGTTTTATAGGTGCTACCCAGCAACTTTGGCAAGGAGTCCTGTGGGTCTGTGGCTACTGTGGTTGTGAACTGGAGAGGTGGTGCAGCAAAGAGTTTTTGCAGGAAGAATGGTGGTGGTGGAGGCTATTTCGGGCTTGAATGAGGTCTTGGTTTATGGCCTGGTTATCTGGGGCTACAACCTATGACAAAAGCATGAAATGAAAAGGAGGACTGTAAAATCCCATTGGGAAGTCATTGACCGAAGAATTAACTGGTCGGAGGCATCTGTTCTCATCACATGGGAGGCACCGTTGCTTTTCTTTTGCACTCTCATTGACCCTCTCGCATGAAGGCGCTTTGAAAAAAAAAACTCTTTACAGGAGAGGCGAGATCAGAGAAGCAAAGAGGCGAGGTGTGGTCCATTAACCGCTGAGTCCCCCCCTCTGAGAAATCACTGACTTCTCCTCACCAAGATCCAACTTCATTATAAGAGCCTCACTGAATCTGTGACTATCTTCCTGCGATCCTCTGAAGTCTGGTGTGGTTTTGCAAAATGGAAATAGATGCTGTTAGGGGGGGGGGGGGGAAGGGGAACCAGACTTGTGTTGCAGCCAGCTGTGCCCCCCCCCCCCCCTAGAAAAGAACTCTGTAACCCGCTACATCTGGCCTGGTTTGGCCTGGCCTTGGCCTCTGTTCTTACTACACTGACATTAATGAGCACCACAACAGTAATGGCTACCAGGACACTGTGGAGAGGAAACATAACAGATTGTATATTAATAATCTGCCATTTCTGTCATCTTAGTTTGTTGACTTAGGAAAGGAAAGGAAACTTCGTATGTACTCGTAGCTTCCAGTTTTTGGTGGTGGTGGTGGTGGCGGTGCCTCTACAATTTTTTTTTTTTTTTTTTGTGCACAATACTGTACGTCCATTTTTCTCTCATACGCTCATTTTGTGTAATTTTATTATAGTGGAAATATTGCTCATGCAGTAAGCCTGTTTTGCTGTCCCCAGAGCTCCAAGCATATAATAAAGATGGAAGGAAGCTCTTTATGTCAGCCCTCTGTGAGGAAGCAGTCGTCTGTAATTATCGCTGCTTTTCATCCCTCGTAGCAAACACAACAAATAAGTGCTCTTGTGTGACCTGGCAACGCATTTCACAGAAACCATTTGTTTGTAAGCTTGTTTGTTTGTGTTCTTGACATCACATGACCAAATCCCCGTACTCCTTTCTTTTTCTCACTCGCCCCCCCCCCCAACCCCTTCCCCCCTCCCCCTTCTTTTCTTGGAGCATCAAGTGCATTTGAAGTTGCAATGTGGAAGTCATTAGCCACAAATCCCAACAAATATAATAACAGGGCGATTAGTTCTTTCTCAGCGATCCGCTTTTTTCTTTCTCTCTCTCTCTCTCTCTCTCTTGTTGCCGGGGTGGTGCAGTATTCTGTGAGCGCAAGGCTTGGTCAAGGGCGAGTCCTCCTCTTTCCTTTCCCGGACTTTTTCTATTTGTAGATCTGCATATATTTTATAGGAACCCCCACCCCCCCCCACCACCACCCCCACCTCCCCCCTTCTCTGCGTCTTTCATGCGGTGGTGGTTCTGTTTCCCATCACGGCCTATGATGAAACCACAAGAAAGCCCGGGCCCATGTGACGAGAGCGCAACAGTTGCTTGGTGACAAGAAAAGGGTTGTGAGGTGGGGGCTGGGCGTGTTCAGAGGGGAGTGGGCCCGAAGTGGTGATTGTCCAATCAGCAGATGAGCTCTTCATTTCCTCCAGGACAAGGATAAAATGCTGGTATCCACACCACTCCACACACAAAATTGTCCTTTTCTTTTCCAGCTTGATAGATGTGTGGCCGTCCGCAGGGCTCTTAAATGGTCCATTCATCTTTACGATGGCCTCACTTATCTCTGAGTCCTTGCAGATCTGCTACTTCCCATTCCCACCACAAGCAAATGGTGCCTTGAAACCACATGGAACACTCCACCGTCTCCCTCCCGGTGGCAAAACGCTGACATATTTACCATCTCATCCTGGAAAGCTAACTTGGCTGCAGCAGGGGTCGGGATGATTGCCAGCAGCAGCTCGTTCCAATCGGACCATGTGCAGACAAGCTCTGCTTCATCCTGAAACTCCAGAGTTAAGTTTCCTGAAGGAGGATAGGAGACATTTACAAAGTCATCTGGCCCTTTCTTTTTTGATACAGTGCATTGATCAGCGCTGCACACAGCCAAGTTCAGTCATTTTAATACCCGCTCTTTTTCAAGGAGAAGATATTTGAAGGACGTGAGCTCATTCGGGATGCAGTCGGTTGCCCTGTGCCTGCCCGATGTTATCCTCTCTGACTGGGGCAATAACAGTCATGATTGCTTTTGGGGAGCAGTGACTCATGATTGTGCTTGTGCAATTGCCAAACTCTCAATAGCAGTGTTTCCTTCTCTTTCTTTTCTGTTGCCATGGCTGCCGGCATTAAGAAAAAAATGTAAATACAATAAAAATTCACCATCTTCTCAAAGTTATATATATATCATAATGCACTGTGCACATCCAAATAGCATTAGTCTTGAATGGAAGCGCCTTGGTGGCCAAATAGTTTCGGCGCATGCCACATAATCCGGTTTGACTCCAGCCAGAAACCTCTGTAGTATGTCATACCCGTCTCTCTCTCCTCCTGTTTCCTGTCTGCCTCTTCACTGCCCGCTATCCAATAAAGACAAAAATGCCCAAAAACATAAGATTTAAAAAAAAAAAAACCCAAAACATCAGTCTTAAACTATGTTCAGAACCAAAATTGTTTCCACATCTCCAAAATCTTATACAGGTAGAGCACTCCATGGCGATCACATGCAGCTGATGGGACCTGCCAAGGGTGTTATTACTGTGTTATTCAACACACCTCATCTGTCCTCTGGGTGTCAGCCTGACGATAACTTGTTTCCTCCACCCCTCTTGTTGCTCCTGCGTGTAAGGGTGGCAAGGAGCGTGACCCCTGTTGTAACACCATTAAGCTGTTTTTCTAATTTTATGAAGTTGTGTTCTGCCTGAGCCACTGTCAGGTGGATTTACGATCTGGTGGTTGATATCCTCGCATGCCAAGGCAGTATTAATTTGCTAAGAGAGAGGGGAGCCATTTACAGACAATAGAGTGGCATTATAATTGCAGGAACCTGACACCCTGCAGCTCTTTGCTGCTGTTGAACTCCTGTCAGCCAGACGATGGATGGCTGATAAGCTTGACTGAACAACACAGCCGAAACAACTTTAATTAAAAGCAACTTTGGCTGACACACCGAGGATGGTCAGGGCCCGGTTTACTAAATTAAGTGTTAGCTCTATTTTTGTGGTGGATACAAGAGGCTGGAATGTGTGTATGCGCGCAGACTAACAGCTATAAATATGGCAAAAACATGGTAGAAAGTATTGGAAGCTAATTCCCTAAACTCGTGAAACTTTTGCAACATTTATTTCTTGTTAGGCTCCACAATTACATATTCATTCACTTTCTTCTGAAGTAATTGACTCACATAAGTTTAATTTGTGAGTTTATTGATCTCTCACATATTAAAAAAAGAACTATTTTTTGGGCTTTTAACTGTAATAATCGACTCCGCGCGGCTTCTCTAGACCTGTGAAATGACATGTAGAGGTTGCCATCTAAGGATGGACCTGGCAACACACCACAGAAGCTGCATTACAGAGCTGTGAGGCTGAACAGCCTTTTAATCCCCCAAGAATTTTTTTGTCTGTATGTGAGTTGAAAGGGGATGACAGAAAAAGCAAAAGCAGCAGCGGAGAGAGGAGAATAGGAGAGAGGAGAACAGACAATAACATACGAGAGAGAGAAAGAGAGAGAGAGAGAAAGAGAGAGAGAGAAAGAGGAAGTTGGGAAACCTTGGACTCGAAAGAGAATGAAAAAGAGCCTCGGAGCACAGCTGGCTCACCAAGGGGTATAATGACTGTCATATTGCAATGCATTAGCTCATACTCAGCCCAGACAGCTTGACTTGATGAAAGGGGCCGGTCATTGGCTAACCATGAACATAGCAACAAGACCCCATGGAGACAAGCCAAACAAGCGAGTATTGTTTTTTTTCCTGTTAATGTTTGATTGACAAGGGTGATGTGAAATCGCTGTAATAGTTCCACGTGCTCTTGCTTTTGACATTTTGAAAAGCTGAAGTCAAAGTTAAGGCTAGAAAGTCTTCAAATTGTTGCCCATGTGGCATCTTGTTCGTCTACTTTTTGCACACGAGCATAATGCAGAGGGGAAAAACTTGTTTTTGTCCTCGATGGTTGTACCGAGGGGGTATTCTGCTCTGTCAACAGATGTAGCAATTGTGAGCACCTGCAGTACAAGTAATCATAACAGTCACATAATAAATCAATATTTTTCCGTCGTAATGCAATCAAAAGAGGAATTCAGATGTAGCTAAAACTCTCTTAACAGGAGCCCCCCTGAGGCTCGGTGCGATGAGCGGTGACGGCTCATCACACTCCCATCAGCCATTGTTTATTTGAATTTGCTCTTTCAGGGAAGAAAAGTCTATCACCAGCCATGCTTTTGCCTTGGGAACTCAGCTCTCTCTCTTTCTCACTCTCTCTTCCTGACTCAGCCATATGGTTGTCATACACTTCCTGGAAATTCAAGCCATGTTTGCTTTTTCTGTATATCTGTGGGGGGGGGGGTGGGGGGTAGGGGGTAAGGGGTAAGGAGTGGGGGTAGGTTCTGTGCTTGTGCGTCAACATTAATTGAAACAATACTGTGATTGATCTTGCTTTAACACGTCTGGCCAAAGACTACAATT
The DNA here is from genome assembly GCA_029490765.1 of Euthynnus affinis. Classification (NCBI taxonomy): domain Eukaryota; kingdom Metazoa; phylum Chordata; class Actinopteri; order Scombriformes; family Scombridae; genus Euthynnus; species Euthynnus affinis. The sequence goes on from CM055842.1 coordinate 8,917,327, forward strand.
ATTCCAGAGTTATTGTCTATGATCATTCCAAATACATTAAAACATTTAATAGCGAGAGAGCATTTCACTGAACCCAGATTCTGAATAAAGCAGGTCACATATGCGGCTGCCTTTTACATGCCTGCTTAAGAGCTCTTGCCAAGCTTTTGATTTCTCTCTTAATAGATGTCTAATCCCTTATTACAGACACCAGATTTTGATTTTGTTTCATTTCTCTCACTTTCTCCCTTTAAATTCTCTCCTTCCAGAGTGTTACACTGCCAACGGAGAGGACTACAGAGGTTTCCAGAACCAGACTAGCCTGCATGGTGGTAAACCTTGCCTCTTCTGGAATGAGACCTTCCAGCACCCTTACAACACACTCAAATACCCCAACGGAGAGGGCGGTTTGGGCAGCCACAACTACTGCAGGTGTGGGTTTTTTCTTTATCTGTCCGTTTACTGAGAAGTCATCAAATCAACTGTTAACTTAATGTTCAAGTTTTCATTTAAAATAATATGATTGTGATGCTGTTGCTGCCTTTAAAACTAAATTGAAATTGTCTATAGGATAAATCTAAGAGGCAAATACCACTGCTTGAGGCTGAGGCCAATGTGGAACTGCAGTACCACCAATGGCCACTAGATGCTGGCTCCAATTGACTTCAACTCAAAAAGCATCAACTTCTCTATATAGTAACTTTGATGTCTGCCGTGATTATGATACCTGCCCTCTTAGCTAAAGTGGCTAATGTTAACCCAAGTATGCACCTGCTCAGTTGTTCCCAGTAAGCTAGCGTTCACTTCGGTCTGAGTTAGCAAGGTGTGTTTCCAGAGCGTGAAAGGCAAAACCCTGTACTTCTTATTTGGAAGGTTCTGGCTCCAAATAAAAAGATGGTGCTGACCATAAGTTGCAACTCTGGGCTTCAAATTGGCTCAAATGCAAACCAATGAGTGATGTCACAGCTTACCTTTATATACAGTCTATGGTTGAATTTAGGGCTGTTTAAAGGTTTTGTAATACAATGATGTACTACAGTTGTAGATACTGGTTTACTGCGACATACTGTGCAGTGAGTCAACAAGCAAATGAGACCGACCTGCTGGTTCCTGTCTCATACAGTTTGTATGTTAATAGCACCTGTGTTTTTGAAATTATAACCATGCCTGTTGCCGCTCCAGGTGCATTTGTTTCACAGTGGCTGCAGCCATGGGGGAAGTCAGTGAGACATTTTTCTGTAAGCATTTTTCACTCATTTGACTACCCAGCATTTCAAGTAAGCTTTAGCTCTGTCTGTACTGTGAGAATAACAAGGTGTCTCTCTTGTTTCATATTGTAAAGCAATCTCTGGTCACGCTGGAAATCCAGCAAATTTACCAAAAAATCCTAAGCATTGGCTCACAGTGTATACCTGCAGTTATCTTGTTTGCTTATGATAATTAGAATTTATGTAACTGATGTCAAAAATGCTACAATGTGAATATAAATAATTGCTGTCATTTTGTAAAGAGGTTTGAGAGCAGGGTACCTGCTCAGACATTTCGCCTCTGAATATTTTATTGGTGGTCCCAAAACATTTAGCCCTGTCAACACAAGGATGCAAACATGCTTGAAGAGTTTGTGCAAGCAAATCTCCATCATCCCTGGAATGTGAAGGGACACGGTGGCTTTGAGTGTCTTGAAAACCCTTTATATCCGTCAGTCACACTCCAAGAACAACTTGTCAACGTTGTATGCATGACTGTCAAACGTGTATATTTGTAGGGTGCTGCACTCTTTCGTGAGTCAGTTCAAATTCACTGAGACGTCCAGAACAGTGGCTTGGCCCAGATCGCCAAGCCATAAGAAACAGAACACCCCCTCCTCCTTGGCCAAAAGCCTCTGAAACATTTCTCTAAGTCATGGTTGTAAACTCATAACGCAGCAATGCTTTGAAGTGCCACTGGATGGATTTGTTTTTACTTGAACTGGATGGGAATTCGGAAGATTTATGAGTAGGATACAGGCAAAGGATGGAGGGAGGCTTTCCCTGCACATTAGGAGTGTATTATGTCCAACAAGCTATGCAAAATGGACATCTTCTTTGTATGGATTTGGCTGTCTTTTTGGCCACCTATGCAGTTAGCAGCTTTTCCAACTCACTGACAGCTCACGGCTTTGTTTCTTCCTGACAGAGGGATTTCTGTCACTTAGGACTGTAGCTACAACTATTCTCAGTCTCTCTCAGACACCCTCCTTGTAAAGAGTCAGTCATCAGCAGTGAAGCGGGGACCAAAGTGGCCACTTCATTGTGAAAAGATGAGGGATGGCATTTATGGCATGTCTGCACAGGGTCAAGTATTTGTACATGCATCCACCCACACGTGTGTGTGCATGTGTGTGTGTGTGCGTGTTTGTGTGGACATGTTGGGAACATGTATGTGCCAGTAAAGGAGAGGGCTCTTCCACCACAGAGGAATATTCATGTGTGATGTTTGATTTGTTTGATCACAGAGAGTTGGCTCAGGGGATGGATTTTGATTTTTTTTTTTCCCCAGCCATGTGGGGAACTGTCTTGGACGTTGTTGCTTAATTTGATTTGCAAATCACCTTATTTACATGAAGTGTGTCTTGCAATTCAAATTCTGTTGTCAATATTTCTTTTACCCCCTTTAACCTTCAAACTCTTTCAAATCTCCTCATCTGAGGCTTTTGTCTAGGTTTCTGGCTAGAACTCCACAACAGGTGATAATTCTTAGACAAAAGGGGGAAGTAACAAACTGAAAGCGAGAGGTTGGGGGCGTTAAAAAAAAAGGAGAACCGGGGCTGTTTTGGCATGTCTGACCCTGAAGCCAATTGTTGTTTTATGAGTTGAGAGCAGAGGGCAGGGCACAGGTGTATAATGCAAAACTGGATGTTTAAGTAACACACGGCTCTAAGCACATATTAGATGTTGAGACGCAAAGATGTGGAGGATTACAAACTCAATTCTCATCCCATCACCGTGTTTTCCCCATGATTATTGGAGAGGGCACCAGAGTGGTTGAAAATATGTGTCACTAGAAACTATTCGGATCACATCATTTGAATTTGTGTTGTTCAACTTGTCCAGTCTGAATAATATAATTTGAAATTGAATTTATTTGCTTTGTTTCATGAAACTGAATTCAGTTGCTCTGAAACTGTGTTTGATCCTCGCTGAAAATACACTGTGTGTCTCTTTATGCTACCACATTTAGTTCATGTAATTTAATTTCACTTCTTGCAATTCAGTTTCAGTTGACTGAGACACACATCTGGCTGTTGAGGAAGAGCAGTCGAGTGCAGATTTGCAAAACTCAACTATATCAACGACCAATGGGAGCTGGATACTCACATGTTTTCTCTATTTCATGTAAAAACTGTAGTTTTTTTGTCTTGGCGTTTTTGAGAAAGATTACTTTATTTGAGCTTTGTGCCTGATCTGCCGCCATGGTAACATTTTAACAACAAGTGGGATCCTGTTAACACTATCGCATCGTAAATGGATCAAGTTCATTTCTTGAAATTGCGCAAAAATTCCCTGCAGTTCTCTGGACGTGCTACCCCGAGCTGAACGCCATCAGTTTTCAGCATGTTTGTATAAACATATGAGCGACTGAATTCAATTTCATGATATGACATTCAGTCTCGAGTTTATTGGATTTCGGTTCCAAACTAATAAATTCACTTTCAAATTATGCTATTCATATAAATGATTCAAATTCAGTTCCTGGTGACACATATTTCTGGCCATAGAAAGAGTCCTTAGAGCAGCCACATTTCATCTTTATAGCCTGCTATAAAATACCCCAGTGAAAACAGGGAGAAACTGTGAAGAGGGGAAATGTCACATTATTCCCCTGCAAAAAAGGAACACAAAACCTCAGGAAAAGGACAAGAGCCCTCGTGTCTAAGCTGAGAATTAGCGAGGCTCATTTCAATAGTGAATATCACATTACTTATCATGAGCGTGGTTCAATCCAGAATTCATTTCCTATCGTGAAGTACAAGTAAATGATTTACTCCTAAGTCTGGTATTGAGTTTAGATGTCACTCGACAGTCATTCAGCACTTTTACACTTCAAAAAAAAAGACACTTTCTTCATTTCTTAAGTACTTCTTTGACCTTTCCGGAAGTACTTCTTGACATTCACGCACAAATCGAAGTCGTGATTTATAATTCGTTTATTGTTCCTTCCAATCTGCCCCCCCCCCCAGTGCATTAGTATGAGGGTGTGAGGTGCATAGTGGTTCGGTGGGTGGTTGAATAGCTTTGCCAGCCATTTCCTGGCTATTTATATGCAGGTGTGTGTGTGTGTACTGTAGAATTTATGAGTGTCCACTACGGCTTCTAATGCTTTTCCCTTACATAGATGAGATAATGGAAATGCCAGAGTGAATAATGCTCCCCAAGTTGATTGTAATTGAATCTCCATGATATCAGGTGCAAATCTGAGGTCAGGCAAACTGCAGCCAAGTTGTCCACCATTTGTATGACTACATTATGGTCCCAGTGCGCTGCTTTGTTAAATTGAAGAAGTTAATAGAAGTGTCCCATGAGGAGATGTACTGTGTGGCACTAAAGCATCAGCCATCAACATTATAATAATCTCAGGATCCGAGCCGGAACCAATTTCATGCAATGAAATGACTGACTTTGATAGGTCAGTTCTTCTATCTATCTATCTATCTATCTATCTATCTATCTATCTATCTATCTATCTATCTATCTATCTATCTATCTATCTGTCTGTCTATCTATCTGTCTATCTATCTATCCTATCTATCTATCTATACTATACTTCTATCTATACTTCTATCTATATAAATTGTTCTTTTGTAATTTGGATGAATAGACTCTTTAAAGATTCGTCGAGGAACACGGTGGTGTGTTCACCAGCACACATGACACACAAGAACATCACAACCTTGTGTTTAACGCAAGTAGACCATGAGAGAACAACAACAATAGACAGTAGACTATACATATCAGCTCATGACCAACGAGCCTTCTCCTTCAATACATGCATTCATGCAGCGAAGCAGCAGGCAGCAGTTTGCATGCTAAATCATCCAAGTCAATTAAAGACTCTTCTCTCAGGCAGTAAATTGCCAGACTCTGATCTGTTGTTGACCTCAAATCCCAACCCAGACAAGCTTCTCACTACCACTTTCCAATCAACATTTCTCCCGCTTCCCTATTCTGCAAAATGAGGGTCGTTTAGCTTTCATCTTTTTCTTTTTTTTTTTTTTTTTTTTTTTTTTTACACATCTACCACTTTTACTAAACAAAGGCCGTGTAGAATCAGGCAGTTAAGTTGAAGCTCATGAATAAAAGACTTTCAGCTCTCCACACAAGTAGGATGTTATTTCCAGCATTCGCACACGTAGTTTGATGTAAATTATTTAGAGGTTTTTATGTGCAGGTTCACAGTGCCAGGCATTTTAAAGATGATCATAAATTTTCTGATTAAGGTATGTGGAAAATGGTTATTAAAGAAAAAAAAAAACCTTTTGAACAGCAGCCAGCCAGGAACAGCTGTTTTTCTCGGCGTTTCGGATGTGAGCCACTCGAGTGCGGGCCGGAGAGAGCCTGTGAGGCGAATCCAATGTGGCTATAATTGGCTCTGCACCGGAGTGTGTGTGTGGCTTACTCCGAGCAAAATGAGTCAATCAGCGTAATTGTGACAATTAAGTGTCCAAACATCTTCTGTGATGTACCTCTGGGTATAGGAGTGTTTCATCAAGCTCTTCTACTCGGAGCCAAGCTAGCCATCTCTGACGCACACGGACTTAAATGCAGCCCCCACCTTCCCATCCTCCACCCTCCTTCCCCCCTCGAAACCCCCCTAAAGACACACACACACAAACACACACACACACTGGCAACAACTTTTATCAGTGCCTCCACAAGGACCAAAGTCTGTCTCTGTGCTGCCGGGTTAAATGAATGGATTTCCGTCCATGAGGTCTGCCCTTATCTGCGCTGTGGCACCTCGGCTAATCTGAGGCTGTCTGCTTTCCAAACTCTGTTCTACCCTTCCTCCCCCTCTCTGTCTTTCTCTCTCTCTCTCTCTCTCACACACACACACACACAGAGACACACAGATACCTCAGGGCAGGATTGATTATGTTTCTCTGTTATGTGGGCTGGCCTCTTCACCTTACCCTTGTGGATGATGTTCCCATGCTTCTGCTAAAAGGCTGTGTGCAGGTGTTTGTGTGACAGAGAAGCATGAAATGCTATTTGGGGACCGGCGGGGGGAAGAGTAAACACAAAAGGGGGTGCACCGCCATCATTTACTGATCAAAGATGCCGGTTGGTCAGACATGGGATGGGTGGTCTATAGAGGATGGAGTTTTTTTTTTTCTTTCTTTTAACACTGATGGTTGTAATTCATGTCTGCCTCCTTAGGGGGTGATTAAGAAAGTGCAGTAAATTACATAAGTGGCTATAGATGAGGTCTTGGGAGTCTTATTTCAAATAGAGCTATTACACGTTGACAGGCATGAAAGAGAGAAGGACAGAAAGAAATGGAGAAAGGGTATATAATCCAATGTTTTGATGGTTGGACCCAGTTTTTTTTTTTCCTCTTTTCAGCCATTGCAACAGTAGCTTCAGGCTAAACAAACAGGTGTCTGCCCTCTGATCTGGGTGGAGCAACAAACAGATCTGGGCTCACGATACGGCGCTGAAATGGACTGGAAAACGAGGCCGGTTCGCTGCGAGCATGGGAATAGATCTCAGGTTCGAGGTCGCAAGAGAGAGCCTGTGTTGTTTTGATGGTAGAACAGTAGAATAAATATTAGATAACAATGTGACTCGACGAGGTCTTTCTTCACACCTTTCTGTTGCGGTCAGGGCGTAAGAAAGAGCGATAACTGATTGCCAGATAATGAGGGAGTGAAAAGCTCGAAGGCACTTAAATTTGAGTTCAACCCAAAAGAAGTCTTTACAACGACATCTTTGTCAGTACCTCATTCTGAGTGTGAAAAGAGAGGAGGAAACTCAGGATACTGTTTTTGATAGGGGAAGAAAAGAAATGGAAACGCCCTTCACAACTTTGCTCACAAAAGGCGAAATGGGATAGCGCAGCGCCGCGGGGCGTCTTTCGAGATGCTACAATGAGGTGTGTCAAAAGAGAAGAGAAAAGGTCTCTGGCGATTATAGTCGGGGTTGAAAAAAAAAATAGCTATGTCATCTTAGAAGGCTTTTTTTAAGTTGTTTTTAGCTTATATTTTTTTTCACAGTAACCCTGAAATAGAGCATAAAGAGTTGAAATAGCACTAAGAGGAGCTCCCGCTGCATTTGGTTACATTTATCTGCAATTTAGAAGTTGCTATAAGAGTCATGATTAACAAAGTTGCATTATTACCCCTGGAGATATGGAGCCCGTACAACGCTCCAAGGTATTCCTGTGTTAAATCCGGCTTCTCACCGCTTTTGTAAGTGAAACTGAAAAGCAAAAGCACCGAGGGGCCTGTCAGACTTATTATGATGGGTTAAAAGTGCCTTGATGAGGTTCAAAAGAAGCTGCGGACTCAGACAAAAGCTTTGCCCCATCACCCATCTCTTTTTTCAGGTCTGTGCCTGACCCAGAACAAAGACACCCCCCCCCTCTCCCTCCATCACCCCTCAGACCTCTATAACCATCTCAACCCATCAAGACCCATCGGCCTGGCCCTTAACTGACATGCATGGTCAAGCCTCCAGAGTGCCGAGGAAGAGGCTAAATCAACAAGCGCCAAGGGGTGCTTCTGGGGATGATTGACACAGCCGAGATAATCTACCTCTGAAACACTGTGGAGCATTCAGTCTCCTGAAGCAGGGTTTTCAGTTGATAGCCTGTCATTGTCTTGTTGTTTTTTTCCCCCCCTCATATCCCTCCTATCACTCTTCCTTTCCTCCCCTCAACCTTTCCTTCTCCTCCTTCTTAACCTTCAACACCTGCCCGACACACCTCTAAAACGACAACCGCAATAAGATAATAAGACAACTCTGAAAACGCACTTTATGTGTGAAAATAAGATGCATGCTTGTTTTTTTTTCTTTTCATTTCACTTTTGTAAAGATGTCTGTCCACACTAAAACCACCAAAACAAAAATTTGCATCACAACCCAACATCTGGCCGACTCTGTTTTGTCTCCTTGAAATACAACAGTTTAAATCCAGCAGTTTTCATACATTTGTTGTTATCGTTTACATTTTTTTAAAAAACTGTTTGTTGTTGCTGCTGCAGCCGAACAAGCATAAAAAGAGTGATTTGATTACGGCTTATAAATGCTTCCTGTTAACCAGGCAAACAGCAGTTTCTGAGCTGCGGCACTCAAAACATCACACTCGCTGTTTTATAATATGGGGAGACGTCTGACATAAACATAAATACAACTGTGTTGTGTGTTCACCTAAATTGGATATGAAAATGAGAAAATGAGAAAATCACAGAGTGGGTTCGAGACAATAGAAAGTTGACATTGTCTAAGCAGATACATGTCATATTTTTCCAATTTGACACAAAAATGCACGGCTGGTGTTGTCGGATCTAGAGGGTTTTTGTGGAAAAAAAAAGAGGAGGCTGTTTCTCAGCTTTAACCATCTTTGTGTGGTCTAACATTTTGGCCTTGATGTCTGCAGGAATCCTGACGGGGATGTTCAGCCGTGGTGCTACATTGCGGATCATGAAGACGGGATCTACTGGAGATACTGCGACATCCCTACATGCCAGAGTAAGAGACTGCCACTCCCTTTTTCTCCCTCTGTGTCTGCCCTTCCATGCCCCCGGGGCTATATCATGGGCACACGGACCAACCACTTTCCTTGCTATGCTCATCTGCTCGCCTGCTATGAATAGCTTTTATAGACTGTATGGCTTGTACACAGCTATTATCATCTAAAAAATGCCTCTAATTGCCTCTCGTCACCCCTCCTCCTGCCATGCCTGGGCCTGCCCCTACTTTAATGCGAGCTGTCAATCACAGCCTCAGTGTGTGAGTATGCATGTGTGCGTTTTTTTTTTTTTTTTTTTTTTTCATATGTGCGATCATAAGTTTCCCCTTTGGCTTTTCAGCTTGTTTTGACAGGTTTTTTTGATGCGAGTGATTATGTGCATCTACCTGTTTGTGGATATATTTGGATGATTTGTTCACATGTGGGTATGAGACTGCCCCGGTCCAGTTATGCCTGGATAGATGCGTGATGGACTGTTTGGTTAGGGAGACTCCGTGCTTCTGTGTGTCTTCTCTACCACTTTGGCACACGTTTACAAAGAGCTGCTTGTCTTTAATCACGTTACTTTCATTCCCTCCACCTTTTTTTTAATCACCGCCGTTGAAAAAAAGACTCGTGTTTTTGATGCCAAAGATCAGAATTCCTGCAGAGGATGTTCAGATCCAGCGATTTGCTGCCAGCATGTTTGTTTTTTCAAGTAACTGTCACAAATGGTTATATTTCTTAGGTAATTAGAGAGCTCTAACTATGTACTTAACGCTATTTAAAAATCATGTGTTTTTCACTTTTATTCTTTCTTAGTATGTGGCGGTTTAGGTCAGGAGGGTTATTGCATTAGTACCAAAAGAATCCGGTGACTGAACACATTGCAAAAGATGGCTCATGAACTTCAGCCAAGTGGAACACAAATTCCTTTTTTAAAATGAAATAAATATTTAATATCTTCAATCATGAATTACATTCCCGTTTCTTATGTAATCAGTCTATACTCTGAGATTAAACATTCCTTCATTCTTTTTTTATCTATCTTCTATTTCCAAACACTTTTTTTTTTAATACCAGTGTTATCTCACCTTCTGGCTATTGCAGGGGGTGTTTAAGGGGAGATAGCAGGTCAACAATATATGCCACCTGGATGTGGTATACATCATCTGAAAGCTGGGAACCTGAAGATTAATTTTAGATGCGGCTCTGCACTATGTGTCAAGTCATAAATCCGTAATAAACATTGTGTTCTGGTTAGGCGTCTATTCGAATTTCGAAGGTTTAGAGTGTGTAAGGGCTTAGGATATTATAATGGAGGTATACTTATCTCATAAGTCGTTGCAGCAATTTCTGGGTTACACAGATTGGGTGCAAATTTGAACCTTTTTTGACCACTTGAGAATTGATAAAAAATGGTCAAAAATCCCTCCAGAATATCCCATTAAGACACCGAGACCTTGAGAAACACCATAGAAGAGTTCATGCTGTACACTTTTTTATCAAAAACTTTTGACATTGGGAGTGTTTTTTTAATACAGTGAGGTCAAGTTAAAAAAAAATGGTCTTACTACAATGAAATGGCTACTGTGGGGACTAACATCATCGCACATGAATAAATTGGCAATGAATAATGGGCTCATTGAATCCTCAAGAGTCTCAGCTTTCCAGCCATACCCAGTTTATGCAATTCCAAAACTGTTTAGGGACTGCAGTTGCAGAAATATTCAAATACACCATTTTTACAATAGGCGAAAATAACACCATTTATACCGCATGCAAAAAAACTGCATAATCTTTGTCAAAAACTGCATTGGATTAGCATAAAGCGGGCACGTCTGTCAAGGGGAGTCTCAAGGGACCCCTTGGAAAATGGTCATACCAGTTTTTCCTCATCAAAAGTTAGCCTAACTTTGGAGCGTTATTTAGCTCCCTTCCTGACAAGACCTAGTAGCGAACAGGACTTGTGACGTACAGTCTTAGAACCCAACACAGTAGGTATTGTCACCAATGGTAACAATGTGTTAAATAATAAGATACTGTTGGTTGGTACCAATGGATGCCTTCGGTCATCTAGTTTCAAGTAAAAGCAGCGGACACTAGTGATTGGGGAACAGGGAACAGTCATTCTTGTGACTGTTTTTTTTTTAACCATAGTAGGTGTACTGTACCACTTGGCCTTGACAACCCACCCCAACCCCTATAGCTATCCCACCATTATACTGTCTGAGTAGATTCTTGACTAAAGCCTGCTGTTTGAATAGCCCAGGACCCATTAACCCATCTAATAATGCCTGTTGGCTGGATGGCTTGTGTGTATCCATGTATTTATCCATGACGTTTTTTTTTTTTTTTTGCATGTGTGAATGATTTCATGTGTATAAGAGCTTGTGTGTATACCATTAGTCTTTTGACTGACCTATTTCAGACAACTGTCGATTTAACTCAGTACGTCCAGGCCGATATCCTAAACCTTTGTGGTTTCAGAGGAAAGAGGAGAGCAGCCCACACCGTCTCTGTTCGGAGCCAGGCTTGTCCCTTATCTTTGGTAAAATTAGGCCAGCTTTTGTTCCAGATGGGTTTGCCATGTGCTGGTTCAGCCTTGTTTTTGTCTAGGATCCAGGACTGCACAGCGTGTAACCCATCCTCGCGACATGTGGCCCATTTCTAACGGCTGAGAGCTTCGCCTGTATCAAATGCTGTCTTACAGGAACGTTTCTCTTTCTTGTAGGGCATTAAGAGTTATACAGAGCCCTGTAATGTAAGAAAAAAAAAAAGATGAAGCTCGCTGTGAGCCAAGCATCCAGTGTCTTGAAAACATGCCTGTTCAGTAGAGACGGTTTCTCCCTGCAGGGATATGAGGGACCTTTCAGACACGAATGCTCTGTCTCATCTATTGTGAAACCACAATCGCCACAGGGTGCCTCACCTTCTGGCGGTGCCTGTTCTCAATCTGCTGCGCTTGAAAGCTTCCAAGCTGCCAAGTGAGAGAATGCTGATGCTCTCTCAGTGTCAGTGTTCTCACATGCGGCTGGCAAAGAAAGGCTGAAAAACACCGCGGCGTGCCAGAGAAAGGGCAACAGTGGTCTTTGTTTTCATTTTGTCTGGCTTTTTGTTTTGTCTGTGCCCTCGTTTTGTCTGCTTTTTTGCTTATGTTTGATGTCGCGTGTGGTTGGTAGTTGGTGGCCACTCGCTGAGGCACCTGGAGCCTGCCAACGGTCAGTCTATTATCCTGCCGGGTTCCCTGTCATCTAGGGTCATGCCACCCTGGTGAGAGTGACACACCCTAGTGGAGCGCAAACTGCCAGGCGGGTCACATGAGGCCAGAAACACATAGTCTGACAGTGTGGATTACAGTGTAGGTCACGACATTTGTTGATCCTAGTAATCCCTCATGGCAGCAGTTATCATGCGGTGGAATTATCTAAGCATTTCAAAAAGGCATGCTGTCAAGGCACATCGTCTACTGTACAAATTGACATTTCCACGGTGCACGTTGTCCCGGGTCCTTCTCATTTCCAGGCCACTAAATGCTCAGCTAAGCATAGCCTTGTCATGATTGTTATTTATTGAAATCCAGTTCCTGTGTAGCAGACCAGCCTAAAACTGCAGCTTCTAAATTATCTATTCCCCTTCGCATTGAACTGATTAAATAAGAGCTATGTCGCAACAAACGTTTATATTTATTTATTATAAGCTCACTTTTCTCCATAGGTCAGTTCGGTACTGATGTGTTCGGGTGAAGCATAATGTCAGGCTTCAATGCGTAGGGCAGAAAAGGCTTATTGTTGTCTGACAAAGAATGCACATTCTAATGAGGTGTGAGGAATTTACCAGCGGAGCCTCTGGCCAAACCAGTAGGTTCACCAGATACAAACTATAGCTGACAGCTCAATCCATTATTGCAGGAGTTCTTAGTTTTACACAGACACAAACGCAGTCAGACGGTTCCTGGAAGGTCTTTGGAACATTTGGTTTTGGTTATATGTCTATTTGCATTACTGATTAATGCGATGACAAAAGATTTGTCTGGGATTTTTAAAGACAATCCGGTCCATGAAGTGATTTGGTTAAGTGTGAGTAGAACCTTGCAAATTTCAAAATGTATTTTCACAGCTCCGTAGAGCTCAGTTGTTGTGATATCGCGGTACACTGTAGATGTCAAAACACTTGTTAACAAGAGGATCACTTCTATAATTAGAAAACATTTAACTGATCTGACCAGTGAAAATGTAACGGATCCTGTTGAACTTCTCTCGTTTTAAAAAAGCTTTCTTATAATGTTTCATACTGGCAGGACATTTTGTTTTTTTTTTTTGTTTTTTTTTTTCGTTGGCTCCTTTAAGCTGACATGCATTTACTTGACGATATGCCCCGGCTGAATTTGATTGACACGGAGTGAAACTGTCAGGGTTAAGTCCTCTAGCGTTTGCCAAGACAAAGACGGGTTTGATCTGCACGTTGGGAACTCATCTCTCAACAGCACAAGAAAAACTTGTTGTGCCACTGTGTTTTCTTGCAGTGGAGAAATGAATGTGGAGCAGCTATGAGGTTTTTTCCCCCCCCTGTTTCAATGCAGCCTTAAAGGGATCATTTACACAGCACAGTAAGCGTTAAATCCACACTGACGTTTATCCACCTTTTCTTTTCTTTCCTTTTTTTTTTTTTTTCAAATTTAATTTTTCTCAACAATTCTTGACATTGAGCAAAGCTGACAGGTATTTACAAACAAGAGTAAACCTCAGTCCATATCCTTTTTAAGCCTTCATAGTCCCGAGTACATCCTGCACAGGAGTCCATATTTGTAGAAATATGTCCATTTTCATTTGTAAAGATGCCGTCATACACTCCATTGTGTATACCTATTTTAGTCCACTGAGTTATGTTTGTTGACAGTTTATTGCTGTAAAATTATGCATTTTTTTTATTAATATGTGTACAGTATCTTATTATTTAACACATTGTTACCATGGTGACAATACCTGCTGCATCAGGTTCTAAGACTCTCTACGTCACAAGTCCTGTTCGCTACTTTTGTGATATTTTAAGCTAGTCCTTTGTTATATAACTGTCACTGTGTTTGCGCATCGGCTTTTAACCAACTTGACATGTGATTTAAATTCCTCGCTTACAGTAGGTCATACTTTCATCTATTTGAACAATCGAGGCAATGTCTGATTAACCTTGTCTGTCACCGTCGAACAATAGTCTCGATACCAGAGGCGCTACATCCATCTGGCAAGCTAAACCAGCCACACCTTGAAGACATTAAAACAAAGTAGTTATGTGTTTGGCCCAAGATTTTATGACTGAACGCTGAGGAAAATATGCAGTGATGAGATATTGCCTTCATTAAGGGTGATTTATGAAGCTGCTAAATGGCACTTTGAAGTTGTGGGACACCTGAGTCAACCTCCAGCGAGTCGTGAGTGAATCTGACCGGAGATCTGTGTCCGAAAAAAAAATAACGGGCTAGGCTGCTCTTATTCAGTGTTTTGGGATGAAAATTGAGCTGTCCACAGGTCAGGGTTTTACAGGGTTTCACACAAGTCTTTTTTTGAACTTCGTCTGCCTCCATTGTTGTAAATGTCCATCTTTTCTTCTCGAGTACAAGCTGTTAAATTTACTGTTTTGTGCAATAAAAGAACTCCACTTCCTTGCAGTTAAAAGAAGATCTCCACTTCGAAACAAAAATACAGTAGAAGTGCTTTCAGGAAAACAGGGATGCCCATTATTGATTATTTTCTTTATCTGTGGATTTATGGATTCTTTGATATATCCATAGATTTTCCTCTGGCGCCACCGTGAGGTTGACATTTTGTGACTTTTTGGCCAAATGTCTCCACATCAATTGGATAAATTTTGGTGCAAACATTCCTGGTGAAACATTCATGGTCCCCAGATGATGAATCCTAATGATCTGACTTCCTTTAACGCCGCCAGCGGGCTGAGGTCCGCTGAAACGTACAACTATTGGAGGGAGTACCGTGAAATTTGGTCCAGACATTCACGTCCCCCTCGGGATAAACTGTGACTACTTAATTATAATAAACTTTTTTTTATACAGTACTTTTTTAAACAGCATTACAAAGTGCTTTAGACAGGAAAAAAACAAAAAAGCAAATCACAATTAGATCAAATCCAGCAAATAAAGGTGTAGAGAGGACACAATAGGAACAGTAAACCTCAGAGGGGCCATGACTGAAGTGACATCCAGAGCCACTGAATTCCTGGCATGTATGCTTAGTAAAGGACTTAAAATGATAAATAGATTATCCAAATTGTTTCCAATTGATTTACTTGATTAATTGATTCTCCGCTGAGTCAGACTGAGTTCAGATCAGTTACAGGGCCAGACAAAGTAAAGTTTGAGACAAGAACAGGTCCAAGAGGTTAAAGAAGGAGAGGTATAACTTTCTCTGCACCAGCTACAGTAGGTGAGTCCAACCATGCATTGATTATATAATACGCACATGTGCTATTCTTTAAATTCCAGTGCTTTAAAGAAAATGAAAAAAAAAAAAAAGTGGATCGGGTCGTAAAAAAAGATGCATCTTTGAAGATTTTTATGATAGGCAAGAGAGAAGTCAACTGAACAAGCTCGAGTCAAAATAAGCAAGAGGCCGAGACAAGTCGAACATGTTGGACATGTGGTCTGGAAATGGATCCCAGACTGAAGTACCACAGCCTTTGCCTCGTGGCTGTTGTGGTTGCCTGAACCATAGATGCTTTCAGGTTCTGTTATTGCAGTATTTATCTCACTCTCTGCCATTGTTTTCAGAGGCTGAATAGTTCCCCTAGGTGGTCTTGTACCAGCTCTCACCACAACCAACCCTCGCAACCAGCATACTGAGGCAGGTTCAGGCATCACTGTGTGGAGAAGGGTGTGTGTGTGTGTCTGTGTGTGTTTGTTCCTGTTACTTTTTGACAATGTAAAAACCGCTCTGAGATTTAGACTTCATTTAGATTTCGCAGAGAGGATATTTTTATGAAGGGGGAGGTCATTTTGACCATTCCTCAATTCGTTAAGAGGCTATTATAGGTTAGAGCGCAATTAAAGAATTAAGGGTAAATGTCAGTCATGTTGCTGATGGTTATGTTTCGCTTATGGGCTCTTAAAAAAAAGGCGAAAAATTTGACCCGTTCCTCTGCTTAAAGATTCATACAGTTATAACAGATGTGCTGACCGAGCCAACAAAGAAGAGGCTTATCATGTGGCTCTTTTTGAAAGAGCTACATTCATGAAGAGCCACTTTTATATAATTCAATGAGCTAGTAGACGGAGGGGGCCTCTGAAGGATAGAAATAATACGTGAGTGCACACGCGCATGCAATCAATGTCCAAAATGATCTTTTTGGCCTCACCGCCCCAAGCATTAAAAAAATTACCTGTCAAGATGATATTTTTTTACCAACCAAATTAAAGAATATACATTTTTCATGATCAACTATGCCAACCTTAAAGTCATTTCATGTATAAAATATAGCAGGTGTTGTGAGAGTAGATTTAGAAGTCTATTTTAAATCCTCCAACCTCATACAATGGGACTTTTTGTCTTGTTTTTTCTCTCGCCACTGGCCTCACACTGACTGTGTGCCTCCACATGGGGATGAAGTAAACTTTCTGCTAAAAATACACTCAATCAGCATCCACAAAAGACACACAGAAAGAAAGCTTTGAAGTTGTTTAGGGACTACAGCTTTTAAAGCAGCAAATCAAGATCCTGTGAAACACACAGAGACGCACGAAGATCGCACACAACTGAGACTGACATTCTGAGTTTTGGCAGAGGCTAATTTTAGATGCTTTACGGCCACTGACGTCTTTCGTCCTTACCTGGGGAAGGGGGGGGGGGGGGGAGTTTTGAGCATTGTTATCTTCCTCTGACCTCTGACCTTCTCATAGCTCCACCCATTACATGCCCTCGGGAAAAAAATACCTGGCCTTCAGTGCGGTGAGGAAACTCTCAGACAGAAAGTAGAGACTCTCAAGCCAGAGAACATCACGTAGATCTAATCTTGCAGCCTCTCTCTCTCTCTCTCTGGCTCCTTCCTTTTCTCAACACGGCTGGGGTTAAATCAGCCGGAGCCATTAGGGAATTAAAGGTATTGATTACGAGGAGAGCCGGTTGTGTAGAATGTTTGCTAATGAGAAGACGTTGTTTAGCTCTTGTCTTGGGGAAGAGGAGGAGATGAATAGTGGGGGTCAACCAATTTCGAGGGGCTCATAGCCAAATGTAGACCGGCGTGACGCTGCACAAGTGCAATAAATGTCATTTTGTTATTGGATAGTGTGTCAGCAGGTTTCCCCCCGTGCATGTGCATTTTGTGTGTGTGTGTTTTTACCAGTTTTGCATATTCAAACTAAACCCGATTCAAATTCATTTGCATGGTCAATATACTTTTTAATCGTGGAAAGTAAGACTGTGACGGCGTGGTACGGAGCCAGATATGTTGGCAGCAGCTGTCCAGTATTTTCCATTAAATTTGCCACGGTCCAAAGAGGATGTTTTTGGAGATCACCTGACGAGCGCCTCACAGGCAAAAAAAATTCTCAGCGAGACACAAAAAAAACCCTATATATATATATATATATCTCCAGACTGCTGCGAAATGATTCCCCCTAGAAGATAAATCTGTCTTATTTCTTATTTAAGCACTCCATTAACTCTTGTATTATGCTACCTTCAAAGGCAAAATTTCAACTTTGCAGACATGACACAGTTTGTAATAATCTAATGGGCATATTTTCTACGAAATGTACTGAGCACATCGATACCCCCCCCCCCCCCTTTTAACAAGCCCCTTTGATTAATGACCACATGTCTTTTTTTCTCTTGCTCCATCCTCAAAACAAAAGAAGTTATGTGATTAGTTCCAGGACCGACAAAGCTCTAAGAAAATAATCAGCATGTTGTTCATTACTTTCATACTCGGTTGAGGGGGGGCGTAATGGTAATTGCAGCTTCTAGGGGGGCCACTCATAGCGCCTTCAGCTGTTAGTCTGGTCGTACATACACACACAATTGTTTCAAGCAATGGCTGGAACAATACTTTTTTTTTTTTTGTGTCTCTCTCTCTCTCTCCTGTTTTGTGTCTTAGTTTGGGCTAAAACAAACTGTCGATTACGCAATTAGTCTTCTCAAGCATCTTTAGGTTTTGGTGATGTTGGTCAGGCAAAACAAGGAATGTGATTACATCAGCTTTAGGAAATTATGAGTCCATTTTCCGCAATTTTCTTACAGTTTATGGACCAATCAATTGAGAGAGTGTTCAACAGATTAATTGATAATAGAAATAATCGTTAGTTGCAGCCTTTGTTGGATGCCTTGGGATTAAATATGTGCAACATCTCCTACTTGACAGAATTTGGACTTTTTCTGGACTTTTTTTTTCGCACAATGGTGGCGACTTATTCACTATTAACGACATCCAGATAGCCGGAGACAGCGTGCCACGGTAGACAAACGAGAAGTCGATCTCTTTGGAAGTGAATGATGATAAATGGGAGTGCGCCGCCGTGCTTATCTGATGATGCCCGAGTATGGTCACAAAGTGTCTGCTCATCTTTTCATCTCCCAGCCGCCCCCCCAGGGTATCACGTCCCCCCCGGGACTCCTCGGGACACGGGCTATTTGGTTTGTCAGGTGAGGCAGAGTGATGGCGGCGTTGGCGGCCATTTTTCATCTCTTCCCTTGCATTGTTCGGCCTGGTCTCTGAGAAGGCACTAATTATTTATTTAAAGCTCCGGCTCTTCCCTCTGCCCTCTAATTAGATGGTTAGTCACTCTCCCAGGGCCCCGGGCTGGGGCATTGATCTCCTCCATCTTTATCTTGTTGTAACACAGCCACCACTGCGCACACACACACACACACACACACACACATAGAGAAATGTTTAAAGGATAAGGCTGGTAATTTTCTGTATTTTTCTTATTGTCAACAAATCAGATGTGCAGAGTCGAGCCAAGAACGGATTGATCTATTTACAAGTATTGTATGTGTATTCATAGCCTGATACATCTTATTACTCTGTGCTGCAGACCTCCATTGTTGTTGGGAAAACTATTCAGTGAGCCGCAGTGTTGCATTGGGTGACACGATCCTTCTCCCCAAAGAGTGTTGGGCCGAGGTAGTTTGTTCAAAACTGGCTCCGAAGAGTAATAACAGCAATCATGTTCCCAGTCTACGACATCATATATCGAACGAGCGACTTAAATTGAAAGTCAGGAGGTTGCGATGTGTAGCAACAAGTCAAAAGAAAAGCGTTCCTGCACATGCTCAGTAGAGCCTCACAACTGAAACACTCTCCAGAGACTGAAAATGTGATTGCTGTTATTTGTCTTTTGAAGCCATTTCCCAAACAAACTGTCCTTCCCAAATTGTTCAGTTACAAAGAACATGTCACCCAATACAACAATGCGGCTCACTGATGCGTTTTTAATAGTCTTGGGACAACAACAGAGGTCTACGGCACAGAGGAATAAGATATAGGATTTGGGATACACACACACACACACACACACAACTTCTAAGTAGATCAATTTGTTGTCGGTTTGGCTCTGGACATGATCTTTGTTTACAGTAAGGGAAATATAGAAAATTGTCAGCCATATCATTTAAATGGGATAAAATAAGATACAGATACAGTAAATGTGCACATATGATACTGACACAACACACAGAGTCTCTCTCTCACACACACACACACACACATGTGCACACAAATACCATGTTTTCACTGAAACTCATTCAGCCCAGCATCGTGTTTTGGAACATCTCACTGGCAAAGTCCAGTCAGTCACATACAAATACTTCTCCCGTTCTGCCCAATAATAAGTCCTTTATTGTCTAAACTGTAAACTCTTCTCATTTACATGCGGGGAGAATTTATGATCGCCATAGAAAAGCAAAGCATAAACCCAACAGAAAAAAAAAAAACATAATAGCAACTCCCACCTACTTACAAACAATGCTGAGTTTCCAGAAACGTCTGTCCTGGGGGAGGTTTGTGGGATATTTCTCTGTTTTCTCTGTGTTCTCCCAGGCTGCGGTGCAGTCGACAAGACTAATCACGGCCTTGATGAAATGCAGCAGCTGTATTTGTTTATGTATTCAATATACTGTACTACAAAGGGAGTAATAAATGGGGCAGAGACACAATGAAAGGGAGACAGAGCGAGGAGTAACGGCGGAGAGACAGAACTGGATGGAGGAGGTGGGAGGGAGAGGGGGGGGGAGAAAAATCACATAAACACCGACTGTGATAAGTGTTGTTTCCTTGCTTTGTTGCACTTAGCATTCCTGGGAAGGCAGTGTATGTTCCAGATGTGTGCGTATGTGTGTGTGTGTGTGTGTGTGTGTCTGCATCAGATTTGAATGGTTAACCTGCTGGTGGTGCATTAATGGGGCTGGTGGGAGTGTTTGGAAGGCTCCAACATACCTGTGTTTTAAATTACTTGTATCAAGCCTTTTAGCACTTGAGGAATGTGCCTTTTAAAATCCCGCTTCTCCTCTTTTGACCTCACCGCTTAAACATCCCTCTCTACTAATGTGGAAGCACTAATGACTTTTTTTTTTTTGTGTGTGTGTGTCTCTGGTTACAGTGTAATTCGATGTTAACAAGGTGTTATCAGAGATTCTTATCAGAGATTTTCCCGTTTCGAGACGCAATTTATTTCATTTTACTCTTAAGTGGTATCAAAACGAAAATCTCCGAGATGTCAAATTCAATGTAGGAAAATAAAACTTGAAAGAAATGTGCGTCTGAAAAAACTTCTCAGAGGCTAATGGGGCATAAAAAGAAAAACATCGAAATGTTTATGCATTCAAAACACTGCCAGAAGACGGAGCATGTGATATTAGGCAAAAAATGTAAACACTGAAAGAAGAAGGTGAAATGTTTTAGCGGCACTTTGGGAATGATCGCTTTTGATTTGTGCATAAAAATGAGCAAAAGAATATATATATATAATATACTGTATGTAGTGATGAAGAGGAGACAGCTGCTGGAGTTTGGCTGGTTTTTGTTTACATCTCCTTTTTACTCGATGTCCTACCTGTTGCAAACATCTCCAGGTGTTACCTCATGTCGAGTCTCTCAGCTGCCTGAATGCTGTTTAAAGATGAATCAGCTGAAGACGAACAAATCAGCAAAATAAAATGTGAAGTAGCCTACAAAAAAAAGTTGCAAATTTGCAGGAAAATGGAACCTAAAAACCAGAATTATTAATTATAGAAACCTCTGCACCATCACCTACACAGCGACCCCACAGCGATGATGTTATGATCCCTGTGGGTGCTATAAACTGACCTTTTGTGCTCCCACATCCAGAATTCTTCAGGCAGTAAGTGAAAGTGTAAGAACAGCTAATATTTTTTGACCTGTTGGATATACATGTATCTGTTTCTATTGTAATGGAATAGATTCGGGTGATGCGTGTATATTTAAAACATCGATCGACAGCTAACATTCAGGTAGCGAAGAACATATACGCGTACATATCATTTCAGCTTTTTAGGGTTGTTTAAAATCTTTGATGATGATACCTGAGAGTTTTGGTCCCTTTTTTTTTTTTTTCTCCAAAAACCCTTTGTCTTTTTAACATCATCCAAAATTGCTCAAATTATAATTGAAATCAGAAACTGATCTGATCAAAGAATAACTAAAGAGGAGTTTGAACAATTCCATGCCAGCGGTAGGCGCCAAAAAAAAAAAAAAGTAGAGACGTTCGGCACCCAGACCTAATTTTCGGTGCGTTATTTAATGTATTTTCCGTGTTGCTTCGGGCTCTTTTACGTACATTTTTCAGTGTCATCTTGGCTTCTCTAGATTACACAGAGGACAGGTTGTGAAAATAGTTTTGTACTGAAATCCTCCAGTTGTTTCAACAGTGATTATAAAGCAGAGACTTTAAAGGTTGATTGTTCCTTAAGGCTTTATATTCTCTCTCTCTCTCTCTCTCTGTCTTACCTCATCTTTTAAGTGAACATATCTGGCACACTGTACTGGGTGGATGCAGGCAAGCAGAGTCTGGCTGTTAAGAGTAAATCTATTTTAAAAAAAAAGAGAGAGAGAGAGAGAGACAGAGAGACACCCACAATCCCATTAAAAATAAAACTCCTCTTTAGCTCTTTCTCCTTTTTTTCCCCCTAGATTTCTTCTTCTTCTACCCTGGAGATGTCATAGAAATTTATAACTTGATGACATGACCCCCTCAAACCCCAACCACCCACCGGCTCATCAACCTGCTCGCAACGCGCTCCCTTGCCAAGTGCACTTGCCAAAGCCTGTCGTACATGTTTGATGTTTTGTTTGTTATATCCCTCTGTGTTGTTCCTTTCTCTTTCTCTCTGATGTGTTTTGGGTCGGCGCTGTTGTTGTGTCTGCCGCGTCGAAAGAGGTGTCTCCTGTTCCTGGCTAGACAGACACCCGTGAACTTTGTTGTTTTGCCCGATGCCTCCCGTCTGCGTAGCGCGTCGTGTTTTGCGGGAAGCTCTAAGCTGCTGCTCCTTTCTGAGCTAAGACAGCGGGGCTGCCAGGTTAGTGATGATGGGTATGGCTGCAGTCAAGATTTGTTTAGCTCTTTTTTTTTCTTTCTTCACTTTTTGAAAACTTTGTGGGAGTCCCCCTAACACCCCCCACCCCCCACCCCCCTCCTGCTGTGATCTCCTGGGGTTTTCAGAGGTCTGGTCTGGGCTGACTGGAGCATTTATGCACCTTGTGTTTCCTCCATTTCTCCCCTCTGGCTCGTTAAAGTCTGAATTCCACCGACAGCTTTGAAGTGTGTTGAATGTGTTTGTGTGTGTGTGTTTTTTTTTTTCTTTTATTGTACGTGGAGACATTTGCACTTGTTGCGCCTGCAAAGCAGATGTTTTTTTTTGTTTTTTTTTTAAGGAACAATACTTTGCTCGGGCATGCAAAGACGGTTTCACGCAATTTATTCTTGATAAACGCGCCGCCCGTAAGGAAGGTGCGGCGCGAAAGGCTGCGGCCCTCTACCGTCTCTCCGGTTCCGTACAAACCTCCGAACCTACAACGTGATACGATCCCACCACCTGCTGTTCTTCAGACAGCGCTTCGCAGGCCCCTGGGATGAGGAAAAAGGACAAAGACAGATAAATTGACTGTAGTCTGCAATCTTCTTGTCAAAGCAAAGTGAAAAAAGAGCACTGCTGCCTTTAATCTGGCTGTTGAGCCCCGCAGTAGCATTTTCTCCTCCACTTTTTTCAAAGGCTCCATTGATGTGGTACCTGCGTGCCTTGCTTGGAGGGAGGTTGTTGGTTCCCAACCAGGTGTTTATCTCTCTTCTCTTCTCTTCTCGACTCTCCTCCTGCACACTCCACTGGGGTTAATCCAGTGTATAGCAAAGCGACGGATAAAAAAAAAGAAAAATGCTGTTACAGCACTGTCCTGCTTCACCCTGAAAATATGAAGTATAGAGAATATTCTTATTACTGTCATGTTCGCAGTTTAACTTGTCATATAATCCAGCCCCTTAATTCTGCAAGTATGCGTCGTGGAGTCTCGCTAAATGATTCAAACACCCGTATTAATCCATTTATAAAGCTTTGGTGGGTTGTGGCTGAAGAAAAAGGAATATTGCATATGATTTGTTGCTCGTCTGAGGCAATCTCAGAACGTTGTCTTGAAGTGTTGAATCATCTGTCAAACAGAACCGGATCACGCCAAAAGGCTCGCTGGTCACTTTACAGTCAGCGAACGTGGGCGTAACACGCAGAGAGCAGCCTCCCCTCTGTCTGTTTCACTTCATCCCCTCCCCTCCTTCACTTTTCCAGTGTGTGGCGGGCGTTCTTGTGGACGATAATTTATGTCGACTCTAAAACATGTCACACTTTTAGCCCAAAAGCCTTTGTGCCTCATTCTTACATAAACAGAAAGAATCTGCGGCATCTGTTGTGCATTGTAGACAAGATATCGTGCCAGCCGAAAAACCTAACATCGGGAACAAGTGGCATGCCAAAGCACATGTGTGGTCTTTATCATGGGACGGGGACAGGTTACTCCAGTTCAAGGAGACAGTGAGTGATGCCCCTCTACAGCGATGTTATAAACATTCAGACTGAGTTGAGTGCTACTCTCCGTACTTCTTTTTTTTTTTCCTTTTGCAGAATCTGAATATATTCCCAAATTGAATCATGACAGGCTTGTAAAAATGGCTCTAGCGTTTGTCTGTTTTTTTTTTTTTTTTACTGCCAACAACTAGGTGCCAGTTGTTCACCGGTGGAACTAGCTGTCATGAGACGAGCAGGCAGCTTTCAACATGCAAGTGTTTGAGAAGAGAAGACACACAACAACCGAAAAGCTCTAGTGGAATTCATTTCTAGGACAGTGTTGGTTATACAGAGTCAGGGGACAAACCACCCAGCAGTCTCGTCTTGTTGTCAGACTTTGCAGCATCCACAAAGTGAGACTCACAAATAAGACATGCTGCTGTGTGATATCAAACTTATGATCAAATAAATCATCAGTATGTGAGGAAACTGCAATTCTCTACTGAATCACATATGCATTCATCTTGGTATCAAGCAAAATAACCCCCTGTCACGGGCTTACTCGCAGAAATTCATAGTTTTTTACTATATACTCCAAATCTAGTTGCTGCAACCCTGTTATCTTTCATGATTCTAATATCGTCCTTCCAGTGCAAACTTAAAATATCACGCTTGGCCTGTTTTTCTGCTGATTTCATTTCCAGTCCATTTTGAGTTTAAAAGACTGTGAGACTGCAGGAAGATCGATGGCACTTTGCAAATCTATATTAGCGATGAGTTGTACCTCATTTCACTTGTAGTTAAAGACACCGGATGGCAATCGCACATGCTCGATTAAGGACAAGAATGCACCGCAATGTCACACGCTTTTGATTTTTGCATCCTTACGTCATATCTGAAAGGAGCATTGACAACTATTTTTGGGCACAGACTTTGCTCTTGTCTTTTCCCGTCTTCCCTCTAATGAGCTCTTTTGTACCCTTAGGTCGGATGACACCGATTCCAATTAGAATAAAGAGCTTTGGGGGTAGATTTTTTTTTTTTTTTTTTTATACTTGCAGTGAAAATTACTTTCAGATTGTGCATTTACTTCTGTGTGTCAAAATCGTTTAACCTCAGAACATGGAAATGAAACAGGAGTAAGCCCGTTTTAATCGCAACGAAAAACAAATCACAAGCGGGATGTGGACCGCTGGAAGCTTTGTTGGCACTTCCCTGAGCTATTACGTCGAATTTAAAGGCTTTGGAGCGTTTAATCACCGCGCTGGATTTTGAGAGATTGCATAGCATTTGATGAATACACAGTAGATTAGGGACGGCGGGCTGATTCATCTGACTCCAGTGTGATCTAGAAAGGTGTCAAAATCCATTTTCCACCTATCTGTCTGGTCTGTGATCCATCCGCGGTTGTTGGCCTATTTATGTCATACGTCCCCCTGGTCTCACTTAACAAACATGTTCAAGAGATGTTGATACAACGGATGGCTGAAAACCAGTAGGGTATAAAAAAAGTAAATTTAAAAGTGATGTAGAAAGTTGTACAATAATGTAGCTGCTGCTTGCATCAATGGAAGTATGTCTCTGGTATAACGCTTCAAAACAGAAAACAGTTTTTGTGTTAATTTTTTATGGAAAACTGATCCTGTGTTTATTGTAGAAGTAAGATTTTGCCATCTGTCAAATACCAGCAAGGAATTCTTGGCACATCAAATATAGAAAACCCATTGTCTCACACACACACACACACACACGCGCGCGCTACAGAGGCTACATCTCCTAATCTGATGCAACTTGCTCTCATATCTGGCAGGGTACATTTTCCAGATTCCAGCTTCCTCTCGTTATGACTCAAACATCTTTGTCCCCTCCGTCTCCTCCTCATCCCTCATTACCTCTTTCCTCCTCCTCCTCCTTCTCCTCCTCTTCTCTTTTCTTTACAAGCCAATAGTTGGCCGGCCCTGTTGACAGTTCACACCAAAACAATCGGAGCAGAGGCTTTCAATACTTCTGGAGTGTGTCACCGTGGCATAGTCACGTGCCTACAGAGCAAAGTCTGAACTTTATAGGAAGCCGCGAACGATGCGCTTCACAGTGTTCGAGACGCATTTTGTACCGGGGTGAAGTCATGCTCTGACCCTTTCATGACTTCTGTAGGGCTGTCAGTGAGACCACATGATTTCTGGAGAAGTTTCTCAATACAATGAAAATACAACATCTGGTCGCATCGTTTTATTGCTCAGCAGTGCACGCTGACCTCACCCATGATGACACTGATGAACTAAATAACCCCCCCCCCCCAAAAAAAAAAGGACATACGTTAAACTCCAACACCCATTTAGACAGATCCCTGCAACGGATCCAGACGGAAACCTGGATCTACAATTGAAATTGGCAAAAAAACACTCTTACAGCTATGACATTTGTACATGAGCTGCTAATAGTCAGCATGTGATACAGCGTGCATCTTAAGTTGTTGTGCGTAACTAATCGTTTTTTTTTTCTTCTTCTCCTCTCTTCTTCCTACAGTGCCTGGGAACTTGGGCTGCTTCAAAGACAGCGGCGACCCCCCCACCCTGTCCGGTACCAGCGAGACCTCCAACAAACTCACCATCCAGAACTGTATCAGCTTCTGCAGGAAGCAGAGATACAAAGTAAGATTGGATACTAAAGTCAAATTGTATAAAAAAGAAAATCTATAACCCGAGAGCATGTCTTAAGTCAAATTAAAACTGGCAGCTTCTGCAGGGAGGAAAACATTAAAAAAAAAAAAAAAAAAAAAAAAACAAGCTCCTGGCACTCGTACTGGCAAGTTCAAATGTGACCACTCACTGGATGAGAAAGCGTTCAGTCGATTGTCCCTGACATGTCTAAAATTGACACGAGCTGTCTCTTGCAATAGTCGAGCTTTCATGTAAACCGACTGCATTTACGACTGCATTTTCCTGACAGTTATCACCATGATGCCCGGCGCAGTCTGTACCCTCTCTTTATTCAGCCGTCAAACTTCCTGTTTGAAACCCAAGCAGCGGATGACAAATCATCACGGCAATCAAGGCTGACAGCTGGAAATGAACGGTTATTAGCCCAGTGGGCACCTCCTCTTCAATGCATTTTTACTCATCTCTTAGTCTGGCATGCCATTGTCCCGGCTCTAAACAGTGCCAGGTGTTCATTTTCTGTCTCAGCAGATCCGGTTCGGCTCCGTCTGCGTCGACAAATAGTGACAGCTTCCTCCTCCTCCTTTTCAATTCAGCAGATGTTACCAGATGTGGCGGCAGACTGGCATCGGTCTGCCTACCCTTGGACTGTCACTGTCCTCGATGCGCATGTGAAACATCAGTGCTCGGAAGTACAGGATCCCGTGTGGCTTTTTGACAAAGAGCATGCCTGATGAGTTAGACAGCGATACATCACTTGTTTGCTCCGCCAGAAATATTCACGTTGGTGTTCTCAAACGTTACTTCATCAGATTGAATAATGCAACAAGGACGTAGCTTGATACATCTTGGCGAGAGCAGAGGCTTCTATGAATTCCTATTCCATGAGAAAAGGGCGCCGGAGTGGGAAATGATGCAGTACCTTCAGTTGTGTGAACTCATTTAGGGCCCGAGAATCGGACAATGGCGTCCTTTGGAATGAAAGGACAATAGCTCTTTTGAGGACAAGCGGCCATTGGCGGCGAGGTCAAGATGTGTGATGGTTTTTGACGTCCCACATTCCTACTCCGAGCGCTTTCACAGGGAGCAGTTTACTAACAGTTTTGATTTTGGAGATAGATAGGTGCTATTTCTGTGAGGTTTATTCTCTGCTCTCTTTGTACAGCTGTGTTGTTTGAAAGGCAAAAAGGAGACTTCTAATCAGACCAACTGAGAGGTTGTGGTTTCCCAGACTTGAATTACAGAATCTTGTAATCATGAGAGAAAAAGTAATTAGGGTACTTGAGTCTAAAGTCACTTTCAAAAAGACATGAAGTGTTAACACAATGTCATATAGAGCATATATGAGAAGCTTAACCTATGAGAATACTTGTTTTGTTTGTGCGGTTCTTTTATTTTCATGCAAATTTGTTGTACAGTCATATAATGATTTAATGGGGGGAAAAAAAACAAACTGCTATTTTAAATATTTTTAGAGTGGAGAGAAAAGCCAGCATCCTCATGTTTTCCTCTACAAAGCATTCTCTGAGTCATCAGAATGACAGTCAGTGTTTTCCTCGCAGGCACCCATGGCAAATGGATTTGTAATGAGTAGCATTATGAGAAGCGTTACCCACAGTTTGTTTTGAATTCCTCATCCGATTGACTCTGTGTTGTGTTGTGTTGTGTTGTGTGTTGTTGTGCAGCTCGCCGGTATGGAATCGGGATACGCTTGTTTCTGCGGAAACGAAGTGGACCTGCGTGACCATGGCGAGTCACCTAGCATGGAGTGTAACCACGTTTGCTTCGGCGACCACACCCAGCCCTGCGGCGGAGACGGCTGGGTCATCATCTTTGACAGTGAGTGCGACTTCGGTGATTTGTTGTTTCTGCACTGCACAACTTTCAGATTCTCTAGCTGAATTTTTAGAAAGTTTGTAGCGCCTCTGTACCGAGATATAATGTTCTCTCCTCTTTTCAAGGGCACTCATGACACCTGCTGTATGTCTTACTGATCAAGATAAATGTGACGGCATGGAGATGCTGCCCTTTTTTTCCGGTCATTAGTTCAGACACAAACAATCTGAATCTCAGTCGCTTCTAAACTTCGATAGCATATACAGCATCTCTGACCATTTCTCTCCTCTTTTTTTGGTCCTCCAGCCCGAGTCGGGGCCTGCGGCGGAAACTACAGCTCTCCATCAGGGGTGATCTACTCCCCCGACTTTCCGGACAAATACTCACCCGGCCGTGTTTGCTACTGGACTATCCAGGTGCCTGGATCCTACGCCATCCTCTTCAACTTCACCTTCTTCGACATCTCCGACCAGACGGACATGGTGGAGCTATTGGACGGCTACACCAACCAGGTGGTCGCGCGCTTCGACTGGCGCAGTCCGCCGCGGGAGCTGGTGAACATCACAGGCGACTTCGTCATACTCTACTTCTACTCGGACCGCACGAACCAGGCCCAGGGATTCGCTCTGCTCTACCAAGGTACTGCACTGGTTTTCTAACATTTCCTTGCAAAAAGGTAGTTTGTAAAGTTTTTAAAAGCCTATGACTGTATCACTTCTAAGGTGTAAGGCCACACGATCCCCTCAAACCCACCAGGAGTCACATTTGCATGATCAGGTGACTTGCTGGCTCAATGATGGAGTATTGTATCTCAGCCTCGGTTGTTAGACTAACGCCCGTTTAGCTCTACTGAGGCGGTTGTCACGCCACTAGCAGGCCCTTTTCTCTTTTCATTTGCTAGTCAATGTCTCACAGCCCCCGGGTGATACTGCATATTTAAATAATGTTTTGTTTTTCTAGGAACTCACTCCTTTTATCAAGTTGCGGCAAGCTGCTTTGCTTCTCCGGAGTGTGCCCCTCGGTGAATCACACACAAAAACACTGTGATACTGTGATACTGTGCGTCGTGTCTTCTGATAGCGCGATCGCACCGCAGAGCAGATATACAGAGCCGAGGAACTATAGCCCACGCAAAGTCGGAGACCTTACGGCAAATTATTTTTATCTTTCCAGACTAATGTGGGGAAAGAAAAGCTGTCATCTTTGGTTTTCACACTGTTTTCCCCCCCCACACACAACGAGTCTCTGCGTCAACAGTCTGAACGCGCCGAGAAAATGATTTAATCGATTCATTTGTGGAGGTATGAGCAAAGCGCACCCTGATATAATTCAGTGTAGGTGACATTCAAGCTCCAAAGTCGCTACACGGGCGAGGCAATCTGTCCTTTTTTTTTTCAGCCTCCATTTGTAATCCAGTGTCATTTTTTCTCTCCCGGTGGCGTTACTGTAAAAACAATATCTGGAGGTCAGAATTCTCTGACCTCCGGACAGGCACGGTACTCTCTCCTCCACGTCTTGGTTCTTGTTTGACGTGTGGCATCATGTAGCCGAGAAATTGAATCTCAGATGTGTTTTTGAGAAAAAGGTCACCTCCTGAAGTAATAGAGTTTTCTGTTTTCTCACAGAGAGATAGAGAGGAGAGGAATATATATACGACTGAAGTCAGAAACTAAAAGGCAAAGACAACAGTTAGGCCGACTATCAAGAGTAAATGCGTCTAATATCTCCTCGGTGCGCTAGCTGAAGCGGTTGAAATGGTAATTTCAGGATAAACACTCTCAGATGACGATTGGCAGAGGGTTTCAGCTGTGCCCGGGTTTCGGAGGGAGGGTATTTTGTTTGCAAATGGGGAACATGTGGGGGCAGTTTGGGGAACATCACAGTCAGGTTGAGCTATTATGTGAATAGAAAAATTCCCATGCTGCTTTTAACATCCAACCGCCGTTCATGGATGAGTGGAACAAGACTGGATCAAATGGTATTAGGAAATAGTTAGGGAGTGTTTGATTTAAGCTAAGTGGGACACAAGGCGGGTGGGGTTTACCATATCGGGACGTTTTGGTAACTAGCTCTGTCTGTTATGTGATGTGAAACTTAGAAATATGATGATATTAATTATATATTTTTCTAATTTCTTATTGCTTTTAATTCATAGAGACATGAGTATAAGCATGTCTCGGAGACAAATTCGAAAAAGCACGATATCTCATCATGGCGGATTTCTGACATGTTTTTCTTCACCAACGCCTAGAACAAATATAAGTAAGAAAAATAAAGAAAGAGTCGAGTGAGACACGGAAATCAGCGTGAGACACATCCACAGAGTGTTGTTTTTTTTCTCACGAGCAGAGTAAAAGAAAGTTCCGAAAATCACACAGTGATTTTAAATAAATCACATCTATGTTTAGGAGAAGTAAATGAAAGGCAGAGGAGATCTTATTTGGGATATTGCTCTCCTCGAGGAACACACAAACGAGTCGAAATAGTCCGCGCGCTCTCTGACACTGTTGTTTTTTTTTTTTACGAAGCAAAAACTCTGCCCATCTGGTGCTCCGAGCAGGTTAAAACAAACAGAATTTATTGCAAACACTTTTTGAATCATGTCTGGAGCGCACAGAAAAGCTCTCAACACCACATGTTTACAGCGTGCCCGGGTTGTTTTTGCAAAGTCGGCCTGTTTCTTAACAAACGGAGTTAGTATTAAATATTCACTTGTGACTCTGCTGTGTATACTTTCAACAACATAATCAACATGATGTATCCTTTTACTGCGTGCTTGCGCCACAACGGTCCGGTTTACCCGCAGGCGTAATTAAATGGGTGTTAAGTGATCAATGTCCTCGAACTTGTAGAAATTACAACAACATGGCATGACTTTCTTCTTCTGTTTCCCCTACTTCGAGAGCCATGAAAGCCTGTAAGACAGAGAAACGGTCACATTTTTTCGCCACGTAAAGATGAGTAGCGTGGAGCGATAAGGTGATATCTCACATTGCAGAAAAAACTGTTATGGTATTCCAATTGAAGCTGGTAGAAGTGCCTGAAAGGGAGTGATATTAACAATTATAATAAGAGTATTTTTTCCGAGATGGAAAGACTAACTCTAAGAAATGATTTATAGATTGCAAGATGGACAAAATGAATAATAGATTTGTTTGAATAATGAAAATAGCAGCTGATTTTTTGCCTCTCCAGCCTCTCTTTTCTTTTTGTCGTATGTTTTACTGCTCACGTCAGTCACAGTCAAATTATATACATTACATGCATAAAACATAGATGTGACGGCGCCAAGCGGTGTAGTTAGCTTGTTGTCATTGACAAATATAAAAATATTACAA